>CM053407.1:87699429-87715073 GCA_028644305.1 Xerus rutilus | reverse complement strand
TTTAATCCTAGTATTGCTATACTAGGATTGCAAGTAGAAATACAATTGTGTCACAGTGCTTGAGAAAACTTTTTTATCTCTGTGATGTGTTTATTTTTGTTTTTTCCAAACTGCTGTTCAAAATGGAAATATATACCTTTTCCCTGAAACTCTTTATCCTCCTTACCAAACAATGATTGCAGAAGTGATTACCACAAAATCAAGAAGAAGAGGGAGTGAGCTTGATATTCTGACGTCCCAAAGATCACTGATATGACAATAAGAATTAGCAACCATGATTTTTAGGCCCATTGCACCTCAAAAATCTCCCTAATTATAAATGCATATTACAGTAGAGAGTCTCCCATGAGTAAAAGCCAAAGAGGAAAATATCATAATGTTGGGGGGTAAGCCTGGAAATGAATAGCCCAGGGTAAGTATGGAGGGTGAGGAGTGTGTATTTGTTTTTCACTCATCTCCTTTTCCACTGAGCACCAAGGGTGAACATTTCTAAGAGGCTGAAGATCTTAAAAGTCTGGTCAGCCCTGTGCCTGATATTCATTCTCAGACTCTTTGGGACAATGATCTGGAGAATGAATCCAATGGATGAAGGTAGTAAGTGGTCAGCAAGACTCACACCTGTAAAGCTTTCAAAATACACAACATACCAAAGTCTAGACACGAGAGTACATGGTGAAATACCAGATTCAACTGAGGTGGGACCTCTCATTAAGTCTGTATGCAAAATCCCTCCTCATGGTGCTGTCCATGCTTAGTAGCCTAATATCCTTCTATTAAATACCTTCTGTAAGAAATCTTTGTTTCCCTAAATCATCACTGTAGTCCTAACTCCAGTAGATGGATCAAAGAAAAGATCATAACTGGGGTACTCACACAAAGTTGATTCATGCTCATTTCTCTTCTAAGGGAAACATTCAGCATATGAGACTACTTGCTGAAAAATATGCTTGATTAACCAAAAAATCAAGGTCATTAAAAAAAGTTTAAGGGAAGAAGAAAAGAAAAAGGAAAGAAGCCCATTTGCTTGTGGACACCTCACCCTCATTTCAATAATGATTAACCCACTAAGATTCAAGGAATTTTCTTAGGCCAACCTCAGACACAAACCTGCCAGAAGGTAGACCTTGATAAATTGAACTTGAGCATATGGTATCTTAGTAGTGTGTTGTTTGGGGAATATGTAAGATAATAGGCCCTGATAATTAAAACAGCACATTTGTTTATAAGCATAACTTGATCTGGGGCATATTGCTAGAAATTTTAGCAAGCACAGTGTTTCTTTAAGGATTAATTATCTATCTGAACTTAAAACATATTCTGAATTATTTCTTTCACTAAATCACTTGGGTTAATGAGTTCTGTTAGATGGATGACCAACAGATTCAAAGTCCTCTTGGATCATTTTGAATCGTGTAGTTGGAAATCTTAATAACTACATAGCTGATTACACTGGGGACCTGGTCATTGTTTTAGGTTTGACCCTTCCATGTCTGAAGACTGTATGTAGTCTTTACTAACTCCAAAATTATAGCAGCAGGGGCTGGGGTTGTGGCTTAGTGGTAGAACATGCATCTTAAACGTGTGAAGCACTGGGTTCGAACTTCACCACTGCATAAAAATAAATAAAGGCATTGTGTCCATCTACAACTAAAAAAATATTTTTTTTAAAAAAAGAAAATTATAGAGGCATTTTCTGACCCCTATGTATAATTAGGATCACCCTATATATGGATTCCCAGATATTTAATTTTTTCTTGGTAACTGAGTAATTTGCATTTTGAAATCTCTCCCTGGATCTGTGGGAAAAATGGTGGATCTCTCTTTCAAGATACATGATTTTGCCAATTCTTTGTCTTCCAACCTCTCATCAGTTTCCATGCTAATTATATAAACATAAAGAAATTGTATTTGAATGCCTGGCCTGAAGTGAATGTCTCCCAAAGCATATCTGTGAATAAGTCCTCATGGGGGAAAGGGTTACAGAAGGCATCAGATCATCCTGGTTCCCAGACATTCTAACTAGTGGAATAACAGCAGGAGTTCTTCAGAATATAAAGTCCACAAACAGAAAAGCAGGGAAGACAATAAGTGTTTCAGAAATTAGTAGGCATTCTTCTAAAAAGTCTCTGGAGGCCTTGTCAAAAGACAAGCTTGTATTTATTTGGAAACCTTGATTCTAGAAACATTGGTCCTTACAGCATGGATAAATAACTTAAATCATTCCAATTGAAAAGAACACGAAAAGAAAACTAACTCTAAATCACAGTCTGAAAGATGAACATCTGTAATTTAGCTTTCAATTACCACTTGGTATGTAATGACATTGCTTTAAAGTATGTGTGCCTAATAACCATGAATTGAGGTCAAATCAGGATACTGATCACTGGTCGTCTGATTGCCTGGTCTGTACCTGGGCTCGGCTGTCTTGAGTGAAAGTTTTTGCTGGAATATATATATATATATATAAATATATATATATATATAAATATATATATATATAAATATATATATAAATATATATATATATAAATATATATATAAATATATATATATATATATATATAAATATAAATCACTTTTCATCTTCCAGACAGATTTTTCTATATTTTGAATTTAAAAATATTAAAATGTAAAATTAAAAATTAAAATTAAAATCTGAAGGCATGGCACAGTCTTCTAAAGTGGATGCTCAGATTGCAAAGAGATGTTTTCCTGTCATTGTCCTACATGTCATTGTGTATATATTATTTAGTACCTGGAGAGTCATCCAACACTCAAAAACTTGTTTCACTTGGACATGGCTCAAGGTAAGGTACCGATTAAAGAACCATTCCTCACCCACTCATACAGACAGATACCGTCACCAAATCCATTGGTGGAAACTGATTTTCCACCACATGTCATGAAATCACCAGAGAAGCACAACATAAAGCAAATATTTATTCCCACAAGGGAGAATGGAGCTCAGTTTTATGATGGACATCAGCAAAGTCTATGGTTTAAATTACAGACTAACAAAGGGTTCATGAGCTCAAAATTAAGTTATTCTGTTTAAAATCAATCACAGAGACTGTCATTCTGCTTATTGCTTTGACTTCCTAACAAAGATTTAAATGAGGACTTCATGTACGAGTAGAAAATGTCAAGAGATCTGCTCTTTTTCAGGCCTGTGTGGGCGGGTAAGGCAAACGTTTAGGCCTTTAATGTAATTAGAATAAGAAGTTTATTTTTCCAGAAAAAATTAAATCTTTAAGTTTGATTTCATTTTTAATTGACAAACAGTAATTGTACATATTTACAGGGTACAATGTAATGCTTCCATACATGTATACTTTATGGAAGAATAGAATCAGACTAATTAACAGATCTGTCACCTGAAATATTTACCATTTCTTTGGGGCGGAAACAAAGTAATTACATCTTTATCAAAAAATAATTCCACAAATCCACAATTAAATCATCATCTGAAAGAAAATGATAGGGAATAAAAGGTGGGGCATATTTGAAGGGTACTAGGCTCATTAATTCCAGTGTTATTACAGAGATTCCAGGCAGGAAATCCTGGCATCAAGACTGGGGAGAAGGATCCAGAGAGTATCTCCTCAGCAAAGTGCATTCAGACTGTGGTTTTAAGAAAGAGCGCTTCTCTTTTGTCACTTGGCTTTGTATTGGGTTACCACTCCAGTGCTGAGCAGCTCCTTGATGGCTCTGTCATCGTATCCGAGGATCTCCTTCAGGATAGACGTTGTGTGTTGTCCAAGCAGGGGAGGTGGCCTGGCCTCTGACATCTTGAACTTACTGTATCTCACAGCTGGGCCTGTCAAAGGAGGGGGAAAGCAGGAAGCCTGTTAATGACTAACCCTGGGAAGTTAATTACCTAAGCAGCCTGGGGTGTTCTCAATGAATGCCAAGAATATCAGTGCCAGTTACATCCTTGCAGATGCACCATCCTTTTGGAAAGGAATGTATTTACGCCCATGGCTTTTCTTGACTCAGGTTCATCCAACTGTGTAGTGGTCATCTGACCTATGGCCATGCAGTAGTCTGCATGTTCGTGCCTGGGTATGTGCTAAGCCTGCTCAGAAGTTGTCACTCCTAATTACAAGGACCCTGCATCTGCAGGATATCCAACCCTGGGTCCAAGAGAACAATGACCAGAGATACAAAGTGTCTCTCTGAAGCTAGAAATCTAAACTGAGGTGAAGACAACCTGGAAGGCTACTATCCGGTGTCTATTGTACAGTAACAAGATTTAATTGGATAGATTTAGATCAACCAGACCTCAGCCAGACCCTGATTAAAGTCTTTCCGCAGTAGAAGAGGTTACATGTGCAAGCTTCAATGTCAAGGAGACCTTGGGTTGGGATCTAAGAGCTGATACTTTCTAGCAGGACCCTCTTGGACAAATTTCCTTAACTTCTCTGAACCTCATGTTCCACAGCAGCATAGTGGATATAGTAATGTTTACCACACAGACTCAAGGTAAGGATTTAATTGAGAAAATAGGCAGGAAGTACTAAATTAAGCATTCCCTACCCCATGATAATGCACACAACTTGCTGGCTCCTACGATTAGAAAAGCTTCCACATCTCTCTTGAAGCTTGCAATGTAAGGGGAAAAGGACATTTATTGTCAGTTATTTGCCAAGCACTAAGTCACTCTAAACAGGGTAATTCAAGCAATACTTTCAACAACTGCTAGAAATGGATTTTATTATCCCCATTCTTCACATAATGACACGAAAGCCCCAAAAGCTAAGGTTTTGCTCAAGGCCACGTGGCTAATAACAGTGTCAGGATGAAAATTCATGTCTCATATTAAAGGCCAGGCACTTTCCATAACATCAGTGGCCTCTTCTTCTCCTTCCTCCATGGACAAGCTGGACACTGGGGAATATGTTTCAGCAAATTTTTACCTTTGTTACCGCATTCCATAAATGGTATTTATATTGGGTGTCCTTTACATCCTATTTGATCAGGCTTCAGGAGAACACATTAGATAGTAGTTCTAAGAAGGCTTTATAAAACAACACATTTCTATCTCCTAAAATATTTTCCCCCAGCCTACTGATGATTTGAGGAGCCACAGGAAGAACAAAGAAAACTAAACATGTGTAGGTAATGAAATATTCTGTCAGCAAAGCAGCAAATGTGCTTTGAACTCTTTGGAGAATTCCCTTAATAAAAATGCTTTTGTACATGGCAATTTTTGATAGTGTTCACAGATCTCTTAATACCCTCAAGTTGCAGCTTTGAGTGCCACTTACCATCCACCACATACCAATGACAACTTCCAACGGATGCCTAAAGTTTCCTTTCTTGGAAGCCTAATGAAATTCATTTTTTCTTCACATATTTTTTTTCTAATTTGAGAAAAATGACTCTTTTTTTCAAGGATTTATTTCTGTTCGTAAAGGAGGACACAAATGCAGCACACCCAGGGAGACAAGGTCCACGACCTTCCCAAGATTGTTGATGATTTGATGTTTTAGCTATTTCATTCTTACTCCTTGATCCCTCAGACTCTGTTCCATTTTGATACTAATTTAAAATAGTTTTAATTCAAATGTTGTCTTTCAGAAGAAGAGCTCCACCGAGAGACTGCAAACTTAAAAGTCAATATCATGTGGTTTTATATTGATTGAATTACCTGTAGTGAGACTACAGAATGAAAAACAGTCATGTCAATGTACCAACAATCTGGGTTGGAACATAGCTACTACTTCTGCGGGTGGTAGTAGTTGTAGCAGTGAGTAGGAGGGATCAGTCATGGTTGTAAGCAATAGCTACTGCTCCTTAAGGATTTATAAAGAGCCAAACATGCACCAAAGCTTTTACATACATCATTTCTCATAATCCTCAAGATTATAGGCCTGTCTGCAGGGTAGATGATTAGTAATCATTTCTTCCAGATTACAACATTAAAGGGAATGAAAGTTTAAAGTTTATTAGAGTTAAGGTTCAGAGATTAAAATAACTTGACCAAGGCCACACAACTAGAATATCATACAGTCAGTATCCAGTTTCAAGTTTGGTGCCTTCCAGAACTTGGGCCTTAAAAATATAGGTAGGTAGGTAGGTAGGTAGATATACATAAACATATAATCATATAGTTATATGTATATGTACTTTGCTGAAGTTAAATTTTCATAACATAAAATGAACCATATCAAAGCTAACAATTCAGTAGCATTTAGTACATTCCCAATGCTGTGCAACCATTACCTCTATTCAGTTCAAAAACATTTCAATCACTCCAAAATAAAACCATATGCCCACTAAGCAGTTTGTCCCTATTCTTCCCTCCTTCCAAACCACTGGGTCAGTGACAAACACTAGTCTGCTTTCTGCCATTATGAATCTATCTTTTTTTTTTTTGGTACTGGAACTTGAACCGGGGGAGCTTAACTACTGAGCCAAGTCTCCAGCCCATTTTTTATTTTGAGACAAGGTCTTACTAAGTTGCTCAGGGCCTTGCTAAGACATGGAAGCGGGCTTTGAACTTGTGATCCTCCTGCCTCATCCTCCCATGCTGCTGGAATTACAGGTGTCCACCACTATACCCAGTTTATCTATTCTTGATAATGCTTGTAAATGAAATATGTGTTTCTTTTGTTTGGAAGAATGTTGTTGTGATTCTTCTAAATTGTGTCAGTACTAATTACCTGGATTTTAAATGTTCATGCAGTGATCAAAGGAGGGAACTCTGCGGGTCCTGCCATACCAAAGAGCAATCCAACTGTGTCACTCCACTTCATGCCATGGTTTCCTGGTTGTTTTTAGAGCTACACTAAAGGGTGTGCTACCAATTTAGATGAAGGATATTTAACCCTTTGCATAAAACATCGTGAAGCATTTAGGTTGGTGGAATTTTATTCTTCGGTAATTTTTTATACTTGTCAAGACAAAGCTATCTCTACCATTCTAGGCTTTGCACAAAGAGAATAAAAGGGCACACTAAAATACATGTGTTTCAAGAAGCAGAAAATGCTTGACAATTATTTATACCTAATGTCTAAAAAAGAATGAATAATCTTATTTTCCATTAAAAAATGAATAAGTAAGATAAGTCACATGTTTTAAATTTTTTTGGCAAGGTAATGTCTATGTTCTTATATACTTTCAAATAATTTCAAGCTGTGTGATCTTGAGAGTTCTTAAGGCCCAAAGACTGTCTACACATTTCTAAAATGAGGTTGACCATACACACTGAGGGTTGGTTTGTTTATTACATATTATCATCTACACAACACTGAAGATCAGTAATAGTCAAAGAAATGTATATGAAGACAAAAACAAGATGAAATTTTGTTTATAAAATTAGTCAATCTTGTGAGTATTTTTGTTTTTGGAATTTAACTTTTAGTCAAAGTATAAATTGGTGCAATCTTTCTTGAAAAATTTGGCAACTAAATATCAAAAGTTTTTAAAGCATTCACATGCTGGGTGGAAATCTCATTTAAAAATGTTTCCTGTGAATATAATCTGAAATGTTGATAAGTTGTATAGATAGGGATGTATTCAAATTTCTAAATCTGCTTTATACTCTTAGCAACTCTTGACTTACTATGTGGATTTCTACCCTACAGCCCAGAAACTTTTTGATGAGATCCTGGATTTGTTTGTTGTTGTATTATTATTATTATTATTATTATTATTACTACTACTACTACTACTATTTGAGTACCAGGAATTGAACTCAGGGCCACTCAACCACTGAGCTACATCCACAGCCCTATTTTGTTTTTTATTTAGAGACAGGGTCTCACTGAGTTGCTTAGCCCCTCACTTTTGCTGAGACTGGCTTTGAACTTTGGATCCTCCTGTATCAGCTGGTAGAGCCACTGGGAATACAGGCATGCACCAAAATGCCCAGCTTATTATTACTATTATTATTATTGCTTATTTATTCATTTATTGATTTATTTTCAGTGCTGGGATCAAAACAAGGCTTCATGCATGCTAGGCAAACGTCCTACCTGAGTTACATTTACAACCTGCTGAACTCTTATTTTACTTAATTTTTGTATCTGCTTCTTATTGCTTCATAAGGTTGCTTTTCTTGTGTGTTCAGCTCTTCATCCTTTCATGTACAGCTTCCTTAGGTCTATCTCTAATCTTTCTCTCCCAGAGAAGAGGTCTAATAGTTATGATAACAGAAAAAACAACAGAAAAATATGTTCAAGATTTGGGACTGATTATATTAATTACAGCAAATCCAAATGACGACAAATTGTACATATCAATTCCAAGCTGTATTTTTTAGTTTTGAATATATATATTGCTTTCACATTCTCCTGAACCCATGCTGAAACACAAATGTACAAATTAAACAAAGAAACAAAAAAAAATCATACAAATGAAAGGAATGAAAAGGAATATCCCTCATGAATAAGATATTTCCAACTAACTTCAGAACCATACTGATAGGATCATCTTGATTGGTAAAAGAGGTAGAGAAAGCTGAAGGCTAGAATATTCTATAAGGAGACTGAAAAGAGGTAGATGAGAAGAGGTGAGTGACTGTTGGTCTGCTTTACCCTCCAAAGACTCTGATCTTAAAATCACTGGTTATGAGAGAGAAGAAGTGGGATTAGAAATAAGATTGAAAACAGGATTGAATGTCTTCCAGAATAACTGAGACAGTTTGGATTGGTTATAATTGGTGATCCTCAACAATAGAGGAAATCAATTTTGGGCATCCATAGTATTTTTTCTGTGTAAGAATGATCAACCAAAATACTAGGAATATGAGAACCACATAGAAGAAAAAAAATGGAAAAAAATGAAAAATATATCAAACAGAATGCTATGCAAAGGATACAATTACAACAAGATTTAGCACTTATAATTTCAGTATTATTTTCAAAATTAGGAAATTAGAAGGTAAAGTAAAAGATATCCCCAAAGATGTACAAAGAAAAAAATATAAATGGTCCAAAATGTAAGAAAGCACATCAGAAATCTCATAAAATAAAGAAGGAAGCAAGTAAAATATACAGGGGAGAAGTTTTGCAATAAATAATATGAGAAATGGAAAGAAAACGTGTTTTCAGACTGAAAGAATCAACTGAGAATCCCAATACAATGAATTAAAAAAAGATTTACATGTTGACATCTTCACATAAAATTTTAGGATATTAGCATTAAAAAGGACTGAGAATTTTTCTAGTGGTGTAAGAGGGGCTACAAGTCAGGGACTAACACACAGTGCAGAAGAGCGAAATGAGTTGTCAAACTTATAAAATAAAAAGAAGGAAAAACATCAGACTGCACCCAACTTCTCACAAACTTGCCAATTTGCAAACTTTCAAAGTCTAAGTAAGACTACTAACTTTCTTGAAGATGATTCCAGTAACATATGGAAGAAAATGAGAAAAGAAAGAAGAGGAAAGAATAAGAAGGAGTAGGAGTAGAGTAATGGTAAAAGGAAGAAAGGAAGAAGACAGTAATTTTCCAACACATTGAAGACCTACCAAGGAATGCAGGGAAGCAGGGAAGGAAAAAAGGAAGGAAGGGAGGGAGGAAGAGAAGAAAGGTCATTCCCAGGGTTACAGCTTATACCTGGAGAACCAGTAAGGCAGAGATGGGGGAAAACAGAGGTCTTCAAAAGCAGTCCTCTAAGAAGACAAAAATAACCTTAATTGTATCCGTAGGATAATGGAAAAGGTGGGGAAAGTATAATGAGTTTAAGTTACATGGTGCAAGAAAAACAAAATAATTAGAATTGTTTTTAAAAACTGCATGAGAAAAATCAAGATCCAAATATGAATCAAATCCAAAAATGTGGCATGATTTTAAGAAATTGATGGAATATAAGCAAAGAAAATTCATTTGACCTTGATGCCAAGAACATTCATTTGAGTAACATGTATAACCTTTCGAAACCTTTTAACAGCACTTAACATAATGTATTAATTTATCAATTTAGTTGCTTGCATCCCTGATGGAGGCAGGAACAATGGCAATTGTGTTTGCTAATGGCCCTACAATGCCTCTGTGTTCCCTAAAAATGAAGACAGTCATGGCAAGTATCTTTCCTTAGACACTCATTATTATTGCAGGCTATGCTTTTTATTTCATTATTTCACTAGATTTCTCAATTTATAAAAATTTCAATTTATTATACCTCTCATATAAAAATATCATTTTTATTAAGATTTTATAAAAATCTCAATTTATTATACCTCTCATTTTACAGATCAGAAAACTGAGACTCTTCTTTTTTAGTTTCTCTACTTTTTAATTTATTTATTTATTGTAACTAGGTATATATGACAATAGAATACATTTTGATTCGTTGTACACAAATGCAGCAGAACTTTTCATTTCTCTGGTTGTACATGATATAGCATTGCACCATATGTGCAGTCATACATGCATCTAGAGTAATAATGCTGATCTCATTCCACCATCTTTCCTGTCCCCATACCCCTTCCCCTCCCTTCTCTCCCCTTTGCCCAATCAAAGTTGCTTCATTCTCCCCTCCCCCCCATTATGGATCAGCATCCTCTTATCCGAGAGAACATTTGGCCTTTGGTTTTTTTGAGATTGGCTTTCTTTGCTTAGCATGATGTTCTCCAACTCCATCCATTTACTTGCAAATGCCATGATTTTATTTTCTTTTAATGCTGAGTAATATTCCATTGTGTATATATTCCACAGTTTCTTTATCCATTCATATATTCAGGAACATCTAAGTTGCTTCCACACCTTAGCAAATGTGAATTGTGCTATTGCAAACATTGAAGTGGCTATGTTACTATAATGTGCTATTTTTAAGTCTTTAGGGTATAGACTGAGCAGTGGATAGCTGGGTCAAATGCTGGTTCCATCACAAGTTTTCTAAGGAATCTCCATAATGCTTTCCAGATTGGCTGCACCAATTTGCAGTCCCACCAGCAATGTATGAGTGTGCCTTTTCACCCACATCCTCACCAACACTATTGTTGCTTATATTCTTGATGACTGCCGTTCTGACTGGAGTGAGATGAAATCTTAGTTTTGATTTGCATTTCTCTAATTACTAGAGATGTTGAACATTTTTTCCATACATTTATTGACGTATTTCTTCTTCTGAGAAGTGTCTGTTCAGCTCCTTAGCCCATTTATTGATTGTGTTCTTTGTTTCTTTTGGTGTTAAGTTCTTTGAGTTCTGTATATATCCCGGAGATCAGTGCACTATCTGATGTGCATGTGGCAATAATTTGCTCACAGAATGTAGGCTGTCTGTTCACCTCATTGATTATTCTTTTGCTGAGAATAAGCATTTTAATTTGAATCCATCTCATTTATTAATTCTTGATTTTACTTCTTGTGCTGTAGGAGTCTTGTTAAGGAAGTAAGGTCCTAATCTGCCATGATGAAGATTTGGGCCTACTTTTTCTTCTATTAGGTGTAGGATCTCTGGTCTAATTCCTAGGTCCTTGACCCACTTTGAGTTGAGTTTTGTGCATGGTGAGAGATAGGGTTTTAGTTTCATTTTGCTGAATATGTATTTCCAGTTTTCCCAGCGCCATATGTTCAAGAGGTTATATTTTCTCCAAAATGTTTTTAGAGCCTTTGTCTAGTATGAGATAACTATATTACGTGTGTTTGTCTCTGTGTCTTCTATTCGGTACCATTGGTCTATATGTCTATTTTGGTGCCAATATCATGCTGTTTTTCTTACTATTGCTTTGTAGTATAGTTTAAGGTCTGGTATGGTGATGCTTCCTGCTTCACTCTTCTTTTTTTTTGGTACTGGGGATTGAACTCAGGGGTACTTGACCACTGAGCCACATCCCCAGCCCTATTTTGTGTTTTATTTGGAGACAGGGTCTCATGGAGTTGCTTATTGCCTCATCATTGCTGAGGCTGGCTTTGAACTTGTGATTCTCCTGTTTCAGTCTCCCAAAGTGCTGGGATTACAGGCATGCGCCACCGCGCCCAGCTTCACTCTTCTTGCTAAGGATTGCTTTGGCTATTCTGAGTCTCTTATTTTTTCAAATGAATTTCATAATTGCTTTTTCTATTTCTATAAGGAAGGACATTGGGATTTTAATTGGAATCACATTGAATCTGTATAGTGCTTTGAGTAGTATGGGCATTTTGACAATATTGATTCTGCCTATCCAAGAGCATGGGAGATCTTTCCATCTTCCAAGATCTTCTTCAATTTCTTTCTTTAGTGTCTTTTGGTTTTCATTGTAGATGTTTTTCAGTTCTCTTGTTAGATTGATTCCCAAGTATTGTTTTAAGGTTATTGTGAATGAGGTACTTTTCCTAACTTCTCTTTCAGAGGATTCATCACTGATGTATAGAAATGCATTTGATTTATGGATATTGATTTTATATCCTGATATTTTTCTGAGTTCATTTATTAATTCTAGAAGTTTTCTGGTGAAAATTTTGAATCCTCTAAGTATAGAATAATGTCATTGGCAAATAACGACAGTTTGAGTTCTTCTTTTCCTATTCATATCCCTTTTATTTCTTTCATCTAATTGCTCTGCTTAGAATTTCAAGTTTGTTAAATACAAACTGTGAAAGAGGGCATCCCTGTCTTCCCATTTTTAGAGGGATTGCTTCCAATTTTTCTCCATTTAGGATGATGTTGGCCTTGGGTTTAGCATAGATAGCTTTTACAATATTGAGGTATGTTCCTAATATACCTAGTTTTTCTAGTGTTTTGAACATGAAAGGGTGCTGTATTTTGTCAAATGCTTTCTCTGCATCAATTGATAAAATCATATGATTCTTATCTTTAAGTCTACTGATGTGATAAATTATGTTTATTGATTTCCATAAGTTGAACCAACCTTGCATCCTTGGAATGAACACCACTTTATCATAGTGCACTATTTCTTAAATATGTTTTTGTATGTGATTTGCCAAAATTTTATTGAGAATTTTTGCATGTATGTTCATCAGGGATATTGGTCTGAAATTTTCTTTCTTTGATGTGTCTCTGGTTTTGGTTTCAGGGTGATACTAGTCTCATAGAATGAGTTTGGAAGTTTCCTTTTCTATTTCATGGAATAATTTGAGGAGTATTGGTATTAATTCTTCTTTTTATGTCTTCTAGAACTCATGTGAGAATCTGTCTTGTCCTAGGCTTTTCTTGGTGAGTAAGATTTTGATTGTTTCTGCTATTGGCCTGCTTGAAATAGATCTGTTTAAGTCCTGTATGACCTTCTGGTTCAGTTTGAGTAGGTCATATGCCTCTAGAAATTTGTTGGTGTCTTCTAGGTTTTCTATTTTATGGGAGTATAGATTTTCAAAATAGTTTCTAATTATCTTCAGTATTTCGATAGTCTCTGTTGTGATGTTTCCTTTTTCATCACAAATTTTAGTAATTTGAGTTTTCCCTCTTCTTCTTTTCATTAGGGTGGCTAAGTGTCTGTCAATTTTATTGATTTTTTCAAAGAACCAGCTTTTTGTTTTGTCAATTTTTCCAATTATTTCTTTTGTTTCAATTTCATTGATTTCAGCCCTAATTTTAATTATATCCTGTCTTCTGCTTCTTTTGGTGTTGGTTTGTTTCTCTTTTTCTAGTGCTTTGAGTTGTGATATCAGGTCATTTATTTGTTGACTTATTTTTCATTGAATGAGCTTAATGCAATGAACTCCCCCTCTTAGTACTGCATTCATAATGTCCCAGAGGTTTGTTTTTCATTTTTTTAAAATGGTATTTATTTCCCTTTCAACATATATTAGAACCTTGGTAGTCAAACAATATCTGTCTTCACAGGTGGGAACAATACTCTAGGGCTCTCTGAATGTTGTATCAAAGTTCTCATTTACCTCTTAGAATATTTTTATCTCCTCCCTGATGTCTTCTGTTATCCGTGTGTCATTCAGTAGTGTATTATTTAGTCTCCAAGTGTTGGAGTAGCTTGTATTTTTTGTCATTGATCTCTAATTTCATTCCATTATGGTCATATAGAATGCAGGGTAATATCTCTAGCTTTTTTAATTTGCTAAGACTTGCTTTGTGGCATAACACATGATCTATTTTGGAGAAGGATCTATGTGCTGCTGAGAAAAAAGTGTATTTGCTTGTTGATGAATAGAATATTATATATATATATGTCTGTTAAGCCTACATTATTTTATTGAGTTCTATGGTTTCTTTGTTTAGTTTTTGTTTGGAAGATCTATCCAGCGAAGAAAGAAGTGTGTTAAAGTCGCCCAGTATTATTGTGTTGTGGTCTATTTGATTCTTGAAGTTGAGAAGGGTTTGTTTGATATTTACAGATGTTATTTTTAAGATTGTTATGTCTTGTTGATGTATGAATCCCTTAAGCAGTATAAAATGCCTTATATATCCTTTTTCACTAACTTTTTAGTTTAAAGTCCACTTTATCTGATATGAGGATGGAAATCCCTGCTTGTTCATGCAGTTCATGTGAGTGATATGTTTTTTCCCATCCTTTCGTCTTCAGTCTGTGGATGTATCTTCCTTGAGATAAGTCTCTGGAAGGCAGCATATTGTTTGACCTTTTTTTTTTTAATCCAATCTTCCTGTCTACGTCTTTTAATTGATGAGTTTAGGCCACTGACATTCAGGGTTATTATTGAGACATGGTTTGTGTTCCTGGTTATTCTGGTTTATTTTTGGTTTTTAATTTGACTTAGTTTCTCTTTTGATTGGCCTTTCCTTTAGTGTAGTTCCTCCCTTTGCAGATTTTCATTGTTGTTTTTCATTTCCTCATCATGGAATATTTTGCCAAGAATGTTCTGTAATGCAGGATTTCTTACTGTAAATTCTTTTAACTTTTGTTTATCATGGAGAGTTTTTATTTCATCATCAAATCTGAAGCTTCATTTTGCTGGATATAAGTTTCTTGGTTGTCATTCTTTTTTGTTCAGAGCTTGGTATATGTTGTTCTAGGATCTCCTTGTTTTGAGGGCCTTGGTTGAAAAATCTGCTGAGGTCTTAATCACTCTTCCCCTATATGTAATCTGATTCCTCTCCCTTGCAGCCTTTAAAATTCTATCCTTATTCTGCATGCTACGCATTTTCATTATAATGTGTCTTGGTATAGATCTGTTGTAATTTTGTACATCTGGTGTCCTGCTAACTTCTTGTATTTGATTTTCCTATTCATTTTTCATGTTTGAGAAATTTCCTAATATTATTTTATTTAAGAGCTTGTGCATTCCTTTGGTTTGAAACTCTGTGCCTTCCTCTATCTCAATAAATCTTAGATTTGGTCTTTTGATGCTATCTCATAATTCTTGGATGTTCTGTTCATTGTTTCTTACCCTCTTCACTGTGTGGTCAATTTTATTTTCAAGATTGTGTATTTTGTCTTCATTATCTGAGGTTCTGTCTTCCACGTGATCTAGTCTATTGGTGATGCTTTCTATTGTGTTTTTTATTTGGTTTATTAATTCTTTCATTTCAAGGATTTCTGTTTGGTTTTTTTTTTTTTTTGGTTTTTATTTGAGTACATTGATTTTATTCTTCACCTTTGGGATACACTTTAGTGACTTAGAAGACTGATTTAGTAAAAGTTTACAATTTGGTTTTAAATGAAAGTTAATTATAAAATTAAAAAATAAATTACATCAATATAATTGCCTAACAGTGCACATCAATTAAAACCAATTCACTAATGTTATTCAAGCAAAGCAAGGATGAACACCTATAAGGAGTT
>CM053407.1:87609332-87698929 GCA_028644305.1 Xerus rutilus | reverse complement strand
ATATTTTTATATATATTTTTATCAACCATCTTTACTATACCCATTCCCCTTTCCTGCCCCCCACCTCCCCCATGTCGCGTCTAGTGTTTCTCTATTTCTCTTATGTTTCCCATTCCCACCTCCCTTATTCATCAGCATCCATTAATCAGAGAGACCATTCGGCATTTGGTTTTTTGGGATTGACTTACTTCACTTAGCAGATGTCCTTCAATAGATGAATGGATAAAGAAACTGTGGTACATATACACAATGGAATATATTCAGCAATAAGAGAGAATAAAATTATGGCATTTGCAGGCAAATGGATGGATCTGTTTGGTTTTTTTCAGGATCTCTATCTCTTTCTTGAAGTAATCGTGTGCTACCTGTATTTGTTCCCTTATCTCTTTGTTGGAGTGATCAATTTTGCTTGTATGTGCTCACTTTGTTCATTCTTTAATTCGTAGATCATTTTAATTATGGACATTCTGAAGTCTTTCTCTGACATTTGATCTACTGTGCTGTCAACAGATTCTATTGTTGTAGTATCTTGGTTTGTTTGGGGCACTTTCCTCTCTTATTTTTTCATGTTATCTATGTATGTTCCTGTCTTGCAGTGTGGATCTGAGGTATTGCAGCTTCTATCCTATAATCTTGTAGTGTCCCCGCAGGTTACCAACACTTCACCTTTAAGGGGGATATCAATGTTACAACACCCAGTGCAAACAATATGCAGCCATAAGTTGACATTTACAGCTTTGTCGCTATGAACAGAAATGATGAGTTCAGTTATCTTGTACCATATAGCCAATAGATTTGCATAAAGGTTTACCGTTTCTAATGTTAGATGTTGAGGGGGGGTAGACTGTGATGTTTATGAGATATGATGTGGGGATATAGAGGTATTAGCCTGTAGGACTAATGAAAGGGCAATCAAGAGAAGTTGGCTGTTAGGAGGAGAAAAAAGGAGAGAGAGGCTACCCCATGCAAGGCTCCCTGTTGCCTCTGCAACAGCATGGTTTCTGTTAGTACACTGAGTAGAGATACCTCTGGTACAACTGGGCGCACTGAGACCTTGATAACAGTTATCCAGGACCTGATTGTTGTCCCTAGATGGAAGTAGCCATGCCCCTAGTTGGTGGCAGTAGCATTAAACCTTTAGGTACCTTTATGTTGGGCTTCCGGGCCTCAGTCAGTGTCCCAAAGTGGAAGCTGTCCCAGCTAAAGATGGTGGAGGCAGCATGGATGTAACTCAAGATAGCAGTGGAGGTGTCCCAAGATGGAGGCAACTGCTTTCAGAGATGGAGCTGGAAGGATGGGATGTATGATGGCATTGGGTAGCCTCTTTGTTGATGCCACAGTGTGGTATTCAGGGTTGCAAAAGGGCAGCAGCCTCCTTGTCCTGTCCAATGTCCCAAGGTGGAGATTACTGCGTGAAAAAGGCTATGGTGGTGACTATTATGTCACAAAATGGAGGTGGTTTGGGTGGAGCCCATCCATTGGTAAATAGAGAACAACAGCATGGGGCTCCTCACTGCCAATGGGGTGCAAGGTATAGGTCAGGTTTTTCCCAGGCAGCCTTGGTGATAGTCTGCTGTACCTTGGCTGTTGTCCCTAGATGGAAGTGGCCATGTCCATAATTGTTGGCTGAGTAGCATCAAACCCATAAGTACCTTAGTGTTGGGCTTCCAGTCACCAGATTGTGTCCTAAGATAGAAGATGCCACAACTAAAGATGGTGGTGGCAGCAGCAGGGATAACCTGAGATGATGTTGGAGATGTCCTAAGATGGCAATGACTACTTTTAGAGATGAGGCTGAAAGGGCAAGCCCAACAATGGGCTGCCTGTTTGGAGATGCAGCATTGTGGTATGCAGGTGTGGTTCTCAGCGTGGTAGGCAGTCCTGGGCCTGGGTCTGGGCTCCTCTCCATTTGGTGGGGTGGTCCTGGGCCTGGGCTCAGTGGGGATCACCTTGGCTGTCCTGGGCCTGCCTGGTCTCTGTGGAGATTGGCAAGGCTGTTCTGGGCCTCCTGGTTTCCACAGGGGTTAGCAAGACTGTCTTGGGCCTGCCTGGTCTCCACAAGGATAGGGTATCCTGGGCCTGCCTGTTCTGTGTGGAGATTAGCAGGGCTGTCCTGAGCCTACCTGGGCTCTGCATGGTTCCAAAAACTGAGACTCTTTTAAGGGTTAGTTAATCTGTCTAAATTTAACCAGCTAATAAGTGAAAGATGCAGGACAAGAATTCCTGACTGTCAGGCCTCATGGTCATTTGATACAAATTTGTTAAACTAGAGATAGCTAATGATTAAATATACTGGAATAAATGTGTTCATATCATATCAGTGAATTTATCACCTAATCTGTTCTACATATACATTTTAGTATCACTGTTTCAAGTTTCAGGCAGTATGATCTAGGTATATATTAGCAAACAAAACATCACTGAACCCTACTCTTGTGGAACTTAGTTTCTGATTTCAAAGATGGAGAACAAATTCTAAAAACTCAACTAAACAGAAAACAAATAAATTTCTAAAACTTGGTTAAAATACTTTAAAATTATTATAAATCAACCTGCAAAGGAGATAATGCTGCAAGCACAGTGGGCAGGGGCTGTGGTAGGAATAAAGGACTGTTCTAAATGGATATTCACTGAAGGCCAGAGTTCAAGTTGAGCCATCATTGTAAATAGTGAAGGGAAGAAGAGTCTAGGTTGTATGCACAGGTTTGATGTTCAAGGAACATCAAAAACAAAAACAGTGCAGCTAGAACATGATTCAATAGAACATAGGTACTAGAAGTTGCATAGATGTTGATTGATAGAAATCAGAGGGAGAAGCAAGGAAGAAAATGCATAAGGATTTCCAGACTACAGTAGAAAAGTTTGATTTCATTCTGGGTTGAGTAGGAAGACACTGGTGCTTTAAGCAAAGCAGTGACAAGATTTATAGCAAGGAATATGCTTGTTGCCAGATAGAGAATGCAATGAGTTTGGAAGCTGTAGTGGGTAGATCAAAAGACATAATGGTGGCCTGGACTGAGATGGTACCTGGAGAGTTTGAGAAAAGTGAGGGTGCTTGAGAGGAATCCTGGCAATAGAATGACAGGATGATGATGAACACAGAGGCTAAGGTAATTAGGGAGGGAAGGAGAAGGATGAAGGGAGAATCCTGCATTTCAGGTTTAGGCCACTAACCAGATGGGGAAGTCTGAACGGATTGCATGGAGAACTTTAGGTGGAAGAAGTCAAGGATTCTTTTATGCATATGGTAAAGTTTGAGATGCCTATGATATATCCAAGGAGAGATGTCAAATGTCTGTGGGCCTTTAGCTATGCAAGTCTTGAATCCAGGGAAGAACTTTGGCTAGTATATAGAATTATGAAGCTATTCATCCTTAAAATGTTCCTATTCTAAAATAATATCTTTCCAAGACAATTGCATTATTGCAACATCCCTGATGCTGAGGTTTTAAAAATAAGTTGTTTATAAAGCCTTTTCTCTACTATCTAAGCTCTTAACCAATATTCATTGCATCAAAAATGCTTTGCATCCACAGAAAGCAAATTAAGTGACTAAAAAGTTAATCTCAAAAGCTCATAATTTTAGAGATAAGTGCATTTAAAAAAAATAAAGTCTCTATTCTTGGCCTTCAACAGATAAATCCCCATTGACTTGAGGACAGAAATTAGGGCAGTTTTACTTTGAAAGAACTGTGGACTTTGTACTCAACAGAAATAGGCAAAGAAAGCAACCCAGAGTTCTCTTATCTCGGGTCATGGCCATTTGGGGATAAACTAAGGTGGGGTGTTTTTCTTCTGTCTAACTAAAAGCAACCAAACTGAAAAACACTGAAACAAATGCACATCCCAGCAATTTCCAGCACATCAAGTAGTACAAACACTGGAATCCCAAGAACTGTTTTTGTGAGGAACGACCTAGTGTACTGCTTGGGAGTCAAGCCCCTGAGCCTCTTTATATTGCTCACAAGAAAGGGGACTGGGTGGCATGATTTGTAGGCTATATCCACCTCTAGGGAAGCAATCTGTGTGAGCTGCCTGTGGTCCTCTAGAGCTCTCCGATGCCTTCCTTGCTACTCACCCTGAAAGGAATGTAGCCTTCATGCACTCCCTGTGGAAAGTTGTCTGGCTCAAGGCACAAGGAGAGCCAATGGCTGGCATGTCAGAGAATTCCTGTGACTAGCCTTATAGTGTTTTCCATCTATTGTTTCAAGTCCTTCAACAACAAGACCCTGCTTCGTCTCAGCTCCTGTTAGAAACCTTCTGTGATTCTCAGGCTGAAAAGGGAATTAGCCCAATCTGTGTGAACATCCTAAACCACTCTATCTCCAGAGTTCAAGCTACATATCTATAAGCCAGATCAACTTAATAATGTAAACAGTTGCAGGAAACAGAGGTAGCCAAAAATACGTAGGAAGCCATAATGAATATTCAAGTAATGAGAACAAAATATCACATCATCATCATGAGGGAAGAGACCTAAAAGGTTCCCTTTTTCCAGAACTCTGTGAACCTCCTGTCTTAATGACGCATTTCCAAAGTGATGAAACAACCTATTCCTTAACATTACAGCTGATGAGCAACTAATCAGCATGAAGGTTTAAATTAATTAATGCAGCTATTCAGTCAGATCACTATGGAAGCAAGAATGACTTCCATAAAATTAAATATGTTCTTTTTTTTCATTTGTTGCATTTTTCTTTTAAATTTCTGATGGTGTCAGCCTCGAAAAATACCAAAAATACTAAAATGCAAACATATGTTTCATAATGTATTAAATGTTATATCAAATGTTTTTATTTTGATTTCTTTGGCCCATTGCTAAGACACATGCTGTAGATATCATTTAATCTTCAGGGCTTATAAGTATAATAAGAAGCCAAACTTCATTTTGGTAATAACTCTAGTACTGAGTTATCCCACAATTTCCCTCTAGTGCTTGAACTCATCATTGTAACCATAACAATACTTTTATACTGCTCCTCTCAGCCATAGCATCCAACATGCCAAATGGAGACATACAGTTAGAACACATTAAACCCATTATATGTGAGATAAAAACAGACAAAGCCATTTAAACTATCATGGAATTATGTGGAAAGGCCATAGAGAATAAATATAGCTTTGAACATCTTTAGCAGAGCTCAGTCTACAGCACTGCTTGTAGGATCAGGTGTCCCAATAACTCAGTGTGACATGTGGTATGTACCACCAACTTGGATGGGTCACCCCTGCCTCACTCAGAGCTCAGAGGCATCATATATCACTATTACTCTAATGAATTTTGGTTTACTACTTCTTAACTCAATAAAGAATGTCTCAAATGTTTAGAGTCCTTTTTTCAACTATGTCTACAGCCTTGTGATAATCATAAGTGTTGTCCATCAAATTTCCAGCTTCTACTTTCCAGGACCATAGCAGTGGTATTACATGTCCCAGCTCCTACATCGTTCAGTAAGGCCAGGTGAGCCCAGTGACTCGTAAGTAGAAGGCATGTATATGCCACCTCTAGGGCAAAACACTCAATTGCCCATTTAATGCCTTCTAAATCACTTTTCTCTTATATGATAATGGCAATGCATGAGATTATGACTATTCCACCAGCCTGGAGTTCTGTGAACCCATGATGAACATGTAGTATAGGAAGAAATGCATTGTGTTGTTTCAAAACACCACTGTTGTTTGTTTCTGCAGCATAACCTAGCCTGTTGAGACAATCTATTTCCCAGTTTTAGTACAGAGACCCTTTACTTGAACCACAAGATGAACTCATTAACCTACTTCTTTGGCAATCCTTTAGAAAGCATTCAGTCCACACATTCTGAATACTTTGAAACTGCTCATTTTGTGTATAATCAATTTTGACCATGAAATGATAATAGCTATTATTTATTGAGAACTTACATGTGTTAAGCACTTGGCAGAATGCTTTTCCATATTAATGAGTTTGACACACTCCCTGACTTTAAAAGGTAGGATTAGTATGATACCATTTCATCAATGAGGAAAGTAAGGTTAAGTAACCTTATCAAAATTACACAGCTTGTCAGTTAAAGAATTTCATTAGAACTTAGGCTAGCTAAATACAAAGTGCATGCTCGTTAACACTAGGCTGTACTTTCTCTCTGCATAATATGAAATAAAATCTGTTCTCATATCAGTGGCTGAATAAATACTGTTCTTCAGCAGATGGTGTTATAAAGCAGTACGGTATTACAAATACTTATATATTTCATGATTGCTAATCCATTAAGGAAGGTTTTTTGTTTGTTTGAAAAAAGAAACAGAGAAACTTGTGTTTGATGTATCTATCTTGTTTCAATCCATTGAAATGCCATAGTATATTATCCATTTCCTACTGGAAAAATATATGGGCCATAAGGAAATGCTATTCACATTCATTAGTAAACACTCTCCCCTCAAAGTGTGCTTCCCAAACCTTCTGCTGAGGTCACTGAAAAATGTCCGGCTGGAAGAAGCTCTCTCCTGAATGCTCTTTCCAGCACTTGCGTTTGTTTTTCATTGTTTTTCACACTTCTGAAAACTCTAGGAAGGGTGAAGAAACACCTTGTTGACAATGTCTCTTTGCCAAAATAATCAATTCTTTTGCTTCTTTGCCTTCTAAAATTCAAATGTTAAATACAAGATCTTTAGGCACATTCCCAGGATTTTGTTTGGTTAGACTTCACCATGGAAAACAAAATTGGTTCAGCTAACATCTGTAGCCAGAACATTTTAAGCTTCATAGACCTTCAAAATAGTGACCTTATCCTCACCTCCTCTGCCTCTGTGCTCCATTAAGGAAAATACCGGAAGAACTTTCCAGTCAGGAAAGCCAGATTGCATTTCGATTCAGTTTTCAGAGGAAGAACTGAGCAGAGCTGGAGCAGGTGGCTATTTGTGGCTCTTACCTTAAATGAGTTTTGAAAAGTTCTTCTGTAAATCTTTGAGGGCTTTTGCAATTCAACAAAAATATTTTGGAAGTCTTCGTCTCTTACTAAATGAATCAGCCTTATAGCTATTCTTCCCCAAGAGTCTATAAGATCATATAAATCACAATCATATTCCTAGAAAACAAAAGATCGAGACAGGCCTCTAAGCCTATTTCAACTGGAGATGTGTTAATTATTTGCCAGAAGGAGTTTACTTAAGCATTTTCCTTCCACTTTGCCTTTGCAAAGACTTTAAGGGAAGACTTTATTCTCTATGCTCCTAAGGAATGACCATCCTTGGAATGACAGTGCTGTTTTACCTCTGACACTTTGCTAGTCCCAGCCATCCTATATCTCATGTATCTCACTCATACCCACATTTCTGATCTTTTCTGCCACCTCCTTGGTCCAAAGCACACTACAATAAGAAGACAATGTATTCAATCTTTCCCTGCAATGTATTCATTCCTTCCACTACAGTATACTGATTCTTTCCTCCTGGTGCTAAATGAGTCCACATACCAATCTGGATTGGTCATCCTCAAGTCTACGTTATTCTCAAAGATCTGTCCAACCTAACTTGATGTTGAACCTTCCCTTTCCCCATAACCCAGAGGAATATCTCTTTTCTTTGACTTCCCATAACCATTGCTCTGCTTCTCCTCCCTGGTATGTGTGTTTTTCTAATTAGATTGTCTCTTGTGATCTTGCCTAAGACGAAAATTAATGTTTTGCTCATTTTGTATCCTTTGCAGTACCTACCACATGGTGAGTGCTCAATAAATAACTGCTGAAAGACCTAGGCCAAAACAAAACAAATGAAAAACCCCACTGGATTCTTAGATTAGGAAACAATGCCACTAGAAATTTGTAAAATGCAGAATGAAAGGGAAGTCAAGGCTTGCAATTTGGTATATTTTGCGATGATTTCTAAATGTCGTCATCTTGACCCTTTCTAACATGCCATATATAATCCATCAGCAAATTCTGTTGACCCGACCTTCATAATACATACCAAATCCAACCACTTTTACAACCAATCTGGTCACAGTCACCCTTCTGTCTTGACTGAAATTCTGTGATTGATTTTGACCAGGCCTCCCTGCTTGTGTGCTACCCTTCAGCATCTTCTCAACAAAGCAACTAGAGTCATCCCTTAAAAATACAAGTCAGAGCAAGTCATTTCTCTGCTCTAAACATTGGGACGCTTTGGCCATTTCACTCGACAATGGACTACTGGGCTGTGTGTACTCCAACCCCTTCCCACTAAGCTGAGATCCCATGGCATCCTCTTCAGCAGGGCTCTCTCTTCCTCACTTTTCTCCAGCCACACTGGTCTTGCTGTTCACAGGAATTCTCCTCCTTGATGTCTTTGCCCTGTTTGCTATGCTTGGAACATTCTTCCTCCTGAAAGATACTCAGATCATTCCCTCAAGTCCTTCAAGTCTTTGCTCAGTGAGCCTATTCAAATGCCACATGGAACATTTCCACCAGCTACCCTGGCCCTGCTACTTCCTATCCCCACTTAGGTAGCTCTACTCTTTTACTCTTCCATAGTACTTCTGACATATGCCTACCATTCTTTATCTATTTCCCTCTGCTAATATGTATACTTTGTAATGACAGGACTCATTGCTTGTTTTCTTCAACAAATATTTGCTGAAAGAATGAATGAATGATTTATTGTAACTGAACTTTGAATTCAGTTCTCAGGTCTCTAAAATGATAAAACTCAATATGTTGACACCCTCAGACCTCAAGATTCTATATAAATAAATCCTGTTAGACTCAAAAGCAAGATGAGGTACTTGTATTCATTGTGAGTCAAAATAGTTGCATGTAATCAAAAGTGTGAAATGCAATGTTTGTTCTCATTGCATCTTATTTATACAATTGTGTGACTTGCACTTATGGAGCCTTGCAATATTCCAAAGGTCAAACACTCCAATAGTTTTGTAGTTTTTTTAGCATAGAGATTCGTTTTATAGGTTGGATAAAATCAGGTCTGCTGGAGAACTTTTAAACTTCATAAGGGCAGAAATCCTATCTATTTTCTTTGTATTGTCTAGATGCTAGAAAATGAAGATACTCAGTAAGTATTTGTTAAATAAGTGAAAGAAACGGGCCCCTTATAATTTTAGAAATAAACAAGGCAGTATAAGGTAATTTTATTATTCACATGAAGAAGGTTTTATCATCCAGATGTTGGTATGATTCCAAATTTTACATTAATTTGATATTAGCAGTTAATATTTTATTATAACAATAATATGTGAGATTCTAGGAAAAACACTGGTAGGACATTTTCATGTTTATTATTTTCCTTAGAGGGATAAAAAGTCTTTTAGATTTTTAATGAGTATTTATTTTTTTATTTGGAAAACATAACCCTTGGTTTTTATTTATATGTGACTATAATTTTTACAACTGCATATTAATTTTATTTTGTTTCCCATGTTTCTCTTTGCTAGTGGCTGTTGCAAATTTCATATAATCATCATAATAATACATGTCTGTTGTGGTATACAAACATTTTCCCATTTATTGTTTCTTTCCTTTTTCCACAGTGTCCTTATTAGATATTTAGATTGATGCTTCCAAAGTGCCCTGCCAATTCTCTTGCACATTAATTCTGTTGTTATTCTTTCCAAATAGCTTTTGAATTGTTCAAAAGCATTAATGAACAAGGTGAAAAGAAGTAATTACTATTGAAAATCTGAAATGTTGCTTTTATTTTCACAGTTTCGTTATAAATTTGAATATGGTCTTTTTTAATGTACTAATTAAATGCACAAGTAATATTCTCTCTCCCCATGGAGCTCTTTGCATGGTTTCCAAGAACACGAACCCAGTTCTCCTCTTACGCTCAGAGTAGAGTTGGCTATCCTCAATGAAGTTTGTTAGGATATTCTTAATCCATGCTCAGTAGGAAGACATTCTTTCCACATTGGAACTTCATTAATTTTGCCTAACTGAGTAACAATGCAACTTAAATAAATGAAAAATATGAAACATATCATTTCTTACAAGTAAATGAAACTAGGCCAGAGATGACTTGTAAACTCATAAGAAAACCTACTTTAAAAGAATATAAACAAGTGAATTATAATTAGCAAGTCAATTCTTTGCCTACAAAGAGTACTTGTTCTGGGATTGAGTATATTTCTTGTTTTTAAGAGTAATTGAAACATTTCCTGTGGTATCATAATTAAACCAATAATTTGTTCAGGGATTTTTTTTTAACAAGATAGTACAACACGAAACCTCATTTTCTGTACCCATCTACATGATCATATATTCCAAATTAATGAGAAGCAAATCCTTGGAGACCATCATGCTAAGTGATATAAGCCAAAGGTCAAATGTTTTCTCTGATTTGCAGAAGCTAGTCCAAAATAAGGAAGGTACAGGGAGAAAAAGAGAGAAAGGGAAAAGGAGGAAGGATTCCATCAAAACAGAAGAAAGATCAGTGGACTAGATGAAGGGAACTAAGAGGAAGGGAGAAGAGATAGGATAAGGGAAGAACAGAGGAATGAATCTGACCTAATTTTCCTGTGTATTCATATGAATATACCACAGTGAATCTCACCATCATTTGTATTCACAAGACACTAACTATTAAATAAAACTAAAAGTAAATAGCAGGAAGATTGGTAGAGTAGAGGGAAGGGAACAGGGAAAAGGAAAAAGGGAGGGAAAGGGGACAGAAATAGAACAAGTTATATTATATTACATATAATTATGTCAAAATGAATACAAATGTTATGTATAACTAAAAAGAACCAGTAAAAAATAAATAAAAGAAAATGTTATCATTCTTAAGACTAAGGCCAAAGGTACATAAAACCAAAGACTTGGTCCTAGATAATGATATGTAGATCATCGAAAGGAAGTTCTTGATGAGCCATGAGCCAGGGATAACTTGTCATCTGTGATAATAAATGTCATTGTCTGTGTCTACAAAATTTTACTTTGTATATTAATATAATAAGTAAATGCAAAATATTATCATTAGATTTCCATGTGACTGTTTGAATCACATAAAAAAATCTAACTATTATAACAATAACAAGTTCTAGATTTAAGAGTCCTCTTTGGATCATAACCTTAAAATTACATGAAGGGGTATAAAACAATTTATGTCAGGAAAGTGACTATTTTTGTCATATTGTTAAAGGATTTGGTAGATAGCATTCTATAAAAAGAGTAGGTAAAAGATAAAAAGCACCCCCATAAATGACATGTATTTTAAGGGTAACCATGATTTTGTTTCCTATGAAACAAAACATTCAGGACAGACACATCCAGGTGGACACTTTCCAATGTGTCTGATTGCCCAGCTCAGTGGTGTGACAGTGAGTAGACAGCAAGTCCCACCAAGTGATGTACAGTGGTAGTTCTGGGATTTCACTAGGTAGCCCTAAATTCTCTTTTTTGAGGAAGGGGGTACCAGAAATTGAACTCAGGGGCACTTGACCACTGAGTCACATCCTCAGGCCTATTTTGTATTTTATATAGAAACAGGATTTCACTGAGTTGCTTAGCACCTCACTTTTGCTAAAGCTGGCTTTGAAATTTCAATCCTCTTGCTCAGAGCCACTGGGAATACAGACATGTGCCACTGCACCCAGCTCTTTTCTTTCTTTCTTTTTTATTCTCATCCTTTATTGGTGAAATCCAGTTTACCAAAGATGTTTGTCAATATGTGAATAAAGGGCTTCCTGCCTCAACTATCCAGGTTGCCAAGTAAGTTAAAAAAAAAAAACCTACATCACAGAGCCTAACCTTATACCTACTAAATCAGAATCTTTAGTAGTAGTACTTATCTGAATTTGAATAAGTGAGTCAGAGTTTATTATTGGTATATTGGAAAAGCCATGCTACTTTCTAGCTCTGTGGAACTGAGCAAATCATTTAATCTCTTGCTACTTCAGAGTTCTCATGTACAGCATGAAGGTGATAAGAGTGTTGAGTTCATGGGTTAGTTGTGAAAATTAAAGGACGTCAAGTACTTAACACAGGGCCGGGAATACAGGAAGTTCTTGTAAATTGTTAGTTCTTCTTGTTTGTCTTACGGTAAAGAATACCATGGGGACTGAGTGGAGGATGCTGTGAGAACTGGCATTCTGTCTGAGGATGGCCAGCAGGGCTTCACACTCACACTCAAGATCTGCTCTGGAATACAGCACAGAGTATCTTTCTAAAGGGAGCCTGTTTATTTACTGTTAGCAAATAGAAAATGAAATCTGAATAAAACATTACATAAAAATCAATTCCTTGGACTTTCAGTTTTAGACAAAATGAAATAGCTCCATTCTTCTCAGGTCTTCCCTCTTGCAACTCATAAGCACTAGGCACAAAGCAAGGAAAGCATCTGAAAAGTTTGAGAGGTGGAGAGTAAACAGTGCACTGCCAAGGGATCTTGGGATTTAAGAAACAACGTTGTAAAAGGTTTTCTCAGTTTTTCTTGTTGCTTTCCATGTTCTTGTTCAGGAGACCACAGAAGCCTCTAAGCCAGAACCATCAAAATGCATGGACAGGATAAATGCCAAGAAAAGCCTATTCCCTGTAGCCAGAGAACTAGGGAAAAAGTCAAATTGAACTAAAAAACTTTCTGGCAATATCTGCCTTCCTCTGGCCAAACACCAATGAGAGAACCCACCACCACCAAGGCCAAGTGATTTCAGTGAGGTCAAGCCAAAAGTTGATCTGCCTCAACCCTAAAGATCTGATTTCCCAACCCAGTGGATTCAGAAAGATGAGGGGGGGCAGATCTCTCATTGTCCTTCTAAATAAAGCAGATGTCACTTTGATTACATTTTTAAAGTACTGAAAGAAAAGAATTGTCAACTGTGAGTTGTTTATCTGACAAAAAATATACTTCAGGAACGAAGGAGAAAGCTATACATTCTCAGATGAAGAAAATAATTTGTTGATAGCAAGTAGGTAAAAATAAGAATGAATAAATAGACCACCTTTATCATACATTTTTAGGATCATATTTGATAACTGAAGTAAAAATTACAAAACCACCCAAAACGATGTTTGATATATAAAGAGTAAATATTAAGTCACCTTCATTATAAATAGGTAAAGGAAAAGGAACTTAAAGGGAGCTAAGGTCTGTATACCTCACTTGACTATAAAAGGTCAACACCAACAGACTGTTATGTTATGTATGTATGACATAATACTTAGGGAGTCACTAAAAACATCTACACATGGGGCTGGGATTGTGGCTCAGTGGTAGAGCGCTTGCCTTGCATGCGTGAGGCACTGGGTTCGATCCTCAGCACCACATAAAAATAAATAAATAAATATATTGTGTCCATCTACAACTAAAAAAAAAAAATTTAAAAAAAAAAAAAAAAACATCTACACAAAGAGATATGCCAAAAAAAAAAAAAAACCAAATCCCTAAAGATACATTAAAAGTAATGCTAACAATGGTCAAGTAACTCATAGAAAGGCAAGGAAAGAGAAACAGAGGAAACAAGCAAAACATAATAAAATGACATTCTGAGCCATATAGTACTAATTACTTAAATGTAAATTATATATATATGTAAGTTATATATATATATATGTATATATGCATGCACACACACAAACATCCCATTTAAAAAACAGAGATGGGCACAAAGAATAAAAATAATAAGCTATCTTTAAAAAACATTTCAAATTTAATGACAGAAGCAAAGTAAAAAGTTGGAAAAGTTATACCATGCAAACACTAACTTAATAAAGCTGAGTGACTAGATTAATACCAGGTAATTTTAAGAGAAAGAAATTACTAGAAACAAAAATATATATAAAGATGAAAGGATAAAAACAAAATAAATAATGTAAAAATGGATAATATGTACATACCCAACAACAGAGTTCCAAATAACATAAAGCAAAAACCAATAGCACTGAAAGGAGAAATGGCCGGATACAAAACTAGAACTGTGGATTTCAACATCCTACTCTCAGCAATTGATAGAACTACTAGTCAGAAAATCAGCAAAGATATAGAAGACGTGAACAATTCAATCAATCAATATACCTATATTGACATTTATAGACCAACAATAGCAGAATATAGCCCTGTGGTGTCCATATAAAATTCAACAAGCTTGACCTATTTTGGTCCATACAACAAACCTCAACAAATTTAAAGGAATTGAAATCTGTAACAGTCTAACTTCATTTTTCTCTTTGACCACTGGTGACGTCTAAGGCTCACTTCTACTCCTTGCCCTTCTTCTCTACATCTAGTTAAGCTGATAAGAATGCTGGGATGCTATCCTTTCTGGTACCAATGAAAGTTAGAGCACACAGTGCCCAGCTCTATGTGTACACAAAATCTTTATCCCAGCTCCACCACCTAACTAACATTAAAACTTGTATTAATTTTCTAGCAATGTAATAAAAAAATACCACACCCTAGGTTGCTCAAACCATAGCAATTTATTTTCTCATTGTTCTAAAGGCTATAATTTGAGGAATTAGCAAGGTTGAAGTCTTCTTCAAGCTCCTTCTTGACTTGCAGATAGCCATCTTTTCCCCATGTCTCTTTCCTTGGTCTTCTCTCTATATCTATCTGTACCCTAATCTTTTCTTCTTATAAGGATACAAGTAATATGGGATTATGGGGCCCCCCTAATGATTTCATATCAACTTAATTGTATCTTTTAAAGACCATCCATAAATACAATTACATTTTTAGGTAATGGAGGTAACATCAAAAATGGATTTTGAGGAAACACAACTCAGTCCATAAATAAAACAAAACAAAACAAACAAACAAAAACAAAAAAACCAAGATGGTCTATTTTCCCTGTTCTCTAAAGTTATTTTATGACCTGCTTAGAAGCCACCATGCTCTCCTTTGAAAGATAGTTATGTGAAAATGAGTGTGCCAAAAGGACATATATGCCATGGCCAACTAGAATTTATTCCAGTAATCAAGCTGGTTTAACATTTGAAAATCAATCAGTGCAATCCACTATATCAACAGACTAAAGAAGAAAAGCCTTATGATCATACCAACTGATGCAGAAAAAGCATTAGACAAAATTTAATATCTACTTGTGAAAAAAAACCTAAGCAAAGTAGGAATAAAGAGTGTTTCATCGATATGATAAAAAGCTTAAAAACATTAACAAAACCCAATAGTTACTATCTCACACTCTTACTCAGTGGAGTACTGCAAGTTACAGATAGTACAATAAGGAAAGAAAAGCCAAAGGTTGGAAAGGAGGAAATAAACTGTCTCTATTTGTTGATGACATAGCTATGTAGAAAATTCTAATTAATCTAAACATGCACGCACACACACACACACACACACACACACACACACACAAACTCCTAGATAGTGAGTTCAACAAGGAAGTTCTCAGGATATAAGATAAACACACATAAAATGATCACATTTCTATGTATTAACAAGGAAAATGAGGCAATGAATTAAACACAAAATTATTTCTAATTGGTCCAAAGAAAATGAAGTAGGTATAAATGTCACAAAGATTTTATAGGTTAAGTATGCTGAAAATTACAAAATGCTGATGTAATGTGTCATTGAAGACTCAAGCAAGTAGAGAGATACACTGTTGCTATATTAAACAGAATCAATATTTACAGATGTTGATTCTTCACAAATTGATAGCTATGTTTAATGCAATTCCTATCAAAATTCCTGAAAGTTTTGAATCTAGAATAATCAAAACAGTCTTGAAAAAGAATAAAGTGGGAGGAATCACTCTACCCTATTTTTAAAAATACAATATAGCTACAGTACGCAACACAGTGTGGTACTAGTGAAGACAGAAAGATACATAAGACATAATGGAACATAAATAGAGAACACAAAAATAAATCTTCACAAACATGCTTAACTCATGTTTGGCAAAGGTGCAAATGAAATTAAACAAAGATAGCCTTTTCAACAAATGGTGCTGGAGCAACTGACCATCCATCCACAGGCAACCCAATCTCAACTTGAGTCCCACTTCCTAGAAAAATCACAGAATTAAATGTAAAAATATAAGATTATAAAACTCTTAGAACAAAGACACAGGAGAAAATCTTGGGAATCAAAGACTACATAAGAGTTCTTAGACTGGATATCAAAATCAGGATCCTAAAACAAGATCTATTTTTATACAATACAATCACAAGGTGCTTTTTAGTAACCTCATCAATCAGCTTATTTGCAATGGGTTTCTAGTCAAACAAAATCTGGCAATCTGGCTAATATAGCCCACAGTTCCATCTAACTAAAGCATTTTTATCTTAATTCTAAAAATGCCTCTATGAAGTGGACCACAAGTCTACTATAAATTTTTCTGTGGAAAACTCATCAATCCTTTCAATTATATATCAGATTGTAAAGCAGGGCCTCCTACTCTTTCTCCATGTAATTGATAAAAATGTTAACAAGAAAGACCAAGCATATGTCTTGGAAAACACTTACCACCACCCATCCCCAGCCTAACAATCATCACAAACACTTACCACCACCCAGACTCTGTACTGCCCCCTATTTCATCAGTTTCCAAAGTGTCTTATCATTGTCTCCAAACATTTTGGATCCAACCAATTCACAACCCGGTCCAACTGTACTTGCATGCAATCCATGCTCCTCTGTTTTACCCACAAAGACATACCTTTAATTTAGACTTTACTAAACCTACTAGATTGCATTTCCCCTTTACCAGGAAGTTCAAAGTAGACTCTGAATTTTGTTTGCTTAAGGTGATCAGGAAGGTTTTTATAGCACAAAATAGAACTCACTAACCCTGGAGAAGGGTGATGCAATTAAAGTCTTGGTACCCCACAGTGGGCAACTCTAGCATTTCTTATTAAAACAATTCTGAGAACAATTTCTAATGGTTCAACTGATTTTCAAACAGTAATAACCAAACTCTAATGAGCTGATGATAGCTGCCCTAGTCCTGCACCTAGTATGCCTCTTGTATAAAAATCTTTGAAGTGGTTGTAGTAGAGGAGAACTCATTGTTCTAAATGCTGCCTTCATCACTGTCCAGCTGGGATGCTTTAGAACCAAGTCTCTTATGGACACATTCAGTCTAGAGACAAACAGGGGAAATTTTGCAACACTTGAACTCTAAGCAGGTGTCTCTGCATTAACAATGTAGCATGGCTAAGAGCCCTGAAAGCAAAGGTTCTATAGAGATATTTCAGGGTTTAATTATTTTTGATGTTTCTCCCAACTTGAAAATTGTTTGTGCCCAAAAGACAATGTAATCTGGGTCTTTAAAACAGGAATCTGGCAAATTAACTATTAAGGGTATGAACACATGTTGAAATGGCAAAAGCACTAAGTAGGTTGGTTTCTGGAGGAGAAACCAACCTACTAACAGGAGACAGTTAAGTCAGTGTTTACTTTCTACGTAGGGAACATTACATCACAAATGGAAGAAATCATTCAGCAGATAGAAAAAACAAAAGCTTTCTAAGTAGGGAAGCCTCCCTAGGTTGTTAATGTCCCTAGGTTGTTAGGATGTTTGGGATCTAAGAAACAACACATATCAACTTAGCATTCCTGCACTTGGAGTGTGGATAAAGATTTTGTTTTTCCTCCTCTAATCTGCAACCACAATGAAATCTATTTGATCATTAGAAGAGGGATTAAAAACAGTCCCTCTCCAATGGGACAACAAAGAAGAACAGACTGCCAGAGAAGATAAATACTTCTAGATGGAGAACCTGCAGGACAGTCAGAGGATGAGCCTCTGAGTGACTGAAGCAAGCAGCAGATATAGAGGACAAGATGTGAGTGGCCAGAGATGAGAAGGCCTGGAGCAATGGGGATGTCTGGACTGAAATGTTCCTTTTTAGATAATTTGGTTACTAGAAATGCTTATTTGAAAAAATAGAGAATAGATAGAATTTTGTCCCTGTCTTGGCTGTTTGGTGTCAGAACACTAAAAAAATAGTAATTGTTAGAGAACATGTGGCCCCATTAGGCAATTCTAAGAATACTTCTAAGTGTTCAGTGGAATAGAGTGTTTTCACCATCATATCATGTCAATGTTCACAATGACCCAGTGTAATGAAGGGTGATTATTTTCCCCACTTAACATTAAAGGAAAATAAGGCTCTGAGAGGATACATGTTGCTAGAGTCCCCCAAATAAGGACAGAGCAAGGACTAGAGTTGTCAGATTCCTGCTCTGGGTACTTCTCATGGCTCTGTATTGCCCTTTTCATCGGTTCACCAAGTTTCTTGTCAGTATTTCCAAAGATCTCAGTGTACACTCAGGGTCAGTCCGACTTCTGCATGAGTGGTCCCTTCTGAATGGTGGCTGACTGCCTACTGCTCACCCACTTTCACAGGTTAATTAATCACATCACACAAGACCCCCTACATGTGCTGTGGCCCTAAAACTGAAATCACTGCTATATGCACATTCTGGGCACAGGCTATTGCCCTACAGAGGACCACCATTCTGTGGGCCTCTGAAGTCCTCTCCATCCCTTTTTTTCCAGGGTGGAAGCCTTGTACAATTTATTCTTTAAAATGCCCAGGACCCCCACAACCTGAGAGGCCTACAACCAGCCCTGTTGAATTTGGTTTGCAGAAAGCGTGAATGGAAAGGAGACTCTCACACAGAGATAAGAGCTGGAGGTAAAAAATGTGAACCGGAGAAGTGTTCTTGGTGTCCCCAGTTGGAACTCCAAAATTGTATTTTCCCCTAGAATCCATGTGACTAATGCTGACTTGCTAATGAGGTTCAAGAATTCTAGGAGTATCTAGTACTATCTTGGTTGGACATCTGCACCATACAGGACTTCATGGATGACCCTAAGACCCTATCCATCATTGATAATATTGTTTCTATGGGGAAATGCGTTTAGAGTTTCATATGAGAGCCCTCCAAAGAAATTCTAGCAAACAAACCCATTTGCAAGTTGGGCACTGTCTGTCTTCCAGCACTGGCTGTTCTCTGGCTCGCTCTCTCTGACCTAACCTGTTTTCTTCTGTCCAACTTCTGGGTGGCCCATGAAGGCTATTGCTCCTCTGAGACAACAGCAGGCGTAAGCAATGAGGAGAAGGTGAAAGTTCTGGAGAAAGGTCCTAATAGCAAAAAGAGGGAGTGAGGAGAAGGAAGTAGACAGTTATAATTATTCATCAGGCAGCAAAAACTGGGTAAGCCCATGCCGTTGACAGAATACAGGCCGTTTACGGGAATCTCACATGGAACTTTTAGGCAGAGTGGATGGATGTCTTTACAAAAGCACAGGCTGTTGCAAGAGGCAGGCCCGGTACATTTTGTTGCTTATTAGAAATGGTGATTTGAAGGTAAATATTTAACCTCTTAGAAGGTTCAGTTTTCTCGTCTCTAAAATTGAAACAATGTTTACTTGAGGAGCAAAGTAATATGTAAATGTGACTAGCAAGACCTCTGGGAATGCAAAGCAGCTAGGAATGTTGCTTTTCCTCAGTTTCCTCCTTTATGAGATGCAGTGTGGTTTAAGGAAAAGATTAAAAAATCAACGGATTTGAATTCCACACTCAGAATCCACACCAATGAAAGCCTCTGCACACTTTCTAAGTTTCTGTCTTCTGTGCTGTCCTCTGAGGCTTTTGTTAATAACAAATTAATTAATGTATATGGCAAAGCCTACATGCAGCTAGTCAGTAAGTGTTACTGATTGGCTAGTTCAACAAACATGTTAAGCATCCAGTGTGTGCCAAGTACTGTCCTAGACAAATAAATATGGGCAAGGGGAAAGGTAGTGAAAGGGTTGTTATAGCAGATGGGATGGTCAGAGAAGATGAGATTTGAGCAGAGGCCTGAAAGAAGAGAGGGAGGAAGACACCATGGAAACATCTAGGTAAAGAGGCATCTAGGCAGAGGGAAACACAAGGGAGATGCCAGGCAAGGGGGCAGGAGAGTAAGTGGGCCTTCAGAAGCCTTGGTGACTAATGGAGGGGAAGTGCAGGCATGGGGGCACCACGGCCTGTTGATGTGCCCGCTTCAGACTACAAAAGCTCTTCTACTTAGTTCTAAGTACAGACCCTTAGAAGGTCTTGAGTGTTGAAGTTTATGTTTTGAAGATGCCATTGGAGGAAAGACAGTGGTGAACCAAGGGTAGAATCTGAGTAAGTGGTGGGAAGTGACTGTGGTCATCAGAGCGGGCCTGAGATGATGTGCCAGGGCCGGGTACAGAGGGAGGGGTGCAGACAGGTACTGATTCAATGTGGTCTCTGAAATCAGGGCCAGCCAGATGTGCTGAAAAAAGGCTTGGTTATGGAGGCTGAGAGAAGGATAGGAGCTGAGAAGGACTTTATTCTAAAGGTGATATAGTGGCTGGGATGGGGACACTGTGGGAAAAGTTATTGTGGGAGGAAAGTCAGCTTTCTATTTTGACCAAGTGGAGTTGGAGACATCCTTTGGGTGTTTATATGGAGATGTAAGGTAGGCCCTGGCATGAAGGGGAAGATGCAGGCCTGGGGAGAGACACTGGAGAGACTCCAGAGGAGTGATAGTGTGAAGGCAAGGCTCAGATGCAGTCACCTGGGCTTCTCCAGGGGAGACAAGGGAGGAGGACACCAGGCAGCATTTCACCATCTGGGGGTGAGGAGTAAAGAGGAGTTCCATCAATGGAGACTGAGAAGGCATGTCACTTCCAAAAAGGGAAGTGGTGCCCCCATGCCTGTACTTACCCTCCATTAGTCACTTTCTTAGTAAAATTATGCACCTTTTTTCTTACTATTCTCTTTTTCTTTTTCTAATTAAGAAATTACAAAAAAAAATTTCAAACATACTGAATACTGAAAATAAGCAACACTCTACCCAAATTTCAAACTTGTGAACATTTTGCCACTTTGCTATATTCATTTCAAAGACAAATGAAGTCATTGCCCCTCCACCCCTTTCTCCTTTCCTCTCTATAGGACTTAGCATTGAGAACAGTCCCCAAATGGTGTGTGGTTAAAATCTCCATCAAGGTCAGGTGGCAGTGGCCTGTGCCATAATTGTGATGTTGATGTAGATTCATCCCGTGCATTTTCTAGTTCAAGCTGTTATACTTTATAAACGTATCGCCATAAAAATAAATAGTATAGAGTGCTTGCCTCACATGCACAAGGCCCTGGGTTCAATCCCCAGCACCACAAAAAAAAAAAGTATAGTTTTATATGATTTTAAAAACAATATTTTTGTATTAATTCTTTGCACTTGATTTTTTGCACTCAACATTAAGTTCTTAAGATAGTATTTTTTTTTTAATCTAATATGTCAGACCCAGTTTAGAAAATAAGAGTAATAGGAAGAGGAAACAAAATCCTCAGAGAGAGAGTGATGGGAGTGTACTTTTGAAGTCCAAACCCTTCAACTCCATGGACACTTTTTCTCTTTCCTTTCTGCCCTTTTCACCCCTCCCTAACTATGTAGCACTTGGAGAGAAAGGGGGAGGACTGTTCAATGTTGGGACAATATTAAATGCTAGCATCATAGACACTCAGGCCAAGAAGGAACCCTAAAGACCATGTGGATCTAAGTTCCCTACTCATTCCCCTGCGTGAACCCCTTTCTGAAAAGGAACAGAAAGCAGTGATCCTGGGACAGTCTCCCTGTATTCATGAATTGACAAGCATATTCTCTTTTGCAAGCAAAATAAAAGTGAACATACGAGCTATGCTTGCTGGCCACTGCTATTTTTTCTGCTCTCTCATAGCCCAATTATCTGTTTTATTTTTATTTCAGAGTCTTCACAGAACAGGCGATGTTTGGATTTAAGCTCCAAAGAGATGAGGGTAGACAGAGGGCACATTCCACATAAGAATCCAGGCATAAATTTCAAAGTGGCAATTTGATCAATGTCATCATGGAGCTTAGCTAGAGGACAGGGTTGGTTTTCAAGACCCCATTGCCCATCTGTGACAGAGTGGCCACTCCTGTGTTGTCAGTACCCAAACACCACCCAGAGACAAGCCAGCCCCTATGCAGCAGTGTGGATTCCATAGTGTTGGCACGATTTGTAATTGCTCTTGCGAAGTTTGAGTTCTTGTGGCTTTTCCCCTTTGCCGATGTTCTGTGGAGTTAAATGGTAAAGACTCCCCTGAGGGTGGGCAAAAAAACTGCAGAGATCAATTCTCCTGGCTACAGAGAGAAGAGGATCCAGCCCAGAAGCTTGGGCTGGGACACACCCTGGAGGAGAAATGATCCCCGTAGTTAGTAACAGATCCAAGCTTCTTCTGTCTAAGCTTTTACTGGAATTAAAAACTTTTTCACATTTTGTTGATTACAGAATAGGCTGGAAGCCCTAAATCACAATCATATTGAAGTTGATGAGCAGAGAACTGACACTTCAGCCTTTAAATGTGGGAGCTCTCTCCCTTGCTCTGAGCCCAAGGGACTCTTTGCTCTCTCCCTCCTCCCAGCCCCATTTAGGGTTTCTCTTCCCTTTTCCAAGGCTCTGGTCTTAAAGTAGCAGGTGCCTGATTCCAGTGGAATTTCTCCACCAGGGAATGTCTCAGAGCAGGGCAGCACTTTCCACCCACACACCCTGTCACCTTTGATCCTTTGCCATTTGCACTGGTGGGTTTTCATTTGACCCACGCTCTGAGTTTGCTCCAGTATCTGTGTTTTTGTGTTTTTCTTTCCTGTGCTATTCTCCCTTCTCACCCCTCCTTTCTACTGTGGTCTGAGCTCACTGAGCCTCTTCCTTTGTAAGAGAGGCGATTCCTTTTAATTATTTTTTTTAACAACAAATATTTGAAGCACAGAATGCCAAAGGAAAAATAAAATGAGAAAATTTAGTGGATTTGGGAGTGAAGGAAAGCAAATTTACATTTCAGCTTTGTAAACCTGAAACATATTTATTTTCTTGGCCAAGTTCTCAGTTGTTCACCACATTGCTCTTACATGTGTCTTAAGGGATAGGCGAAGTTCTTTCCTGCTCAGCACTTACTTAATACTTAAAAGAAATACTCCTTCTTTCTCTAGTGATGCACTTGTTGCTAACAGTGGAAACACAGAGGACCCAAGAGCCCAGACTCTCTAGAAACCTGTGGCCAATTCTTATGAAGACTGACGCCTTGTGGGTGATTCAGAAACAGCCCCAGTTAGAAGTAACACTCTGCATACACTATTTAAAGGGTAATTCTTTGTCTTAAGCTGTGTACTTTCTGAAAACCATTTCTCTAGTCTGCAACAAGCCTGGGTTTTGGTTTTGAGGCCCAGAGGTCTAGCTTCTTCACCCAATGCTTGCAAAATGTTTATAGTGAACTCAAATACCTTTCCCAGATTACCCTCATTCTCCATCTGATTTCTCCACCAGCTGTTCTTTGCCTGATTCATTGTCCAGGTTTCTTTCTAGTGTTGTGGATATTCCCTAGTTACCTACCATAATGCTAGGTCTTACAGGTGTATAGCATGCTTCTAATGCTTGTTCATACACTTCCAGGGGAAAAAAATCATAAAATACAATCTTACGTGTAATTTTCCTATATACTAAATGCTTTGCCCTAAACTTGAAGATAGTGTATCAGTAAAAGGATGCCAGGAATTACTTCACCCCCTGTATATGTACCTGTTATAGATTATATTCATTTTCAAATTAATTTCAAAGCCAGCTGTTATTTTTGCTAAAAGTAATCCTTGGTGGTATGCTTTAGTAACTACCATTAAGAACTTAGAGACAACCAGCTGTGCAATCTGAGAATTTAAAAATGCAATGCTTGGTTGTTTATTATGGTTTTACATTTTAAGTGTACATCTCCTTCATAATTATATTGTCTATAGGCACTTAATAAAATGGGCTTTTAGGGGAAAATGCTATATATGTGTTACTTATATATATTATGTATAATGCTGAAATACTATGATTTATTTTTCCTTTGGGAAAAAATCTATAGTCAATTCATTATCTCTACTAAAATTGAAAGACAAGTTTCTATGGTTTCTATGTCATGGGGGCTTGTTGAAAGTTCTAGCTGGGAATGTAAGCATCTATGTAATTTTTAATTCAAAAGGAGCCCCCTAGCCCATGGGGAAGTTCACCTCTTTGGACCATCAGACACCTTACAGTATGGGCCACCTGTCTATCCCACCTGATGATCTGAGTTGATTCTGACAGTCAGAGATAAGAGGAAATATCTCCTTCCAGGCAAGCACATACCAGATTCCACTCTTCCTTTTCCTTAATTGTGAGGAGTATTAGGATTTTAAAGAAGTCAAATTTTTCTTTTCCTTGTATATTTTCATGGAATTGATACAGCAAAAATTTGCCGTAAAGAAAAAAGAAATTTATAGCCTATGCTATGCACTTCAAACTAAGTTTCCTTAGAAAATTTGAAACTCTAGAAAGTGTCTTCACTCAAGACCAATACAAATAATAAGTATACAGATTCAAACTTTTCTAAGAAATACCAAAAACAAGATGTCTAGAGTTCCAACAAGAGCAATACCTCACTTATATGTTTTTAAGAACTCATTACTGCCAGTTTTAGCTTGATGAAAATACTACCACATATCAAAGACATTGGCATAGTCCACTAAAAACAATTGATTTTCCTTCTGAGCATACAGAAGGACTATGTTTCCCAGTTGCTTCTGCAATTAGTTTTGGGCCATGAGTCAATTCTAGCCAAAGGAATGCAAGTATGATTGGCATATGCTGCTCCAAAGCCCAGTCCCGACCCTCTTGCCTCACACACAACATGTAACAACCCTCTTCCTCTTTCATAGTAACCTTGGGACCACATATTGCACACAGTGCCATTATAAGATAGAAAGAGCCAGGGTTACTCAAAGATTGTATGTGGTGAATCCCCTCCCATGACTATATTGGACCATGACAGAGTGCAATGGTTTGGATGTCCCCTTCAAAACTAATGTTGAAATGTAACTGTCATGTTAACAGTGGGATTATAAAATCTTTAAGAAGTACTAATGTGCTTCCTCCCCCCACTACACACCCCACCCCCCACGCCCGTCTCTCCTGCTCCACCTCTCACTCTCTCCTGGCCTTTCCACCTTCTGCCATGGGATGACATACAAGAAAAGCCTCACCAGATGCAGGTGCCAGCACCTGATACTGAATTTTCCAGCTTCCAGAAATGGGATAAGTTTCTGTCCACTGTACATTACTCCAATCTATGGTATCCTATACAACAGTACAAAATGGACTAAGACACAGGGGTAAGCAAGAAATTATTATTTGAGATTTATCCCATTTAGTATCATGCTATTACATTATGTCATGTATATTCTCCATGTTGCTTATTTCTTAACTCACTTATTGGGATCATTTTTAGATAAAAATCAAGAAAACTACTTCATCTGCACAAGTGCTTTTTTCCTTCCTTACTCCTTTCCTTTGTTCTCACACACACACTCACACTTTTACCTTTACACACTACTTCTTCATCTTTGAAATGTCAAGTAGGCCTGTCAGCAAAGACTCTTTTGGACTCTAAAAACATCAATCAGCTTTATTGCTTTAGACAAATTTCTTTCCTTAGGGAACTTTTTTTTTTTCTTTTTTCTTTCTTTCCTTTTTTTTTTTTTTTTTTTTTTTTTTGAGCAAGGAGAATGCTTTGCTCTTTCCAGTTACAGAGTGAATTTAAGGATATAAGTAGCTACTTGTAGATGCCTCTATGAGAAAAAGAGAGATTTTTCTATTCATTTGTTTAGTTATCTTTTCATCACTATGACCAAAATACCTGACAAGAAAAACTTCAGGGAGAAATAATTTATTTGGGATCACAGTTTCAGAGGTCTCAGTCCATAGATGGCCAGCTCCATTGCACATAATGGGGGAAGGGCCTAGCAGAGGCAACTTGCTTAGCTCATGGCAGGCTCAGAAAGCACAGGGCGAGAGGCGAGTGGGGAGGAAAGGGAAGGGGCAGCAGAGAAGATGCACCCTTCCAGGGCATGCTTGACCCACTTCCACTAGCTACACCCCACCTGCCTACAAACTAGAAGGGATTGATTAGGTTATAGGTCTCACAATTTAATCATTTCACCTCAGAATATGCTTATATTAACAAGAAATTTGGTGGGGCACCTCATACCCAAACTCTCACATAATTGCTCACCAATTTTTTCTTTTTCTAACTTCTACTTCCCCTAGTTTGTCACATTAATCTAGCCACTACCAAATGATCACCATGATAGGGTCACCATGATAGGGTGAGTTCTTTTAGGAAAAAGGCCAATACATATTCATTTTTATCTCTAATACCTGGAATCCACTAGGCAATTAGTAAATATTGGCTATTATTTAGAAATAAGATCATAAACCATGAAAAAAAAATGTGAACTGTCAAAAGGCATTAGGGCAATTTTATAGTCAGCTGCCTAGCCTTTCTTTCAGTCCATAGTTATATTAATTTCAGATATGAAATTTAAGGAAACTGAAATTTAAAATCTGTCCTACCATCTTTTAGTTCATCTTCAAATGATTGCTTTAATTTTCCCCTTCCCAAAAAAGAAGGAGAGGGAGAAGAAGTAAGAGAATAAAGAGATGGCAGAAGAAAGTAAATTTGGAAGAGGCTCATTCTCTTTTCTATAATAAAAAATAAAATCTACACTTCTCATCCATATTAATAGTAGACAGTATGATATAGTTAGGAGAAGGAAGTGGAAAGCTAAGGGAGTTAGATATTGCATTAGCTTGGTACAAAGGTGAAACCACTGTTTCTACCTTCATTCTCCAGTTAGTTTTTGAAATCCCCATAGTAGGAAATCCACTTCAAATTTGTTTGCCTTTGGATCTATTTTTAAATGAAAAAAAAATATCAGTGTTTCTGGTATATGTATGTACTAGAGACAGTCTTAACCTAAGATGTTAAAAAAGAAGCTTGGGACAATTTATCAGTGACAGAACCCAAGGCCAGCAGAGAAATCTGAATGGCTTTTTAACAAAGGTTGTATTTTTAAGACCTAATTGACTTATCCACTGGGATTATTTCTGGTATTAAAATTTTTTAAAGGGGCTGTTCCAAGAAATGCAGACAGGATGTATGGTAAAAACCATTACTGAGATAATACAATAGTAGCCAATATTTATTGATGCAGAATAAGAAGCTCTAGAAAATCTGAGGGCCTGCCTTGCTCTGAGTTGTATGAGAGATCACAACCAATGCCTGCTTTTGGCTTCTTACTTGCAACAAAAGAGATACACATAGACCTTAGTCATCAGAATATCCAAGAGTACCTATAACCTGTGTCTTGAGAATATTTGGTTAAACTTATGGATATAGATTCTTCACATGCTCTGAATTTCCCACCTTTCTCTTTTTCTATTCCAATTTGTCACTGTAGCTTCCTATTCCTTTGGTATGTCACCATTTCTTTAGCTCTCTCACTCTCATTTTAGTCCTCCTCCATATCTGTCTCAGAATTTCTTCATGCCCAACACTGATTTCCTCAGATAAGTGAGTTCACTGCTGAGTATAAATGTGGACAAGGTGAATGATGGAGTTCTGCCCAGCTTCACTTTCATCTACTTACGACCCTCAGTCTAATAGTCAACTTCTTCCCCACACAGGCACCTTTCTTTCTCTCTAGCTGTCCTGTTACTACATAAATATGCATAACCATCTTCTATTTGAATGGACAATATTATCTTGGAAACATAGGTCCCATTAGCTCTGATGCCATATCTCCTACCTTTCTTCTCAAAGACTCACTGATATTCCCTGTCTCCACTGACTCGCCATCTCCCTTTCTTCATTAATCCACCAAAATACAAAATACATTAAAACTACTCTCCCAGGTATAACACTTCTACATTACCAATTTCTAGGATACTAAAGAAAAGGCTTTAAAACAGGACATATCTTCCAGGGCCACTACCCCTTTTTGAGGAAAACAGTTCATAATGGCTCTTATGAACAGGTAGTCATGTTTGAGTACCATATTACTTTGTCTCCCTGGATATCACTTGCTGAACCCCAGGAGGCAAGGCAATACAAGATATCCAACAATTATCAATCTAGGCACTATGAGGTTCCTGCCTAATTAGAAATATGGAGATAACAGGGCACGTTGGTGCACACTTGAATCCCAGTGACTCAGGAGGTGGAAGAAGGAGGATTCCAAGTTTGTGGCCAGCCTCAGTAACTTAGCAAGACCTCAGCAATTTAGCAAGATCCTATCTCAAAAGAAAAACTAAAGGGGTTGGGAATGTAGCTCGGTGGTAGAGTTCCCTAGGTTCAATCCCCAGTACAGAGAGAGAGAGAGAGAGAGAGAGAGAGAGAGAGAGAGAGAGAGAGAAACTAGAATAATTAGATTTTCTTCTTGAATTTTTTTCTTGAAGTCCTGGACTAGAGATAAGAGAAATGACATTGGAACCAAAATACATGTATTCCCATATAGTAGCAGAATCAGGCTGATAGTAATCTGCCTACAAAGAGATCAGGAGCATCTCCTATTGAGGAAGCAACAAAATATTCTGATTGCAAAAGTTGTGTTGCAACCTGAACAAATTTCTAGTTTTCTGGACATACTTTATTCCTTAAGAAGCCCAGCACTTGTGGTTCCTAGTCCCTCAAAACTTGGTTGTATTAGAATAAGATTCCTGTCTACCTCATTTTCTGAGTGTATATATACAAGCCTCTTAATTTCTTGATCCAGAAAATTTGAATGCACATGTTCTTTGCTAGCAAAAAACCTAAATAAAGAGACACACAGCAGCCATTATCTTACATCTGTGATATTTGATTGTGTTGATCACTAATTCCTTTTGAAAGTTTTCTGTTTGTCAGCCTATGTGATACATCTAGTTATTCTTGGTACTCCTCTTACATGGCCATTTCTTCTCTTTCTGGCCCACCATGTCTATTTACTTAAATATGAGTGTTCCTCAGGCATCCCATGATGCACTTTCCATATATATGTAATATGAATATATGTGTGTGTATATATAAGTATATGTGTGTGTATATTTATGAGGAAGTATATGCCTACACATGGCTTCAAACTCCATTTAAATCCTAATAACTATTGTTTCCTGACACTTTACCATTGTTTGGATGTACCACAAGATTGCCAGATTCTATGCAGTAAAAACTGAAGTCCTAAACCATCTCAGTCATAAACTCAATTCTAAGTCTAGTCCTTTTATTCTCACTTACTCCACACTTTAATTTCTCTCCAAACTATCTTTACCACTCCACTCTCCACTCCACTCGGCACTCCTCCATCACCCCCCCATTCAGATCCTCCTCCTTCCTATACCTGCTCTATACCACATTCACAGAATCAACCTACTGTACTGGGAGTGTTGACTTCCTCATCTCTTCCATGACTATCCTGTGGGCAGAGGATCAGTTTCAGTCCTATTTATACTTTAATCACCTAATACAATGCTGGTCAACTACAGGTACATATTAATAGATTTTTTTGAGTGGATAATAAATAAATGAGTAAATAAAGGAATGATATTTGCCTGTATTACACACAGAAAAAAAGAAGCTGCTACCTTTGAATTAAATCAAACCCCACAAAGAATAGAAAATGTAACACTGGGCCACAGACATATTGGTTTAGAATCCCCAAACCTCTCATCTCAAAAGGCACTGGAGACAAACACTTCTCCCTCACTCCACTCCTGTATCCTTCTCAGGTTCCTTCTTTACTCCTTCTAAAATATATACATGTAAAATAGATGTAAAATCTCCAAGAGACATGTAAAAATCAGTTGTGGAAGAAAAATTATAAATGAAAATGTTAATATGGGCCAACATTTATTTAACATTTCTAATAGGCCTTAATAAGCACCTTGGAAACATTGTCTTATATATTTCTCATAACAACTTAATTAATTAATTAATTAATTTTTTTGGTACTAGAGATTCAATTCAGGGGGACTTGACCACTGAGCCACATTCCCAGCCCTATTTTGTGTTTTATGTAGAGACAGGGTCTCACTGAGTTGCTTAGCGCCTTGCCATTGCTGAGGCTGGCTTTAAACTCGCAATTCTTCTGTCTCAGCCTCTCTAAGTGCTGGGAACAACTTAATTTATAAGTAAAAAGGGAGGCTTTGATGCAGTTGAGTAACCTATGCAAACAACAGAGCTGGGATTTGAAATCAGATACATTCACCTACAAAATCCATTTTTCCAACAGCAATAACACACTGCCTGCTAAATGGATCTTGTCAAATCCAACTTGCTAAGTTTTACAGTATGAAAACTGAGGCCCAAAAGTGTGAAATGGCTTGATACACACAAACCACATTTGGTTAGGAGTAGAATCAAGAACAGGCATGAGTTACCTGGAGGCATTTAGTCTTGCCACTGAAATTCAGGACTCTTAAAGTCAAATGTCTACATGAAGGAATGACAAGTTTGGGAGGTGAACAAGATAGTCGTGTGTTTTCTTCCTCTTCCTGACTTTAGAATGGCCTGCATTCTGTTTCTTATAAAATCTCCAAGAGACAACAGTTACATGCATGGGAAGGAAAACAATCTGTTTCAATGACACACACAAGAGATATTTTTGCATAAAAGCAGAGTATTGAGCCACTTATAGTCTCTTAAAGATCAAAAGGCCCTTGGAGGAATGTTCCTCCTTACCACCAATTCCTTATCCCAACCCACAGCTGACTGACTTCCTTATTAGGCTTGGACAATGGAAGGACAAAGAATTTAAATCAATTGGCTTTGTGAAACTGCACAAGTGTAAGGCTTGGGGAATGGAAGCAATGTCCCTAGGGAGCATGGCTGGATGTAGACCAGTTGGGTAGTGAAGGAGGAGACAGTGTCCAAACATATGGATGCCTCTTTGCAGATATCCAGACTTGGCGAAATACAATTTTTGCAAATCTAAGTCTTCTTAATTGTCTATTTTTTTAGTACCAGGGACTAAACTCAGGAGTACTCCACCACTGAGCCACATTCCCAGCCCTATTTTGTGTTTTATTTAGAGACAGGGTCTCAATGAGTTGTTTAGCATCTTGCCTCACCCTTGCTGAGGCTGGCTTTGAACTCGCAATTCTCCTGTTCCAGTCTCCCGAGCCACTGGGATTACAGGCATGTGCCACCATGCCCAGCTCTTCTTAATTTCCAAGAGTTCTGTTCCTACGTCTTCAGACTGTCCAGGCTTCTGCTGCTGGATGTCTGTTGTCTTCCATTTTTAGGTAAGTCCAGGACCAGTCCCACAAGCCAAGTCCTTTAGATTAACCTTGGCAAGCAGCTTTCTCAGGCTGGAACCCACTGCAAAACCTATGAATAGCCCTTACCTATTCTTGTACTTCCTTTTCTGGCTAACAGAGGGATGACTTAGTGACATGTCCAGGGTAGCCAGATGGCCCTTCCATTATAACTCAGAATAACTTTAAGTTACCCTCATCATAACTCTGAGCTTCTATCTGGTTATTCATCTCCTTCCTCTTAATGCTATGTCAAAGCCAAGGCCCTTTCCTACATCTCAGTTTATTGACTAAGTTTTAGTTGTATGGCCTTGTCCCTGGGCAGTTTGCTTGTTTCTTCTGAGAAACCAAGTAATTTCCTCCAGGCTATATCTGCCTAACAACCCTGTTCTCTCTCCTCACCTGTCTTAGTTTCTTTTCTTTTCTTTTTTTTTAAAACAACCTTTATTTTATTTATTTATGTATGTATTTTGTATGTGGTGCTGAGGACCGAACCCAGTGCCTCACGCATGCGAGGCAAGCGCTCTACCACTGAGCCACGACCCCAGCCCCCTGTCTTAGTTTCTTTAAGATCCATTTATATAAGGTCTAACATCAAGATTTCTTATTCTATAACATCACACATCAGACAAAATATTTGTTCTTTGAAAAAAGGAAATAAGATTAGTCTATAATTTGTTAATGATTCTTTCCAACTTGTGAGATTATAAAGAAGTAAAGCTACAGCAACTGTTGCTGTTTCTACAACTGCTACTACCATTACTAGTTTGCATCTTTTGAGTGACAGATATTGTGCTAAATGTTTTATACGTGTGAACTCAGTTAAGTTTTACAACTTGATGTGATGGGTAATGGATATCCTTCTTTCCATTTTACAGATCAGGAAGTTGATATATAAAGAGAAAAAGGCAGAAGTTGCCAACTGATGTGCCATGGCACTGCATGGAGAATAGTTTGAGTCTTCTATGATACAGGTCTCTTCAGTCCTCAGGGCATCTGGGCAGAGCCTGGGCCAGATCTCCTCATCTCTGCCTCAAGCAGACCCATTTGTTTACTCCAGGGTTGGAAACCCAGCGTTTATACAAATACTATCATTTTAACATTTATTGTATGATATTGAAAATGTTGTGAAGCACCAGTGAAAGCACCTTGCTTAAATGATGGAATCATTAAGAGTTCAAATACGTGGAACTCAGACCTTGATCTCAGAATAAACATTCTTAATGATTTTTTTCCTAACAAATAAAGGAAGAGGGGGAAAATTAGGATAAAATTACCCAAGGGTGGATATTAAAAAATAATGTTAATCAAAACCACCAAAGTTTCTGTTGTTTTATAAAATTTAAAAATAAGAGTAGCTGATGAGCAAAGAAGAAAATCAGGCTGGTGAAGGTGGTCACGATGACAGGGTTGAAAAAGGAAGGTGAAGGCTCCCTGGTAGATAGAGGAGGAAATCACTCCCAACATTCACACAAGCATAGGATAAAACAGATGTAAAGCAAGGTGCATTGAGAGCTGGGCATCTACATGTGTTGACCATGAGTTTGATAAAACTCTGAAATGGGCTGTTCAGGACTGCTTGGACACTTTGAGAAGGAACTTCCATGAATACTGTCAAGATGGACATCCCCTTTCTTAAAAGCAGGAATTTAGTACAAAGTACCTAGCCCTGGGTATTTGTAAATTTGAAATTACTTGAAGCTTTTTCTTTTATTTTACAGAAAAAGGATCTCAACTAAACTTCATGGTTTTCACTTGGATGCTTAACATTTGAGTCATTGTGTCTCAGGAAATTCCCAAGATGCATGCATCACTTCAGGAAGCCATTTTCTCTCTTCTCCTCCTCCTCCTCCTCCTCCTCCCTCCCTCCCTCTCTCTCTCTCTCTCTCTCTCTCTCTCTCTCTCTCTCTCTCATTGCTCTACATTATATTTCTGAGGCTCCTTAGATGACACTTCACACAGTCAAAAAAAAATATTTTAGACCAAGTCAGAGCAACACCCTTTTCTATGCTACTACAATAGCTTGATAATACACATGGAACCATTTACAATGTTCAAAAGCAAAGCACTAGAATTTTTATATTAAAAAGTACCCCAAAGGAATATGTGCTCTTTTCACAAGGACATAAAACAAATGACAACTGCCATTAAGTCAAGTACACAGAAGTTTCCTGACAGTGGAGATATTAACAGTTCCTTGGTCTGGATTCAAGTCTGGATGATACCAAAGTGCTCCTCCCCAATTGATTTAATAGGAACTAAGACTTTGGAGGAAAACTTTAGGAAGGTTCAAGCTAATCTCAATGTCTTTATCACACTCTCATGGCCACATTTGCTTGCACACAGGACTCTCTGAACAAAAGCAAGTCATCTTGCTTTGAGGTGGTGTCAGCTGGGGAGATTGTCAGCTGGGTTTGAACTGTAGAGCTCCAAACATATTTTGGCTTCCAGACAGTGAACCAGTGACAGATTTGCTCTCTAACCAGACCCAAGGAGCAAAATTTCCATGTCTGTTTTGATGAATGAGTTATTCAGAAGCAATGAATTCATCTCTTTTGGCATCCAGAAATTGGTGAAGACTCATATAAATAGTAAACAATGCTTGTTTGGCTTCCTGCCTCAGCCCAAGCAATTCTGCCCCTGGACACACCCATGGGTCCCACTGTAGTCAATGAAAATGGCATGAGAATTTCTTGGGGATAGAATTTGGATGGGGTGGAAGCTATGCACAGGAGTGCCTGGTTTAGGCCCAGAACTTAGCACTGTGGGTTGGATTTGTGTGCCTTTAATGACAATGCCTTTTTTCTTAGCATGTATTAACTAGGATGCCTCAGGCAGGCATGAAAAACCTGACCTAAGAGCCAGTGAATCCTAAAACTGTCCAACCATCTGGAGTCAGACAGAGTCCTTTTTACTTCTGAAGTGTGCTTTCGTGTAGACATATTGAAGCTGACCACAAATAAAAGTGAAAACAGATCCAGAATAACTACAGCAAACAATGGAAAACAAATGGATGCTGGAGCTCAGATGAAACGAAACTTGTTCTGCATGCCCCATATTCTGCTTTTTCCCCTCTAATGTTTTCTTAACATTTCTAGCATTATTAATGGAATTAAATTATTCCACATGGGTGCAGAACTGGTCCCATGGTGCCAACATTTGTTTTCTGCACCCAAGCTGGGAGAAACACAGTGCCCTGCTATAACAATGGCACTGCTCTTTTATAGGGACATTTAGGACTCAGTGTTTATCCATGGGAAGCTAGGCATCATTCAGAACATATAAATGACAAGGACTTTGAACTTGAGTACCTTATCACATTTTCTAACAGATGCTTTTACTTAGATAGTCAGTCTCTGAATCACTCACAATGTCAATTACACTTTGTGAAAGACTATTTCTTTTTTTGTATTTTCTTTTTTTTTTTTTTGGTTTGTTTTGTTTGGAGTTGCTTTTTTGTCCTAGAAGGGGCCTGTTAAGTGATATTCTCAAGAAAAGGAAGGAGGGTTATCCCATAATTTCAATTCATAGATACAGAAGTAGGTGCAGGGAATGGTGTGATCTCCACACCATTCTTCCTCTTAATGTTCTCATTATCTATGCAATGTTTAGGAAGCTTCTATTGTGTGTCAGATACTTTTCTAGATGAAATTAATTAAAAATACAATTAGAGGCAATTAATTAAAAAGTACTAAGTATCTGTCCTCATGGAACTTGTACTCTACTTGCAGAAGGGAAAATAACTATGTCCATATGTAATTGCTTAATTAAATACTAGCTTGTGTTTTTCTAAGCATTTTTTCTCTTAACTTTATGTCCAATGTAATATTTATGCATAAAATGTACAATGAGGACAAGATTTATAAGCTTTTGGAAAGCAAGAAGAAGTCTATACACTTTTTCTTCTGGGGCAGTCATCAATTCCTGAATGATTATGATCAACATGTTTGCAATGATGAATAAAACCTTATTGTCTCAAAACCCCACGTTCCATTTAGTCACCATATTACAGTGGCCTGTTTGTCATGTGGAGAGTAAATAGGTTTGGTTTTGAAGTTGATCTTTCTAGACGAGGAGATAGAAAAGTAATATAAACCACTTCTTTCCTCCTCTTCCAGAAGTAAATTTAATCGAAGCATTACTCTTCCCATGATGGATTATAACAATATGCTTTACATTCTTGAATAAAACAAGCATTCAAAGAAAAAATGGTGAAACAGCATGCCTTTGCTGAAAAAGATCTTCAATTTACTATGTGCTTTCTTCAGAACCAATGCTTTAGTTCTTTAGAATTTACCGAAATTTACCCACAGTTGCATGAGTATATTATTTTGGAAATTGGTTATTTTTTTTGCAGTTTACATCATTTTTATTTGTTCTTTCTAGATATACATGATGGTAGGTTGTATTTTGACATACTATACATACATAGAATAAATATAACTTGTTCCCATTAGGATCCCATTCATAATAATTTTATTATTTGTAATGGTTCAAAATATTATTTAGGAGAGTGCATTCTTGTTTCCTTCCTGAAGATGGAATAAAAAGCTGCAATATGAGGTAAAGGAGGGGCAGAGGAAATACAATGATTTCCTTAAGGTTTAAATGGTATATGTCTTTTTGAGGCATATGGCAGATAGTTAAAGGCACAGGCTTTGGGGTTTAAAAAAAATTGGCCTGAATCCTATTTCTCCTACATACTTACACGATTTTAGGCATAGTTGAACCTCTGTAAATCAAGCTGTCCATCAATAAAATAAGAACATGTTACTATGGAGCCTTGGAGCATAAAATGGGACAATGACTATGAAGGACGTAGTACAAGATCTGACATGTCCATAAGCACTCCATAAATGGTTGCCATTTTTTATTTTTACTATCATTCATGTTATATTTTATTGTTATACAGCATATGGCAAGGGGTAGAAAAATCACTGTTTGATCTTTATCATAAATAGGGAAGAAAAGAAATAAAAAGCAACAGAAACATTTTCATTGTCCAAATAATATTAACAGCTGAAAATAAAAACCGGTATTCATATTCAACCCTATTATCATTAACCACCTGGAGGAGATACATTTTTTCTAAAGAAACAACCAATTTCTAATTTCCTATAAGCAGGAAACCAAAGCTATTGCTTTTAAATGAATAGCCATAAGTAATCTTTAAATTTCATTGAAATTTTTTTGCTTAGCTACTAGGAAGGAACAACAAAAAGTAATAAATTCTGGTTATTTATGTGTCTCTGTTACAAAACAGGCTCAACTAAAGAAAAGGCCAAGAGTAAGGATGATATTTAAAATTTCCACTGTCAGCTCCAAATTAGCAACAAGTTGGCTCTTTATACTGGGAAATTCAACCAGCTATCTATGAAAAGCAAGCGCTGCTCAAAAACAGAAGGCGTGTTCAGTGGTTTTCAGGTGTGTTAGATGAGGCTGATGAAGTGCTCAGCTTCTTGAAGTCAATATTTGATTGAAATTTGTTTGTCTTCTCAGTTCCAGGTTGCTTCTTAAAAAGGAAGCTCGACAGCTCGCTACTTGTAATCACGAGGACTCAGTGGAGAAGGTGTTTACAAGGCTTTAAAGATGACGAAGTGGAAACTATAAGAATTTTATAGTCTTAACAAAAAACTTTGTCCATAATGAAGGCCAAGGCCAAGGGGGATACGAAGAGACAGTAAATATAGACCCAGTAATACAAAGAGGCTTTGGGGGATTTAAAATGCTGTTTTGGTGATGATCAAGTTGAAAAGTCAGAAAAGAGACAATTGGGAAGTGACTCTGTGTGTGTGTGTGTGTGTGTGTGTGTGTGTGGTGTGTTTGAATGCTGACACCACTCAGGAAATTTCCATAGGGGAATAGAGAAAAAAATTCATTCATCCATTCTCTGTAGCCCTGCTTCTCACGGCATTATCTTCAAGTCATTTGTCTGGTCTAGTTTGAAATGACTAAGTGATGGGGCTTCCAAAATGTTCCCAGTGAGACTATTGTACAGTCTACAAAATTTCACTGTTTCCTCTTATTTAGCTTAATTCTACTCCAATTCACTTCACTGTTTCTATTCAAGGAAAAAAAATGTCCTTTAAATTCATGTCATAGGAAATTATTTTTTTTTCAACTTTTAATGATTGGATTTTTTTCTGTAGCCATGTCTAGCATTTGCTAGAAGGGATGTACGATTATATGTAAATCGTTTTTCTTGTTCAAAAAAGCTATATTGTCTGACCTTGTGGTCAATTCCCCTTATAGTATAACTGTGAGGGCATTTTGCATTGTATATATGCTGGCCCAGAAGAACCTGAGCACATCTGATAAACCATATATTATATGGTATCTCAGATTATTGGGTCCCTGCCCCCATTCCTGTGTTCTGGCTCCATAAATTAAAGCTCAAAGTTCAGTCTGATTTAAAAACATCCCACAGGCTTTCATTTCAAAACTTACTTCAAAGAGGCATGAATTACTATCTGCTCTACCACCAGAAGGAGAGGCATTCTCCTGTGAAAAAGTCAATTTTCATTTTCATGGTTGGGATCTTAGATGGCTCACCACTGCCCACTTTTACAAACCCCCTCTTTATTGCCTATGCAAAACATGCTCATGAAGATGAATTTGTAGCAAAACTTCTTACCAAGACACATCCACTAGATCCTGGATGAGGAAGATGTTTAGTATAAAATTGTAGTTTTCCTTCACTTCTCCCATAAGTCTGTGGCTATAAGGCACAAACCTCTAATATTTCTTGAATACACCCAAGATGTTCTGAATGGTTTGAAAATGCTTACATAGGGTTAGATCCTAAACCCTACCAAGGCTCGCTGAATCTTCTACAGGTGGGGGAAATTTAATAAAATGCCCTGAGGCATTTGTGTGCATGCTAAAGCAAGATTACCAAAGGTTTTAGTCCTTTTGGCTCTATCCAGGAATGTGTTCACAAACTTTTGGTATCTATCCACTTCTCCTCTTCCTACCTATTTGTATTCACAACCAAACTACCTCTCTGTGTGAGCAAGTTGATCTGATTTGCTTTAAATATATTTTCTTCCACCAAATATCTGCTTGAGATGAGACTTGAGAGGTACTTAGGAACATAAACCTCAGATCCAGCTGCAAATTCCTGGTTTTATGACCTAGACAAGATGCTTATTTGACTCTTAGTTTCCTCATCTCTGAAATGATGGCAACAAAATCAACTACCTCCCAGAGCTAGGGTAAAAATTATATGATTAATCACTATGTGTAAAGTACTTAAAATACTGTCTGCAAGCATAGAAAATGCTTTATAGTTAGTATTATTACATTCGGGACACTACAGCATCAACTTCTGAACACAATATAGAATCCTCTATACTCTCAATGCCTTCTGGGAAGAAAACAATGAAACAGAAACTGAATCTGCAGTGAACCATGGTAGAAAATAACGGGAACCTCAGTTCCTGTGGTCTACAACAGAATCAACAGCATAGACTTACAAGGCCATGATGACAAATTCCCACACTGCCCTCAGTCCTGCCCCTGACCACAGCCACCCTCAGACAGGCCACACCTACTCTTTGGGGCAGGAAACATCAGTAAGACCAGAGCATTGCAAGCATCGACCACAGTGTGAAGAAAAAGGTCCTGCTTTTTTGGTTGAAAGGACAAGAATGAATCTTCGGACAATCGTGACAATGACTCTTGAATGTCAGATGTGAAAACAAATGTCTGCCTGGAGCAAAGTATCATTTTCCAGGCCCACAGGGACTGGAACCACCATAGCACTTGTGCTAAGAAAGAATTTTCCTTTATACACCAATAATAATAATAATAATAAGAAGAAGAAGAAGAAGAAGAAGAAGAAGAAGAAGAAGAAGAAAAAGAATAAGAGGAAGAAGAAGGAGGAGGAGCAGGAGAAGATTAAGATTCTGAATAGAAGCTTACTGATTTTCAAGAAGCTGGCCCTTCCAAAACCTGTTACCTGGCTTCCTTTAGGGACAGGTTTGCATGGTAATGACTTTTTCACTGCAGGTATTCAGCATTTGCGTGTTTCACAAACTTGCTTCTCTGCATTCTCCAAGGCTAGTGCCAAGGGTAAGGCTTTGCTATGCCAGGTTTTCTGAAAAATTAATAAATCTACTGCCATAATCCCAACTGCCTCGACTGACAAATTTAATAAACGACAGGATACAAAGCCCAGGTTTCCTAATGGGATTGCTTTCTTTTCTTTCTTTCTTTTTTTCCCCTCTTTGACAAGTTTTACAGAGTAGCACTTCTGAGACGTGGACAAGTGCTATAAACCTAATCCTTAGCAATTTCCTCCTTAGCTCAAATAACCTAAATATTTTATGAATGGTAAAGGGTTTCACATGTCAGCCATCAACCAACCCTTGTCTCCCCCTTTACTCTGTCTTACTTTTCTTCTGGTTGTTTGGGTGATTTCTTTAAGAAAACATATTTCTGTCAATTTTTTCATGGAAAATGCACAAGATATTTTTAATATGCTTTCTTTAGAAACTTTCAAGAGGACTGTGCTATTCCCAAGCAAAACATATTATATGAAAGCTATAAGAAATTTCCAATAGCCCTGATTTTTTTTTTAAGGTCTAGCTTGAGAGTTAGATCTAAGGAGCAGAAAGGACCAAAAGGAGGGGTCCACTCCAGACCTCCTTGATGGGAAATGCTGCTCTGGTAGCCTTTCAGAGCATTGTAGGTCCTATTGGAGATGTTTTAGGGCCCATTATCCATCCTACCTCACAGGAGTTCCTTTCCACAAAGTGCTTGTATGTTTTCTCAGGTCTATTGGTCTCCAGAGAAAGCTATTCATTCAGTCTAAAGCAATATTCCTAAAGCAAAGATCTGTGGGGATTTACAATATTGCTAGGGTAGTTTAGCTTGTAATGAAGAATGACAAGTTATTATATATTGGTAAATCTAATGCTTGGGGGTACAGTCCATCTAACAAAATTGATTTTTAAAAAGATAAATAAATATTTATCATTAAGTGCTATGTCAGCCACTGTTTCAGTAGCTTAGATGTTTGCCTTCTTGGAGCTTTGTGATAATTCTATAAGATAAGTATCATTTCTCATGCTTCAGGGTAAGAATTACCATGCCCAAAGACATTAAGCAGCATGCACAAGGCATGAAGAACACTGAGAAAGTAAATGATGGCATTTGAACCTTACAGCATTAGAGAAAATGTGATTTTTTTATTTAAAATCCAAGACACCAAGACACTTTGACATATTACCTACTAAAACTAGGATGTATTATTTGCTAAAATGAGTTAAGATTCACTTCATATTTTGATCAAAGCTATGTCAACAAGCAATTCATTTTAGCTTTATCTTTTACTACTATTACCAAATAATTCCTGTGTCTTTTTGGTATCCCAATATTCTACCTTGGCAACCCAAAACACATCTTTTACTTTTTGTAATATTTACTCATCTATACAGTTCTCACACTCACAAAAACAGAAAGGCACCATAGAAACAACAGAATTTGTATCAGAGTCATTTTATTGTCATAGTCAATTAATTTTAACACAATCATTCCTTTAACATGGTCATTTATGGATCCAGCTTTAGGCAGAGGGCTGAGGACAAAAGATAAAATGTGAATCTACACTCAAGAAGATCACCACGGAGGGAGAAGACACAATGACAAATCCACAATATGGTCTAATAAATGCTAGAAAATGTAGCTACACAGAGTGAGGCAGCTTTGAGAATCTACATGTGGCTGGGGATCCCATCAGAGTTGCTGACACTGGAATTCTAAGGAGGGATTAGAGATCTCCTGGTGGAATTTATGGAGTCTTAGACTCTCAGCCAAGGAACTAACATGAAACTGCATAAAGCTGCAACTGTGCCTGAGTGGCTAATGTATACAGTGCAAGCTTGGAAGTATGGGGAGTCAGGCAGGGAAGATGGATGGAGTCTTGGTTGTGAATTCTTTGTATTCCAGGATACAAGAATGGGTATTAATACAATACTGAGGGCCTAAAATCCTAAAGGTACATGTCATTTGCATCAATCATTCTAAGCAAAGCAGCTCCTGGCTGATCATCTGGGGTGCATGCTTTCGATCACATGATCTCGAAAGTTTGGTCATAGTAAAGCGAGATGAGAATCAGCGCCTGACCCAGAAGTTGTACATGACAAAGTCCACTGGCCTGTAGGGTAGGTGGGATGGGGAATTCAGAATGGAGGGGAAGAGGTAACCTTACGGGATATATGTGACTTAGAACTAAGTGCTCTGTTGACCAGTTAGATGTGGGTGTTGAGGGAGATGAAGCAGCCTCAGATGACTTTAGTTCCCAACTAGATTGACCAAAAAGGTTAATAATCCAGACAGTGTATACAAGAGGAGAGGATTTCAGAGTATAGATAACCAGGCTAGTTTGAAAGATCTTGAGTTAGGAAATTGAAATGACTGAGTCATGCATTATGAACAGAGTGATCATATTTTCCAAATGAAATATATTGGTTCCTAAGGACTTCCTAGTATGTAGCTTTTGTGTGAAAATAAGGCAGCCATTTCAACTTGGGGTTATAGCTGTAACTATGAAATGCTTTTGTATACTTTAAGTTAAATCCTAAAATCAAAGGTCAGCTTTACAGTTTAAGAATCAGTTCATGCTGTGCATCACCCCTCTCTTTCTCATTAAACATATGAAAATTTATCACAAGACATAAATAAGCCCCTTTGGTATATGTCGTAGGCCATAATGGAGAAAATCTGCTTGTGATCACATGAAAATCCTTTATCAGGAATGTTCATATCCGGTCAATCTTGGACTTAACCTGCCTTGCTCTTTGAACAGTTAGCTTCTGGGCTATCCCCGGCTCATCCTGGGGGTCATTTCCTTGTCTCAGCTTATGTTGACCTCCACACTCTGCCATCCTCTTTTGACAGCATTTGCCTCATGTCAAGACTGCCTGGACTTCTTGGCTCTGGACTATCACTGGTCTAGCTTCACGGTATAAAGTCAAATCCTTTCTCCACATTGTCAAACAAATAAAAAAAATATGCAACTTGTAGTCACACCTACTCTAGGAGGCAAGACAGCTGAGGAATTGAGAACAGGGCTATGGAGTCAGAAAGAATTGGCTTCAAATCCCTGCAATGTCTTCTTTGATGTAAGATCTTGAGCAAGTCACTTCAACTCTAAGCCTCATACGTAAAAGAAGGGTGACCAGAGATCTGCCTACTAGCTTTGAAGTATAAATATCATAAGCTAATGTATGTCTAGAGTTTAACCTGGTATCTAAAAGACAGCAAAAGTTTAGTTTTCTTCTCTTCCTTCTCCTTTTTCTTATCATTATGAATTCATAATGAGCTTCTTCTTAGTACAAAACCATCTAACAAAGCACTGTCTCAGAAATACTTAGGTTGCTCTTTAGCCTTCACTTGGAAGTTCTGTCCTTACAATAACTCTGTTCTCAACACTTTTGAATATCTTTGCACAAGACATTTGTTTTCAAGGACTGATGACTAAAGGAGACACCAACACTAGGATTCCAAACCCAATACTCACTCTGGTGGTCCTATTTCAAAGCTATTGGAAATCACTTACTGATCATTTATGCTTGTTTTTTTTTTTCCATGAAAGGTATTTTTTGTACACAAGCAGAGAAAAGTAAATTCTAAAAGAAAGAATTTTTATACCTTGCATCCAAAGGAGTTATTATAAACAACTGAGAGTGTAAAAAAGAAAGAAAGAAAGAAACATTTAGAAGAGGTCAAGAAAGGACCTTGACAGAACCCTTTTCATTTATATTGTTTCAAGTAAAAGATCACATACTCAAAATGTTCCTATTAATTTTCATATGCTGCACTCACTCAGCATGTTTTACTATTTCACTTCATAATGTTTTGGCACAAAAATGTAAATAACATTGCACTTCACTTTCCCAAGTTCCCACAGTCCATTTTCTGTAATAGAGGTAAGAATACACTAACAGTCAGAAAATGTGCACATTCTGCTGGGCAAAATCCAAAAGTGGTCTTTAAAAAAGTTTTCTGTCACAACTTGTTCTTGGAAGTTTGCTCCCTGCCAACTAAAAACTATGATTTCAGGAGAGCACACACCCTCTTAATAATCACACAGGATTACCATCTCTTGGTGTTGATTTGGATTGAAGTCCCATGAAAGAATCTATTTTCTACTTCAGGCTAAGATCTGAAACCAGTGCTTTTTGACATCAGATTTTATTTTCCTTAAAGAACTTCTGGAATATACCTGTTTAGCTGTTTTCAGGAGAGGAGCCAACTTTCCTTTCACTTAGTGAAAGAAGAGGGCCTCTAAACCAGCATTTTGATTTGGGGAAGGGGTACTACTGGAAATAGTTTTCCAAGTAGTGATTTATCAAATGTTTCATTGTGATAATAAAGAAGAAGGGAGACTTAGGAGAAGCAGATTCTGTTGATGGCCCTGCTACTAACTACCGATATGGCCTTGGGGAAGTCTTTTTTCTCTCTGTGCTGGCCTTCCTCAAATCAGTCTTGTAGGTGATCCCCATTCTCAAGGGCACTGGTATTGCACATGGTATTGCAACTTCCTCAATAAGGAAATTTGTTACTTTTTTTAATGCAGTGTTTCTCAAGCTTTCAGTCACCAGGGAACTACAAATTAGCATTCTATGAAACATTTTCTTTGGAAAGTGTTTCTCAAGATATACCTTTATTCATCAAGAATAAGAAGTGAGGGTATTTGAAAAGATATATATTAAAATTCTTATACATTCTTACATAATTTGACCCCTCAAATATCTCTGGCATGAAATAAGAATTGAAGAATAAAATTTTTTCTTGATTAAATTTTAAAAAAAATAGATCCTATTTATGGAAATGTGGTAGATTAATTATCTTGAAGAAAACTCTCTTGATCCAAGACATTTTTTAAAATGTTAGGATATATTTTTTAAACATTTTAAAGGCATGGCTGAGTTAACCATACATTTAGGGAGGAAGTTGGTGAGGAAGACAAATAAAATGTTAATTTAATGAGTTCCAAAGCCATCTGCTTACTCCAGAGCATCATGGCAATGCTTATTGGCTTACAGTTGTGGTATAAATGCCCACTGGAGCACAGAAGATGTAGCCTGGGGATTCTACAAGGTGAGGAGTCATTGCTAAAATCCCTCCATAAAGTAGAATCCTCCCAAAATGAGATAACCTTAGTAAAATAACAAGCTAGAAATAAGGGCCATCTTACATGGTGCAATGATAAGAAAATTTCTATGTGTGACTCTGATTTTGCATGGAGAGCAATAAAATAATTTCCTTGAGAACCACTGTCAGTCTTCACACAAGTATGGAGCATTGCGTTCATACCACTTTGATACTCACAAAACCGCTAAGATTAAATGCAGTTTAAAGAGTAGTTAAACTTGTAGTGTCATAAGTCTCTATCCAAAGCCAGCACAAAGAAACATGCCCTCAACGTAGGCCTTGGAGAATTCTAAGTTTTCATGAACGTAACACACACACACACACATACCCCTAGAAATTTATCACCACAAACTGGAGACAGCAAAGTAAACAAATAAATTAAAGAATCAGATTCTCAAATATTGCAACTAGTAGATCATAAGATCTAGTATATCAATTAGTTAAAAAAAGAAGAGCAGGAATCAATTATTACAAAAAGTCTATAAGAATAATAATACTTGAAAACACAACTTATAATTTCTAAAAGTGAAAAAATAAAAACATTAAATAAAAAACTTGAAGGACAAGTTAAACATCAGATTAGATATGACTGAAGACATAGTAAATTGCAAAAAAAGACCTAAGATACAAATTAACAATCACCAGAAGAGACAGACTTGAAAATATGAAAGAGAAGTTAAAAAATATTGAACTTAAGTTGATAAGGCTTACCATACACCTAGTTGAAGTTCCAAAAGGAAGGAGAATATAGAGTGCTAACATCTGAAGCATTTTCCAGAATAGATGAAAGACCTACCTCTTTAGATTCAGGAAGTCAAACAAATTACAAGTAAGGCAAAAAGTGAAATATATATAGTGAAATATATATATATGTGAAAAATATATATATAGTGAAATATATACATGAAATATATATATATATATCTCAATAAATTCATACCAGACATGGCTCAGTAAAACTGTAAACTAACTAAAAATAGCAACAAAAGAAACCAATGCATAAGAGGAAAGTTTAGAGAGAAAGAGAATATATTGCCTATGAAATAACTCTTGTGTAGACAGCTGACTTCTACAGCAAAAATGAAGGCAGAAGCATGAATCTACTAGTCAGTGCAAATGCCTTTGTGTAATATTCTATAAAGAACAAAGTAAACCGGGCGCAGTGGTGCAGGCCTGTAATCCCAGCACTTAGGGAGGCTGAGACCGGAGAATCGCGAGTTCTAAGCCAGCCTCAGCAATGGCGAGGTGCTAAGCAACTCAGTGAGACCCTGTCTCTACATAAAACACAAAATAGGGCTGAGGATGTGGCTCAGTGGTCAAGTGCCCCTGAGTTCAATCTCCATTACCAAAAAAAAGAAAAAGAAAAAGAACAAAGTAAAAGGGGAAAGAGGCTGACCAATAAAATGACTTACTAGAGAGCCGGGCTCACGCTTGTAATCCCAGCACTTAGGGAGGCTGAGACAGGAGAATCGCGAGTTCAAAGCCAGCCTCAGCAACGGCGAGGCGCTAAGCAACTCAGTGAGACCCTGTCTCTACATAAAACACAAAAAATAGGGCTGGGGATGTGGCTCAGTGGTCGAGTGCCCCTGAGTTCAATCCTCGGTACCAAAAAAAAAAAAAAAAAAATGACTTACTAGAGAAAGGGTAGAGCCTTTCACATAGAGGGTCGAGCCCTGTCTGAAGTGCCTAGGAGAGGACAAGTGAGCATGACTGTCTATTTCACACCAAAGATGCCACATTTTCACTTTTGCAGCCTTGCCCATTACCACTGCCACCTATACCAACCCAGATATGTGTATTATAGATAACCAATTAGAAATTCCATCTCAGGTCAAATTTATGAGTAAAATGCAGGCTAGTGGAGAAACTCATCAACTCTAATGATAGTTTTAAAAAAATCAGTAAAAGAAGGCACATATAATTGTTGCGTGAATAAAAGTTAAAGACAGTGGTTCTCAAACAGGAGTATGCATTAGAACCCTCTGGCGGGTGTTTCCAAAAGTATAGAGTTAGCCATGCCTGTTTCACTAAATCAGAATCTCCAGCATGAGAGTCAGTACTTTTAAAAGCTTCCCTAGGCGATTTTGATGCACTGAAAAGTTTAGGGACAATTAATATAAGGCAATTCTAGCTAGATCTAGCCCAGTGCTCCAGAGACCCAGATCATGGTTCTTATCAGCTCAGTCTTATGAAAGCTGACACACTCAAAATCAAACTGCCTTTAAAACTGATAGAGACACCAGAATGCCACTCTTTAGTGCACAGCTGTCATATGAGGCACAAATATCCATGTTGCTATGAGTGGCCCATTCTCCACCTACAGTCAGCTACAGAGAAACAAAATTGCAAGAAGAGATTATATTAATTTACATCAGAAACCATTATCACACATATCAGATAGATACACAAATATTCCAGCAGCATATTTTTTCATGGAAATTAATAGGTTGCTAGTGAACAGGGAATCAGAACAAGGGGATTAAGATAAATTGAAAGTCTCATTAAATACCCCTCTCACCAAAAGGATGGTTTTCAACACAAGAGCAGAATATGCAGGTCTTCTGATGCTAATCATCTTTGTGAAGAAAGCATCGCCTTAGGATCCCTCTTGATAACAGAACTCTGAACACTTGGATAACATTGGGATGTGCACACAATATGGTTTCCATGAAACTTTAGATAACTGCTTAACTTGCTTCAGATGAAAACCTTTTAAATACACTGTTTTTTTTTCTATTCTAAGACATAGAAACATATTCAGATGTCTAAAGTCAAGACATGTTTCAAGACAGATGTAAAGATTTAATGTGACTTAAAAAATGATGCACCTCTGGCAGATTAAAAACTATTTCTTCCATTATAATTGCAGTTTTTCTGTGGCAATGCCTCATATTTACTCATTTTAGGTCAACCCTTAACCAACCATGGTGTGGTCAGAACTCAGGACCAGAATCTTTGTTCACTATCTAGATGTGTAGGAAGTTACCCAAGAAAAGAAAGAGGAGCTCGGCCAAAGAAAGAGGGAAGGAAATAAGACAAAAGTGTGTTAACACCAAATAATTGTTATATTTGTAGTATACTTGATTAATGGAAAGAGATCTTCTGGGAGAAGTAAACCAGTTCATTTAAGTAACATGTTTATAATAGCAGAGTGGCATCCCAGGTGAGATCTGAAGTATATTTTTGGATTGTTTTAGCAGTAAGAATTTGGATTGAGGTAAGACAAAATGTAAATCCAGAAATAATATTTTCATTTTTTATTCCTTCCTGTCTTTATTAAACATTGGCCTTGATTGCAAAAACTTGCCAACATTCCTCTGTTTGTTTACATGGGACCTATGGAAACAGCATTAGTAATTTATTCCTCAAATGACTGCCTTTCTCTTAAAATCCTAATGTAAAACATGATGGTTCTTCTTTCAGACTTACTAAGTGGACCTAGTTAGTGAGCCTTATAGACCTAATCACGAATGTACACCCACAGTTGCTGAATTTATTGAAATCTCTCCAGAATTAAACAGCAGTTTCTGGAAACTCAGATCAGTTAGAAAGCTGTTTAAACTAAATAAGCAAAGAAAAACATTCTTTGATTTAAATTATTTTGCTTTTATCTTTAAACAAAATTATTTGTTTACATTGCATATACAGTAAAGAGTTACAGCGACAGAGCTCTCAGTTACTTGATGAAGAAAAACTTGTGTTACACTAATTTTAATCCAGGGGTCTTACCTTTATCATAACAACTTTTATTTTTTTAATTGAAAAGGAAAAAGATACATTTTATGTAAACATAAAATGCATTTTCTGTCAACTATGATTAGTGTTTGATAAGTAAAGTTTGTGAATTTTGTAAAAGAAAAGGTTTTTGTTTGATTTTTGAATGATCTTTGCAAAATAGCTTTCTCTGCTCTTTTGACATCTGTTAGCTCCTCCATATCCTGGAAGCATTAAGGGTATTATGCTTTCAGCTGCAAGCAAATAAGAACAAATCTCAGCCACCTCATTTTATAAATCCTTTCAATCATTTGTAATATTCTTTGAATGGCAAATAAAAGGACCACATCAAAAAAGGAATTTAACTCATTGCTTATGGATGGAAATAATGCACGCATGACAGTCATTGTGCATAGACAATACAACACTACATCCAAAACAGATCACATTCAAATATTTATTTGACACTCTTTAGGTTAAAGAGTATTTCTAAAAAGTCACTGATAATATCTCAAATTTCTATTTTTCCAAGGTAAATAGCAGAATTTAAATTATTATGCACACAGAGGTAACAGTGGCATAATATTCTAGATTTTTTCACTGCCATTGCACTTAGTTTTCTTTTCTTCAAATAATTTCTGTAGCTCATGCTGTTATTACTCTATTTATTAGATTTTTTTTAATACAAGTTAAACCTTCAGGGAAAAGATGTTTTAAAAAAGCTCTCCTCTTCATATGCTGGCTTACTACTAAGCATTTGGCTTTTTAAATTAATATATCTCTAATACTTGTACTACAGTAGTGAAAATTCATTGATGAGTTTACTATTATTATTGTTATTTGTAACACATTTTCTCTTCCTCACATATGTACAGATAAATCTCATTTTGAGGGTAGCTTTTTGGGTGGAGCCACTCTGGAGTTGAATTTTTCTTGGGGCATTAACTAGTCAAGGAATCTGGACACATTTTCTAATCTTTTTTAGTTTCCTTCTTTACACATTTGTTAAGTGTGAAATCATACAACACTGGGTTTAATGAGGAACAAAAGACTGATGAGTACAAACCCAGTGCTTTGAAAACAACAGGTACACAACAAAAATCAGTTCTTTTCTATATTTTAATTCACACAATTATAATATAAAGTAGATATTTTTTCTCTGTAAAATTCTCTGTTTCTCAGGGCTCTCTCATAAACATGTGACCTAACTTTAAAAAAACTAACTCAAAACCTACCATATAATCCAACATTCCCACTTCTGGGTGTTTATCCAAAAGAATTAAAATCCAGATCCCAAAGAGATATTAGTAGCCCATTGGTCAATACAGCAGTATTCATCCTAAGTAAGATGTAGAAATAAACTAAATGCCAATTGATAAAGTAAATGTGGTATATACATACAAAGGAATATCACTGTAAGAAATCCTGTCATATGCAATTTGAATAGTTTTGGAAATCCATGCCATATACATGAAACTTGAAATAAGCTTAAGCAAAATAAGCCAATCACAGAGGATATACTGAATGACTGCTTTTAGGAGCTATTTCAAATAGTATAATTTATAACATTAGAGACTAGAATGGTGGTTGCTAGAAACTGAGAGGGAGGGGGAATTGGAACTTGCTAATCAATTGGCATAAAGTGTCAATTTTGTAAGACTAAAAAGTTCTTAAGATCTGGTGTACAACATTGTTCCTAAAGCTGACAATCCTGGGCTGCACACAAAATTGAGTTAAAAACATAGATCTCGGGTTAAGTGCTTTTACTGCAATAAAACCAATTAAATATCCTCTTAGGATCTGAATACAATGTTATTTCTGATATCTTCTTTTGTGTCCACTCAGGCTTTACAAATTAATTAACAGATACAAGGGTGAAGCGGGATAGGAGGTATAACTTGTAATGTTTCATAGCATAGTAGAACAACTACAACTGACAATTAACATTTAATTGTGCATTTCAAGATAGCTAATAGAGAGAATTTTGATTTTTTCCAACATTAAGAAATGATAAATGTCTAAGATGATGACCATGCTAATCACCCTAATCTGATCTTCATATATAGTATTTGGGTATTGAATATCACACTGCACCCATGAATATGTACAATTATATATCAATTAAAATTTTAATAATAAGTGAAAAGGAAAAAATAAATAAAATTTAAAAGAAAACCTAACTCAAAAACATCCTGATGTATCTAGGTGATGAAATCACATCATCAGGATCTTTTCGTTAAATCTATTTTTTTATAATTTTATTTATTTATTTATTCTACTTAGGTATACATGATAGCAGAATGCATTTTGATTCCTTGTACACAGATGGAGCACAATTTTTCATTTCTCTGGTTGTATGTGATGTAGAATCACAACATACATGCAGTCATACATAGAGCTAGGGCTATGATGTCCATCATATTCCACCCTTTCATTAAATCTTCATTCCTATCAATAGCTTACCTCAAGTAGTCTCCCATTAAGTTTTAATGAATACAACAACCAGGAGCCTATGCTTATATTTTGACACTTGAGAAAAATCAAACTGGAAAAGAGCTATTTTCTCCAATATTTCCAGAAATAATCCCAAAACTTTTTCTGGATTTGGTCATGTGCCTTACCCTGAACTAAATTCTCTGACCAGAAAACTCCAATAGACTCTTGTTCCCTCATGGACCACAGGAGGTGGTAGCAGCTCTCCCTGAACCTCTGTGAGTAGACAAGAGAGGGAGAGTGAATAGTCAGGTCTGACACAGATGGAAGAAATGTCTAAATTTTGAATGCACACCACACAGAAATCCATCTTAACAAAACCAAAACTATAGGCTCAACTACTTATGTCATTTCCATTAGTTTCTGCTTTACATCTTTGATTTCTTTGCAGAGATGTTTTATTTCTTTGCTAAGACTTTCAACTTTTCCCTTTGTGTATTTATTTTTTTCTTCCTTCTTTTTGTGGGATGGTTGCTTTAATACTTTTGTCAAATAATTCCAACATTTGTGCATTCTCATTGTTGATATCTATGGAGTGTGTCTATTGTTTTCTCATTCAGGTTGAGATTTTCCTGGTTCTTAGTATGTGATTTTCAATTATATCATAGATACTTGGTATATTATGTGATATGGATCTTATTTAAATTTTCTGTCTTAGTGGGTCTCCTATAAATCCATGCTGGCAAGAGTAGGAGATGCTGCCTCATTACTACAAGGTAAGAAGTCCAGGTTCTTCATTGTATCTCCCATTGATACCCTGCTAAGGAGTAATGACTCATTATTTCTGGTCAGAGGTGAGAGTTCAGATTCCATACTAAGTCTCTGCCGAAACAACCCTAATCTATACATAGTGCAGAGGAGAACCTACTTGCAACCCTTGTGGCTTCCACTGATAAAAACAAGCAGAGTGGGTGGCTTGTTATTTACTGGGAGATAATGGAGGCCTCTTGGCCTCCTCTGACACCATCCCAGCAAAGATGAGAGGAGTGCCTTGTTACTTACTGGGAGAGGGAGGAAGTCCATTCTGCTTTTGCTAAGGGAGTTATTACTGCCAGGCTGGGATGAACGTACAAGATCCCCACTTGGCTTTCTCTGATTCAACCCCAGCGTGGATATATGCTACAGAGTTTTTATGCTAATCACTATTTCAGCTGGTCAAGGGTGAAAATCTAGGCTCCCCCCTCTGCCTTTGCTGACAGAAGTGAAGATGTAGCTGCCATGTTTTCTTGTGGTATTTGGCTGAACTAAGTACTTTATTGTCTATATGTTTTCTGGTGGGCCCATTTTAGAGAAAGCCAATATTTCTTGAAGCTTTCTTTTTTCCCTCCAGTCTTGGTATTTCTCTTTTTAAAATTTATCTATTTTTATTATTTGTTATAATCAGTTATACATGATAGCAGAATGTTCTTCCATTCATTATACATAAATGGAGCATAATTTTGCACATCTCTGGTTGTACAGAAAGTAGAGTCACACCATTCATGCAATCTCTAGGGTAATGATGTCCATCTCATTTCATCAACTTTCCTCTCCCTATGCCCTCCCTTTCTCCTCCCTCCCCTTTGGCTAATCCAAAGTTCCTCTGCTCATCCCATGGCCCCTCCCCCTTTTATGGATTGGCGTCCACTTATCAGAGACAACATTCATCCTTTGGTTTTTTGGGATTGGTTTGCTTTGCTTAGCATGATATTCTCCAACTCCATCCATTTACCTGCAAATGCCATGATTTTATTTTCTTTTATTGCTGAGTAATATTCCATTGTGTATATATACCACGCTTTCTTTATCCAATCATCTATTGAAGGGCATCTGGGTTGGTTCCACAGTTTAGTTATTGTGAATTGTGCTGCAATAAACATTGTTGTGGCTGCATCACTGTAGTATGCTGTTTTTAAGTACCCAAAGTACAAACCCAAAGTATAGACCAAGAAGTGGGATAACTGGGTCAAATGGTGGCTCCATTCCAAGTTTTCTAAGGAATCTCCATAATGCTTTCCAGATTGGCTGCACCAATTTGAAATCCCACCACAAATGTTTGAGTGTGCCTTTTTCACCACATCCTTGCCAGCACTTATTGTTGCTTGACAACTGCCATTCTGACTTGAGTGAGATGAAATCTGAGAGTAGTTTTGATTTACATTTCTCTAATTACTAAATGTTGAAGATGTTGAATATTTTTTCATAGGTCTGTTGATTGATTGTATATCTTCTTCTGAGAAGTGTCTGTTCAGCTCCTTAGCCTGTTTATTAATTGGGTTGTTTGTTTTTCTTGTTGTTAAGTTTTTTGAGTTCTTTATATATCCTGGAGATCAGTGCTCTATCTGACTTGTGTGTGGCAAAAATTTGCTCCCAAAATGTAGGCTCTCTCTTCACCTTGTTGATTGCTCCTTTTGCTGAGAAGCTTTTCAGTTTGAATCCATCCCTTTTGTTGATTCTTGATTTTATTTCTTGTGCTTTAATAGTGTTGTTCAGGAAGTTGGAGCCTAATCCAACATGATGAAGATTCCACACTTTTTCTTCTATTAGGTGTGGGGTCTAATTCCTAGGTCTTTGATCCACTTTGAGTTAGTATTTCTTGATTGCTAGCTTCTCCAACACTCAGTCTGGGATATACAAAGCAAAAAGAAACCCAAGGGAACTCATTGCTATGTTGATATTTGGATCCTAAGATTTCTAGCTGGTCTAACTTTTCTCTATCTTTTAGTCTCATGTTTCTCTATGATATCCACTTTTCTTTGAGTTCTCGGTCCCTTGCACTTTGGCTTTAGTTAAATGTCTCTCAACTCAAACCCAGAAAAACTCATACAAGCATTTGCTGGCAGGTCTCTATGTCAGGTACCAAAGAATGGTGAGGCCCAGGGGCAGGATGTATAGGACTTATTTTAATGTGCTTCCTTTCTCATTGAGATAATGCCACTGAAGCTCTAATTTTCTTGCTACTTCTTCAGTGCTTTCAAACAAACTTAAAAATCAAAAAACAAAAAAATATTCAGTTTTTCTTATTTTGTGGTGTGTGTGTTGATGCGCTGCAAACCAGAAATGGAGCTCTAGTATCTTCTAAGCATTTTTATGCAGTGTTGTATATAGTAGTCTCCTCTTTTGTATATGCTCTGGGCTTATAAGCCAATTTTGACATGGAGGCTCTGGAGTTAAAACAGATTGCTTTGCAAAGTTTAATGAAAAATGAATCAAATGATTATAAATGGACAATCTGACATTCATCAGGGCTGATATTCAGCATGTATGCACAGGTACACCCACACTTACTAAAATATTGATATATTTCATATCAATTAGTAAATGATTGTTGTCCTGCATGCCCAGTAGCCTCTTTGGAATCCTGCTGAAATTCCCAGTGATCCAAAATCTGAAGGGCTAACATCTAGTTCAGGATATGCTTCAGGGACACGGCTTCAATACCAAGACCAGCATCTTGTAGCTTTTGGTGCTGGCTCATGACTGACTGTTTCTAAGTATTTTGAATACCACTCTTTTGTACACCCAGGTCCACATACCCCAGCTTGATTTTTCATTTACTATTGGAATTAATTATGTTTTACTCTTGGTTTTTTCCACAGAGAATTGTTTGGTATAATATAATTGCAACATATAATTGTATAATATTTTTTGTAAATTACATGACAATATAATTAACACAAAATATTCAGAATTGTTTCTGCTAATGTACCTTATTTTAATTTCTAGCATATGAATATCTTTGCTATTTATGAACATAATTAAAATTAGACATGACTGCCAGGTTAAGCCAAATAACTTATGATAAGAGGCCACTCTCATAGCTGAGATAATAATTTTCTCTTTGCTAATCAAAAACATTACATTGCATACATGAATCTAGGAACATTATATAACACATATCTTACAGAAAATAATAATTAGCAAATTCATTGATAGTAGCTATCTTCATTCTATTCTTCACTAAAGCATTTTCTTCTTGAACTGTGGTCTCAGCATACTATTGTCATTATGATTGTCTGAGATAATGTGTTCAAATTTCATAAGCCTTAATCAATATTTCACTTCTGGACTTCTATAGGGAAATTCAAGGCATTATGTAAGCTAATATTATTTTCTTTGAACTGAATTACAAGCAGATGCCTAATTAACAGTTTTGCTAAATTGTAATAAAATAATAATTTTTCACTCTGAAGTTACAATTTTTCACTCTGAAACCTACTCATTTAGAAAATGCTGTGTGTATTTTTTAGTGCCTTAAAATTTTTTTCTTTATTAGCTACTTTTGAAATGGTACTGTTTGCTACTCATAAAAGGAAAAATGTCTATCAATGTTTTAATATTTCCTTACTATTGTGACCAAACCCTGGAGGACACTTTTCGTGGATTTACCTTAAGTTCCTGTTACTAATTTGGTCCAAAGAAATCTCAATATCAAATTTATACTCTGTAACTAGAACTAAAAGTCTTTTAGTTGAATTTATGAGATTTACTTATTGCTGAAGATACTGTAAGAACTAGGTTATAGGACACAGGAAGACTGCTCACTCAAGTGTCAGAGTTCATCTCTAAACTAATCTAATCATAGTTCCTATCCCTAAAGAATTAGTGACAAAACAAGTAGCCAGACCAAGCCAATCTGGAAACAGCCACCTTCTCTAGGAGTGGCTAGTCTAGTAGTTTGTGCTTCTTATCAGAAGAAATGGATGATATCAATTTTGTTTCCATCCTAGTTCACCATGTGAGGCAGTTTCCACTTGATAAAATGTAGATTTACAAATGTTGGAGAAACTGTCCTGAGGAGAAGGGTGGTAGGAAGCATTGCCATGGGTTTGACTAAAGCTGGCCAGCTGTCTACTCAGAATGTGAATACTCCCTTATAATGCATTTATACAAGAATATTTTCTATCAAGATATTATATACAATATTACCTTGCATTTGTGGATTCCTACAGACATGTATGTTAATATTATTTATTTCTGACATAAGTCAAGAGTTGTTTATTTTAGAGTGATGAAATGAACATTCAGTATTATTAAGTATTATTAGTGAATGGTTGCAGATAATAAAAAACATAAGAACAAAGGCCAAATTCTAAGGCTTCATTCAGTGCCAAATCTTGCCATTTCCCACAATCTGAGTAGCACTGGAATATGTTCCAATCATGTCTACCGATGAGGCTCAAACTATTCTCAAGGAATTTTCAAGTCATTCAGCATTATAATTGTTTTACATTTATTTTCTTTCCCCAGTTCTTTCTACATAAAAGATGTACTAGACAGAGGTCAATGAGTGAACACTTGCTCATCCAAGAGATGAAGAAACCAGTGTATTAATAAGGGACTAGTACACAAGAGTTCCCCTCAGAAGCAAGTGACTCTAGGACTCTGAATGTAATACCCAGGAAAATAGGATTTAATGATACAAAAGTGTTTGAAATAACTAGGAAAAGAAGGGTGACTTCAGCAGTTCTGAATGGCCCACTTAAAGCTGAAAATGAGAAGGAAAGAACACTGCTAGCCCTGTGCTAGGGAGACTGTCACAGGAACATGCGTCTCAGATACAAAAAGACATGCTGATGAGTGGAGCAGAACTGCCCTGCTCCACACCTGCTCTGAACACTTGCTCTCTTTGCTCTGAAGCCAGGCCCAATCATCATCTTGTGAATACCAACTTGTCACTTGAGGCTTTTGAAGAAAGTGAGCAGGGATAGAAATACTCAGATACTGCAAAAGTCTCCATACTATTACAATGCATGTTCATTCAACAAGCATTTACTGAGTCATACACCCATGTTCAGCACCAAGTTATAGAAAGTGATAGAGATATCTTTGCCCTTTTGGAGCTCAGAATCCAATTGGCTTTTTCTCCCCCTATATTTTTTGGTTTTTTCCCCCTCCATATTTTTATTGGTGCACAATAGTTCTACATAATGGTGGGAATTGTTGTTACATATTCATATATGAGCACCATATAACAATATAATTTGGCAAATATTATTCCTCATCTTTCCCTCCCAGTTGGCTTTTTAGTGCAAATTAGTTTTATGTTAGTTTACTGAGCGTATGAATAAATTCTGCTACAGCATACTACTTCTTCAGTGAGTAAATCACAGCAATCCAGGTATAATAACTAGGAAATCTCTTAAGTTTAGAGGTAAGAGCAAATCTATGATCTTAGCTTAAATATACCTGCATTTGACTGTGTACACATGAGAATTTGTTCATTTTCTTAGTAATTCACCAACAGGGCTATTTGTTTTAATGAGGCATACTCAGGAATCTTCAAAGTTTAGCATTAGCTAGAAAATCTAAGTCCAGAGACAGGTGTCTGAATGAACTCTGATTGTTTTAGTCAGCTTTTTCACTGCTATGACTAAAAGATCTGAACAGAACAATTTCAAAGGAGGAAAAGTTTATTTGAGAGCTCAGTTTCAGAGGTCTTAGCCCTCCAGGTCTTAGCTGGCTCCATTCCTTGGAGCTCGAGGTGAGGGTGAACATCATGGCGGAGAGTGCGGCAGAGGGAAGCAGCTCACATCATATCAGAAAGCAGAGAGAGAGACTCCACTTGCCAGATACAATATATACTCCAAAGTCATGCCCTGACTCCAGCCTCCTCCTGCCATACCCTACCACTTCTGCGACCAGTCAGTTAATCCTATCAGGGGATTAAATCACTGATTGGGTTAAGACTCTCACAACCCAATCATTTCTCCTCTGAATCTTCTTGCATTGACTCACACATGAGCTTTTGGGGGACACCTCACATCCAAACCATAACACGGACTCAGTCCTTCTGAACTTTGCCTCCCTTATCTCTTTTTATGCTCTGATTCTTATACCCTCTATAGAGCTCCTTACTGTTCTCCCACTTCAATGCCCAAAATAAACATGACCAAAATGTGTCTTCTTTCTTTATTTTAGCTGAAATTGGCTGAAATGTTCAGAAGTTTCTTTACTAAACATTAAAGAACATAAAGGAAATAAGAAGAATGTTACACATGTAGAAAAGCTGACTGAGTTGTTTTATGAACCCATCAAAGCTAGTTGGCCTGTGGGGCGTGAAAATTCTGTCTCATTACTTGAGGTTCTCTCCACCCTCTCAGCCCCAGGACTGAACAACTCCATGGGCAAGGTAGCCCCATGTTCTCCTGCTAGCACCAGCTGGCCTCCTTGTGGCAAGCTTCAGAAAGTTGTGCCCACACAGAAATTTTAACAAAAGACACAGTCTATTCCAATTTCTGGATGGTACTTGTGGGGTCTCATTAATTCTTGATGCCAAGAAGCAGCCCACACTGAAGATGAGCCCAATATCTGCTCATAGCCACAGGACTCACATAGGTAATGTTACACAGAATTTATTCTCTCACTTGAACCTATTGAATCTGAGTTCTATTTCCAGAAAAGTGTAGAAAGAAAAGAAAATGCAACAGAAAAGTTCAAGACCTGTGGTGGAAAGTTCTGAGCTTGTTAGCTATCCCAAGCTGCTGTGATAAAAAGAATCATCCACCAAATAACTCTGTTCCTTCATTCTCCTGTTGCTTTGCTAAACAAGAACACAGAATTTCACAAGATGGATTCAGTCTGCAAAGGCACAAGAAACGAGGCTCATGGTACTACTGTTTTCCTTGACAGACATCACTTAATTTTTTTCTGGATTCCCTTATTATTTGTAGGCTCAACGAATCTGTCTGCTGATCCAAATACACGCTGCTCTCAAATTTTTCTAGACAATCACTCAGCTTGGGATTAAAAGCAATGGTCTAAATTTGGTCCTGCAGGAAAAGTTCTGCTAAAGATGTGAAAAATCCTTTGAAACTTCCAAAGCACAAGAACCTTCTTATTATAGACCACAGGCAACAATTGAAATAAACTGGTGATGGGATCTCAAATTTTTGGCATACGTTTATTTTAATAGATAGTCTGAAGGTAAAAAGAAAGGAAACAAAGCAAAAATTCTTGTATTGGCAATAAAAAGATGAATAAACTAGAGATTTAGAAGTTATTGATGAATGGGCCAGAAAAATTTAAAATTATGAATATAGAATAAAACTAAGGATATATAGAAAATAATATAATTGTGTAAAACTCTAATTCTCAATGCATAAGGAGAAAGAAATAATGGGTATATTTTAAATTTTCTAAGAAAAACCATATTCTCTTTATAATGGTATCTCTAAAAAATAAGGTATTCTTTTTCCCTTTTTTCTGAGAACATTTTTAAATTTAATTTTATTTGTTTGGCAATGCTGGGGACTGGATATTTTAAAATATTAATATAGTAAATTGTTGAAAAAAAGTTAAAGAAAAATAGAAAAGGAAAAAAATTGCCCAGTCTTATCACCCAGAATTATTATTCTTAGCATCATAATAATTAGATATATTCCCACTAGACATATTTTAAGAAATCATAAACTTTATAATATCAGCTATACAAAAGCTTAAAAATTAAAAAATACAAAGCAATCTAAACATTAGTTTTACCAAAATAACAAACTCTAAGATCCTGACGGAAAAGATGGAAACAAAGAGATAATCACCATTTGATGTTAAAACGTCGGCTATGGAAGCTGCCTAAGAAGCAGGTGGAGTCACCAATTCAATGGTGGAAAAACAATTTCCAGCCCATCACTATCAGTTCAACTTAGTGCATGTTACCCTTTTTAGTGGGATTCAACCACCAATAGACCCCTGAATTTCTGAAGAACTTCATTTATTCCCAGATAACATTTATTATTTCTACTTTGGTCTGCAGACACACAACCTATTCCTCTGTCTGTCTGAGTCTCAACATATGCTATAACTCATACAACTCCATTATTTAAAAAATTGACAAATGTGTGTATGCAAATATGTATGTATGTATACATATTAAATACATATACATATGCACTATGTGCAGGTGTGCACTTGATCATTGTGTCAAGAGGCTGGCTCCCAGGCCTTCCATATCCCCAGTGCTGGTGGAAAACTGATGTATTTTTCCAGTACCTAAAGATTCAATTTCTGCTTATGTTTTATTATGATTTCCATAACTCTTATTTTATTTGGGAGAAAATGTTATCAATTTTAGTAATATCCTTTTAATTCCAAGGGAATGTGAGATGGAAATTTATTGTTATAGCCCAAGGCTAAGAATATGAAGATAATAAGAAAGCCTTGAGAATAACTATCTTGGGTCTATATAAACAACAGTGATACATTATGTGCATAACTAAAGAGAAACATCTAGCTGATACAGACTTCAAGGAGAAGGAGCATAGAACCACACATGGAAGAGAAGTGAAGTGAGCCCATCCCATGTGATACCAAAAGTAGGTAACAAAATTATCAACGCCAGGAACCCAATGCCTAAAGAATGTGAAAAGATAAAATTGGTGACCTTGTGTTTATTTTCTCTCTGGTGAACTGTATTGTTGGAAATAGTTCCTTTCTTGCAGTCTGAAGACTTTTAACGCCATTCTTTACACTTTCATGAACTTCAAACTGGCCCCCAAAACCTATTTCCTCAAAGTGTTTAAAACTTTTCAAAGTCAGTGTTTTAAAGGCAACAAAATTTAAAAAAAAAAAAAAAAGGAAAAAAAAAAAAACCCACACTAGGAACTCCAAGTCCTGCCAATTTTTTCTTCCTGCCAAGTCCTATTAGTATAAATGAACGGTTTATTTTAAGAAATGCCTGATAAATTACTCTACACAATCAGTAATGAGGGTACTGTCAGCAAAGGAGAATCATTTCCAAAATTTACTTGGCATTAAGGAGCTAGTGCCTTCTAAGCTCAAACTGGGTTATGTGGCCCTCACCCCTGTGGATTCCATAAATCTCTCCCTTCTTCTCAGAGGACAGAGGGATCCACCAACATGTGTAACTGCTGAGGCTCTTCTATGTCTACATACAGTGTTTAAAAAGTGAAACAAAACATGGTTATCTTCAACTTTCCTTGTCAACAATTTTTGCCATTATTCACAGAGAGATTCTTTTCTTCTTGAACTTTGCCCCAAGGGAAAATATTAAAGAGCTCAGGGTATTATAGTAAAATAAAATAAACAGTCCAGGACAAAACAGACAATGGTGTGATATACCAAGGAAAGTTTACAAAGCACTGCATGTATTGTAGGACATAGACCTCCACCTAGGGCTGGACTCATATCCACTGTGACTTTGGAGAATACAAATGCAGAGATGCCAAAGCTTCAAGTTACTGTTCAAATGCAAAGGAACAATGATCGGAAAAAGGGAAAAAAAATCCATAATTTGAAGACCCTGGAAATACAGAAAACCATTAAAATTGCAATTAAGCAATGAGTGATGGACAGGCACCCCTGGTGTCTTCACACAGTCTTCTCAAGGCACTGGGCATCTCTGCATACCTTCCAGGTGAAACTTGTTCTGTTTTTATTACTGGAAGCCTGGCACCATGATCTCAGATAAAAGACCTGTGGTGGTGTCCTCTATCCCTAAACCACTAATGGAAAACACCCTTGTCCCGAAACCTTATTTTTCTAAAGTGGAAAATAGGTGATGTTTTCTTATGGCAGCAAACCCCAGCAAGGCTGTTGTGGGAATGAAGAGTTTAAAAGTTGGAGTTTGTTATCTGTGAAGCCTTTTTGTGCTCTTTAGAGGAATCGTTTTATAAAAGTTAATGTGCAAATAAAATAAACAAATCTCTCTAGCCCTTGCCCACCTTCAAGTTTTTTGGACTACTTGTAAATCCCCCAGTGCTGGGCTTCTACTACTTTTGCTGTAAGACTATTTTCCAGTCACTGTCTGAAAGACTTCCACTTACTCTTTGCAGTGTCTGTATAATGTTTATGGTGACCCTGCATTGTTAGGCCTCCAAGTAGGAGACAAAAGTGTTTCATACAATTTATACTACTCATATTTTGTATTTAATATGTTTAAACACTAGGATCAGAGTTCAGCGTTTAATGCAATGCAGTATGTACACAAGCTGACTAAATTACAGATGAACAGAGAGATGTTGCATACTTCCTCCAATCTTATAGCAAGAGGAAAGATACCAGCTCTTCTTAAGAAATATTTATAAGTTCCTAGCATTCTTAGCATCATTAATAAGCAAACTTGCCAATGCTCCTAGAGACTATTGAGGGGGCATTGATTTCTATTTTGCAGGTGAGGAAACAGATCTGGAAAGAAATTGGGTGAATTTTTCAATGGCATGACATCAACAGGACCAGAATAAACTCTACCCAGTGCAGGATCTCACACCTCTGAGCCTTCCTGCCTGATCTATTTCCCCAACATCTCTGCTTACAGTGGTACCTACCTCCTCCAAGAAAGGCTGGGTATTTTAGTCAATGTCCATTCTAACATTCCTGAGATGCCTGGAAGGGAGCTGTAAAGGCTGGATAAATGGACTGTAATATTGGCTTGATTTGTACTTAGTAAAAGCCATACAGAAAATAACAATGGAGCGGAAAAATCTCCTTCTCATCCAAAAGACTCTCAATTTATCTTACCTACCACAGAAATGTTTCTACACAAAATTCAACTTCAAGGCTCTTGGGTCTGATCCCAAGTTACTAATTAACACCACATCCCATTAATTAGAAATGTCAGGGGAAGAATGGTATAAGTTTTATATCAAGCAGGTACACAATACAAGCCCAGCTTCCTCAGCCTCCAAGCCTATGATCCATTTTATTATCTGATCATTTCCAGAGTGCAGAGCAGAATGTAAAGAGTCCTTTTTTTGTAGCCTAACTTCATCTTTAGGTGACAGACAGCATTCCTGGATCATTAAATTATGAAATAAGCCAATGGCAATAATTACAGGAAAAAATGAGTGCCTCTGAAATGATTCTATCATTTCCAGAAAAAAATAAAATAAAGAGATAGATGTAAATTTTAAGTGGGCTAAATGCCATAGCTAAATGTTCTTTTCAAATTAACTTACTATTTTGTGAGGGGTGGTACTAGGGATTGAACCCAGGGTTGGTCTACCACGGAACTACATATATGCCCAGTCCTTTTTAATTTTGAAACAAGGTCTCGCTAAATTACTGAAGGTCTAGCTAAGTTGCTGAGACTGGAGGTGAACAGGCAATTCTGCATCAGTCTCTCAAGCCACTGAGATTACAGGTATCAGATTTCTGGGGGCAGCTTTTGGAATGGCTACCACGCTGTTACATTCCCCAGGTACATCAACAATATTCTTATGACTCCAGTCCCAGACCTGGTGATCATATTCTCCCATCTCCAAGAGCGCTGTAGAAGGAAGTTACTACAGTCTGATTCTATGACCTCTGGCCACAGCTGATTAAACGAATAGGGTTTTGACTATGCAGCTAGTCCTTGCACTTCTGTCTACGTGATTTTAGGATCAATGCGATCCCTTGGAATGATAAATTATGCCCAACACCCTTCTGTGGAATTGAGAACTGGGAAGTCAAGCCACTGAGCTAGTTAACTGTGGCCACTGTGGCAGAAAGGTGGTAGTAGGTGGAGCTGAGTGGCCATTATGGGCAAAGCACATGCTGGATTTATGAGAGGGGAGTGACTATGAATACGCAGAGGAAGCCAGCTGGGAAAGACAGAGAAGAGTGAGGCAAGAACACAGGATTCAGAGACAAAGATGAGAAGGCAGTGCCGTTCAGGCCCTGCTCTCTCTGAGGCTGGTCATTCAGCTTCTCCCATGCACAAACTTTCAATAAATCCTCCTTCACGCGAGGCAACTTAAGTGCACGTCTGTTTCTTGTAACCAAGAAAGCTTCAAGAAGAACAAAGGCCCCTGAGGAAATGATTAAAGACCGACTAGGGTAGTCCAGTCATTGCGTTGTCCAGGCCCAGGCAGACCCAGCTTTCGCCAAACAGCAACGTCAGGCCTCACAGAAGAGGGCGTCCCCTAGTGTAGCTCCTGGTGCATTGCAGTACTTCAGTTTGGTCATTTTTCCTCCAAATTAATATGAAGTATCACTTAAATGTAATACCCCTCACACTTGAACTAGCACAAAGGGCTGGGGGTGTAGCCCAGTGGTAGAGTGCTTGCCTGACTCACTCAAAGCCCTGGGTTCAATCCCAAGCACTGGAGAAAAAAAAGTTGAACTGATTAAAAAAATTCTACCATGGAAAAATAAATTAGGATCTAGTATCCTTTACTAACATAATAGGAATGTACTTCTTTATCATTTAGTTTATCCTGATGCTCATGGAGAAGATGAGTGCCTTATATAATGTGTACTTTTATAATGTGGCTTTTCGTTCAATCAAAGGAGAAAAAAGGAAGTAGGAATCAGCCCTGGAGATTAATATTGGGGTTAATGCAGAAAAATATGAGTTACATTCTGTCAGTGTTTGATGCACCTGAATCTGAACAATCTCCTCATATAAAGTATGATAAGAATCTGTATATAGAAAAGAAGAAAATTATCTGTCATCCTGTGTCCTGGTAATTTGATTTTTTTAAATTCAAAACTTTATTTAAGAAATGAAATGCTTTTCATAGACAAGATCCCATTACACCATTACAGAGCTTTCTACGAATGTCAGAGACTTCTCCATTCTCCATTTCATTGCAAAGTATCTTTTCATAAAATTTCAAAGTGCTCCCTGAGGAGAAAAATATCAATATTTTTCTTGGTGCTTATTACAGGAGGCATTGTTCCTTGGGTGGCAAATGGATTTTTATCCTATACTCCAATTCCATAAAATAGTGCTAAGAAGCATTCTCTATGGTTAAGTGGTGTCTAGGATTGGTGGGAAAGAGCCTCCAATGGATTAGCAATGTATGCTTCTCGCATAGTAGGGAAAAAAGAGCCAGAATTCTAGGTACTGACCAGTTGTAGTTTGTTTGCCTTTAATTTGAAAGCAAGTGTTTGATTTAGAGCACTGCATGTGAGCACAAAGTGTTTCAGCTTCAAATATCCCTTTTAGATAGAGACATTGACATTTAAAGTTAAAATAATATAGAAAAATAAAACCAATATTAAACTTATAATCTGTAGGTTCCAAAACAGTAAGAGCAAGTAACGAATAGTTAAAAACAAACAAATAAACAAACAAAAAACTTCCAAAAGAACATGAAAACTCAAACCCAGAAAGCAGAATTTTCCTCCATGATGTGAAAGGACCATACGTCCATCAAAGAGAGACAACTGGGGTACAAGAATACCTACTTCATTAGATTGTTATAAGCATTAAATTAAATGATATATATAAAGTACATATAATGCTTACCACATAATAAACTCAAATCAAATGCTATTGCAACATTATCTCTCCATTATCTCCATTAGCAAAATTTAAAAATCAGTAATGGATTTAAATAAATGTGACCACAACAGGCTATCTACTTACCTAAATATAAATTTATATATGGAGGCATTGGGCAGGGAAATGTCTAATAATTTCCTGATTAAAATGTAAATGATTATTTTCAATTTTTTAAAAATTAAATTATATGTTGAAGAATAAGAGAAAAAAGAATATTGGATGAGAGCAAGAATAAATAAATATTCTCCACCACTTCAAAAAAAAAAGAGAGAGAGAGAGACAACCATTAAGATGAATGAAAGTGATGATGTAATCAAAATGGCCTTGAGTTCTAAAGAAACACCTCAGAAGTTATTTCAGTCTAAATAAGGCTGGAATCTCCTTGCAGGACCTATGTACTTTTGTTTTTCCTTATTTTGGTAGTTGAGAAACTGAGGCAGAGTAGAAAGCAAACACTGATTCAAAGGCCCCAACAAGAATCAACAGCAGATTCTGGGATTGCCTAATTTTATCATTACATATCAAATGCAGGTATTCAAATATCACCTTGTACTCCATCAATATGTACAATTATTATTTGTCAATTAAAATAATATTTTTAAATAAGCATAAAAAAGTTGATTTGGAGCTGACTTGTTTTATTCCTAGTGGACCCCCTTTGTGGGCTTTCACAGTGGGAGGATGGGGCAGTCACTAGCCACCTCACAGCAAACTCAGTGCAAACTACAAATGGCTCAGCTGGAGTTTGGGAAAGGAGTGTAAAGTGGAAGTCTCAGGTGAGAGGCCAGGAGATTATAGACATTGAAGGAAAACATAACTGAATAGATTCTTTTGAACAGAAACTTTGGAAACAGGAAAAGAAAGGAAGTAACAATTTCAGAGGCTGAATCATTCTGAAAGACTTATCTATGTTCAAAATGCGTAACGAGCGCCTCCCTCTGACATTTTATGCTGACTTGATTTTATGTTGCTGCTTCTTTAAGTGAATTTGGAAGATTGCACCTGTACTGGCTTATTTATGCTTCCATGGAAGGAGATAAAGTGCAGAATTAATCCACTCGCTTTACACTTAAGCTGGAGACAGTTTAATATCTTGGGCTTGCCCTCTAAATGGCATGAAGTATGGCCACTTAAAACCAGGCGAGATTCTCTCCCATGGAGAAACAAACTGAAGAGTGGTTCAGTGCAATGATTTTAAAATCAGACTCCCATCAGTTGGAACACTGTTCTTGCCTCTTGACCTCAACTAATTGTGTGACCTCAACTATGTCCTTAATCATTCTAAACTTTGATTCTCTGATATGCAGAACAGAGAAAATAGTACTTACCTGGCAAGATGAAACATTATTTTTAAAAGCACATGTTAGGTGATTGATACAGCATCTGAGAGAGAGCACTTGGTGCATATTAACTTTAAGTTACAGATCTACTTCTTAATAGTATTAACTGAGAATGCTTGTGGATAAGTACTTTTCCAATAAGGGACTCCACATCCTGGCCAAGACAACATGTACAAGTCAATGGCTAAGACCAGAAATAAAATACATTTATTTGTAAGACATGGTATATAACTGGATGGAGGACACCTCACCAATTTAGAGCAGAGTTCAACAACATGTGCTGGCCCATGAGACCACCTACGTTTAGTACAGCTATATTCATGATAAAGCAGATGTATCTTTCAAAACCTTCAGAGATGTTCAGAGAACTCTTGAGGCTCTGGTATAAAAGTTTTTCCTTTTGTTTTTGTTTAATTTATCATCTGTGCAGAAAAACAAAAACAATAATACCACAGTGAAAATTTCACAGTATGGTAAGCAGTCTCCAAAAACAAATATTAAAATTTATTCTGAATACACCTTTCCTAGTATCAAACATTTTGTCCCATGTAGTATTTTCCATCATTATTGTTTCATAAATACAAAGATGTGAATTATTTTATTTAATTTTTTCCTTTTTCTTGGCCAATAAATGTCACTAATGTGACTACACTAATGGCTGTGCAAACTCAGGACCCATTATTTCTTGATGTTCAGGATAAATTTGTGGATTTTTTAAATTTTTTGGTCCAAATCCCTCAGTCATGACATTCCATAGCTGCAGTATTTAGGGTAAATTGAAAATATGAAACTTGAGGGAAAAGTCAACATATAATCAAAGCCCAAAAGTCTTTTCAAGACTTCTAATTCATATACAAGTATCATCAACACAGAAATAATTCTATTTGGAAATGTAATTACATTCCAATAAGACACAATGTCCTTAGTCTATAGGTTTCTTTTGAGTGTAGCAAAAATCCATATGCTTAGCAATCTCCTATCTCCATAATGAGTAATGAGCAAATGACAATTTCCTGGGACACAGGTATCTGGGAACTTTTCAGGGCTAAATGATAAAATCTATTCCTAAAGGTAAAACAAAAGCTATGGATATTGAACTTTTATGTAAATTAGAGAGAATATTTGAGTTTTAGTTTCACCTGCTACTTAGGAAGGCATTCTTTTAGCAATAATAATTTTTGGACTTCCACCAGATGAATTGAACTGCTTTATAAAATTGCTTATCTTTCTTTTGATTCTTAGAGGAATTGTGACTATTTGTAAAAAGAGAGGAAGATTTTCTTCCAAAACTCTGCAATAATCAAAATCTTGGTGATTCTTAAATTAGAGAAAGAAGTAAGTGTGACAAAAGAAAGATTTAGGTTCTCAGATAAATTAGGCAACATTACAGTATTCTAAAATCTGATGTAGTATATTTGCCCTCTCTAAAAGTTGTTCAAGGCATTTCTGTACAAAACAGATTTATAACATCCATTTTCACTCTGATTTCCTGTTTCTCTGTCCATTCACCAAGCGAGTATTTGGAAGGCTAAAATGGCTATGTGGAGTGTTAAGAGTTGACCTAGGAAGTGAGCACCCCCTTGGGAGCAATTTGATTGGTTAATACTAGTTCTGAGCCCGGTAAGGGAATTTTTATGACTGCACAGCTTAGGGAATGAATTACTTGACCTCAACTTTCTCCATGGGGGTGCAAACCTTAATTTTCCACACTAATTTTCACATGGAATTACAAAAACACTTCTCTAGAGGTCAACTATTCTACAAACTCAACTACTTGGAACAGAAACAAAAAGCAGGCAGAAACCAAAAAATCTCTGCAAGCAGAGTGATGTCATAATATCACATGGAGTTTCCCCATCAGAGAGCTGCTAGTCATTTAGAACCTTTGTACCTTGATTTTATGAACAATTCTGATCACTATACTGATAATTGTTTTTGAGCCAATAGCAGATCAGAAGAAATGAATTATGTGTGAGAAAAAGGGACTAGAAGAGGTAATACACAAGGCAATGTGATATTTTAAAAGACACTAATTCAAAAATTATAAAAAAAGGACAAACAAACCCATGTGCCTCTCTAATCCATAAGAAAGTATGAAAATAAAAATAAGTAACATTTATTATGAAAATAAAAATAAGTAACATTCCTAATTATAAAAGCAGAAAAGTTTTCACTTTCTTGAATCTATACTAAGAAAATGAGGAAGGTATTTTATAAAGTCATTTTATAAAGAGTTCCACTGAAAAAGGAAAATATTTCAAAAGGATTAGCACTTAGAAGGATAAGCTCTGTGATCTATCTATCATCTATTTTGATGGATGCAGGATGACCCCATAGTAATTTTTAAAAATGCTCATGAACTCAAACATGAAAATATGTTATTTTTTAAACCAACAGCATGTTGTCCTCCAAAGAATAAAAGCTTTTATCTATAAACCACAGGAACTTGAAGCAATCTACAAGACTTGAACTCAGGCTGATTTTCAACAGGTGGTAACAGGAATATGGGAACCGAAGCCAGAAACAGAGCTTTCCAGAAAGCTACTATTTTTCCTCCTCCCATGTGCTTTTGGTGTGAAAAGGGAGGAAGAAGAGAGAAGTGAGGGATGTAAATTTGGCTGTGGAGAGAGGAGCAGGCTATTAGTTGACTGCTTCCTTCTGGGAATAAAAGGGAAAACTGGCAATAATTATGATTAAACAACAGGCATAGACTAAAAGAGTCCCAGGAAAACTGAAGATGTGGTCACCTTAGTTTTAAGGAGCAAGATGATAATACTGTTAATTTATGGAAGTGGAAGATGTGGAAAAATATGAAGGGTGAGCCATGGAAATATCCATACAATACCCTGAAGAAATGGTCTCCCTAATTCACATGCTCATTAACTCATTTGCTTAGTTAACCTCAATTAAAAGCTACCCTAACACCATTATTTTTAATATAATCTCTTACCTGTTGGATTACAAGTAAAGAGCAAGTATTATGTCTTGTATTTCCTTTCAAGTCCCTTTTATTTATTCAATAGGTAATATATATGTCAATTTTCAAAAGAGTATCTTTAAGAAACATGGAAGACTTATATGCATAAAATAATGTGGATAACAATTACACTTATAGTCCTCCATCTAATCATAAATTAATTTTGCTAAGACAAAATGAGTTGCTTGAACTGAAAGTGCTGTAAGATTCTGGATTTTTCTGAACCACATTGATAACCTAATGGCACTGTTAATATATATTCCAGAAAGGATATTAGGGGAAAATGCTAGAAAAGAAATGGAGTATTTTGTTACACAATAGATTTTTATGATTTATTATGACAGTCTATTTTATAGTGTTGCAGTTATCTACAAACTTTGGTTGCACTGATATATATTGTTGCATTGTAATAGGTTAAATTAATACAAACTTCCTTTAATTATACCTTTCTAAACTTTTTTACAGAGCAAGGTGGAGGTGGTAGTATGTCTTGCCATGAGTAGAATTTCAACTTTTTGAAACAAAATATAACACAGCTACTTTTGCTATATGTTTGTACACTCATGGCTTCCTAGGAATTGCTACAAAATTATTTTAAAATATAGTACGTTTTCAGTTAAAATATCTGCTTAAATTTCAAAATGTTCTGGGCACTGGTATCTTTTTTGAAATAACTCTTTTCAGGATTAATTTATTCATTCATTTAATAGAAATACATTCTAATAGCTATTGTGCTAGGCAATACAGTGTCAACAATAGAGCTGCTGCTTCAAATAGTTCATAATCCAGTGAGCAATTTGTTGTCAAAGTAAGGTTAAATATTCACAGGTCATTCGGGAAACAGAGGAAGGACAGCCAATGCACTTGGGGATTAGAAGTCCCTCCAAAATAAGAACCGTATCAGCTAAGTCTTACATGATGTGAGAGATGCAGTATATGTTGTTCATTAATATGGTTTCTCGTCTCCCACAGAAATAGAACATCGCTTTCCAGTAAAGCAAATACCACTACCATCTGCAAAATTTAAAAAAAGACACTTGGAAGACTCTTTCCCAATGACTAAGTTCTTGTTAATATATGTGAGTAGAGGTATAATTTGACAGCTTCCAGGGACTGTCCTCAAAAGATAACTGGGGTGGCCTTTCTTTTCCTTTTTGCATTTTCCTCTTACCCTATGCCTGGAAGATAGATGTGATGGCCAGAAATCTAAGTGCCATCTTATACTATTGAGACAAGGACTATCCTTTGGCAGAGCAATGAACTAGAAGGAACCTGATTTTCCAAGGACATCCCAAAGCAGAAATGTCATATCAATGCTGGGGTGCTCAGGAAATGGGATTCTCCAGATTGTTCTGGGAGAGAGGATTATCTTCTTTCTGTTTAATACTGTATTATGTGGGAGTCTCTGTTATAGCTAAAGATAATCCTGATGCAGCTGAGTAGAAGTTATCCGGTCAAAACCTAAAATAAAAAGTTACTACAGAGGAAACAACATATTCAAAACAACAGAGGCAAAGTAGCATGGTGCTTTCAGGAAAACTCAGAAGTTCAGCATGACAAGGGTTTAAGGGAGAAACAGATGGGGAAATAGCAAGTTTGACCATGACAGGACTTGTACCCATGTGAATAAAGTTGTATTTAAAATATAAATGCTTAAAAGTCATAGCCTACGTATGTGAATAAATAAGTAACTTCATAAGAAAAGAGTGATTGATATATGCTCAATCCAAGAATCAACAACTAATGTTGGGAGAGGGAAGTGAAATTGAAAAACTCCCTTCACTGATGTGCACACTTTTGGCCTTGGCTACCTTGTTTAGGGCTCACATAAAATTTCAGACCATATTTAAATAAAGGCAGAGTATTATGTTGTTGCTGAATGGAATATCATAAAGTCAATGGCTCAAACCAACACACGTGTATTTCCTTTGAGTTGTGGAGATTGGAATTTTGAACATGTTGGCAGAGGGGCATTCCTTTGGGAAGCTCTAGGCATCACCCACTCTCTTGCCTTTTTCAGTTCCCAGTGGTCACCTGCTTCCCTTGGATCATGGCTTCTTCCTCCATCTTCAAAACTTACCACTCCAATCTCTGCTTCCATCGTCACTTCATCTTCTCCTCTGACTCTGAAACCTGTTTCCCTCTTATAAAACTACAGTGATTATATCAGGCCCTCCAGATAATCCAGGATAATCTCCTTAACTCAATATTCTTGATTCCTCTTAAGAATCACAGTCTGCAAAATCCTTTCTGTCATGTATGTTAATAGTCACACATTCTCAGGATTAGGGCATCAACATATTTGGACCATAGCAAAGAATCAGGTGAAAACAAATCCCAGATCAGGAAATGAGACATTTGAATTTTGACTCAATCTTAGTCACTTTTAAAGTCATTTAAGTCAACTCTTTATTCTCCACTTGAATATGTATAAAACTCCTACTAAGCACCCACCTGCTCTCTGCTTTTGCTCTGACGCTCATTATCATGGCAGGAAGATCAACACTGCCCCCTTCCTTTTTCTTTACTTATCCACATCTAAGAAAGTTGTCTTTACAATGTTTGAATCAATTCCCTTCTTCATAGCATCTGTTATTCCTTGGTCTGTCTCTGAAGGCATATCCCCAAGTTAAATATCATATGCAAAATTTTAGTCAACATGCCCAGTGCAGGGTTTGAGTTCAAGGTGTCTCATTCTGCAAATCGGCAGGCCCTTCTTTCCTTAAAGAACAATTTGTTGTAATGGGAATGTGGCTCAGTGGTAGGGCATTTGCCTAGCATGCACAAGGCCAATCCCCAGTTAACAAAGTAAAAGAAGAATTTGTAACATATATTGCAGGGTATACACAAGCATGCACAAGGCCAATCTCCAGTTTAAAAAGAAGAACAAGAAGAAGAAGAACAATTTGTAACATATATTGCAGAATATGGGGTATCCAATAATTTGATACCACAGGATACTAATTTTCCTTTGCATGTCTGCTTAGGTGTTTACAAAGAGAAAGGAATGGAAAACTGTAAATATAGTAGGTGTTTTATAAGTGTGTCACAAACAGCATTGAATATAACATGAAGATATTTGAATTGCAATATGGCAAAAACACAATTATTTAAAAGAAAATGAATTGGCTATTGGGTCGCATTTTTTGTTATCCAGCCTGGTCTTCATAGCAAATATTCTTTTTAAAAACAGCATTTGGTCCTAGTCATATTGAGAATAGTTTTCTAGAAACAATGATAGAAAGATAGGCTGGGTCTGTGGGCTATTTAAAATATTTAATGGTTGTTGATCTCAACTGGAATGAACAGTGTCCTGGGTGACTTTGCTCCCTGGGCAAGAGGAGACTCCTGCAGTGTCCTGGGGAAGGTGAAGGGTCACCTTATTTCCTTCATGGAGAAGAGTCCACGGTGTCATCAAGGACTCCACAGAAAGTTTTCCAGGACACAGGAAACAGCCTAGGTTTCCTACAGACTGCTATTGTCAGCCCTCTCCTACTAAAGTTGTGCAAAGTTCTGAGAAATGGGTAGCTAAGGAGCTTGAGGCCCTGCCTGTGGAATCTCATATGCTAAACTGTGTAGAAGAAACCCAAGACTTGAGAGGTAACCTTCTCTGGGTGGTGGTATTCTGCTTGAATTTTTGCCCTCCCTGGTTCCACACAGCCTGGGACCCTGAGGGGTGTGAAGAGCTCTTGGTCCAAGCTCAGGCGACTCAGTGTGGGCCTCAATCTAGTTATGGAGCTAACTCAACCTTGCCTAAAACAAATTCCTACATTTTGTTCAAGTTTTGAAAAGTAGATTCTGCCTTATTCCCTTGGCTTCAGTTCTGCCTTTGAAATTATTCTGGTAGCCTTGTCCTTTCAGCATTTGGAAAAATCAATGATTATATCTCATTTTTGCTTTATTTATTTTTCCTTATGTTAGGAACTGGGTTACCCTTTGGAAGACAAGCCCTGTGACCAAAACTTGCTAAGCAGAAGGATTTAACTGAAGTCTGCAGCAGGCCTATTTGCTAGGATTCTGTGACATTCCTTAAACCTACAATATGTGTGTGTTTGGTGCACCATCAGGGCATTTTTTCATCTCTTGCTAGGTTTTCTGTTACCATATTTACCAGTTACTGTGACTCCTCCCACACCCCTTGAATCAGTATCTTTCCATTGCCCATATGTAAGCTGTTCCCTGCTGTCTCTTGGACCCACACAGTGGATCATGCAGCTCTCATATCTATGGTCTGCTCCATCCTGCTGGGGTTACCAAATCTGCTGCTCTCCTCCATAGTCTGATATCAGACTCAGAGTCCCCAAAGAGATTCTTTGGATTAATGAATCCAAAAGCGCATCAGTAGAATAGTTCTTGAACACCAACCCTTGGATCTACCATATCACATGATTTAATTTGCATTTTAGATGGAGAGAGGCAAGATGGCGGCGTAGAGAGAGGCACCTTCCAGTCTCGCTAAACTACAGACCAAAATTTTGCTTCACAAACTTCTTCCAACCAACTTTTCGGCATTTTATAGGCATAACTTTTGGATATAGAAATCTATAAGAAGGTATTTTTAAGCATAGGAATGAAAATTATGCTTTTTATTAGGAAAATCTATAAAGAATCTGCCTATGTTGTTGTTGTTATTATCATTATTTTTAATCAGGAGGTCAATTCCTATTATTCAACTTGTTTTTAGTGTTGTGGTTTAGGTCAATTTGTCTCTTTCTTTGTGAAATACAGACTTAAAGATATTAAGGGGCTTAAAAAGCACCTAATAAGTAAATAAGCCAGATAATATATACCCAAACTTTTCTTAGTTTAGATGCAGAGATATTGCTTTTATTATATCATCATCACAAAATAAAGGTCTCCTTGTAGTGTGTATTCTAGTTTTCATATCTACACTATGACACTCAGTTCCTGACCACCATCTGACAAAACTGTTTCCCTGGGCACAAAGTAGATTATGTACAGAATCACATCAATAACTTACATTTGTATAACATGAAGTATTGAAAGAGCATTAAAATATGTCACAGTAAACACACATACATGTCAAATTGCTTATATAAACCGGGAAGATTGAGTAGCTTATATTAAAAATATGTGTGTCTGCTAAAGTCTAAAACTGGCTTATTTTCCATTTATCCACCAATTCTTTATATACTTCCTAAAAAATGTTGCAGGGAACACAATTTCTTTCAAAGATTCGACTCTTACTAACATGCTGAGATTTTCATTTTCTATTAGAAAAAAAAAGTAAATTGACATTGCAGGAATTTAGATTTGGGGGAGAAAAATCACAACCAGCATACCCACATATGAAGATATAAGGTTGAATTTTGTTATAATACCAGGATTGACACCAGAATTTGTATATAGATTATAATGGAATTACTTTTTCTATGCTTTTGGGTGTTCATAGTTCAAACATATTATATTGGAATGCAAGAATAAAATGTTATATCATAACAGAGTTCCATTGTGTTTAAATAGAAGAGCATTGAAATAAACTTTTCCCTTTTCCCAACTCACACTAAAGGTTAAATGTTGACATTTCCTTTTGTATATGTGAAGTATTTAATAAGGATAAAGAAGAACATTCCAAAGAAAATACAAGGCTGAAAACTTAGAGGGTGATGCTTGATATTCCAGAAAAGTACAGGAAGAGGCCATGTTGTCAGAGGATTTCCCTACATATGAGAGAAGTTGTACTTGTCGACTGGGGTGCAAGACTACTTCAGAAACCATTCAAATACTGAGTATCTCATCTATTTTTTTTTAAATCATGAATTCCAGCCCCCTTATTCATAGGTACATTCTTTTAATATTTGACATTACCTCCAAGCCTCCTTTAATAAGGACAAGGGAAACTTAAATGATAAAAATGAAAAAAAATTCACTTTTTACATTAGTTTGAAAACCACTGATGCAAAACAGTTAATTTTTCTTTTGACTCCATAAATACTAAAATGCTTAAAGTCAAATAGATGAGTGGAAGGCATAAAATTAAGTTGGTTATTTCTCCTGAAACAAACAAAAAAATTAAAGATTACACATCCCTGAAGCCTGGGTTCTTAGGAACCCAGGCTGGGAGTCTATAAGTACATTCCAAGAAGCATTTTCAAGCAAAATCTTTTTATTTTGTTTTTATTTGTTATTGTTGTTGTTTTCGCTGTTGTTTTTGAAATGAAAATAATCCAGTTCCATAGAAAACTCTTGAAAATTCACCTGGAATAGCAACCTCTGGTTTGAGTTTCTATGGTTCTAATCTGATTCAAAACCAAATACATTTAAATAACAACTCTTTTCTTACCGGAAAGTTTCATAACTAGAGATTCAGAAAAATGGTTCTGAAGAAAAAATTATAACTTATTAATAAAGAAGGGAAGTTAACTGATAAAAACTGTTGTTGGATCTTGTTGGATCTAAAACACCAAATATGGAATAAATTTTCACTTATAGTTTCTGAGGATTTAGGGTCTGTCACTATTCAATGGCAAAGAAAATTAGGAAACATCACAGTGCCACACTGATCATAACATGAGCTACCGTAAGCATAGAGAACTTCCAAATTTGGAATAATAGAGAAAGATGGGCTTCCACACCACAGAAAGAACACTTGGTCTGCTTGGGAGAGCTGGGTATGAGTCCCACCTGTAATCTTCTCACATCAAGGAAACTGACAGCTCACCTTGTACAGCAGGTGACAAAGAAGCAATAGAGGATGGAGGCCCCTCCACTGGGGCCATTAACAGGGCAGATATATTAGCCAGTTTGGTGCAGTAAAATGGCTCTAATTAAGCTGCATTTAAAAAATGTAACCTTCAGGACTGTATTGTTTTGTTTCAGACTCTACTCCACCCTCCTCTCTTGAATGGTTCCAGAAGAATTGTTTAAGTAACTTATTTTTCAACCTTCCTGTCAGATCTGGTTTTTCCATCAATACTAATACACCATTTATATAATTATTTTTTTTTTTTTACAAAAAAGAAGAAAGCATTATGAAGATAGCCAAACAACATGATATATATCATCTCTGCTAAGGTCCTGTTATGGAACTGAATTCCTCAGATTTGAAATGCGTTCCATGAATGTAAAAGACATAAGCAGCCAGTGTTGATGGCTAAAAAAGGCGAATGAGGTAACAGTAACACTGATGGGCTGTTTGTCTCAAATGTCTCATAAATAGGAATGTGAAATTAGTTTTTTTCGATCTACATTCTCTCTATTCAAGGAAAATGTTCCTCAGTGGTAAGCCAAGATAGGGCATTTAATAGAAAGTGGTTGGAATTTTAGTTATCATTTCCATGCTTATAATTTGGGAACTTCTTACTAGAATAAAACAAACACACACTGAGGTGCAGACTTTCTAAACTTCTTGCACAAGTCATGAATGCAGGATGACACTTCGGAAGGAGTGATTTCTTTTATTTATCATCTTCTAGCGAGGCCTACTAGAGTGATCTCCCCCTGCTGTATAGTTGCTATAAGACAGTTGGGGAAAAGGCTTACCCTGGGCCTGCTGTTGCAGCAGCTGATGGCTTTGGCATTTTCACATAAACATGCAAGCCAAAGAGGAATTTCTCCTTTATAATTGGTCCCATGCTCCCCTTCCTGGGACATTCCATGATGCCACCAACAATGAAGTGCTCAGAAAGGAGGAATCATTTCTGTTTATGTGAAAATAGATCTGAAGTCCATGAGGCAAGGGAAGAAATAACAAAAAGCTTCAGAGCCCACAAAGAGGAGTTATAATCAAATCTGGATGCTGTTTTTGAGATCTGGCAGTTTTCCTCCATATAAACGCTCAGGGGGTGGGAGCCAGCTGCCCTTTCTCCTAGCCTTGCCTATCTGCACAGCCAGAGGAAAGTGACTGGCTGATGCCCTGCCATAGTGTTATCTGGTTTCAGTGTGGGTAATGCCTTTAGTGATCACCCATGCTCAAACACAAGCAAATGAGTTTTCTCTCAGGAGTACTTCATACATACTAAGCCATTGGTCTAAAGTTCATAAAAGTGATGATCAAAAATGCCTTCAGGAGGCAGCATAGCATTGCAATAACAGGGCATGGATTTTTTTTTCTTTTTTCTTTTCTTTCTTTCTTTCTTTTTCTCTCTCTCTTTTTTTTTTTTTTGGTAACAAATAATGAAGTGCAAGTGCTTGGTTATTTAATTTCCCTGAGGATCAGTTTGCTCATCTGTAAAATGGGGATTCAAATGCATCTTTCAGAGTATTGATATAATTATTAGGTACTATATTTGTAAAGTGCCTAATGCATAACTGAGCTCACTAAGAGTTAAGTAGTTTTGTCAAGTGCCCCTAATGATAATTGTCCTTGGTATGGTTTATGTGATAAGGTGTAGCTTCACATACAGCATAACACAATGTCTAAATTTTCTATGATTTATATCATCAAAGATATTGGTATAATATTCATATCACCAAAGATAATGGTATTCAGCTTAACGGGAAACATATCTGGAGAGTTAAACAACCCTGAGCATTATTACAAATCACAACATCTTGTAGCAAATTAAACATTTTCCTCTATTCTTCAATTTCAGCTCTGAACAGATATTAAGAACGATACATCCTTTTCAAAGAAAAATACCTTGTTGACACCAGGATATTATAAGGAAGTAAAGTATCATTCTGAATCTTTATCCAAATAACTCAACTGATTTTCCGTATAATGGCAATCAACTCACCCTTCCTGTTAAATACAGATTCCCTAATATACTCCAAATCAAGTTTCCTTTCTGGTGGTTGAAGCCTGTTTCTTTTCATTTGCCACATTAGGCAATTAATTGGGTATTTATAGGCAGCTATCATATACCCCACTGTCACTGCTACTCAGTCACACATCTTAATTTTTCCACATCTTGCCACTTAAATCCTACCCCTTAATCACCTCATCATCTTTGTCACATTTTAAAGTTGCCTTCCACTTAATCAACTCCATTTTCTAAGCTAGAGTAGGAACAATTGTGCAGAATTCTCCTAGTGCCGCTTTACTAAGGCACAATGAAGAGAAAACATTCTCTTCTTAAGTGATTTCTTCAGATCCCAGGATAGTTTTTGCTTCTAGTGCAAGAGCATCACCGTGTGAGCTATTCTTGATCTGCACTTCAGCATTACCCTCCATCTACTTCTTATTAATGCTTTTCATTGTCAAATGACACTCTTGCTGATGGGAGCCGAGCCCATTAGGAGGGAAAGCACTGCACGCACCCCCACCATGATCTGTCAGCCTCATGGGGCATGCTCCTGGTTGACCCTCTCCTGCCCACTGTTCATGAGTGGTCAGTCCTCATGCAATAAAGGACCCCCTTCTAATGTACTTCAGGATCCTTGGTCCCTTGAGCTAAAACAAAAACAAAAACTAGGAGAAATCCTGACCCTTGGAGGATAGTTGGTTTCATTTGGCTTCTTTCTCCCTTTGTTTGTGTAAACTAGCCAATTTCTCTAGTAAATGTCCATTACAACTTGTCTCATGCAGCTCCAAGGGACACATGTTCCTGGTGGAGTGACCCACAAATCACTTTTTTCAGGCCCTTCAGAAAAGCTCTGGAGGGAGAAAGGGCTCAACAGTCGAATAGCTTAAGGAAACAGGGCATTCTGTAACCCTCTCCTAGTGACTCAGGCACATCTGAGAATGTCAACAGTTTGAGAAATGTTAAGGTAAAGAAAACCCATTGACCTTTGTCTAATGTAGTTTCCCAAAGATGTTTCACAATATGGTCATTTCTTCAAGGAACAACTATCGCTAACCAATTCAAGAAACTGGGCGTCCTCCAGGGTACATTTTGGAAATGCTGCACTGGTCATGGACCTCCTCTAATGTTCCCTTGTTCCCTGAAAAAGCTGTGACAGTCTCATCTATGATCTCTGGATTATTATTTTCACCTGCATGATCTGTTTTGTGAGGATACTTTTGCACTATGTGGTCTCCACTGACTTTGTGTATAAAATATTTAACCAAGGGCTTCTAGTCAGAAAATAGATAAAGAGGCCAGTCAGCCTCACATAGATGTGACACCAACAATCTCAGGATCTCCTTGTCCTCACATTTCATTTGATTGGTCTCCATCACATGTCCTGTTTCTGAGCTGCTTATCAGTCAGCACATGGCACAGAGTAAATGCTAAGTAAATATCTGTAAACAAACTGAAAAAGTGTTCCAGTGTAATTCTTAGAGAAATATGCATGATTATTTTGATGTTTCATGGTTGAAAAATAACTAATAAGGTGAATAGTTTTTTTTTTTTTTTTGGTACTGGGGACTGAACTCAGGGGTACTCAACCACTGAGCCACATCTCCAGCCCCGTTTTGTGTTTTATGTAGAGACAGAGTCTCACTGAGTTGCTTAGTGCCTCGCCCTTGCTGAGGCTAGCTTTGAACTCGTGATTCTCCTGTCTCAGCCTCCCAAAGTGGTTTTATTTTTTACCCAAGACTCTTTACTACTGTGAATGCTGTTAAGAATTTATTAACTATCTACAAGTGCTTTCCACTTAGTCCTTCTATGTGCTAAACACTTGACAAATACTATTATTTAATTACTGTAAGTTGCAATGAGGTATTTGATCTTTGTTCTGCAAATAAGAAAGATACTATTGAGTCAGATTAGTTTGTCAGTTATCTCTAATTAGAAATCGTACAGTATAGTTTGGATCTCAGATCTCTAACAGTACCTATATACTCTCCATTCTACCCTATCTTATATGCATATCATGTGTATAGGTAAAAACAAAAGTTAGCAAATTAATTTTTTTTACCAATCATATGTTTATTGTAGATACATATAGATAACATAAAATGTATTTTCTCAACCATTTTAAGTGTGAGTGGCATTGAGTACATTCACATTGTTATGTAACAATTACTGTCTTTCATCTCCAAAATGTTTTCATCTTCCCAAACTGGGAGTCTCTATGAAACATTGAACCCTGTCCACTCCCCCTAGTCCCTGACAACCACCATTCTACTTTCTGCATCTTTGACTAGTCTAGAAGCACAATATTTGTCACTAATTAATTTTTAAACTCTTGCTCTGCTAATGCTATCAACCACATGCTCAGAAAAAAAAAATCATCTTAACTTTCTTACACCAACAAATCATTATTTGCAGTTTTATTAATGTCACTCAAGGAAAATTAGGCTATAACTTTAAAACAAAACCCACAAGTGGAAATTTGCCCATGCAGCCCCAGGGCTACAAGCAGATCACTGCAAAGACAAAGTATCCAGGTCAAAGACAAAGCAAAGGAGTAAGTTGGGGTGGCTGCTTAACATCTTGGGTCTTTTGATGATTGAAATCTGCATATAGATCCCAACCATTTCTTTTTTCCTCCTTCCAAACTGCATTTCTGTTAATGTGTGAAAACAGTACAACTTGAGGGAAATGTAATCCACATGTTGTGGTGCATTTACACTTATATGCTCTTGAGAATATCAAAATGGCCTTAACGATACATTTTCTGATGGCTTTTTAAAAAAAAGAAACACAATTGTAGACTTTCAAAAGCACAGACTTATTCTGGAAAGGAGATGGGCTTAATCTAAGTTTAAATTCTTGAAATTTAAGCATTATTTAAATAAATTTCTAAGGTGATCTTCAAACAAAATTATACTCAGCTACCTTTAAATTAGAGACTAGAATTGTAAGGTAAAATACTCTCAATAATCAGCCTAACTTTCCATTTTGGCTAGAAAAAGACAGATTTTAAAGATATCCAGACCTGGTCTAAGTTGCTATACTAACATTCATTTAGCAACTCACAATAAGGTTTCATTTTTCTCATCTGTAAAATGGACACAATAATTTAGGGCTTTCTGAATTGACCTGGAGATGAAACAAATTATACATAAAATGTGCTTGCATATACACCACATATAGGAAAGCACTCAACAGATGTTCACTTACATTCTGTTTTCAAATTGGAACGTTCCATAGCAATGATGCCATTAAAATCTATTCACAAAATATAGTTATATGCAGTACAATGAATTGCATTTTTCCTTTAAATGGAAATAGATTTTAAAAAAGTATTTGTCCCATTAAAGATGCTAGAAAGTGAATTATCTAAGGTCACACATCCACCTGAAGGCCCAGAAGCAGGAGAAAGCAGATTCAGTCTTAAGGAGCCTATAGCAGGCAAACTACTGAGGACGTCTTTACAGCCATATGGGGTAGTGCTTTTCTAGCTTTCTGTGACCATGGCATGTTGGTGGCTTTTTTTTTGCTTTATCATACACACTCCAGACATTCTTAAAATGTTTATGTTAACTTTATTTTTCATTTATAACTGAATTTAAATTAAGTTTTTGCTTAATGGTTTGCAAAGTTTATAGCTTCTTGAAATAACCAAAGCTCTTAGGAACACTTCAAAAGCTTTTATTAGTACATTACAATCACATGTAATAGTGGGGTTCATTGTGACATGAGCACAAATGTACATGGCATGATTTGGTCCATTGCATTCCCTAGCACTTCTCTTTTCTGTCCTTTCCTCCCTCTTGGTGAACGCCCTTCCCCTGCTCTACTATTTATTTATTTTGTTAGTTGGCAGGTTATACAAAAAAGCAAAATTCATTGTGATACACTCTTGCATGTGCTTAGCATAATTGGGTTGGTTTTATTCTGCAGTTTTCCCCTTTCCCCCACTTTCTCTGTTCCCCAGATCCCCTCTCTCCAGACTACTCTTCTCCCTTCCACTTTCAAGAGATCCCCCTTTAGAATTCCTTCTTTTTAGCTTCTGCCTATGAGAAAAAAACATTTGAACCTTGACTTTATGATTCTGTCTTATCTCATGCATGGTGTCCTTCAGTTCCATCTATTTACCAGCAAATGACATAATTTCATTCTTCTTAATGGTTGAGTAGAACTCCATTGTGTATATATACTATGTTTTCTTTATCTAATCATCTGTTGACAGGTAACCTAGGTTGGTTCTATAACTTGGCTATTGTGTACGCACTTAATAGACACAAGGACTCTGAGTAGTTGGACAAATGGGCTACCCACTCTGAGAGTCACCCAGCCTTCTGTGACTCACATGACATCCAGATGAAGGACAGACTGGGAAATGATTTCAAGACCCCTCAGGCCTCCTCTCCTTTTGGGGTCTTAATCCTACTCAGAGGATAAACTCAGAAACACAAGGAGTTCTAATGCTGTAGCCAGATTAACATGTGAAACAAGTAGATATTATGTCATTAAAGCTGATCCACAATGGACACACTCAGGAGACAGCATCATCTCAAGCTAAGAGACAGGCAATGAGGCCTGTAGCCCCAGCAGTGCCCAAGGATCCTTAGGGTTTGAGCATAATGTGATAAGTGGGATATTGCACCTGATTCACTGGTTATGTTAAGGTATCTGGAGGATTTTGTTTAACCCCTTTCCTACTATTTCTTCACCTCTACCTACATTTCTTTTTAATATTAACACCATGTGCTTAGTTAAAATTAAACAATGATCTTTTTGAATGAATATATTGCTTATTTTAATATTTTCTCTGGCTAGGTCTTCTTAACAGGAATATGTCTTGACATGTTAAGGACTTATATCTAAAGAAAACAATTTGGCTATGGAATTCAACCCATCTGTTACCTCTGGATGCGCCCAAGTGTCCCTTCTTGGCAAAGCTGGAGAAAAGCAGAGCTTTTCAAATGCTTTTTCTCCTTCTGGGAGGACTAAAATGACTCATTTACAACCACAAATAAACTCAGCAATAGAGTCAAGCAACTCAGTCCAGGTAGAAGCCATTTGGAGGCAAAGATAAGGTAACTTCCTGATTTTTCAAGTAAATTCCACAGCGCAGAAGTCTAAACTGGGAGATTTTTAAACTTTTTATATTATATTTATATTATATTATATTTATTTAAATATTTATTTATATTCATTTATATGTAATATTATTTATATTTATAAAATGTATTTATTTTTTATATTTCACTACTACATGGTATCTATTTTAATTTTTCCAATGGGTTTACATGCTTAATTACATTTAATTAATTTAATTTATTCCTTAAAGACCCACTAGAAAGTCAGTGTATAAATCTGATCCAGAAAAAAGATTCATTCCTTCAAATACTAATGAGAGTTGGCTGCAGCTAATATAGCACAGATTTAAGAACTGATCCCAGAAAGATGTCTGACTCATCTTCTAGGACAATACAAAAAGCAATTCTTTACCATTTTGCAGGCTTCCATTCTTTCTGTGCCTTTTTATTTTGTTTTTGTTTTGATTTCTCTATTTGACTGGACATTCAGTGATCCCCCTCTGATTATTTCCAACATACCTCTAACTTTAGAGATTATTCTGCATAGTGATAGTTGAAAAAATATCCCAAAGAATGTATAAAGCCAATTAAATATCCATCCAGGAAAATTCTTTAGCATATATATCACTTCCTCATAGTGAAAACAACTCTGCCCCCCAGAAATCCATTGATAACTTAGTGCTGATCTGCAACAAGAATTTCCTTGTTGGTCAGAGTCACTTATCAGGAAATCCATTAAGGTCTGGTTGATGGGGACACACGTTTAACAGAAACAACTAAGTTCTTGGCCACTTTCCCAGTTCCAACTTACAGAACATGAACTCACTGAGAGTGAAAGTCCAGGTCTCACAAAATATTTCTTCCTCATGGCACAGATAAGCATAGTTGATGGAGATCCCTAAGTCATACCAGCGACAGTAACTTGGCTCTCAGGGCTTCTCTTGTTCCTGATGGAAGACATTCCTGGGGATGGGATTCACGCCTCCTCTGCTTCCTCCCAGCTCTCCTAGGAAGGAAAGTCACTGTGCTTTTCATTTCTCACTGAATGGGGACAATGTCTAAGGTCTTGCCTCACTGTAACAGGACTTCCAGAGAAGGCTACAGGCCCTCAGTGTCAAATCATCTGAGAATACACTGATTGATTTCACTCTCAGTACCCTGCCATAAGTTAGGGGTTTAATAATGTTGAAAATAATTAAGGACTTTGGGAAGTACCATGGCTAGTGGCTTTGAAAATTCACTTCCCTGCCAGCTTTCTCTCATACTATTGACAGACTTCCTTTCATCTCTTTCCTTTTTTCGCAGCGTACCCCGATCCCTGAAGGAGTATGCTCTTTCTAGAAGACAGATTACGCACTACATACAACATGAAAACTTTACACACTTTTCCTGGTGTCATCTGAAAGGCCTTTCTACCTGGAACAAATAACTTATCTCACTTCTCATTCTCCCACTGGTTTTATGTTGAATTCCTCTGAGGACCAACATATTTGAATTTTTATGGAGGGATATAAGCTGGAACTTTGGTTCCTCTTAATTTTTCTTTTTCCCCAGTGAAATTTGTTACAGCTTTCCCCATTGCTGCTATCCATTATAGAAATTTAACTACACTTTGAGGATATGTGATTTCAGAAATAATATCTAATTTTCTACTAACAGGAAGAACAAAAGCTAAAATGATAGGGAAAAGTAAAGAACTGGATAGGCCAAAAGAGGAAGGTTTGTAACCATGGAATATACTAGGTGGTCACTCTATCTATTGTACATTCTTCAAACTGAAAACAAACTAAAAAAGTTAAATCATTTTCAGAGTGCTTCCACAGGTAGCCAGTCTATAAAAAAAACAACAAAAATACAAAGAAACAAACAACAACAAAAAAGCGCACTGTATACATTTGTCACAAATCATCTTTTAAAATGTTTTATCTAATAGTTTTTGATAGTAATCATCATCCAGAAGACTTTTTTAAGTTATAATGGAGGGTCCTGATTGGATTTTAAATGATAGCACATTTGCTCTCCATAAGCTTAGGAAATCATACTGTCTCAAACCCAGAAAGGTGTTTTAAATCACCATTTATAAAAGATCATGGAAAACATTCAGAAATACAGTATGTCAGATAATCAAATTAAGAAGTAATTTAGCTTCTTAAAAATTCAACTCAAAATCCAAACATCAATATCCCAATAATTGGGTTCTAGCTGCATAAATCCATAATGATGACTATTCTACCTTCATCCAACACCTACTGGCCAAAAATCAATGCAGGTTCTGACTGTGAATATTAAAACACTACAGGAAAAAGAGCTTAAGAAAAATTTTACTTATAGGAATTTGGAGCTGGTTTTTGAAAAACACAGATCAAGGGAGCAGCAGGTGAGGGCAATTCAATTTCGACTTCTTTCACATGTTTAGAAGGCTGTGTCATCTCTAGAACACTGACAGGCCCACCAACGAGCACTTCCCACTTGTGCAGCTGGGATCCAATAACCAGTGTGCATTTACCTGGAAGTATCTGAAAAAGGTTATGGTGAGAAACTTTAGAGCTACTCATCAAACTCTATTTCAGTGACATCCTGTGAAGTTTGGAACTCAGCACCACGATATAGTTTGGCATCTCCACGGTATGTGGAAAGACAGTATGTTTCACTCTGGCTAAAAGGCCAGTGGTCAATGGTATTACCAAAGAAGATGCAAATGATGGATGGCTCAGTGGATACTGGCAGTCCTTTGGAATGTGATAATTTATGCAAAATCTTTCCACTTCAGGGACCAAATAAGGTGGTGTTTATATAATGGCTGATTTCTTGTTGCAGGAATGTGGTATTAGGAACATTAATGTGCCTTTTCATCTCAATACTTAATTAACACTCTTTTTTAAAAAATCAATTTTGTAGTTTAAAATTTAAGAAATTGGAGCTGAGTTTGTGCCTCAGTGGTAGAGCGCTTGCCTAGCATGGAGAGGCACTAGATTTGATCCTTAGCAACACCACATATAAATAAATAAAAATAATTTTCTAAAAAAAAGCCCATCAACAACTAAAAATTTTTTTTTAAATTTCAAGAAATTATGGGTTTTTCCACAGAGACAGAAATTACTCCTAAAATCAATCTATGAGACTATCTCCTAAACCAGCACTGAGATTCCTCCTGTTTAAGCTCCATTTCCAGGTCCCACTTTCACCCCTCAGGCAGGATACTCAGAAACCTCAGCATAGATAGCTTTGAAATTAAAGGTGTGTTCCTAACTTGGCCATGAGCCCTATTTTAGATCTTATTCTTCTGGCCTCTGGCTTCCCCTCCAAGGTAACTCTGAGCCTGTCCCCTCCCACTTTCTCTATGGAGAGTTTTCTCAGCACCTCCAGGGTACCTCACACACAGTGTTCAAGTGTTTCTTTACATTTCACCTCTCAGGGAAACCTTTCCTCATTTCCACACACTAGGTGAGTCTTCCTGGTCTGTGGTCCCAGAGCATCCTCTGCCAGTCTCTGGTTCTCCATGGAAACACTTGTCCTCTTTTTCCATATCTATTGTTCATGTCTGCTTCCCACAAGCTCCATGAGGGAGTGTGCCTGTCCAGCTTTCTTGCCAGAACTTATATAGAGTACAAAACAAAGTACCAGGTTATACTAATTAATTATGAGAAAATTAGTGCAAGGTGCTTACTGTGCTTATATCTGTATCTAAGTTAATCAACTAAACCAATGGTTAGCTCAAACTAACAGCTACTCCCATCTTGGAGTAGGACCCTTGGAATACCAGGAAATATAAGTCTGGTAAAGAGAGATGTGACATATGTTCTCATTTATACTCCCATTGATCATCTCTCTCAGGATTCTTCAACTTCAACTGCATAATAGACTTTAAAGCTCAAATGAGAGTAGTTTAATGAACAATATATGAAATTAAGAACAACAGTATTAGCATTAGACTTAGATATAATTGATGAACACTAACTAGTTTGCATGCTTTAACTAAGTCATCTACATACACAAATGACATTTCCATTTTATTTCTTTAAGTATAAAAGTGATAGAAAATGATACGAGAAGGGAGTGTTCACAAAAGACATAAATTAATAAAGGAAATTGTTTAGATCATACTGCTTGCTATATTTTAACATTAGTAATGGTTACAAATATTGAGACAATGTGCTAAATGGTTAAAAATATTATTTTAAGTAGCCAAAAGGAATTGAAGAAGTAAGTAATTTCTCAACTCTGATCAAAGTAATTTAAACCCTGGTTGACCAGTACCTTTAAAGTATTAATCAATGGCTCCTATATAGGACTTCTAACCTGGGGAATGCTATATGGATTTATACAGCTCTAAAGAAAGCACAATAAATACTGCATGAGTGTCACTGCTGTTCTTCAAGAGACAAATTTCAAGTAATGACTAAAATACATAATGCTTCAAGCAAATTAGTACAATGTATGTATAGACAATTCAGTACAGATCACAGAATTCATTAATAACCAAATGAATATGAATAAATAGATTTAATAATGTTTAATAAGGATTTTTACTATAAATGTGAAGAAGTAGGATTTATATATAAATCTATACAACTATACCTAGTGAATTCAAAATGTGTCTCCACAACACAACTAGAAATCAGTATAGCATAAAGTTATTTTTAACTCCACCTTGGTTTCCTCCATTGGCATTCTCATGTCATTGAGGCATTATGGGTGAATCAGAGTAAATTCTATAGCAGTCATGAGATCTCCAATGCAAACATCCCTCACAAAGAGAGGCAGAGCTATCATAAATAAAAATTGTGTGAGGTATAATCCTCAGAAAAAAATAAATTTAATTATTGATAAATTTTCTTTGCATTTAGTATCTCTTGTCCCATGTGGTGTCTAGAATATACTATATTAGAAGACAGAATAGCAACTTCTTATCTATAAGCAGAATTATCATTCCCCTTTCATGCAGAATCCACATGAGACACTAATATTCTTTGATTTTAGTACCAGGAATTGAACCCAGAGGCACTGGACCACTGAGCCACATCCCTAGTCCTTTCTTATTTCTTATTTTCAGACAGAGCCTTGCTAAGTTTCTGAGGCTGGCTTTGTACTTGGGATCCTCCTGCCTCAGTTTCCTGATCCACTGGGATTATTAGCATACACTACTGTGCCCAGCTGAGACACTTATATTCTAATTCAGAAACTAATCTAGACATAGCCATTTCATCTCAAATTGAAGACTTGACATATTGATAAGTCTACAGGAAGAATCTAAGCTAAGACAATAAGACATAAAAAATGTGCCTAAGTTTTATAGAAATTAAAGAAATAAAAATAGAATTTTGCAAAGGGATATTTTAAAAAGGTTCTGTCAAAATGAGAGTTTCAATGAATTGAAATGAATGGTTGGTCCTAATTATTTACTCCTCCTCGTGCTCATGCCCTTTACCAGGTAACTGAGGTTTCTTTTCAAAAGGGTCCCGTATATTTTTCTACCCTTTTGGATATAGCCCCAAAATTCCTTTGGACAACAGAATCCAGTCAGAAAGGTTTGCTGGTTCCACTCCAACAACTTGTGTGGCATCATGATTTCTGTTTTCCCTCTTGTTCTTCAGTATTTTCCAGGAGACCATGAGCAACACAACAGAACTGAGCTCACCCTGCAGTGAGGAATCAAGCCAGCCAGACCCACAACAGAAGCAAAGCCAACCAGCTGATCCACAAGCATGGAATAAGTAAGTGTTTATGGTTTTTTTTTTAATTAGTTTATTTAATTGCATTTCAAGTCATAGTACATATATAGAGCTCAGTTTTTCCATTTCTCTGGTTGCAAACCAGATAAAGTTACACCAATTGTGTCTTCATACATGCACCAAGGGTAGTGATGACGATCTCAATCAACCATCTTTACTATACCCATTCCCCTTTCCCACCCCCCACCTCCCCCATGCCACGTCCAGAGTTCCTCCATTTCTCTTGTTTCCCATTCCCACTCCCCTTATTCATCAGCATCCACTAATCAGAGAGAACATTCAGCATTTGGTTTTTTGGGATTGGCTTACTTCATTTAGCATAATGCTTTCCAATTCCGTCTATTTGCCTGCAAATGCCATAATTTTATTCTCTTTTATTGCTGAATAATATTCCATTGTGTGTATGTACCACAGTTTCTTTATCCATTCATCTATTGAAGGACATCTGGGTTGCTTCCACAGTTTTGCAATTGTGAATTGTGCTGCTATAAACATTGAAGTGGCTGCTTTACTGTAGTGTGCTGTTTTTAAGTCTTTAGGGTCTAGGCCAAGGAGTGAGATAGCTGGGTCAAATGGTGGTTCCATTCCAAGTTTTTTAAGAGGTCTCCATACTGCTTTCCAGATTGGTTGCACCAGTTTGCAATCCCACCAGCAATGTTTAAGTGTACCTTTTTCTCCACATCCTCGCCAGCACTTATTGTTGCTGGTATTTTGGACAGCTGCCATTCTGACTGGGGTGAGATGAAATCTGAGCTTAGTTTTGATTTGCATTTCTCTAATGGCTGGAGATGATGAACATTTCTTCATATATATGTTTATTGATTGTATATCTTCTTCTGAGAGGTTTCTATCCAGCTCCTTAGCCCATTTATTGATTGGGTTGTTTGTTTTTTTGGTGTTAAGTTTTTTGAGTTCTTTATATATCCTGGAGATCAGTGCTCTATCTGATGTGCGTGTGGCAAAAATTTGCTCCCAGAATGTAGGCTCTCTGTTCACCTCATTGATAGTTTCTTTTGCTGAGAAGAAGCTTTTTAGTTTAAGTCCATCCCGTTTATTGATTCTTGCTTTTATTTCTTGTGCTATAGGTGTCTTGTTAAGGAATTCGGGGCCTAATCCCACGTGATGAAGATTTGGACCTACTTT
>CM053407.1:87543483-87608832 GCA_028644305.1 Xerus rutilus | reverse complement strand
AGGCCTTTGTGATTTTAATTGGGATTGCATTGAATCTGTATAGTGCTTTGGGTAGTATGGCCATTTTAATAATATTGATTCTGCCTATCCAGGAGCATGGGAGGTCTTTCCATCTTCTAAGATCTTCTTCAATGTCTTTGTTTAGTGTCTTGTAATTTTCGTTGTAGAGGTCTTTCACCACTCTTGTTAGATTGATTCCCAAGTATTTTATTTTTTTGGAGGCTATTGTGAATGGAGTAGTTTTTCTAATTTCTCTTTCAGAGGATTCATTGCTCATGTATAGAAATGCATTTGATTTATGTATATTGATTTTATATCCTGCAATTTTACTGAAATCATTTATCAGTTCTAGAAGTTTTCTGGTGGAACTTTTTGGATCTTCTAAGTATAGAATCATATCATCTGCAAATAAGGACAGTTTGAGTTCTTTCCCTATTCGTATGCCTTTGATTTCCTTCGTCTGTCTGATTGCTCTGGCTAGAGTTTCAAGGACTATATTGAATAACCGTGGTGAGAGAAGGCATCCCTGTCTTGTTCCAGTTTTTAGAGGGAATGCTTCCAATTTTTCTCCATTTAGGATAATGTTGGCCTTGGTAAGTGCTTATGTTTGAATGCTATTAGGATTTTGTTACACACTATTATTGTGACAATAGCTACCTGATTTATATATATATATATATATATATATATATATATATATATATACACATATATACACACACACATACATATGTGTGTATATATATATATTCTTCTTGTATTGTCTCACACGTGAGCTTTTGGGGAGCACCTCACATCCAAACCATAACATTTTCCTTTTTCCTAACATTAAGTCTTCATTCCTTTACCATGAAAGTCAATAAGTTCCTATCTGGTTGATTGATAATGTGTTACATCCAATTAATTCATTCTAGGTCGGCCACTGACTTAACTTCCCCCTAAATATCATGTTAACAATTTGCTTTTCTTCCAATGCACTGAGGATACCAATGACTAGATGACCTCACTTGTAAATATGTAGGATTAAATTAAATCAGTGATTCTTGAATTGTAGCTTGGAACCTGTGGTTTCAAGGAGAGATGTTTGGAGAATCATATAGCATGGTAGGGCAAAGAAGGAAAGCTAAACAATTGAAGTGCTAACCTATCAATCAGCAAATTTCGCTTCAATGTGTTTTAATTATCCAGACTTCATTTGGAAAATCAGTTCAACTCTTAAAAATTAAAAACTACTCGACAAAATGCCATGTAAAGTCTTCTCAGACTGAAAGCACTTATGATTACAGTTCTTAGTTTGATAAACCCCCTTCTCTTTACTTCTGTGACCCTAATTTACATCTACACCTGTAATAACTTCCTAACTTGACTCCCTTCTTCCTTAAGTTGTAGATTGTGTCCTTTTACTCCTCTACTTAAAATTTGGATAAACCCAGCCTTAGTGGGGCCTCAAGCCTCTGCCTATCTCTTCAGTCTCATTTTATGCCTCCAGCTTCTCTCCCTGCTCTTTCACATTGACTTGAAACACACCCAGCTCTTTCCTGCCTCAGGATCTTTTCATATGCTGCTCCCTCTGCTTGGAATGCTCTTCCCATATTATTCAAATGCCAACTCCTTTGTACCCTTCAGTCTCAGTTCATCAGTCAGCTTCTCCAAGAGGCTTTCTCTGTCCATTCAAATTACCTCAGGCCCTCACCTTTGTCCCATTTTTCTCTGTGACAGCACATGATCCTTTCCTTCTTTGCAGTTATAAACATTTGTTAGTTACATTTCCATTGATCACAATCTCCAAGTGGCCAGAGGCCAAGTTGTCTGTTTTTTTTTTATTCCCAGAACCCAAAGCACATAGTAAATATTCAATAATGTGAATGAATAAATGAGCATCTTAGCTTTTATCAACACATTTCTACTACATTTCTATACTATATAGCATTTCCCTATGGCAATGTGAACTTAGCCTCTTAGTTATATTCTAAATCCATCCATAGCATTCCTTACACACCAGTACATCACACTTTCTCTTTCAACTTGCTCTGTTCATTATTCTTCCTTCTTATTCTTTTTGTTTGCCAATGGTCATTATCTGGTATGTTGTGGGAAATTATCAAACTGATCCCAAGTCTTAAAATTAGATTACACGTAGAATGAAATTAACAATAATGGTTATTCAACAAATGAGGTCAGGTACCTGCAGAAGCACATGCTCTGTGCCATTTGAATGAGGTGACTGGGGAATTTACGGACTATCCAAATTTCAAGCAAAGTAACTAGGAAAGAGCTTCAGGAAGACAATGACAAAAGTTATATCCTAGCTACTTCCATTCTCCTCTATAATAAGAAAATAAATTATAAGTGCATGCTTTATATACAGTCTAGAGAATAAGGATAAAATGAAAATAGAACATGAAGTATTTTTTCCTGTAATGCCCAAAGGAAAGAGACAACAGATATGAAGGGTGATGATGTTATGATGAAATCAATAAGATGGGACAGTAACTGATCATAAGCTCTCACTACAGTTTGAATGAACCACCCACTAGGATCTTCTGAGAGTGGGCACGAGGCTCCTAGCTACCAGGAAGATATCACCTCTGGAAATGAAAAAGTTGGCATTTTGGCTTAAGCGGCAGTCTCTGGTGAGTTTGTCTGGTATGAGTCAAAAAAATTCAATCTATTCTGGGTTTAATGAAAACATTTAGTTTCTCAATTTTCAAAGCCAAGATCCATACCCTAAACCACAGTTCTGAAATAGAAAAGACCATTTCTCTCTTGCCTGTTTTTCTTTCTCCTTCTCATGTAAACTACACAATATTTCTTAATATCTGCAGTATCTATTATTATCTATCAGCTGGTAATTACATAATGTGCTTTTGTGTGTACATACCTACACAAAACAGAGTGAGGAAATATAAACATTTTTGTCACTGATGCAATCGGATGTTTCATAGAGCTAAGACACAGCTCTGCAGTCTCCGAATACATTCTGATGGACTGGTCCTAGGTTCCCCTTTTATGCAAAATTATAAGTTCGGATAATGCCTCCATACGTTGTTTAGGGAATCACTAGGTACCTGCAGTAAATAGCATCCTTCAATCAATGAACGATGGTGTCATGGAAAATAACAAACATTTTCAAACCTGGTACTGAAATCTTCCCCACAGTCGGATGCTTCATTTCCATAATGAGGCCATTGTGTAGCACCTTAAAATGGAAAAACAAGAGAAAAATAATTTATAACACAAAACTACCGTCAATCTCAAGATATATGAGTGGATACATTGAAAAAAATATTGTAAAATAAAGAAACACTTAAATTTTCATTTGAAAATAATATTCACATTCGATTTCTTCTTATCCACCAAGCGAAGCTGAAAAAGACCAGAAGTCTTAAGAACTAGAAAACCACATTTGTATAAAATCTTCCCACTCTTAAAAATATGTTATTTGCTCCTAGATATAGTAGATGATTCCTCCCTGCACCGTCATCTATGTAAGCTCCTTGAATATTAAAGCTCAGTCTCTTCCTGCACCACTTCATGGTAAGATTTAGCAAAGGTCACTGCAGCAAGGCAGGATAGGGGTTCCTAAGACTTGGACCAGGGGAGCCCATAGGGGTGGAAATGAACTCTTAGAAGCTTATTCAGGGAAGGAGTGGGGAATAGGCCCCGTTTGAAAGGTGAATCAGTGTCCAGAAGGCCCAATGACTGATGGAGATGGAAGAATGCAGGGCTACCTTGACAAGCAAGCAGCAGAGCCAGGCGACAGGAAACCCAGAGGAGGCCCAAGTTAGAGATCTGAGCAAGGAAGTTAAATCAGGAGTGTTTTCAGTTGTACTAAAAGTTTGATCATAAGACTAGATATCAAAAATAAGACTTTACTATTCTGGAGCGCGAAACAAAAACAACTAAGAAAAAGCCAAGGATCCCATCCTACAGGACTGATTAGGTAGGTTCTCTTGTAGTGTGACCAAGATAGGTATTCAGGGCTCCATCAAGAACAAAGGTGAACTTGGCTCAGGGTTAAGACCAGGGATGTTCTGTCAGTTCCCGACTAGTGAGAAATGTGATGCTGAGTCACTGACAATTCAAACTGGAAAATAAAGGCAGGGATTTTTTTCTAGGGAGTGAGTAGGAAACAAAGCTGCCAAAGATCAAGTGCCTTCCAACTATAGGTAGGGGAGACGAGGGACCAGCTTCTGGAGAAGAAAAAAAAATAAAAATTGAAGTACCCGAGGCAAAATGTTCTACGATATACAAATAAGAATGCTACAAAATTTCTTTGTTTTGTTTTGTTTTTTATAAACAACTGGGGGATACATGAGTACACTATCTCAAAGAACCTAATATCTAATAATAGATGGGCAGCAAGCCACATATCAGCAACTTACATATAAATTGTATTTCATTCATACTCTTAAAGCCAGAATTACACAGCCAGTCAGTATAACTAGGTAAATCAAGCCAGGTCGGATCAAGGAGGCCAATGTGAGTGAGTCTGGGAAATTGGAGGCTGCCCCCTGAGGGACTAAAATGCCTTCAGAGCCCTTCCTCCACCCTTATCAAGATAACCTGCTCCAGCTCCAACCTGATGCTAAGGTAACCTGTCCCAGGGATTGTCCCTCCCTACAGGCAGTTGTTAATTACACCCCCTTCTTGCCCAGATCACTCCACCTTGTCCATCTGCTTTTCACCTTTTGGCCATCCCACCAGAGATGTTAGCCTTTTTTAAATAAACCCTGCTTTATATGCTTGCATTGGTGTACTTCTCTAATATTATACTTCAACATGTGAGGAAGCGGAACTCATCACTGGTAATAGGCAGTATCACTCTCAACCCAATGAGGGGCCCTTCTCTTTCTGTACTGTATGTGCATCTAAAGGATAAAAATACTTCAGTGGGTCAATAAATTTATGGACCACAATTTCATGCCAACATCCTAATGAATAATAGTTGAAGACATTCTATAGCATTTTGAGCTTCAGATTAAAGCAAGAAATGCCTATCCACATTGTTATCAAAATCTCTTCACAGAGTAAAAGAATAAGGAAGAGAGAAGCTAATAACAATGTTTGTTTTGCTTTGTTTTGTTTTTTCCACTTGGAAGACTCAGTGATAGAGGTCAAATTGCTAGAGTTTCATCCATTCCTAATGAGCTTTTTTTTTTTTTAGCTCTATGGAACAAATCATCAATAATACAACCTTTTAAAGCGTAGAACTTCAACTGTACGATGGCTCAATATTCTGGCTTCCACTGCTTTCTTTGGGAATGGTCACCACTTTGGGGGCCATGCTCTTTTAAACAACCATGTCACCCTCCTTCATTGAAGATGATACCACACACCATATGGAGATCCTTTCAACAATGCCTTGCCTCATTTTTTGGGATCACCAGGTTTGTACCCAAGAGCTGGCCAGAGAAAATTCTTGCCAGTGTTAGAACTGTGCTATAATTTAATTCTGGTGTGGCTCATTCTCAGCATCCACCCAGCACAGCCTCCTTCTGCATGACGGTGGGGGCTAAATGCCAGCGGGAGGTGCTAAATCTCAGTTCTACTGAGGACAGGAACAAAAATACCAAGCTAAATTTCACTCGAAACAATTATCTGCACACTGAATCATTCTTCTCTTCTCGTATCTCTGTTGCCCTCCTGACTACCTCTTTGTAATAACACTGCTGTGCTACTCACAAAAGACAAAAGTGAGTGTTCTTAGCTAAATATAACTTAACTGATAGTGTTGAAATTAATTAACGCTGAATTTTAATCATGTAGCAAATGTTAAGTGTCAAACGTGAAAGGGTAGTTGGTAAAGGTCAAGGGACATATGTCAAAGTTATGTGAAGCAAAAGCTAGCTGCAGTGGATTGAAAATTTTCATGGAAGCAGTGCAAGGGACTACACTTCCTTCTCCCCTACCCTGATTTCTGTCTGCATATGAAACTTTAGCCTAATCAATTCTTTTGCATCAAAAACTATTCAGTTTTAAGTGAAACTATAAAGTCTTCTTATGTTTGGCAAAAGAAGTTGACTGCAGTTTCTCATTTGCTGTAGCATGCATGCAACTGTGAAACAAATGGGCTGCTCTGAGCTCCCATCTGCAGAAAGAACTGACTTTTCATACAGTGTCTAAGATTAATAAGATTCCATAAGCTTTCTTTGTGAATCAGGTCAGATTATGCCAGAGAACAGGTGAGGCTGTGGCAGTGCTGTCTCAGGAAACCAGTACTGTCCCTGCCTACAATGCAGAATCTTGGGAAACTCTCCAGCTTCGTTTTTAGGGAAAATTCTGTTCTGCCTAGGCACATGTTTGAGTATCTGAGAACCCAGGAGCTCTGTCTGAATCCCAACAAAAATCTCTCCTGCTTTATTTCAAGCCTATTTTCTCACCCAAACTTCATTGGAAATGGAGGAAATACCTGCTCCCCCAACCTGCAAAACATTTCTCTGGGAATAGTCAGTAAATATTCCCCTTTCTTTTTCTCAACCAGTGAATGCTCCAATCTCTACCAGTTTACCTTAAAAATTCAGAGTAAAAATATTCCATTTTTCTGACCACTAATAATGGGTGAGGGAACCTAATCTTCAGGAACCTTGAAATACAAATTTTTCCTTAGGGTGAATTTCATGGATTTAGCTTCAGCTTTACCATCCAGGGCACTCCTTGTTGCACACTAACTTACTTCAAAATAAGGTAAGGACCTTCCCTACCTTACTTACTATAAAGTCTGTAGTGAACTTTGTCCATTTGTCAGTCAATGACTTTGGATTTTACTATTTTCTCCTTCCTTTTTACTTCTTTTATTCTTCCAAGATTTATCATGGTTTGGTAGCTCTACTAAATCTCATGTCTTCTCTTCAAAATTTCAAAAGCCTATTCTTGACAAGAATAGAATTGTAGATAGTGCACTAACCTCTTTAGCAAAGTATCAGGCCTATTTAAAATAAGGACTCTCTTTCTTCCTCCAGGGTTTTACAGATTGACAGCCTAATGATAGAGTCAAATGGTAATGTATTAATGATAGCGGGGAAGACTAAAATGTATACCTTAAAGTGATGTGGGAAATAAAATTTTAAATAAAAGTAAAGGAGTCTTTTTATAAAGTCCTATGGCAGGAACAGCAGAAGAAAAAGTCTGTAATATAACACTAGCAAGACAAAAAAAAAGTACAACATATAAAAATTGATCCCTCTGTATAGACAGTGAAAATCTTTATTAAAAGCAAGAGATCTAGTTCAAGACTTATTGTCTTTACACATATCATAACCAAGGCAATTCTATCAATGGCACTAGCAACAGTGCACAAAAGAGAATGGACCAATCCATTCACTGTGAATAGTCATTTGACCTATTCATTCAGTTCAGTAAACTCCACAGAACACTGATATGTTAGGCACAGTGGAGGGGGTGGCAGTAAAAAGATGAATGAACTTACACTAAAAGTGTCTGCAATTAGAAGAGAGTGTAGGGAATAAGAGACTTGATCCAATTTTTATAACACAATTTAAATTCCATAATGAAGGAGCAATAACCAATAAGAAGCAAGCAATTTCACTCTGTCTATATTGGAAAGAAGTTAAATGACCTAGGTCAAGGAGGTCAGTAAAGGCCTCTTTACTGGAACAAAGATAATACTGAAATTAAAAGTTGAGATTAACACTAACAATAATAAATGTAATAACAGCAGCTACTGCACAACAAAACTCCTGAGAGATCAGGCATTATATTAGGAGCCATTTACAATTGTTTGATTTAATCACCTCATTAAGTACACTAGGCAGGAATTAGTATGAACTCCACTTCTACTGATAAGGTAAAGAAAGCTTAAAGTGGTTAAGTGCTTACATAAGATTTCACAATTAATAAATAGTGTTATAGTTTAGGTGTGCCTGTCCCTCAGTGCTTAGCCAGAGTCCTGGCAGTTGGAGACTTAGTCAAAGAAATGGACAAGGATGATTTGATTTACCATGAAAATAACTAGCTGATGTGGTCACTGCTGTAAAATAAATTAGTCAATTCAGTGTGGAAAGAAAATCAGCCAAACGGATTGCTTGGCACCAGGAGGCCCAATTAGTTAATAAACTGAACTGCTCCCTCGGAGGTGGCCCAGGATCCTCTGGCACTACCCATACAATTGCTGTGAAAAGAGAAGGATTTGGGCCCAGAGTAGCTCAGATTTTGAAGGGGACAGACCCAGCGGGACGTCTTGGGCAAGGTACTTAAGTACTCTGAGGCTCAGAATCTTTACCAGTAAAAAAAAAGGATAATACACCTTTTTCTAAGGAGTTTGAGGATTAATGAGATGACAAGTGTACAGTGCTGAGCCCAGGCCAAGCTCCAGGGTAAGCTCACAGGAAGGGTGACTGTTTTCACCATTGCCAACAGACTGGGTCAATCTCTGGCTCTACCAAATAGCAACTATGTGGCTTTGAGACACACTCATATAGTCATGCAACAAACAGATTAAGTGATTAACAGTAATGACTAATAATTAATGAGTATTAGATTCATACTAATGTGCAAGGCTTTGTAAAGGGCTGAGAAAAAAACTAGGTCACCAAACAAGCAGGGTCCATGCTCTCTGAAAGTTCACAGCGCTATATGGGAGATATTTAGTTAAATGTACCTATTAGTCTGTTACATAATAAAATCTGTTTTGTCCTTTGATATATTACCAGAGCCATGACCATCATCTAGCACATCTGAGAGATGCTTAATAAATATTTATTGCATTTTAAAAAGTTAGGTTGAATTAATCAGGTAGGTGGCTCTTTTCGGTCTCATTATTTTATAGAGGTGAAGGAAAGTCTTTGTTTTAAGCTTTTAATAAATCCCTGGAGTTCTCTAGACATGAAATTGCTTTATGACTTTCCAAAATATATTCATTTTCAGGAACTTAGTTATTTAGTTCCAGTGTTGCCTTACAAATTCCAGTGTATTGAGGAACAGTGTTAGTAGAAAGCATTTTTATCTTCCTAATTTTGAAGGAAATGTATGTAACATTTTATCATTGAGTATATTTGGGCCTAATATCATAGGCATATTTTATTGAGTTAAGGAGTCCATTTTTTGTTTGATGAGAACTTTTATCTTAGATGTGTACTTTTGTAAAGTATTTTTATCCCTCAATTGAAATAATCATATATTTTTCTCCATTAGTATATTAACATAAAAAATTAATACATTTTCTAATGTTTAGCCAAACTTACATTTCAAGAACAAACTAATTTTTAAGATGCTTTGTTTAATATTTTCTTGCACACATTTTCATGAATGATATTGACCTGTGATTTTTCTTTCTTACATTGTCCTTATTTGGTTTTTGTATTCAGAATAACTATTTCATAAAGTGAGTTAGACAACCCTTCTTTTCCAATTTTCTGAAAGTGTTTGTGAAAGGTTGGAATTACTTGGCCCTTCCATAGCTAGTGGAAAATTGTTTTTAAAACACCTAGAACTGGTGCTTACCGAGTGAGAAGATTTTTCATAATTAGAAATTATTTCATTATTAATTAAAATTTTAATGGATAGGACAATTCAGATTTTTCTCTTTCATCTGGAGTAAATTTCAAAAACCTAATTTTATAGGATTTTTACCATTCCACTAAGTTGTCAAATTTATTGTCTTAAAATTGTTCACTCTTCATCAACATGAGAACAATATCTTTCTGATGAATTAAATTTTTTTTTTAATTTTTTTTTTTAGTTGTAGATGGACACAATGTCTTTATTTTATTTGATTTGTATGTGGTGCTGAGGATCGAACTCAGGGCTCCACACATGAGAGGCAAGTGCTCTACCGCTGAGCCACAATCCCAGCCCATGAATTAAAATTTTTATTGCTAAAAAGTGACTTGCATAGTTTAAAGTCCCATACTGTCTAACATTATGAAAGACATACTAACTTATTTTTGGTATGTATTTTCTACATACATTTTATGCCCATATAGTCAACCTTTCTGAATTTTAAATTTTAGGTATGTCTCTTGAAAACAGAAAATTGCAGGGATTTATCCTAATATATCTTGCCTTTTAGCTGGAGAATTTACTGCATTTGTATGAATTGGGATTACTGATCTGTTTTAATTCATTTTAGTTTCTTTATTTGGTGCCTGCTTTTTGTCTCATCAAACCAAAAAAAAGAAAAATCTAATCTTGCCTTGGTTGAGACTGTTTTTCCATTTTTACAGGTTTGGAAGATATAGACTCTCTACTTTAACTACTCTTTTTCTCTAGAAATTTTAACTTCCATACTCAACAAAATAAAAAGCTATCCAGTTATCTCCCTACCAACTTATATGATAAATGTTTCCAAATTTTCTTGGTTCCCAGTATTTTTAGAGCCTTAGTAATTTTTTCACAGTGCCACTAGGCACAAAGGAAAACATTTTGTTTAGTATATTAATTTTTTTTAGCAATTAAATAAAAACAATATGTATTTATACCCTAACTTAGTAATCATTTGAAAAAAGTAATAGACACAACTCAAAAGAAAAAATAACATTTTTATTTCTTTTCTAAATTACCACAATTGCTATCTAACAGCATATGTCCATGCTAGGTACTAAAAAACTTGTCAAATCTTAGAATAAAATCAGCTACTTTAATCATTATTTCTTGTTCCATACTGATTTTCTCTTGGCATTTCTTCTTTTTCATAGCAATATTTATTCAAAAACATAGTTTGCCAGATGTGTCATTGAAGAGCTGGAGGGGAAGCTCACTGATAGAACAGTTGCATATTATATGAGAAGCCCTGGGTTCCATTTGCAACACAAGAAAAGAAAAAGTCATTGAAAGGGAGCAGTGCGGCTCAGTGTTAAAACTGAACTGCCTTGAGCTGGCATGCTGTGCTGTGGCCAACAGATGTTTCTGTTTTTTCCTAGGAATTGAAAACATCCTGTGTTACACCTGCTTGTTCACTGAGATGCCATGGGCACCTCAGGATGCACTTTGGGAACTATACTTACATGATATTGAGTTCAATATTTTGGTTCTTTTTTTTAATTCAGAAATTAGACACTCATATCATTTTTCAAAATCAGTGGTAGTTAGCTTACTTCATGTTTGCCATAGTTTTTCCTTATGCTTTTTTTTAATTTTAGGTATTCTTTCAGGGGTTGTAGTCCCTCTTCCTACAAAATATAATTTAGAATTGACTCAGTCATCTGCTCATAGTAAATTCTCTTAGTTGTTATCTTCCTGAAAGTTAACTTGTTTGTCCTCTGTTCTGAAAGAAGTGTGCTGACTGTACATTTCTGAGCTGACTGTTATTCTCTGTTGGCAGATGCTGTCGTTCCACAGATGCTATTATTCACTGTTGTACCCAAGAAATCAGCCCTGAGTCTCATTGTCATTGCTTTGTAGGTAATCTATATTTATTTCTCTGGATGGTTTAAAAATCTTCTGTATGTCTTTGGTTTTCTACAACTTAATCACCATCAGACTAGACTTCAATTTCCCTTTCTTTAATCTATCAAATATTTATTTAATCTATTTAGTTTTCAGGACTTCCTGAATTGGAGGAAATGTGTCTCTAAAAGTCTTTCTCTTTCTTTCTGTCTCTGTCTCTTTGTTACTGAGAACTGAACCCAGGGGTACTTTACCACTGAACTATGACCCCAGACCTTTTGAGTTTTCATTGTGAGACAGTCTTGCTAAATTGCCAAGGCTGGTCTCAAACTTGAGATCCTCCTGCCTCAGCCTCCTGGGTGACTGGGATTATAGGCATGCATCACCATGTCAACTCCAAAAGTTATGAGAAATTCTCAACCATGTTAAAATATTGCCTCTAATCCCCCTAGCTTTTCCAGCAAATTCTATTACACCTATATTAGACATATATTAGTTATATATGAGACTTGATCATTCTATATGTCTCTATATCCCCTATATTTGTGTTCTCTGTATCTCTGGGATGAATTCTAACTAAATTTATTCAGGTCTATGTCCCAGATCATAAATTCTCTCTTCCACTGTGTCTCTTCTTCCTCTGTGTCTAATATTTAATTTATCTTCTGTGTAGTTATGCTTTATCCAGAGATGATATGCATTTTTCCCAAGTACTCAGGAAAATAGGACCAAAATAGAACCACATCAAATTAAATTTTCTGCTTGAGCATTTTTGGGCCCCAAGTGGAATTAATTCCTGCCTATATGCAGAACAGTAAGTTTATGGCTAGGCCATCTCGTGGGAGAATTTCCCTTTATATTTTCCCTACAACAGCTAAAGTCAAAACAAGTCAGAATCTCTATTGCTTCCTTCTTCAATTTTCAGTGAAGCTTTTAAAATGTAGATTTTTAAAAAAATTTTTCTGTTTGTTTTTAGCTTAGTTAATCCACTGAGAATACTAACTTTTGGATGTCCAAGCTTTAGTGTGAATTCTCTATTCAATCTCCCATCTACTGTGGGCTTCAGGTTGTTCTGTCTCAATTTCTTATAACTCATAAAATCTAAGTCCTAAGACAAAGGGCAGAGAGTGCTGGTTGCAGCATATTCTTCTCTGCATAATGCTTTCTAATCATTTCTGTATAAGCAGATTGCTGTGGTCAGGTAGTCCTCCATACTGTCAGCAACAGAGGCCTTCCAGATATCATTGTGTCCTCCTTAAGTTGTATTTTTTGAGGTTTAATTGGAGGCTCCAATATTTTCCAAGATTAATGAGCCCAGGAAATAAGAAGAATAGCAACTATTAAATAAAATGAGAAATATAATAAAATCCAGGGAAATGAACTTTAAAGCCAGGATATTAGAAGTCCACACTTACATCTTTAATTCCATCCTCCTTGGCAGTAGGACCGTTAACTAAATTATCCCAGAACCAGTTACTACAAACTTTGGTGAAAGCTGGGGAAAAAACACTCTTTCTGTTCCAGCACAGGAGCCTGCAAACTCTGCAAGAGGAACCACTCCAAGAGGTGGTGAGCAGAGCGATGGTGTGTGCTGTCTTCACCTAGTGAGAACCATGTAACTCCTTCATTCTTAGGATTCTTCAATTGCCTAATGAGAAAACTGTGATTTTTACTTAACTCTAAAAACAGGTCAGGAAGGTTCAAATGTCTCATCGTTCTGATTGGTTATAGTCCATTTCTCCCCAGAGACCATAATGCTTCTAGTAAAGGTTTGAGAGTCCAGACTGAGAGGCAGAAGCCATCTACTTTATTTAGTAAAATAGCTCTTGGTCCTCTTCCAAATTCATCGAAGTCATTTTTTTTTTCTCACTAACATTCATTTATTGATCTAGAAATTATCACTCAAACATGGATCATTGCCAGCCCCTCTTGTCTCTCAGGGACCAAAGAAATAAAAGAATTTGAAGAGGAAAATATTCTGTTGGACAAAAACATGGTGTGACCAAAGAAAAGTATGTGGGCTCTGGGTGAGCATAATTTTCGTAGATTTTGAATCTAGTTGTAATAAAGCATGTCAGAGTTAGACAATCTTAGCAGCATGATGTGAATAAAGGACAGGGCTGAGTGTGAGTGGATGGTCCCTGGCATTTGCCTACTACTAAGATGGTCCCTGGCATCTGCCTGCTCCATGTTTGCTCCAGCAATCTGCATGCTCTGTCTCTTTTTATCTGCACTGTGGCCCACGTTGCTTCAGTTTTATAGAAGAAAACATCATAAGTAGAAGGGGAAAGTTTCTGATGGCAGAGCCTACCATCTTTCTCCCACACTACACTATCTAAAGTATTCAGTGCCCTTTCCCATTGTGCTGAGATTCTAGTGTTCCTGACATGGGGGAAACACAGACATAAAGAGAAAGAACACTGGAAACACCAAATACTCCACACGACTGCCATTAGCACTTTGTCCTTTCTTCTGCTGGCACAAGTGCTGCCTAAGAAAGCCAGGTATAGTAAGATGTAGGTTATATTTTATACATGTCTTCTTCTTTGTCTCCTTGATGGCAGTGTGCTATACATTTTATGGAAGTCAAATCTTTGGAATCTAGTTGCAATAAGGCATCTCCTTATTTGGTGTAGTAAAGTTTGGCTTTAGAAAGTCCACAGAAATAGGAGGGACAGCATAATGTAACAAAGCATTAACATCTGTACATCTGCTTCCTTAATTTCTTCTTTAATGTCATGCATGCCAAATATGTTTAAGAGCCTTTATCACTCGTGATACAGTATGATATAAGTTTAACCAGGAAAGATTTTCAGCATCAGGAAACCACAGAGGAAATGATGGCAGCACACAAAGATATCTGAATGGCCTCAAACAGAGTAGCAGTTGATAAATGTGACAATTACTCTGTCTTCTACCCTGAGGAGGCAATGTCACATGTTCATTTTATAGAAGTCATTCCAGAGAAACAAAACCACCCAAGAGGCAATCAGGTGACAGTCCAGTGGGTACAGATGGATCGTGGGCCCTGCCTACTATATCCTCTTTGTGCCAGACTGATTACTTAAAAAATAATAATAATAATTGCTCAGGTTGAAATAAAGAACAAACCATGATGGTAATTAACATGTCTATAAAACTTAAAAGCAATAAGGCAGTGGTTCTAAAATTCAATACATTCTGTGTTTTCATTTTTCCTTTTGGTTTGGTTTTCATGGGAATTTGTGTTAGGCGGGAAATGCTTTGCTCATTACAGGCAGATGCATGTTTGCTCCAGGGAAAGCGATAAAGAGGACTATTTTAGGAAAGAGCCCACATGACTCAGTGTGGGGAGATAATATTGATAAACATGAGCAGGGTCAAGATAACTTTGTGGACTAGTGACCCTTTGGATGTGCCAAGAGATATTATCAGCAAGAAAAAGCTGAGTCATGTAGAAAAAATTTTGGCTTGAATTAGTCAGATTGTGGGACAGAGGGATAGAGATGATAAGACAGAAACTAAAACTGAGAGACATGAGTGCTAAGAGTGAGGTCTGGGCCTCTAGACACATGTGTTTTATCAGCTGACTCCAAGTGGCTCATAATTTTAATCATGTGTCATCAACCTGCCTCACTGGCACAGCTTGTATCTTCATGGCATTGTGGCATCTTCAAGGAGCAGCCAGAACAGAGGTTGCTGACTCTGCCTGCTTCAGTGTGGTAGGAAATACTGCCTCCTAGCTCCTAGCTGGGCCATGCGTCTTCCTATTTATAATCATGACATATGACTCTGTCACTCTGGTTTGGACACTGGGCTTCTGCTCACAGTGAAGTCTTGCCTTAGAACTGAGCCTTGTAGCATAAAGACACATCTTATGTGAGCTTGAATCAAACCTTACACTGTCTGTAATACTTTGAATAATGACCACCCAAAACCATCAAGTTCTAATCCCTAGAATTTGTAAATGTTACTTTATTCAGAAAAAGAGTTTTTGACAACAGCATTAAATTAAGGATTTTAAGATGATATAACTATCCCAGATTGTGGAGGTAGGCCTTAAATTCTATGTCTAAGAAATTGGCAAGAGATGACAGAGCTACAGAAGCAGCAGCAGCAATGTGGCCGGCTCGACAGAGAACAGAACCAAGGACCCCTACAGCCACCAGGTACTGAAGGAGGCAAGGAAAGATCCTCCCCCAGAGCCTTCAGAGTGTGCCTGCCAACACCTTGATTGGGACTGGTGGCTTCTAGAACCGCCAGGGAATAAAGTACTGTTGCTTTAAGCTATTCAGTTGGTAGTAATTCATGTAGCAGCTCTAAGATACACTGTCTCCTGGCTTTTGAGTTACGCTCAGATAGATCATCTCATTGTATTTATGTACCCCCAAGTAAGCAAATAAGCCCCTCTTAGAGACAAACAAAAACCTTGCCCAATATTGTGATCCAAATGGGACTCCATGTCTCCTGGAGACAGTAATATTTTGAGCAACAAGCAGACTTAAGTAAACCACTAGATGATATTTTATTCTAATTGTTTTCATGAGGACATGTAATGGTTTTGATCTTATTTTTGCAATCTTTTGGAACTAGCTTTGCCATTCTCATTCACCTAATAGAAACTTAAAACCAAATTCGTTTTTATAACAAATCTACCTTTCTACCACCCCAGTGATTTGTTTAGGCAAATCCCTGAACTCGGGCACAGGTGCTTTGGAGAGATGTGAATGCAGATGCATATGATCTTCACTCTTGGTTCATTCATTAGACTATATTACTGTCTGATGAACCCTAAATATTGAGTTTCTCACGTTTTTGTCTTGAAGTATGAAGGCATGATTTAAAAATGCTCTGTGTTAGCTGGGCGTGGTGATGCAAGCCTGTAATCCCAGCACCTAGGGAGGCTGAGACAGGAGAATCACAAGTTGAAAGCCAGCCTCTGCAACAGTGAGGCACTAAGCAACTCAGTGAGACCCTGTCTCTACATAAAACACAAAATAGGGCTGGAGATGTGGCTCAGTGGTCGAGTGCCCTTGAGTTCAATCTCCAGTACCCAAAAAAAGAAAAAAAAAAGCTCTGTGTTGTTTTGTTTTGTTTTTCCTATAACATAGGAGCCCTCAGAAACTAAAATAAGGAGATGAGGTATAAGTATTTCAAAAGATCTTGGTCTTATCTGGAAGCAGATAAGAAGAAAGAAGACTTAACAATTTTGGTTCTGCCACTGATCAGATGTAAGGGCTCAGGCAGTTTTTTAACCTCTTTGGACTTCAGCTTCTACACTGAAACTGTGCTAATATCTATCTGATCTACCTCATAGTCTTGTTAAGAGAATTATTTGAATTAAAACATCTTGAGCTGAACACCCTGACCTCTCAAGGTCAATAATGCCATCCCAAAACTCATTGTCATCCTATCTTGAAGACTGAAAAACATACAGATTTTGCATGTGAATCTGTATTTATGAATTTTCATGAAAAAACGAAGGATCTGAAATCCTTAGATACAACCTACACCAGTGGAGAAGTGGCTCTTCTCTTTAGCTGTGGTATGTGTTTTCCTGTTTTCACTTCCTTCCACTCCCTACTGGCCACCCATGGACTTTATTTGTCTGGTGCCTATAGACATTTGAACAGTGACTTCTACTCACATTCTTGGCTGGGACCACATTTTCCACCTCATCTCACCTAAATGAGGAATCGAGGACTAGAAGATTCCTAAGCAGCACAGTTTTTCAAGTATCCTTGACTTGAAATGTGTCCATTCCCTCACATACATACATGTCCATTGGTATATTCTTTGAAAATGTGTATCCTGCCCCACTCTTGTGAATGGCACACTTTTGTGAAGTTTTATTTGGCCAGCTCAGAGCATTTCAGTGCTGCTTCTTCTAATCTTATACACATTAAAGCATTTATCACTTTGGTTTCTAATCATCTATGGATGATTATCTGTTGATAATCCCCAACAAATGGGCTATGCATATTTAATTTTATATCCTAGCCTCTAGCATAGTATTTTGTGTATAGAAATACTAGTGTTAGCTAAAAATAATTAATTATATTGACATGCTTATCCACTGTTTGACACATAGCAAATGCTAATAAATTTGTCTTAAGTTGAAGTAAGTAGTATTACATATCACAGAACTGAGTATAATATGACCTTCACTTTTGATCACATCAAAGGAGAAATTATAGCATCATACTGTAGTGACTAAGAATGCAGACTCTGGAGTCAAACTTTCTAGCTCAGGTACTTGCCAAATGCTTAATGTCTTCCAAGTCTCTTTCCAAACTTAGTTCCATAATCCAACAATAAGAATTCTGCTTGCTCCAAAGGTAACGGAGAGGATTATGTAGATATTTATAAAACTCAAAAAGCATTTGACATACTGCATTAAATCAATTTAGCTGAAATTACTGTTATTATTTCATTTCATAAAGCCATTTTCAAGAAGTCTCTCTTGTGTAAAAGCTCCCACTGAGTAGACCTATAGAGTGAGATGGCTGTATGGGGAAGTCTCAGATTTTACCAACATAAGGCTATATATATATACATATATATATATGTATATATATATAATATTTTGATATATATAATATAAAATATATTATATTTCAATAGACCCTACTGGCCCCTCATAGACTTTTTTTCTGGTACCTATATACATTTGAACAGTGACTTGGGCAAGTTGCAAAGCTCTCTTTTCCCACAGGAGGATCCTCTTTCAGGAAACTTTTCTTTATATTAAGCTTTAAATTAGTCTCCTACAAATAAACTCAATTAAAAAAAAGCCTAGTTTAAAGTCAAAGCATAATTTACTAAGTACCTAAAACTACAACGAAATACTATCTATTTACAGCATTTATAAATATGAACATTCTTAAATTAGGGCATAATTTTCAGGATTGAAAAGAGATACATAATTTTTACCTTGAAGGTGCAGAAGTAAATTTCTATCTTTTTGCAAAGGTTTTAGTCACATATATAAAAAGAACTTCAGAAAATGTACCCTAAGACCAAATATTCTGAATTTTACACCTCTTTTCTAAAGAAATAATTTTTAAAAAGTAAAAAGACTTACATAAAAAGGAATCATCTCAGCATATTTGTAGCATTATTAAATTGCCTACATATACAAACTATAGAAAAATAAATAAATCATAGTACAGACATATGATAGAACATCATGGAGATATTAAAGTTATGTTCAAAAAGTTGTTTAAAAACAGAAGAAAATCACTAAAAAATGCAGAATACAAATTCATGTAAACAAAGTAATCCTAAATACTAAGAGGAAAAAAATGAAAGGTATTATACTTTTCTTATTTTGTACATATTTACCTAGAATTATAACATTGCTAGGGTAGCCAAAATTCTCTTTCTGCCTAGAGTAACTAAATAATTCAAATGTATGACTCATGCATCCAGAACTTTTATAACTTGTTATAAAACAAGTTATATTAAATTGATAGCTACATTGTGAAATATCAGAGTTTGAAAAACTCAGTTCCAATCTTAACTGGATGGCCAGTTTGGTAGAAACCATGCCTATATGGAAGGATAGGGTCCTTTGTTGCCTAGCTTCAGCAAGACATCAGAGGTGAAGGACATAGCAATGTTTTAGGTACAACAGTCTTCATTTGTAAATAAATGGAGTATACAATTAAAGAGAGAGAGAGAGAGAGAGAGACTATAAACTATAAAGGCTTTGGGATTTACCTAAAGAAATTGCTTACAAGAGAGGAGAACAGTCCAGTGGGCTAGATTCCATTGCTGAAAAAGAAAGATGCTTGGCAAACCATTTCCAAAATCCTATCGCTTTATATCAACTGATACTAGGGAACCAACAACTGTGTCTTAGAAATGCAAGAATAAATTTATATCTCTTGGATAAGCTAAAGAATAACTTCCTAGGGACAATAATAATAGATTTCCTGCTGAAGAAATCATGACACTTTTTTATTTAGCATGGAAATGTATACTGTGGAAGGCAAAAAAAGCAATCTCAGAGGTCAGGAGATCCTTGAATAGAGAAAAGTTACTGCCTAGGTTAACAGTGAGTGAAGGAGTCACTAACAATAACGTGATACTATTCCTACTAATATATTATTCAACATTTGACAGCCCACGGGGCCTTGCCTGTTTCTCACAACACAGTATACGAAGTCAGAGTAGACTTTTCAATCACACACTACTGTCGCAGGAGCCTTGCTTAAGTACCTCATTCATCTTTCACCTGCCATGCGAGTGTTGCACCCTGCTTGTATATCATTCTTTTGTTTTCTGTTTTCTTTGCATAGTTCTTTGGCTATGGGCACTAACTCCTCCCCCAACAATCACTTTTGTCCTCACATGAAAATGCCTATTCCAAATAGCATTCATGAAGTCAGTTACAATATACTCATGGGAGCAGTGAGACAATTGATTGCCGATGTTCTCCAAAATAAACCTGGCAACGCAGCTTCACCTTCACCTTGTTCCAAGTACAATATCATCTCTCCATGGCTTACTATACTGAACTATAACACGTTCACCTTTATAGACATCTGAGGAAGTATTAGTGCCTGAGGTAAGCAGATTAGTACAGATTAGGTGGTAATTGCCAATATTTAGTGGATGCTTACTGTATGTCAGGCATCATATCATTTCGTTTCATTTCTATTGGTCCCAGTGTGCCAACAAAGAAACTGAGGCACAGGTAAGTTATATAATTTCTCAAGTCCACACAGCTAGTTTAAGTGGGAGAGTTGGGATCTGAGTTGGAAATGCCAAGTGCCAAATGTCTCTATCCCAGTTCTATCAGGACATTGTCTTCTAATTACTGCCGTCCTGATGATAAAGTTTTCTGTGATTTCACCAGGAGCTGCTTACTATTCTTCTCCATAAAGCTCTATATTCTCTTACTCTTTCTTGGGGTACCTTGTCTGAAAAAAATGTATCCTCACAAATCAGGGCGGTAAGTAGAAATAGGGACAATCCAGTTTCCCCATGAAAAGAGTGTGAACTCAACAAGGTCACAGTGATTCCAGAATCTAGAGTTTATTTTAAGTCTGATGAGAAACAAGCTTTTAAGGTAGGTATAAACAATTAATTACAGAATTTCAAGAGATTCCCACCAAGAAGGAGTATACAAGCTAAATACAGAGAAGTGAAGGAAAGGGGAGGGGAAGGAAGGGGAAAATTCTATAAGTGAATACTTGAAAAAGCTGCAGGAAAGGAGACGTTCATATTGCTGTATGTCATTTATGGCCCTGAATAAGTTACATTGACCACCTATAGGTAGGGTTTTTTTTAGATGGAAAACTCACTGTATCATTTGGATATTATGATTCTAAGAAGATGTTTTCAGATAATACATATGTTTAAATGTCTACACTAAAGAAAGAAGATCTTGCAGTTTTCATGCATTCGTTCACTCTTCCATTCATTCAAAATTAAAAGTCTTCTCTATCAATGTGTCTCCAACTCTAGCAGGCATAAAAATCTCCTAGAGGGCTGGTTTTTGGAGGTTTGCATTTCCAAGACTGCATTTTTTTTTTCGGTACTGGGGCAAAAAATAAGCAGATTAACCCAGGGGCACTTAATGATTGAACCCAGGGGCACGTAACACAGAGCCACATCCCCAGCTCCTTTTTATATTTTATTTATAGACAGAGTCTCACTGAGTTGCTTAGGGCCTTGCTAAATTGCTGAGGCTGGCTTTGAACTCACAATCCTCCTGCCTCAGCCTCTGAAGCCATTGGCATTACAGGCGTGCACCACTGCACCTGGCTCTAAGACTGCATTTCTAACTCCCAGGTGATGCTCATGCTGCCAGAGTGCACACTTTGAGTAGCAAGATTCTATACAATATGGATGATGAGAAGACCACCCGTTGTGTACATCCTAGGAAGAAAAAGCAAGGCCTGGCTATAGTGAGAAGTGGAGAATGAGTACTGGAAGGGGCTCCTGCTGCTCAAGTCCAGCATTCCCACTTTGAATGCTCCTGCAAAAATAGGCCACTGGAAAATGCAGCCACGACCCCTTTTATAGTAGTCAAATGATGTTTAAAATAATTTTCTCTTTTTGTTTCCTCAAATCGTAAATAGAAATAAATTTGTTAATAGTTTATCTTTTCTAATTTGTCTTTCTGTTCAAAGTATATAGAATTGGTTCTAATTATTCACCTTTCATGCATGAGGTAAATATAAATATATAATTTAAGTGTATATATAATTTATATGTGTTTATACATAATTATATGTTTTGCATAAACATATACATAATACAAATTCAAATTGCATTATAATGACTTCAGAGAAGAGATCAATAAACCACTTCTGCACTTGGATCTGAGTTTGGGCCATTACATTCAGCCCTAGCCTTCTTACTAAGAGAGGGGAACAACCAAGAATGCTAGACGGACACAGCTAGAGTCAGACGTAGCAGTAACCATCTACAATGTCCTCCCATTTGCTAGTGCCCCATATGAAGAAGTCTCCCTTACAGGCTTTATTTTTTGGGAGATTAAGGGAATAATACAGGCAATTATGTGCTCATTTTTTGCCTTGAAGACAAGTCTAGTGTTCAAGTGATCTCATCCCAGGCCCTGGCTCTTTTTACTTTCTTTATATATTCTCTTATCTTAATCTCATTGCTCTGTTTCACATGTTTCTTTTGAACGTCTTTAATCCTTTTGGGAAATAGACAGGAAATCCATACATATTGATCCCTTTGTTGGTCCCACCAACAAAGACTCCCTATCAAGAAGATGCAAACAATCACAGCACAAGTGTAGTTCAAGGTTCACTATCCCCAACGTGTCTGAATTCATGGGCTATAGTATATATGATAAATAACTAGTGATTTCTTGAAAGTTGTAGTTTGTTTGTTTGTTTTTACCAAAAAGTCTTAAAAATGAATTCAAGATTTCCCATGGTTTTGTGACTTAATTTAGATAATCAGAAGTAGGAATCTTTTTCCAGAAATCACTATCAAAAATTGTTCCCTTTATGCTGGGTGTGGGGGCGCACGACTGTAATCCCAGCACTTTGGGAGGCTGAGACAGTAGAATCGTGAGTTCAAAGCCAGCCTCGGCGATGGTGAGGTGCTAAGTAACTCAGTGAGACCCTGTCTCGACGTAAAACACAAAATAGGGCTGGGGATGTGGCTCTGTGGTCGAGTGGCCCTGAGTTCAATCTCCGGTACAAAAAAAAAATTGTTCCTTTTAAAATAATATGAAACTCATTTTTGTTCAGTGAACTGTGACTTTAAGGGGATAGAACATTCTGGAAAATGAATGGCTCACCTGCCTAATGATCAGTTGAGGAATCTGTGCATATTGTACTTTTCTGTATTGAAAGCAAAAAGGAAAAAAACATAGGAAAAAAGGCAGCAGCCTCTCTGCCTGCTGGGAAGGGAAAGGAAGGTGGAAGGGAGAGAGAGACAGGCAGAGACAAATATGAGCACTGTTAACCACCACTATGGAAGGGCACCGTATCAACAACTCCTACAACCACCATCTCCTTTCAGATCTGCTTCAACTGCTAAAATCAGAAAAGTTTAGTCATTTTCAAAGGTTACAAGAAATCATGGGGCCAAGATTCCAGTCAATTTGCCTCTTGGTGCTAAAACTGACGCTTTAGTTTCTAGTGCTAGTTGAATGCCCAAGGTCTAGACTCATGCGCACATACCAGGTGTGCTTATGAAGTGGTATGAACCCCAGTTTTTACAGTGCTTCAGCAGCACTTTGTTATTTTATTCAGCTAGAAGTTTGAATAGCCTATTTTAAAAAATCATAGAAAACTCTGCCAGTTTGCTTTCTGGATTTTGGCCCCCAGGCGTGCTGGATCTCAGAAGCAAATCACTTACTCAGCACTATTGGTAGATTCGTTTCAGATGGCAAACACTACTTGGGAGTACAGATGTTATTTATGATTTATATGGTTTATAAATAACTTGATCAGATTGAAAGCTAAGACTCAGTGTGTCAGTCGGACATTTTATTGACCAAAAAACACACACACACAAAAAAAAAAAACCTGAGGTAAGAAGAATATAAAGAATATATAGCCTCAAAGGGTCAAAGGGGCAATCTAAGAAGAAACTTATAGCACAAGAGAAATAGCAACATGGTAATTCAGCTTAGGGAAGAAATATATAAGGAATGAACATTACATTAAAGTATATTATGAAACCACTTACTCTTTCATTCACTTATGTGGTTCAGTGGTAGAATGCTTGCCTAGTATGTGCAAGGTCCCTGCTTCAATCCCCAGTACCAGAAAAAAGAAAAAGAAAAAGAAAAAGAAGTTATCTGCCAATTGTTTCTCTGTTTAGACTAAGAGAAAATCCCTTTTTACAGACAGTCTTAAAGTCAGCTGTCTCTTTAAGACATGTCCCTGAAATAGCTTTCCCAATCTGTATTTCCTAGTAAAGTGTTTGTAACCCCATGGATTTACTGACTTACACCCCCATCTCCTTCTAAAAGGTCTAAATCCTTAAGAATGAAACTTGTAAAAGACAATATTTAACGATCCACCTCCAAAATTACTTTTGGACAAGATTTGCATTATTATTAAATTTTGTGGAAAATTTTCACTTACAACCTTTTTCATTTCAGGCTATAGGATCCAGAAGACTAGAATTTTTCTAAAATATGTCATTTTCAATATAAGTAAAACTAGTTGCTAATTGTTTTGTTTAAATGGATACAGTCAAATGTAGGCTTCCATATGCAAGCTGTTTGGAACCAAAAGACCAAGTAACTTCTGAGCATTCTTCTTCTTCTCTAGCTTCACTGAAATGACAGATAATGTGTGAGCAACATTTCTGTAATGTGTATGAACTATTAAAATTCATATTAAAATCTTCATAATTTCTTTCTTCTCTAAGCCAATAATTTTCAAAATGTTGACTAAGAATGAGGACTAAATTATTTGTTTTCACCAGTTTTTCAAATGATAAATTTAAGGTGGTACCCTACAGAGATTTGTGATTTGTTTTTAAGTCATCTTGAGGAGGCTTTAGCAATGCTAAGAGGACTTTTGGGTTCTTTTTTTCTGTTTTGCTTTGTATTTTCAGTTTCAATCTAATCGTTGCTGATTTAAGCAAATCAGCCATCTTACATAGTTGATTCACACATTTACCCTAATGTAGTGCTTTTATGTCCATAGAATATGGAAAGTTCAAAGTGGCATAAAGATTTGGACCAGGCTTTTTCTTATCTTTCTGTGCATCTTATGTGTTTGATGAATAAATAACTAAGTCTTGCATGACATTCATTCACAATCCAGAAAGGTGCGTCTGTAGTCACGAAGAATTTCATGAGCATAGTTGATGCTACTAGTGCTACCTGCTGAATTGAAACCATCAGCAAGTTTTATATAATCCAAGACAAAGGTTGACCCTTGAATCTGACTTAATTTCCTCATGGAGTTAACTCCTTATTTGGAGAAATTTGCCTTGGCAGGAGGATTGCACATAACTTGTATTTAAGATTCATCAGAGGCACAAGGTGTATAATCTCTGAACAGAACTCTCTCTGGCCTTCGACTCCTACTTCAGCCCAGGTGGCCCTGCATCTTCTTCAAGGCATCTGTACTCCAAACGACCAGATCTAGAGTGTGTCTGCTGTGATCCAGCCTGTAAAAGGTCCTATTTGGAGAACTGTTTTAGTCAGTGTTTTCACTATGACCAAAATACTCAATAAGAATAACTTAGAGGAGGGAAAGTTTATTCGGGATCACAGTTTCAGAGGTCTTAGTCTACAGAAGGCCAACTCCAGTTTTTTGGGCCCACAGTAAGGCAACACATGGAGAAAGGGTCTAGTGGAGGAAGGCTACTCAGCTCATGGCTGGGTTAAGAAGCAGAGAGAGAGAAGGGCTGCCCTTCCAGGGCATGCCCTCATGACCCACCTTCTGCAGCCATGTCCCACCTGCCTACAGTTACCACCCAGTCAGTCCATTTAAATTAGGATGGACTGAGTAGATCACAGCTCTCATAATCCAATTAATTCCCCTCCATACATTTCTGCATTAACATAGGAGCTTTAGCGGGACACCTTATATGCACTCTGTAACAACCACCACAAACATTAAGAAAAGGCAGATTCACTGGAGATCCTTGAAGGCCATTATGTCTAGAGTAGACAAACCACATGAGTTTCGAATACTTGTTCATTCTCCCCTTTTTTTATTTGACTATGCCACGGTGGTTCCAAAACAACCAGTGGAGAAGTTAAAAGTTCTACATACAACTGGTCTTTTTGGAAGTGACTATATTTGGTCTAAAACTGACTGTTTTCACATTGAATGAGCCAACATTCCCAAGGAGCATTTAAATGAGCTATAGCGTCTCTGCAGCCTGGGAATGGCTGAGCCCTGCATCAAGGTCTATTTTCACTTGATTATATGTGTATTTATTATGTAAAAATAGAGCAAAAATATGACTCTTCCAAGAAACTCTCCTACATTACAGTATAAGCATGAACAAGGATTTCTTTAAATTGAAGAGCTGAATGTTTTGTTTTCACAACTGTCAGTCGTTTTTATGTTTAACTCTTGTCCCCAATTGGTTGTTATTTATCATGCTTATTATTTGGGAGAATTTACTGGTAGCAAAATGTGCCTGTTGGCAAACTCAAAAAAGGAAATCCTCTATTCTGTCAATTTTTGGTGGAAGGGATTATTCAAAATTGTAATTAAAAAAAAAAAAACTGGTGGCAAGAATGACTCCAAACACAGGCCAGCTTTTCTAATATTTAAATGGATAGGTTTTCTTCCCTTGGTCACAGGCTTCTGTAAGACTTTCTTCCATTTGGGCCCAGAATATATGTATGCAATACTAAAATCCTTCATGAAAGAACATTCTTGAAATGCTCCCAACTCTAGAAGTCTCTTTGAGAATCACATTTCCAACTTCAAGCTATGTTAAAATTTCAAACCCTACCATCCCTGCACAGATTGTATACATATGCATAAACAGGGACAGAAGAAACTTTATCCCCACTCTAGCACTGCAAACTAGAAGACATATTCCTCAGAGGCAAAGAATGTCCAGGTTACAGGAACAGAATGAAGACACTTAAGAAAATGGTCAATTATGGAATGTTCTGTGCATAAATATGTCCATTAATTAAGAAATGAACTGGAATTACTAATGGATTTCATAATGGCCACCAACCAGCTGCCAGTTGGCTGTAGCTTGGTGACAGATGGTAGTGACTGATCTGGACTAGATTTGACCTAGAGATAGTCCATCATTTATTAAATTGCAGTCCCAAATAAAATTCCATGCATTGCAGCATTTCACCATTATGTCTCACACTGAGATGCTCTGATAGCATTCCTTCTCTGCCACCCTTGCTGCAGACAGCAAACTATTCAAAGAGCTTAAACATAACGTTCAGTGGAATACCTCTAAGGAGATTTTTAAAAATGCAATTTGAATGAGTGTCCTCTGAATGAAGCATAGTTTAAAATGGGAGCTCTGTTTCATGATAATCTGGTTTATTACCTCTAATCCATCAACGCATCCTCAGAGAAGAGAGCTGCTACAGACTGGCTCCAGAACCTGCCTATGTAAGGCTCTTGCATGAACACTTCCCTAGAGTGAGCAAATCCAAAGTTACAATTACTTAAAGTAAAAGGGCTGGAACTATGACTCAGTGGTTGAGACCCTCTGAGTTTAAGCCCCAGCACCATAAAAAGAAAAAGAAAAAAAAATTCCAAAAGTTCCAATTACTGACACCAGACCCTGTTTGCTCATTATTTAAATATTTGGAAAAATTAACTTTAGCTGTGCTTTTTTGTAAGATAAGGTTCATAAAAAGCCAGGGAGGAAAAATCCCACCATTATAAATTCAGACAGAACCCAGAGAGACAAAAAAAAAAAAAAGGCTTAGTGTTTTAAAAATCTTTTAATGCTATAGCTCTTTCTTCATATTGTCAAAACACCAGGTAATTTACCATACTGTAAAGGGGAAAAAAAACATGACACACATAAGTGGCATTTGAGCTTCTGAAAGTTATTATTTTATTGATTTCAAATAGACAGAATTCTGTTATTAGCAAAGTTAATATATAAAACACTAATCTTATTTTTATAAACTTCTTGTTTTAGCTGGAAGGAGCCTGAGAATTACTGTAGTCACTACTTCCCAAGCATGTCTACTAGAAGGCCCCAAATAGTAGAAAGGATTAAACACAGATTTCTTAGATATTTGGAGGAAAATTCTACACAGGCCTAATCATGGATGAAATTTCTTTGTATTTTCATGTTCACCATAAAACAATATTCAAATTTCGCATTTGATCCACAGCATATACATTTTTCTGTGAATTAAAAAATGATGTTAAATTTGCTCCATTATATAAAACTAATGCACATCTAAAAAATGTGATGTTTTTATCCTATAACTTTGTAAGGCCCTATCATATTCCTTTGTACCTCTGGATATTTGAGTGCTTATTTTGATAAATAACAGATTAAACCCAATTCATCAATTGATGGATAAAAAAATTTAGGAACAGAGAGTCTGGAACTTAACAATGGGCCTTATGATTCTAAGATCCTATAAAATGAAATGACTTACCCACGGTCACCATTTGGCAGTGAGAGGATTAGAAGCTAAATTTATGGCTGTTCCACTGGAATTACTTGTGGTTTGTCCTGACTGAATGTCATCCAGGACACTTTCTGAGCTTGCCAAGTGCTTGCTCTAGTCCAGTTTCATCCAGTTTCATTGTCTCTCACCTCATTGTATCCATCAGGTTCCCATCTTTACCCCAGTTCACCCTCTGTATTGACCCACTTTTCAAATTTTGAGTTTTCTGTTGTGGATTTTGACAAACTATTGTCTGGCCCATTTTTATGCTTTGCTGTTCTTGCCTCAGTGGCTTGTAAAAGTTCCACATATTTTGAGGCTCTCTATGGCACATGGCTTCTCAGTGCTGGCTACAACCAGGTATATTGCCAAAGGATCCAACATAAGAAGAATAAGCTGAACTGAGAGTCACCAAATGCCATCAGAGATGAGTAGTGGAGAAGCTGACCTAATGCACACCAGATAGCTGAAAGAGCAGGAGAGTTAGAAAAAGACTACAGTAGTTCCCCCTTAGATGAAGGGGTTCCATACAAGATTCCCAGTGGACACCTGAGACCATGAATAGCACCGAGTGCTAAATATACTGTTTTTTTCCTATTACATGATTATAGGCAGGTAACGGATAGATTGTGGACATGTTAGATGAAGGGATGATTCACAGCCCAGACAGGATGGAGCCGTATGGCACAAAATTTCATCAGACTACTCAGAGAATTCACACATAATTTAAAACTTATGAATTGTTTATTTCTGGAATTTTCCATTTAACATTTTCAGACTGTGGCTGACCATGGGTAACTGAAACTGCAAAATGTGAAGCTGAGGACAAGGGATGACTGCTATAATAGTAAATCAGAGATGAAGCAAAGAGCCTGGAATAGAATGGAAAATAGATTGGGCTATGGAGGACTGAGAAAGAGGAAGGGAAAATATGGCTAGACAGTGTTGGAAATAACAGCATGTGCAAAGGTCCACATGCCAGGGTGCAGGGCATAGTTGATACTCTGAAGGATGGAAGGGGACCAATAGGAAAAGATGGGCCTTGGGTGGTTGGCAGGTGCCAGATTACATGTAAGCTGTGATAGAAGCCTTGAACTTTATCCTAAGGACAATGAAGAGACACTGAAAAATTTTAACATACAATAACATGACAAAATTTACATTTACATTTTAGGAATGCTGCAGAGGAAATCTCCAAATTAGCCTTATTAGCTAAAATAACCATATTCAACCACCTTTTCAAAATGGTCTACTTTAATATGTGTTTTTTTTTTTCATTCTATATTATATAGTCTTTGGGAAGAAGGACAATAAATGAATATTTCTACAGTCTCTGATATTATAAGAACTTGTTCCCAGAATTTGTGGCAAATAGTGTGGACACTGGCTCAAGCACAAGTATGTGGAAACCATTTCAATAAGTATTCTTTAAAATACTCAAAGTTCTTTCACTGGGAAAAAAATATCACTGTGGAATCATTTTAAACTGTTTACTGGTACACCTAAATCTCCTTATTGCTGATAGCAATTTTAAATGGAAGGTCAAAAGCTCTTTCTTTCCCTTTTTATTGGACTATTATTAACCAGTCAGAAAGCCTAGCAGCTCATTTATCAGAGAAAAAAGTGTATAAATGCTTGACAGATGAAAGCTATAGCCAAAATGTTATGACTTGATTTGAATTACATTATATAGACAAAGCATGCCAATCTGTCAGCCTCAAGTTACTGCCCTGTTACCTACGGTAACAGTAAGATATTTTCCTCATTACTTAATAATACCACATCTCAAATAAATATCACAACATGAAAAACAGATGTTAAAATGTGACACCCAGGTTCGGCTTACACTGCATACTTGTTCATTTTTATGTGCCTGATTACTTCTCAAAAATTGTTTCTAAAATTTTCACAAGATTTTGTTGAATATAGTTGCAGGGATTAAAGTCTTAATATGTGCATGAGACACAAATAGGAAATTGCCTTGTTATTAAAGCAACAGTAAGATGGTACAAACTCGTTTTTAATACTACAATGCTCATTGCTTTGCCTGAAATATAATTTTATACTAATGAGCAAAATCAAAAGAATAGTTTCTATTTTTATTTCAAACATTTTCATTTGTATTCTCCCCTTACTCTGTCAAGAAATCCTTTACATCTGTTAAAGGCATATCTCCATTTTAAATAGAAAATAAGTTTTAATTATGGTGCTATTACAGATTATTTTTCTAAAAAAACAAAATATATGAATTAAAAATGAAAAGTAAAATTTTCATTATGACTCCACTCTCAGAAACTACCTCTAATATAAATTTAGTTCTAGATTTTTTTCTCTGTATATTCATATCCCATATCTATAACTACATCTACAGATATGTCCTTAAGAAAAAATCTTGGAATCAAAACACAGTGAAGATCTTTCCATGCCAATTACTCTGCATCTGCAGCATCATATTTAAATACTGACGATGGTTCACTGATATGGATATGCTATGATTTATTCAACTAATCACTGATTTCTGTGCATTTCAATTGCTTCCAATATTTTGGTTTTATAAATATTATGGCAATGAATAAATATGTAGTTTAATCTTTCTACACATTCTTGATTATTTCCTCAGTATAAATTCCAAGAACTAAAATTTCTGGGTCAAAAGGATGCGTGTTTTAAAAATTTGGGTACATAACTGCCAAATTGCATCCAGAAAGACTGTACCAAATTACATTCCTGCTAGAGATGAGAAGATGACATTTTTTTATCATATTGTTTTTCCATGTCTCTATAATATTTTCTTAATTCTAAAAAGTCAAATTTTCTTCCACAACTTAACATCTTTAAAATCAAGACACATTTTACAACTGATGGCATATCAGGGCTTGACTAGTAGTAGTGTTATTCTTTCTTTTTCAGTGCTACTTATAAAATAGTGTTGCATCATGCAATTGACATCTTCCATTCAAAAAATATAATACTTGCCTTTATATATATAGTTGTATTAAATTAATACACTTAACATATCTTTAAATATAAAAAATAAATATTTAAGTTTTTACTTTTATATAATCAAGTAATCTCGATTGGCTGTCCAGCTCATGATTTCTCTAATTGGATGTGATAACTGCTTATGTTTTCTCCTATTATATTACATTTGAATATTTAATAAAAGTAATATTCAAAATTACTTTTTCACAAATGCTCAGCCAACTATCCTAAAAATATTTATGGACTAACTTTTTTGTATTCATATATCATATTTCAGGCTTATTCTGTTCAATATTATTAAACCCTATCATTTTGTTACCTTAAATTCAACAAACATTTGATATTGACTGACTGAATAATTAAATTCATAGCAGTAAAACTAGACTTTAGAATGAGTTAAGATTTTAAGGTCCATGCTTTGGGGCTTCTGTAGAGATTATACTTTGTGTAGTTAAATGCTAATCTGTCGATTGGGTTCCTGGACTTATCACTGCTCAGACACAATAGGTGTAACAAGTCCCAGCAAACCACACTGGCGTTCCTCACTGCTGGTGACCCTCCTTCTGGCCTTCTGGTTGGAATCAGGAAGGAGGGATGACTGTCCAGGGTTATAAAGTCTCTCTGTTGCAGTACTCAATAGAATTCCGCTGGAATTTACTGAGTGTCAACCAGAATCAAGCAGTATGCTGAAACCAAGGACATATCCTCCACCCAGTTCATCTTTTGAGTTCACAAGTTTATCTTTTATAATGCCCAAGTCAAGTCAATGCATTCAACTAACATGTAATAAACAGCTATTCTGCCCAGCACTAATGACAGGCAGATGAAGAGGAAAATGTTTCTGACCTCAGTGAGGAAAGCAGCAAAGTCAGTGACAACTACTGTAAACTCCAATCCTTATTTTACTGATGCACACTGGGGGTAAAATCCGAGAACAAAGAAGACAACAAGGGTCCCAGAAGTCAGGGAGGGCAGAAAACCAAACAGAAGTGGTATGTGAAGAATCACTTGGCTGAGGCAGGGTTGGGATGTGAGGGCTGGGAACAATCTAGTAAGCAAGTGGCAGGAGATGACAGTGAAGGTGTCCCAGGACCCATGTGAGGAAACTGAAAAGGAATCAGATGGAAGATACAATAAGGATGTAAAATGAGGACTTGACAACTGAATATGAAGGTAAGGACAGGGAGAAATCTGGGCTGGCTGTCTCTTCTGCAGCTTGACAGAATACTGTGCCCATTCACCCAGAGGAAAAACACAGGAGGGCCAAGACAAACTCAGTTTTAGACATGTTGAGTTTAAGCTGCTGTAGGTGGAAATATCCTGATGGAGATAGATAGATAGATTATGGATGGATGGATATAAAGAAAGAGAGAAAGAAAGAAAGAAAAAAAGAAAGAAAGAAAGAAAGAAAATCAGGGAAAGCCAATTATATCTGACTGTACTTTAGTTCATTTGCTTTCATAGTGAGAACATATTTGCTGGGAAATTAGAGTTGAATGTGTTGGTATGCTCCTTTTGTGCAAAAAAGGAGAGCTCATTGCTAATACTAATAGATGACATTTCTTTCATTCTGCAAAGATAACGGGATCCTGAAGGGAAGGAGAGAGGGCACCATTATATAGAAAGGGGCCTTAGGAAGGCAGCAAAAGGCAGGCTAGAGGGCAGGCTAGATGCCCTGCCATTGTAGAGATTAGGTCCCCTTCCTACCTCCTACCTGGGCTGTGCTCGCCCCATGGGCCATAAGCTGTATATCCTTTGCTACATAACTGGAAAAAATGATACTCAAGAATCACCCACCTGTACTAAGTTGGTTGACTTTTAAAAGAAAGGGAAGATACAATTTTTTTAAAAAAAAAAACTACTATTTCAGTAAAAATGAAAGCATGATTTGTAAATCTCCTGCAATTCTTTTCCAAACAACCTTAGCTCCTGGCATGTTAAAGGCAGCAATACCACAAGTCTCTATTTGTGCAGACCTGTGATTTCCATCTGGATTTTTTGGACTGTGATAGAACTTTGGTGTGAATTCAATTTTTTGACTCTTCAAGCAGGATCAGAAAGGAGTACTACTCCCAGTGGGAATTTAGACTAATTAATTGCCTGTATGGGAGAAGGAAAAGACGGATGCAAGTATTAAGTGTTTCATGTACATATTATTTTCATGTATTGCCTTGTACAGTTTGCCTTGTAAACATTCAAAGAGTTTCTAGCTTCTCCAGGGTGTTACAATCAGTTTTAAACATGCCCAGAGTTAAATCTGCTTCTGAGAACAAGTGGTTGTGTTAATGTGACTTAATTGATAACAGCTGATGTGAAACTTATTATTTAAGATCTATGTATTACTAAATAGTTACATTAAATAATGGAGAAGAACTTGAAAAAGAAAAACAAAGAAAACCCACACCAGCACATGGTTTTCATTTGGGGAGTAGGGCTGGAGAGAGGATCTGCTCTGAGGTCGACTTCATGGCTTCAGGCGAAACCAGGAGATTAAACAGAAACTGCTGCAGAACCATAGCTCGCTGATTTTAGAGGCATTTAACTCAGCATATGACAAATCTCAAGGGATCTTTTGAATTTGGGGAGAATGGTTAAATACGTTCCCTTTGTTTGGGTTTTTTGGTTATTTTTTCAATAATCAATGTTAACCTGAATAATGTCACCATGGAGAGTGACTTAAAGTTTAAAACATCTCTTAACTTAGTAGCTTCAGATAGTTTTCTACATGGCAAATGGAAAGTAGATGCCAAACAATGTCTTCCAATGTGGTCAAAATGTCTCCTTTCCAGAAGGGGGAAAAGAATAGAAGAAAAACTTAAAGCATAATGTGATGGTAGGATGTGGAGAAGGTGAGGGGACTGGAGACAAATAGAAGAAATAATTCAAACAATTCTACAGACAGCTGATATTTCCCAAACAAATACTCAAATTAGCCACCTCTAGATGCTTACATGCAGAGTAGGATTCACATGTGCTCTAACACATTAAAAGAGAATTACTTCTGCCTTTGCTTTGGTTAAAGTCTAAAGGTTAAACATAAAATGCCAGGTGGCTATGGTTCTAAACCACCTCTGTAGGGCTTACAAGACCATGTTGAAAATTGGTTTTGTAAACCTTAACACAGGTATGAGGTTGTTAGAGTGTGCCAGCATTTTTTGTAGTAACACCCCTGTCCATGGAGTTGGGGAAGAACTGCTTTTTCCTGACCTCAAGCTTAATAAGGTTTGAAGAAGATAAAGAGGAAAACAGTGAAGGCTTATCATATCTAAAGGATTTAGAAAGGACTGAGGAAATAACAACAGGCCAGGTACAGGAGAGGCATAGTCTGAATCAAGGAAAACCCAAAAGTGTGTCAGTCAGCTTTCTGATACTGTGTCAAAATACCTGAGATATCCACTTAAAAGGAGGAAAGATTTATTTTGGCCCACTGTCACAGGAATTTCAATCTATGGTCTATTGACCTATTGCTTTTGGGCCTGTGGCAAGGTAGCACATCATGGCAGGAAATATGTGGTAGAACAAAGATGTTCACCTCATTGACCAGAAGCAAAAAAGAGGAAGAAGAGAGGTAAGGGTCCCAAAATCCCCTTCAAGAGCATGGCCCCTATTACCTAACTTTCTTCTACTAGGCTCCACCTCCTAAAGGTACCAATGCCTCTCAATAGCACCGCCAGCTGGGGGAAAAGCTCTTAAGTAACATTCATGACCCCAGCTATACTGCCAAGGGTTTAAAAATAATAAATGTGTGGCAGTATCCTCTGAAGTCCACATATGCTAAGGCCCCCATAAAGAACCTGCCATCCCAGGTTAAGTGACTCTATCCTCCTCTGAGATGCATTCAAAGGCTGAATGTTGAAATGTTTGATTTTATATACTTTTCTGTAAGGGTATCATATAAATGATAATTCTAATAAATATAAGAAACCAACATATTCCAATCTTATATAGCCAGCATTTCTTTACAAATAAGAGCTGCATACCCAAACCAAGTTTTCTATTATTCTCATTACTTTTTCTCTACAGAGGCAATGGGTAGTTTTTCTTCCATACTACATTGTGCTTTGGGAGGTTTGTGCAACACCCTGCAACAAATTATGGGAGAAAAATCAACTTGTATGCAATATATAATGTGAAATATACACTGCTTTCCAGCTCTTCCTGAAGAAACACAATATGCTTTATTTGGCTAGAAAACCCAGCTGAATCTGTTCTTAACAATTACTTGTGGCTCCAAGGAGGGAGTTTGTATTTTTTATTATATCTGACCTGCCAGCTTCTCTATTAGTATTGTCTTTATAACAAATAGCCTGTTTTAAAAGTCACAAGATGGATGTGTATCAGTCCATATACTGATTCGAATACTCATTGATTCATCATTTAAAATTCCAACTTACCAAGCAAAGAAGCATAGTCTATATCATGTAAAGATCAACAAGGTCCAAGTCACTTTCCAATGCCATCTTCACCCCCTTATGATTGGTCCACCTTGTTCAGTCAACAGACTTGCTTTACATTGGTTTCCTCATTTTTGATATTGGCCTTGCTTATGAGGCCACCATAAGGACTGAAGGAGAGCAAGGATATAAACACCTACGCCTGACAGTACAACCAAAGTGCAGGCCAGCAGTCCTGCTCTGTTCTTACCAAAGCATGAGCCACTCCAAGGAACCTGGAAGCATAGCTGACTGAATACTGTGCTCAAAGAATACAAACCTACAGTCTATTTGGGGATACACAGAGACACTTTAACAATGATTTCAAAGTTTAAATCAAAGTAGAACTCATAAGACAGTATAAATTCAAATCAATAGTTCCAAGAGCTGGTGATAAGATTCCCCAGGAGGCAGAAAACTACAAAAGCAGCAGCCAAAGTTTAGGAGAATGGATCTTTATTATGAGATTGGATAGTGAAAGAGGTATAAGCAGTATTTAATATGGATATTGCAAACCAGTGCCTTCATTATAAAATTTCACAACAAAATCCTAATTTTCAGGTTCTCATTTATTCCCAAGGCCAGCTCTGAGTGGCCCCCTAAAGAGGAAGTGCACCTTCAAGGGGACCACAGTGGTCTCTGCTCTGAATTTCTTATGGGCTTTGACTGCCAATTACTGATACTGCCTGCCCGGCCCTGGTAGGCATTTGGGATTGCAAATCTCTGATTTTTGAAGTTTTGTTGACCCTGTTAAATAGTGATCAGAACCTAAGTAAAATGAACATCAACCCTCTCTGGACCACCACAGAGTACTTCTGACTCCTTCCTTCATCTCATTCTTCTGGCAGTGCTACATCTTGTAACACATTGAGGGCTGCAGTCCACACTCCAAACACAGAAAAACTGCAGATGAAACTCGAGTTTATTTTAGATGGCATCTTTTCAAATAACAACTCCTGAAGGAAATTTTCTTAAATTAAAATCCCAGAGGATTAAAAAACATTCTAACAATAACAAAGGTTCTGATGAGCCCTAGAGCTGATCTTTCAATGAGATGAGCACTATTTGCTAGGCTTCTCCACTCAAATAAAATTATCTAGTTTCAACATCTTTTTTTCTTTATTCTGAACTAGTTCTTAATGTGATTAGGATTGTTTCTCATCTCCTTCTCTTTAAGCATGATTTTCAAACCCCCACATACACACATGCACAAAGTCCAATCCCTAAAATCACCCCTTTTATCAAGATTTAGAGGAATGAGGATGAAGGAGGAGGAGGGAAGAGGAAATTCTAGCCTTCTAGATAAGGCCTCTGGGGTAAAACATTAAAAGGCTTACTTCCCTTTGTGTCCCTTAATCATCATCTATAAAACAAAAGCTGAGACTATTATTTCCATAAACTGTGAGATGGATCACAAATCATTTGCTCCTAATCTCTATAGAATAAGAAATTTACAATTGGCCTGTTTCTCTGTAAATAAAAGCAAATTCAAGGTCATGTTTATAGTGTACAATTGTATGCTACAACACTTTCTGGAATGGGAAAGAAAGAGGTGGCCCACGTTGTGGCTAACATGAAGAGAGTGTGGGGAGAGATCTGGCCATTTGAGTGAAATGTTGAAGAGAGGAACAATATCTAAGAATTACTTCCTAGGAAGTTTGCTAAGTATGGTGTAGTGCACATACATACATACTTGCCTCTTCTTCAACAATATTTCAGTAAAGATTCATGTTATTTGCAATATCTTTCAAAGATTTGTGTCTCTTGTTAGACAACATCTTCCAGGTGATTTTCAGTAGTTCTCAAAGTTGGTCCCCTAACCCTTGACCAGCATCAGGAGTACCTGAGAACTTGTTAAAAGAATCTCTGAAGCTGGACACGGTGGTGCACGCCTATAATCTCAGCACTTTGGGAAGCTGAGACAGGAGAATCACAAGTTCAAAGCCAGCCTCAGCAACGGCGAGGCACTAAGCAACTCAATGAGACCCTATCTCTACATAATACACAAAATAGGGCTGGGGATGTGGCTCAGTGGTTGAGTGCCTGAGTTCAATCTCCAGTACCAAAAAAAGAAAGAAAGAAAGGAAGAAAGAAAGAAAGAAAGAAAGAAAGAAAGAAAGAAAGAAAGAAAGAAAGAAAGAAATCTTTGAGCTCTACTGCAGATCTGCTGGGTCAGCAATTCTGGGGGTGATGGAGGCCCAGAAAAATGTATGTTCAAGTCATCCTCTAAGTGATTCCGATACACACTGAGAACTACTGCTATAACCTAGAGTGAGCAACCATTACTGATAGGCCATCTGTACTAGAGCCTATAGGTATCTCCTATTCAGATCTCCTTCACCAGCCAGTGTACCTGTCTCCTGGATGCTTTGAGTAACACAGCTGAGGGTTTATAACTGTGTGTCTCTCTGGTGACTTATCCTGGGCTGGCAAAACAAGGAGAACTGCCTGGGAAGCTGCCTACCTACCATTTCCCAACTCTGGGGCAGCTGATGAGTGACTAACAAGGTACTTAAGTTTATGCTCCCTAAAGGGCAAGACAGCTTTCCCTGTGACCCTGTGGATCACAGACTTCACCTCATACTGTATCCTTGTGGATCCTTCTTCTTTCCTATATGGCTTCCTTCTTCTCTTACAGGCTTCCACCAAAGAATACTCCCTCATTAAATCTTGTGCTCCCAAATTCTCTTCCCCAGTCTTTTTTAAGGAACCAGACTAAGATATTTTTGTTAGTTGTAATGACTAAAAATAATTGCAATGCTTTTCTCAGTGCAATAATGTGTGGGGATGGTTATTATATAATGTTGAAGAGTTCCCAAATATGTGAATACCCTTACAAGTCTTCTCAATGGTGTATCAGATAACACAGTAAAAACATAGGTAAGAACTGGAAACCCAGATGATATCTATTGAAACTTCAAGATCTAAAACTCATATGACATGATTTCTGGTAGTGAATAAGACATACTTGTTGTACAATTTTGTGTTCAATGATATGAAGAGAAAAAATTAGAAGTCCCAAGAGGGGCAGGTATTCATGTTCCCCAACATAAAATAATGCATCAAACAAATGTTTACTCAGTACCCTAAGTTCCAGGTACTGAGCTTCAATAGTAAGGTCTACAAAGTGCCCTCAAGAAACTTCCATCCTGCTGAGATAGACAAGCGATAAAGATGAATACACATAATCTGATATCAAATATTATCTATGAGAAATACTATAAACAAGAATAAAGCAGGGGAAGGAGTGGTAACTAGGGGTGGGAAGGTGCGATGCATGTCAAGGTGATATTTGAGAAACACGTACATGCAGTAAGGACAGTCAGAGCAATAGCTAGAGTGTTCTAGACAGCAGAAGAGCAAATGAAAAGGCCTTAAGGTAGGGGTTTGCATAGCCAGATCCCAACATCAAAGGGGCTCATGTGGCTGATGTGCTTTGAGCAAGGGAGTCAGTGACAGGAGATGAGTGTAGGAGGTCATCAGGGTCCTGACTGTGCAGGGGTTTGTAGGTTATAGTGTGATAGTGTGATAGGAAGTCCTCAGAGGGCTCCCCTGTGTAGGCGTGGCAAAAGAATTGGGACCACAGATAAATAGGTAGTGCGGTAGACTGGGAAAGAGTGAGATGGACACTAAGAGTTTCCAGGGAAGTGACTGATTTACTTATGTAAGCTTTAATCCAACAAGAGCTCCAAATGTCCCTGTGGGATGTGTACACATCATGCACTCCATGCAGCTCACCTTCACTCTTTGCTTTATCACACCCTACAGGAAGGAAGGATTTATGAAGGCCTTGAGTTACAGACACCTAGAGTAAGGAAGGTGCAGAGCATCATTAAAGGACTTGGTACCTAGGAAGGGTTTCAGTGCTGGTGCCTGACAATGACATTTTATTAGTACTAATTTTATGGGGAGCTGGGAATATTCACTGAGACCACTTTCTGTTCTCTTAAGCCACAGATCAAACAATATATTTCCATTTCATTTTATTCAAAGCATATAAATATGTTATTAAACAATGCATAAAGGAAGGTATTTCATGTGATCTATGCTAACAACTAAAAATCTCTACTTCAATTTTGCTCCCAATAAAATATTTCATTTGTTGCTAACCCTTGATTGGTAGTATATTTTTAAATGCATCAAAAATGTTTCAATTGCAGCTAGGGTTGTAGCTCAGTGGTAGAACACTTGCCTAGCATGTGTGACGCACTGGGTTCGATCCTCAGCACCATATAAAAAATAGATAAATAAAATAAAGGTATTGTGTCCATCTACAACTAAAGAAATATTTAAAAAACAATGTTTCAATTATGATTTCTAACACAAGCAAGTTTTAACATAGGAAATCAATTCTTTGGTAAGGAAAAAAAATCCACCCAAGTTTACTTAAAACAATATTTAAGACTTAAACCAATAGAGACTCCTAATACTCCTTTTCTAAGTGGAAGTCAGTTTTTCCATTTGTGAGTTTCCTGATGTTGGTGATTGTGGTCTATGTTCCTGTGTTCAGGTGGTTAGGGAAAGTGGGTTACGGGAAGAATGAAGGGACTGGTTTTAAAATTAAACCTGAATCTTTCACATGCCTTAAGGATTATGTCCAAAAGAAATTGCTTTCCTTGGGACCAAAGGTACTATCTCACCACTCAAATGCAAAGGCCCAAAAGTCTATTTATACACTCTCTATGATTTGTTTCCCAGATTTAGCTTTCTACAAGCACTTCCTTTAGGGAAACACATACTTTCCCTCTCATGCAGCCCAATTTCCTGTAGGAATGCCTCCTTAGGAAACGATCATCACAGCATTGTTCTTGGGCTTATGGTGACAACTTGGAAAAGCAAAACCTGCATATACACACATACCAAACACCTTCCCGAACAAGGCAAGGATAAAGCAAGGAAAGGGGAGTGAAGAAATAGTCTCCATTTCCCAAACTAATCCTCCTTTATTATTTCTTTGCTTATTTATTTATTTACCATCAAATAAGAGTTTCTATAAAATTTTCTTAACTCATTCTGGGATTTCAAATATAAATTTAAATATGTATTCATTTGCTTATTCTTTACCTTTAAATACTAGCTTTTATAGCATTTTCTCAGCTCATTGTGGGATTTCCAACATATACCTCTCATTTGAAGGCATGCTCTTATTTTAGTGTCAGGTGTAAATTCATGTAATCCAAATCACTATTAGAGCTTAGGTCAAACAGTTCTGCCCTGGGCAATTATAGGATACCCAGGGTTGCTGTAGGGACAACGCCAACACAAGGGTGCTCATATGTCCTAAGGGTGAGTGAGGGTGGATGATGAGGGAGAGTAGCTCTCCAGTTACCCAAGCCGTGTCATGATTACAGGCCTTGTGGGGACTCCCTGAAGGAGCAGAACTACTCATTCTGAATTAAGTGAGGATGTCCTGGGCTGTGTCCACAAGAGAAGGAGAAGGGGGACATCTGAGTTATATCACCTCACTTCGAAAACACAAAGCTAGCTTGCAAAATTCTGGCAATGCTATGGTCTCCTCCAGATTAAGCCTCCACAACGTCTCTAGTGATGGTTGCCCCCAAACTGGTGTTTGGACCAAGGCTGATTGCCCCTATGCAAAGCAGCCTCCAGAAAGCTGCTAAATGGATACTGCTGCCAACTGAAGTAACTACTGCTAGATGCCAGCCAAAGAGGAAAGGGCATGTTTCCACTCACTGATCATCAACCCTGGGTTCCAACGTCACAATGACCACATTCTCTCAACTCTTCAGAGTCTATCATGCTGACTTTTCAAGAAGATACAACAAATGCATTATGGTCCAAAGTGCATACTAATATAAATAAAAGTACACTTACCATGGAAGAACTGAAATATTAGAAATGATTATGATCAAAGAAATACTAGACAAAGCTGAGCACTTTCTAAGCTATACATTTAAAGATATTACTTCTCTTAATCCTCATAAAAATCACAGTCTTTGAAGCAGATATAATTCTTCTCATTTTATGCATGAGGAAACCAAAGATGAAGAAAAGGAAGTTAATAAAAGTGAAGCAACCTGGAGCTTTTTTGACTGTGAATGCATACCCTTTGTCCTGCTCCAGTCTCCTCTGAGAGTGGAAGGGGACTTCCATGAGTGCAGTAGATGGAATAGTCTCTCTCGTGGTTCCAGGGAGATCCAAGGACAAATGCCAAGGGCAAAGGCAACAATTTTACATCAGCAGCACAACAAAGTGGCTCAAGACCTTGCTTTAAGCTTCATTATTCCTGATGGCATAAAAATCAAATCCCATTTCTGCCATGACCCAAATTTTAAGATGTGAAGTAGTTGGTTGGAAGAAGCAATGACTTCGAGGTCTGAAACATTTGGGGTTTGTAACAATGTAGTGCTGGGACAAAAGGGCAGAATTTCTAATTAGTGTCAAAATAGTGATTTGTAACACAAATGGTACTGTTAAAATTGGAAATTAGAAAACATCAAAATAATTCCAAAAGGAACCAACCAATTTTGAATAAAAATGAAAGCATAAAGATCATCGCTGGCCAGGTGCAGTGGTGCATGTTGCACACCTGTAATCCCAGCAGCTCAGGAGGCTGAGGCAGGAGGATCACAAATTCAAAGCCAGCCTCAGCAAAAGCAAGGTGCTAAGCAGCTCAGTGAGACCCTGTCTCTAAATAAAATACAAAATAGGGTTGTGGATGTGGTTCAATGGTCAAGTGACCCTGAGTTCAATCCCTAGTACCAAAAATAAATAAAGAAGATCTCTGTGATGATGGAGTACTTCTGTCTTGAATATAGAAGTCATTATATAAATCTGCATATGATAAAATGACATGAAACTACGCACGCAGCACCAACTGTCCAATGTCAGTTTTCTGATTTTGATATTGCACTATAAGTATATAAAATGTAACCATTGGGGGAAACCAGGTGAGGAGTACACAGGCTTTCTCTACAATTTTTGTAAATTATTATTAACCAATAATTATCTCAAACAGTCAAAATAAAATTTAAATGAAAGCATAACAGAAATAGAATAAAATAAAACTGAATAGCTGAACTTGGTGTGGGCAAGCAGGAATCTTTTTAAAAAAATATTCATAAATGCAATCACAGAAATGGAAAACTTCTGAATGTTCAAAATTACAAAATTAAAAGGCAAATATTTGTATGTTTTCAGCATATCTGACAAACGAAGTTATACAGTCCTTAATATAACATTTATAGTGATTGAGAATGTGGGCTTAGGGGCCAGACTGCTTGTTTTGAAATCATGGCTCCACTACTTACCACCTGGGAAACTTTGAGAAAAATGACCTTGCTTAGCACCAGTCTTACCATCTGTGAAGTGGGAATAATAGTAGTGTCTTCCACAAGGATGAGTTGTTGCAAACTAAATGAGTTCATACAATGTAAAGTCCTTAGAACAGTATCTGGAACATGATGTTATTTGGGTTAGTTGTCATCATTGTGGTAACTATTATAATTTGATACAAAAAGAAAAACTTCTATGATTCCAGGCTTTCATTCAGGAACTTGCTGGAGCAAACTACTCTTGATAACTCAAGACAAATTTAACTGTGCTGAGCTGTAGTATATCTTCATTCTGAGTCAGACCTGGCCATTTATTCTGACAGCTTATGATCTATGTTATGTTAAGTGACCTCTACCTTTGTGTCACTGTTAGCTGGAACTCTTTGCTCCTTTCAACACCCCTGCCTCCATGGCTATTTACCCCCACCTCCCTCTTAATCTAGTGCTTCTAGTCCACTGTAATTAGGTCACAGGATATTCATGAATCCCCTTTTGCTAGTATCCAGTGCTGTCATCTGACACCCCCATTATCCCCTTGTTAATCTTCACAATATCCTCATGGAGTAAATTTCACTCTCTCCACTTAGAGATGTAGAGAAGGGAACTCAGAGAAGTCAATGACTTGCCCAAGGCCCCTCAGCTAGCAGATAGTAGCACCTAATCCCAAAACCATTGGTAATGAATAATGATTTAACTTGGTTTTCTTGACTTTGATGTGTTCTACTTGCCCAAGGTCACTCAGCCAGCAGATAGTAGCACCTAATCCCAAAACCATTGTTAAAAGCCTAGACTGGATATTTCCAATATGATGAGAATACCTCTAGCCCACATCATGTCTAAACTAAGAGCTTTCCAATTAGCATCTGTGGGGTTCCACATTTTCTAGAAAGAGCTTCAGGACAGTCTTGTTCACTCCTGTAGGCTTTACTTTTTCTTCCTGATTCTTAATCAGTGTTATCAAAACTATTACTCTAGATATCTTCTCTTGGCAAGTCAGATGCTCTTATAGTTGGGCCACACTTTATGCATGAGCATACATTTATTTTCTGTGTCCCTTTGGTTGTTTTAAAGCTCTTTCTCCCCACATAGACTGGAGGCCCATAGAACACAAAGACCATGTACTGTTATGATCTGGTATCTACTCACAAAAATTAATACAATGGTCTATAATTTCTGACCCTTGGCCCCCAAATTTAGAGCAATGCATGGAAAAGGCAAACATAGTCCATGTTTCTGTTTAAGAGGCTTTTGTGTATATGCTCACCTTTGGCCACCTAGGATTACAAGTATGGAAACCTGAATATCAGTTATTCTGATACCAAGAAATAGAAACAGACATTTGGTGTTACTTTGGGCAAGTGATTAACTGAAACTTTCCTTGTTGTCAAGGGAGTTTATAACTTTTCAGGAAACCTACTTTACAAGATAGCTCTTGCAATCCTTCCAGTCTTCAAAGCAATTTGAGTGTGTATATAAAGGATACTTTGCAGGAGAAAAGGATGCAAAAACCACATTATGAGGGGATGTCAATGCAGAGCTTTTCCTGTGCTGGAAATGGGGAATGCAAATTTCTCTTGTTATACTATTCTGCGTGGATATCACTTTGTTATTTCCCTTGGAATAAATAACAAAGGTGGGCAGCAGCAGTGCTACAATGGCTCTGTTAGTACATAAAAGCAGAACCAGAATATTCTGATACATCAAGTGGGCTTATTTGAGAGTAGTACAGTTCTTCACTGTAAGGGTTCCATGTTTAGCTCTGCTTTATAGGTAAGTGCCCCAGGGGATAAGAAAATAGCCCAGGAAATGCATTTCAGTGATCTTTTATTGAGCTGAAAATCCCACACTGGTGCTTGCAGGGTATTAGCTAAGAACACCTTGTTACACTGTTCTCTCAACCCTGAAAACAAGGAGCAGACCCGTGTTGATGGATCACTGTGAAACTGAAAGTAGCTTTACAAAGTAGTCTGACCCCTAAAGCACAGAGGTTTAAAGTGAGGTGGACTCAATGCCTTTAATATACACATAAATCTAAGGTACCGATACCATATGCTTAAAACGTCATTGCTGAGCACACGGGGGAGGAACAGGCAGACAGATGCCCATAGTCCCAGAAGCTGAGAAGGTAATTTGTGGCTCTTAGAGGTAATGAATAATGATTTAACTTGGTTTTCTTGACTTTGATGTGTTCTACAGAAAAAAAATCACATAAAAATGTGTATTTTCCACTCTATTATTTCTATAATCTGAAACAGTGCCAAGTTTCTTTCACATGAAGAGAAATAATCTCAACAGAGTGAAAGGTTAAAAACTGGATTTTAAATTTTTTCTGAACTTGTTCTAGCAGCCTTCCTGTCCATCCAGTACAAATAATAAGATATAAAAGAAGTCTGATCACTGATAATTACCTCTCTATAACCAGCTAAATAATCTGAGGAAGGCCTGGCTGCCTACAATCCACTGGCCCTAGGCAGAATGCTCAGGTTTTTGGTTCTTAGAGAGCTATTTTTGGAAACTGGTTTTTAGCTGGGTTTTCAGAAAGGGCTAATGATAAGGGGAGAGTGGCATCCTGTAATGATGTAACCCAGGTGGATCACACACCACAGCTTTACCTCGGCATGTGCGTTTCAGTGAAGGGCTGTAACCATGGCCTGGGAATTACCCAGGAACTCCACACCTGAGGTCAAGTTTTTAGAACATACCTCCTCTTAGCTCACTGTCTGGCTCCAGGCCCCAAGTAAACTTCTTCCACAACTCAGCTTCCTCAATTGGAAGGAGGAAGAAGCTCCCATATAAACACTTCACGGAGCTTTTTAGTGAAGTTTAAAACAACCCAGGAGGGCAGAGTGTGTTATAGCTTCAGAACTGCCTTGGATATTTTCAACAGTGAAAATAATATGCTGGCTAATGAGAGAAAGCTTGGTAGGAAGGAGATCTGGAAATCTACCTCCTATCAGTGCCCAGGGGGCTGTGAACTTTAACAGTCTCTTTAATCATGATGTAGTTCTGTAATTCTTAAAAATGCCCTATCATTTCCCAGATGATCATATGGAAAACACTATGTATATGTCCAGCATGTAATCAGTTTGTCGGGACATCTGCTTTTCAAAAGACCGGTAGCAGATACCTCTGAAAAGGACAAAGTTGGTCTCAAGAGCTGCCCGACTACCCTGTGGAGCCCAGCTTTGAGCCCTCAGGCCACACAGCATCAGGCATAAAAGGCCTCAGTAGCCCACGGGCCTCTGAACACTGTATGGCAGATGAGCTCAGCCCTCTAAAGTGGCTGCTGTGGCTGAGATAGGGGTGTCCTGCCAAATTTACTTCCTGAGGGCAAGTTCAGCCAAAGTCACATTAAAAGATGGTTGCTTAATGTTGGCAGAACTTTTCAGGAGGCACCAAATGAGGGTGTGTGAAAGGAGGAGGAGTGGGTATCGGTGTCATAAATTGACTAAGCCTGAACAGAACAAATGGTTTCCTGTCCTCACATTCCTAATCTCTGATGAGGTGGGAGCCTGCCTCAGAGGCCTGGGGCTTTCCTGAAGAAGCTATAAAAGGAAAGAATGATAAAGGGTTTCAGCAGGACCACTACCAGCCCAAACAAAGAAGAGGAGGGACAGGCAGCCCCTCACAACCCCAACCCTGGCTTATGATTTTCTGACTGGGTTTGCTACAGGAAGCTACTTATAAGAGATGTGAGGTTTGGTTTTGTTCCTGTGGTGGCTCTTTTTCTCCTCAGCGAGCAACTGTGGGTCACATGCAATCTCTTCATGTTCTCACAGTAGACATTTAAGTTAAACAAGATGCAGTAGCTTCTTTGGCACCACACACCTCCTAGTGGCCTCAAACAAAACACACTACCTGCTCAGCAAGTACCCGTGCTTTCTCCATTCCAGCTGCCTGAAATCAAGATTTAAACAGCAGCCAATGCCTACATGTAAAACCATCATGAAAGACAATAAATACGTTTCTTTCATTTGATTTTCAGGACAAGGAAAAGTCATTGAGCATTCCCTCTAACTTTGGTCATTTTTTCAGTCATGAAAAAACAGGAATAATTAATTTGAAAGAAGAAGAAATTGAAAGTTGTTCAAAATACTCAGACAGTGTTATTGGCCTATTTCCTTCAGATTTCCAAGTTACTCAAATAGCTGTATATCAGAGATTTTTCCCATTATGAATACCTATATAGATTCGATGCTTAGGTCTCTCATTCCATGATCACTTAAATCCTATAATACATAATTCCACTCAAACAAGGCCTGAACAGATCCATCTCTTAGGGACAAGCTCGATTCTCCTGAAGGCTTTAAGATCTTGCAGTCCTGGGACAGGACTGAAGATGTAAGGCCTGCCCACTTAGCTAATATACAGTACACTACAATTACAAACACAGGGTAGAAGGCAGTTTTCAGAGGGGCTCCAGGCATCTCCAGAGTCTCAGAAATTGTATTTGACTCATGAAATTTAGAATTCTCCACCCACACTTATCAATGTCATCTTCTTTCTCCTCGTCCTTGTTCTAACCTTCTCTATAAATCAAGAGACACATGCAGCTGCCTACAGCTATCACAGAATCACAGATTTCTCTAATAAAGCAAATTCTAATGCAAAGGGGGAAAAAGTTTCAGTAAGGCTCAGAGTTTGGGGCTCAGGGGCTAAATCAAATAGCCTCAATTCTAATTCCGATTCTGCCAATAATTAAATAATTAACAACAGTTGAACTAAACCTTGTATACGTTTTAAGTTAACATAAAGTAACCCATTTGATCTTTACAACATAATTCCGAGGCTTTGCCCTGGTTTATAGATGAGAAAGCCAACTCCAAGGTCTGCAAAACTTGGCAAAAGTCAGTTTCTACTTTGGCAAAGCTGTTGCCACATGCAGCCTTCTCACTCAGTGTCTACCACCATGTGGCCTGAGCTCTTTCTCCCCAGATTCCCATCCAGTCCAAGCTGCATGCACAAACCTACTTGCTGTCTACCCTCTGTGCCCCTTAGCAGGCCTGTCTCATCACACCGTGAGCGGTCATCATGATTATTGGTATATTTAGCCTAGGGTTCCTAAAGGTCAGAAACCTTGCTGTGAACAAAAAGCATGGAAGGAGCTGGGGCTATAGCTCAGTGGTAGAGCGCTTGCCTAGCATGTGTGAGGCACTGGGTTGGATCCTCAGCACCAGATAAAAATAAACAAATAAAATGAAGGCATTCTTTTCATCTACAACTACAAAAATATTTTTAAAAGTTAAAAAAAAAAAGCATGGAAAACCCATCTTTGATGACCAAAGGACCATGGCACAGCATCTTGCACATAGTATGTGCTCCATAAATATTTGGCAAATTGAACTAAATTGAATTAATGTATTATGAAATTGCAAGCCAGCTGGATTTTGTGCCTCCCCTACCCTGTAATTTCTTATTCTGAACCCAACTCCCATCAATCAAAACCTATTTCCAGATCTTTCAAGCACACAGAAACTGCCTGATCAATAGAAACTTAAAACGATCCTCATCACAGTAGATAGGGTATAAACCTGTATCTAAATGGATGTGACTCAAACATTAGACACAGCCTGAAAGTCTGGAATGATGTGGGAATGTCAAGGCTTTATCAGAAGGCCAGAATCACATTTGAAACTCAATGGAACCTAAGCCTATACCAAAATCACAGATATCCACAGTCATCCTTATTGCTTCTCATCTATCACTTGAAAACTAGGAGTCATAAACTATTGGAAGTATTTTTAACTTGCTGATTATTTGGATAGTAAAATGTAATGCTTCAATTCTAACTGAATACTAAGCCCAATCTTAGCAACCGATTAGACAAATTGACTTTGAAATCAAACTAAAAGTCCAAGAGAAAGAGAGCAGACTATTTAAGATTATGCTGATATTCTGATATGTGTAACTTGAGGCATCTGTGAACTCACCACGATAAATAACGGAGTGTAGTCGCTTCCACCTCTGGGATGCTTACCACTCAAGGAGCCTCCCTGTGAGGGAGAAAGCATCCTAAACTCCTTTGCAGCCCTGAGCCTCCACTCTATTTACAAATGAACACAGTAAGGCATCTATATTCTATCCTTGAAGATTTCTGAAACTCAGCTCCCTTCTCCCACCAGCCTCTGTCATTTTGGTTTATACTTTGAAGCACTGTGTTCTGCCTTTCCTACTTTCTCCTGCCTCCTCCTCCCTAATTCCTCTATCAGTCTGGCTTCCTGTCACCTGGCCCTGAGATATTCACCTGCATTGTGCAGATTACATGGACAACACCTACACTTCCCTGATGGCCTTTACACCACTGGCATCCTTGTGCCAGCCATGCCAACTGGGTCTTCCATCTCTCCAGCTCTTCCATCATCTGCAGGACTTGTTTGTACTCTTCTTGTCTGCAAAGCTCACTTTGAGCGACTCCTACTCTTCATTCAGGACTCAGCTCATGTAACTAAGGAAGTCCTCACTGACTCTAGCAGGCAGGGACAGAATCTCTTCCTCTCTGTTTTCTAAATATCTTGGACATATATCAAGTACAGCATGCATGACATCAAATAGTAATCTCTGTTAACTTCTCTGCTTTGTGTTCCCAGAGGAACAAGGCACATTGCGAGCACTGAGAGAAAATAGCATCTTGGTGGACTGACTAATTGAATGAATGAGCAGAAAGATGCAGTGATGCCATCGCCTGAGGACACTGAGACACTTTTATGGCCCTCTGCACAACACAAAGCCTGCCAGGTTAAATGAAACTGAACCACATTCTTCCCATCTTGACCAATCTGTGCTCATCCAGCCAGTATTTATCGTTCATCTACTGGTACACACATTTTACTAGTGGAAAATAAAACTAGTGGAAACAAAACCAGGTAAGTCAACAGTCTAGAGGAATCTACATGCCAGAGGGGCAATAAGCTTATAGACAGAGCAATGGAGGTCTGACTGAAAGATCAACCTCTCTTTGTAGGAAAGGTAGGAAAAAATGAGCCATTTGAGTTTTGAATCAGATCTTAACTGATGAGTAAATGAATATTCACTTTTTGAGCCTTTTAGCTGTGTGTGTGTGTGTGTGTGTGTGTGTGTGTGTGTGTGTGTTGGATATCTGCTACTACTATGCACAAAATACTGTGCTGTGAATATTTATGCAAATGTTAATCACACACTAATTACACACTGTAATCAAAAACTCTCCTTGGTTATTTTCTGCTAACATAATGTCCTTCTGCATGTCTCTAAGATTCCAGTTGTTCTTGGGATGACAGTTGTTTTAACATTCCACAGACCCTAGTTTGCTGTCCCTGGACTGCTTACTCTCCTGAGTCCTGTTAATCTCTCATGTTTATTATCATTTTTTCAGCTGCAGTCATTGTGAACAGTAGTGTGTTTTCCCCCATGGTAATAAATATTCATGTATTTATAAAGTAATGAGGAAAATGTTGCTGAGCATGAAAGAGTCATGTCAACAGGAGGGAATGAAACAGCATTAAAATCTATTAACATTCTCACACCTTCCTCGCTGCTCAATTGCTCCAGAGGAAAGAAGCTGAAACTTGGAGTTGAGAGGTTTTGATAATGACTACAGGATGGGCAAGAAAACAAAGACACATCTGGCTAGTCATGACTCGGGGTATCATTTCTATTTCACAATAGCACATGGGTGAGAAACACTTTGGTGTTTTTTCACATTATTTATTTATTCCTTGGAGACTGGGTTAGTCTCTACCTCAAACATAAGACACAGCCTGGACTATGATGCCTCGAGTTGCAGGCTGCTCTGCCCTGTTAGGAAATGAGGGTCACCTATAATAGGGACTACTAGTCAGAACTCATAGCTGTACTCAGAGCTCAGACCTCCATGCACATGCATCTACTAGCTCAGAAGCAGCTACTGTGAGAACACAGGTGTCAGTTTCCTTTCCCATGATGCCTGTCTGATAGGTGTCTAAGGATTAATGCAAAGTTAGTTCTAGAGTGCTTTGAAATATGAACAGTGTTGCCGGACGTGAGAGCATGCAGGTGTACACACACCAACTAAATGGCAAATGTTCACTAGACATATGCTATTAGAAAAGGGAAGAAAGAAAAGATGGTTGGATGGGGTGGTGGCACAGGTACTAAGTAGATAAGCATCTTGTACTCAGAAAAGCGTTGTAATTCTCACTGTACCACTTAGGAAATTAGGAAAGCTACTTGACCTCTCCAGGCCTCAATTTCATCATCTCCTTAATGCTGTGGTTCTCACTAGGGAAATTCCCATTTGTCACCCTTGCAGGAACATTTGAGAAGTGTGGAGATGTTTTTGATGGGGGAAGTTGGGGTCCTACTGGCATCTATTGAATAAAGGAACCCTAATAAGCATTATATAATGCATAGCAGCCCCCATAACAAAAAATTATCCCTAGCCCCAAATATCAACAGTGGTAAGGTTGAAAAATCCTGTCTTAATGGAAAATAGCAACTGTACCTGCCTCAAAAAGCTTGAGGGGAAGATAGAATTAAAGGAGGCAGTGCATTGCAATTATGTCAATATTTGCTATTACTATTATCATTCAAATCCATTATCACTTTTGGAACAGACATTGGAATTTTTGCCCAGTTAGTGAAAAAAGTAAACTAACATTGGTTAAAAGCGTATTTTGTGCCAAGGACTGGGGACTAAATGCTTTATGTAACTCACTATGTATAACAACACAATAATCTCATTAAATAATTATTTCCAATTTCTGAGGTTAATTCAAGACTCCTCAGTTTCAGAATCTTTGTGGAAAAGAAGAACACATTTATTATGATGTTGAAAAGAATGGCTAGACTACTGAAATGTGACTTAGCAGGGCTATGAAACAGATAAAGTTGTTATTCTCTTATTCTCTTAGCATTTTCCTTCCTCCTGCACACTTAAGAAATCCCTTCATTGTCCAGCTGGGCTGTCTGCCTCTACTGTTCCCCATTACCCCTAAAACTCAGCCCCTAAACTTCCTTTCTATCATCACCACTAGGATCCCTTGGCCTTGTTAGAAACTCATCAAAATCCCAGTGTATCCTTATGGATCACATGCTGATTTTCCCAAAAATATGGTAAAGTGTTTAGAGTGGATAATATTAATAAAATAAAAAATTAAAATAGCAGAAATCTAAGATTCTTAAGCAATTCTGTATCTGGATCATTTTGGCTACAAATGGCATTTAAGTATCCCTCAGCAAGACCCCACAAGTGCTCATTCTGAGACCAGGATTTACAAAAATTTATCTATCTATCAAAATTTATTTTAAAAGATTTATAAAACAAAGGGAGCAGCCAGCATAAATGGCTCTGCTCTCCAAGCCAAAGCCATTAGAATTGACCAGGTGACCAAGTGGAATTAGGCTATCAAATCACCCAAAATGTCTTCAGGCATTTGGTCCCAGTTTGTGAACCAAAGTAATCATCTGATCTCAGAAAGTACAGCTCCATTTCTTAGGCAATATCTTCTAAAATGAGAGACCTGGCTGCTGATGCCAAGAATTGTTTTATATCTTCTTTGACTTGTTTGTTTTATAGGACCAAAAGAGGACAAAGTCACATCCTTCTCAAGAACTTAAGCAAGGGCATGGTTCTGTTAACAGACCAGTGAGAACAATGCAGAAATTGTTCACTACCAGTGTGAATCATTTTCAGACAATCCCCAGAAAATCTGGGATAAGTTAGGTGGAAGAGAGATAGATGACAGTATGTGGACAACTTTATTTATGAATGTTAATAAAATTTCTATTGCAAAGGAAATACTAGAGACAAAACTGAAAAGCCCTACATTGAGAATGAAGCTTATTCCAGGCTGACGCTGAGATGCAAACAGGCTAAGGACCAATTCATTAAGTGCCAAGTTCAAAAGAGGGATGGCAGGCTGAAGCTCAGCTGGATAAGTTCCCTCCTCAGAGTTTTGCCAAGAGCCTGATCACACACTTTGCAGCCCATCATAGATATGTTAGAGCAGACCTGACATCCTTGCTGAACTTTCTCCATGTCAGCTTTTTGCAGGATGGAAACAAATCAGTGGATTTTGGACCAAAGGCAATCTTCCTCATTCACACTTGGGGCCTTTGACAGAAACTTTCAAAATGGAAGCCAGTCAAACTTAAGACTAAGTTTTGCAACATCTGGAGATCCCTTTTAAGGACAATGGCTGATAAAACCAGAATGGGCTTGAACTTTTGTGCAAATACACTCCAAGGATATCCAGATATGTGTGGGTTTATACAGTAGATACTGACATCTTTAATTTGTTTGAGCTGTGAGAATGTTTTCCAAAAGTATGGTGAGAACATGGTAAGAAAATGTGTTTGTGAGGGCAAGAAAATGTGTTGTGAGGTTAGAATGAAATTGTTTGAAAACAGCACTTTAAAAGAGTGGCTTCCCTTAGAACATGCTCAGGTCATGGAAACAAGTAAATATTTTAACTCTATTTATGCAACTGAATTGAAGAAGAAGTGACTATCAAAGTGTCAGTGAGGTAAGATTAGGTTTCAAAATTTTAATACTGAGCAATATACTGAACACCCAGTTCAAACAAAAGCCAGGATTTCTCCACTGGCTAATCTTTTTTCCAGCCAATAAGCCCAAGTGTTTCACACTTGTTTATGGCAGCAGATCAGGGTAGCCAAACAGTGTGACATCTGAAGCCCAAAATTCTGGTTCAAATCCCAGTTGTGATACTAATTGTGAGATTTAGGGACACTTGCTCAACATCTCTGACCCTCAGCTTTCTCATCTGTTAAATGAAGTAAATCATATTGTATCTACCTTGTAAGTTATATGATAAATTAAATGAGTGAATGCATGTGAAGCATTTAGAAAGAATAGTGCCTGCTGCATAATCCGTCTTCCATCAATTCCAGCTCTCCTCCTCTGATTTCATAATCCCACAGACCCTCTGAAATGAGTACTATCCATCACTTTCATGTTATAAATGAGGAAAGTGAGGATTTCCTAGGTAAATTAACTTATCCAGGTTCAAATAACTCTTAAGTAGTGGAACCACCTTGAAACAACTTCTATCACAAGACAACACCCAAGCTGGCAACCATAAACTATGTAATGTATTGGGGTGAAATGGACTATTTTTAAAGAGAAGGGTCAGTCTTCCATACTGATGGGAATAAAGGTGGCAGGACAGAGATTAGGAATGCATTGAGTCCAAGACGTAGCTCTGAATGTCCTTCCATGGGGCAACCACAACTCCCTTCCTCTCCCCAAATTGCTTATAGAAGGAATAAGGTGATATGATTTCAACATGGGCCCCTACTAACCCAATCAAAACTCTTTGACTTTAATTCAATCAGACTGCTTTCCTAACTCAGTACAAAGTGTGTGCATCTGAAAGCCACTCTCCCTCCCTTTATCAACAAATAAAAAAATGCTGCTCTAGTCATAGTTGGACATCTCACTGGGAGAATTTTACTAACTGTAGTCCATTTCAGCCAGCTTCTGGGTGAAAGAAAAGAGGTCTAGCATGCTCTTAGAGAATTTTAAATTAAGGTTTAATGTTGGTTGCCTGGGCATTTTCTTTGTCTATTTTTCCCCTAGAACCTATCTCCTCTACCATTATCCCTGACCTGAAGCCAGGCTCTATGACCAGTATAAGTGTCCACTGGAGCAGCACATTCTCACCTTCAACACATTTTACAACTCTATTTTTCTCATCCAACTTCCCCTGGGTGGAGACTCTTACTATGTATTATAAGGGGCTCTTTGCATTTTTAGTGATTGCTCCATAAAAGTCCATAAAATCAAGACTTTCAAGCTTCTGGATGTTTGCTTTTATTGTTCTTATTCCCTAGACTTTAAGTACCTTCTTCTTTCTCCTACCCTACACCTTTATCTTTGTTCCCTTCTCTTGGCAAACCCATACCCTTTCTCTAAGGGGAAGATTTAAAGGTCACCTCTTCACTGTGATTTTCCTAACCACATGAACATTTGTGCTTCCTGCAAGACAGAATTACTACCTTGCCTGCATTCCTCATTTCTCATTGTACTTAGAAAGCACCACTACTTCATCACCAAGTGCACTGTATCATAACCGTTTTCTGTTGAGTACCTAGCTCTGTCTTGAAAGACAGATGCTCAGTAGGGTTTATTGAGACACACTATAAAGGGTGACTAGGATAGATAAGGCATAATATAATGAGAAAGGTGATATAATGAGAAAGAGCATCATTTTTAATATTGGAGAGATCTAGGTTCAAATTCTGGCTCTCCTATCTCCTATATCCTATGGCGAAAGTTCTATGAAGTTCTATTTCTCCATCTACGAAATAGACAACATGGTTCTAAGAACTAAATTTAAAAGGTTATACAATTTTTACTACATGGTAAATATTTAACAAATTTTTTGAATTTTCCCCACAATCTCTTCTCTTTATATTCATACTCCCTTAAGCCTCATAGTTTCTCTTCTTAGTACAGATGAAAAGGTAGTTGTTAAAAGATTGAATAAGGGGGAATTGTAATGACATTTTACAGGAGTCTATTCAAACAGACCCTAAGAAGGGGAGGCTTCCAATTGACTAAAACACTCTAAATGTAGGATAGCTCCAGTATGGAGATGAACATAGCACTCTTCAGCCAAGAATATAATAATTTCTAACTCCACTGACAAAATCATTGCAGTCACTGAGTAGACATGGCAAGTTATCTTAGGTTGGCTCCATTGAAGTTCTGATATATTTAATGCTGACTCCACACTCACCAGAAAGCTGGGCCTGCCTTCTGGAGAGAATGAGCCATTGTGCTGATTTTGATTCTTTGCAGATCTCTATGGCTATGATATCTCATGAACAATAAGCAACAATGACTTCTGATTTTAATCTGGCTTCTGCTTTTAGTTTGGCTCTGGTTTTTCTGTAGTCCTAGAGACAAAGCAACAGCAAAAGTAAAAAGTATCGCATGTAAATTAATCACTTAGTTTTCTGTAGCTAGCAGTCTTATACATATTTCAGCTTAGTACAAGACAATTCGGATGGATCTTGAGTGCATTTTTTGCTTCTTCACAGAGAGAGCCAGATCACCCAGAACTTCATCCAGCTTCTTATGCTTACTTGTTCCTGTAGACTCCATCTCTATTCTTTGAGATCCTAAGTTCTCCAATAGTATGGAGCCCCAACATCAGTTTTTTCTAAGTACTCCTTCCTTGCTCTAGAGAAAAAATCATATAGCCAGATGCAAAAGCCAAAGTCCTGGTGGGCTCTGGACTTTAGAGGAGAAGAAGACCTCATCAGGGTCTGTCAGCAACTTTCAATCACAATCTTCAGGTCTTCCCATGATGCAACTTATGTATTTATATTTATGTGGATGAAGTGTTTGCGCTCGTACTCTCTCTCACTAGTCCATTAACATGATTTACAGCAAGACTCCTGCAAATGTAGTCTTCCAATAAATAATTAATATATTAGGCATAATGTACATATTAACATAATATATTAGGTAATCATTAACATCATTAGGTATGGGGGCAAGTCAATGCTTTAAGAAAGATAATATTTGATTTATAGAGCACATCTAAAGGTGACTGGAGAGAAGGTATACTTAAGATTATAAAACATTTTCTAGTTTTAAAATGTCTTTTGAGTAGAAATGAACTCTTCATAAAAGTGTTCTCATTCATAACTAAGATGATACCGTAAATGCCAACTTTAAAAAGAGCCTTCAGGCAACAGTTGCAGACAACCAAATTGTACCCATTATGTTTACCATCTTGGCCCATGTCCCAAATTCCACATGTTTTGGCATCCTTTTTGATTCAACAATAATGGCTCAAACATGAATTTTTTTCTTTCTGTTGCTATTCCAAATGCATGCAAGAAGAAACCCATTTGTCTAAATATGAACTTGAAATTCTTTCTGCTATGGTGACCATAAACATCAATCTTCAGAAAGTAAAAGCAAAATATTAATTTTCCTTTCTGTTGGAGCACTTTATGTTTCTGACATGAGAAACTTATCCTATTAAGTTGTAATTTACAGCAGCTACTTATTGCTTAAATGTGAAAAATCCACATGGGTAAATCACGGGAATTAAGGAAGGGAGTACCCTGAGTAAACTAATATGTGCAACTAATCCACATGATTCATTCTATATCCCCACCCTCTGACTATACACCCTCCAATCCACTCACCCTACTCCCTACCACTCAATTAGATGAGAAATACCTAGCAGAGTTTGGCTGCTACAAGAATTTGACTCGGAATGAATTGACTTGTTCTGTTTACAAAACTGAGCCTTTTACTATGATTTTTTATCATCGGTACCATAATTTCATCAAAAGATTCTCTGTCTTTGTTATATGATGCCTTTCACACAGTGAAGAACTACGGTCAGGGGAAAATTTTGTCTTTATAGAAGGTCAGTAGTTACAGGGAGGTTCTGCCTAAAATCCAAAAGGATTGCTCTTCATTAAGGTTGTTAAATATTCTCATTGGGAAATTATTCATGATAACCTAATCCTCTTTTCCCTTGATAATGACATTCTCAACAAACTATACTGCTCTTTGCTTGGAAATCTAAGAAATTTTGACTTCACACATAAAAATATATTCTCATTATTTCATTTCCCCACAACCTAGAAATGGCTCATTTCTTGCTGTCAACTGGATTCCCAAACCTTCTGTAGAACAAGGAGAAGTCTGGTCTGGCCAAGTCTTTGTTGTTGTTGTTGTTGTTTTTGTTTTGTTTCTTTCCATTTATTTGACAGTGTACAAAGGAATAAACACAAACAGAAAAATGCAGAACAGTGTGAACAAGAATGTGTACTAGTCTGTAGCTTTTTGAGCATGTCTTTCTTGAAACAGACTTTTAAAGAAAGTTAAAGTGGGGTCTTTGTCTCATAGAATTAAATAATTTTCTCTTTTTCCTTCTTTCATAACGTACTGAGAATCAACGAATAAATCTCTCACTCCACCTTCCTTCACACTGGCCTTTGCATAACTCCATTTCATTTCAGATTCAGTCATAGGACCTGATAAGTTTATGCCCTCTAACCTATCTGTTAAAGCCCAAATATAGAATTTGAATAATTTATTACATCTACAAATATGCTGATTTTAACTTAATTTAGTAATTTCTACCATGTGCTTATATAAACTGCTTTTTTTTACTCAAAGAAAATAACATTTCATTATAGGAAATTTGGAAAAGGAAGAGAAATTTTAAAATGGAAAATGTTAGCTACAATCTCGTTCTGAAATACAATTGGCATTAACATTTGAGTATATTTGCATGCAGGTTTTATTATTTTTCATATAAATTTGAATATAATTTTTGGCCAAAGTGTGCTAGAAATGTTGTATCTTGAAATCTCCTCTTAAATATTATATACATTTTAATGTATTATAGGTCTAGTGATAGCCTATAATTTAAATATAGATCCTTTTGTGCTTTTAGTATTGTTTTCAATTTTTTATTATTACAAATATAATTCAAAGACAAATAGAAGTATTCTAGTGACTATTTCAAAGACTGGGAACAAGACTTGGGCTGTGGTATTTTTTGTGCAAATGTGAATTCAGACACACAATGTCTAGAGAATGTTGAAATATCCCACTTCAAGTCTCTGGTAACAGAGAGACTCTTTTGACCCTGCAGATCCATACATTTTGGTAAGAAAGAAACTGGGTCTCTAAGAGCATGCATTGAAATATGGACAGGAACAAAAAGATTGAGCCTATACTACAGGAGCACCAAGATCTTTGCTTATCATAGAACCAATATCAACTTACCTTAGCGTTAGGAATCCTTGCAAGACTTCTGATTTCTAGAACAATTTTCAGGTTAAGTCTTAACATCCTAAGTGATCAATAAACATGGTTGAAAGACAAATAGCTCCACATTACCAAACTGCCTGAATAGTAAATTTATGGATATAAGAATTCTGGGACCCAAATTTCCAAAAAACACACAGAAAGTGGACAAAAATAATTTATGTCCCTTATTTTCACGAATAGCTACCTCTTCTCTTCTTAAGGCTTGCTGTCTGGTCGAACCTGGAGCCTCTCTGGAACTGCCTAAGGGAAGCCTACTGACAGAGTTCCTCAGGGCCTGGATGTAAGTCTTGTGAAGTATGTATGGGTGTAGGTGGCACAAATGGAAAACAGGCTAGTGTTTGCTTCTCATCTAGAGATTACGATAGAAGGGAGGTCTGTTGGAGCATCTCATATCAATAGGCAATAGGGCATGAAAGAGAATGATGGGGGGAGGTGAAGAGGGAGGGAGAAGGAGAAGGAGAGGGAAAGAGAAAGAATACAACATTTGTGGGAAGAAAAAGAGTAGGTTCACCCATTCTAATGTTCCATGGAACTTTGAGGATTTGGAAGAATACCTCATGGTTCCTGATATACTCAAGAAGCAGAGGTTAGAGGTGGTATGAGAGCTGTAGGACTGCCCGGTTGCCACCATAAAAGCTAGGAGATACAGTAATTTTAAAGAAAAAAAAAAGGACCACGTAATTAGTGCAGTTAATGGGAAACTAATTGCCACTCTCTGAGAGGGACCTATAGTAAAATTGAAAGCCACCTGAAGAAATCACAACCACAATCACCCTACATTGGCAGGATCTACCAGAGTCTACATTGGCAGGGTCTAACAGAAAAAAAAATGAGATGAATAAGAATATCTTATTCTTATTTCTGGTCCACTGATGTCAGACTGCTTCCCCAGCCCTCCTATTTTGCCAATGGGTCAGACCCAGCTTGGAGAGTTAGGATTAGATATCATAGGTTGAACACTGTCTTCTATTACGACTACCACTACTACTTCTACTACTACTATTCCTTCCTAATTTCCACCAAAATCACAGTAAAAGATTTTTCTTCCAAATAGGATAGTTCTAGAAGGAAAAAATAAAAAAAGAGAAGAAACAACAGATGCTGAGAGATGATAACACATCTTATACTTTGAAAATTCAGTGGATGAGTGGTAACTGACTTGAAAGACAGGAAATAGCTGAAAATGTGAGTTGAGGGGATCCAGTGAGAAAAATACCAGTTAAAACGGATGAATCTTGGAACTATAGGCACCAGAACCTCAGAAAGGTGTGGGAATAGGGAAAAGAGAAAACACGAACATTGGTTCAACATGGTAGGTGACTGCCCCTTTCTCAACTTCCTAGAAAGGTTGAACATAAAATCTATGGATTTTAGACCATCTATAGTTGAGGACAAAAGTGATATTCCATGCAGATAACTAGATAAAAAATGAAAATCTGCATCCCAACCATGAGATTCCCAGCCTCTTTCCCTCACTTGGTTCCTAGAACACAAATAAACAGGCCTAATTTCCATGAGCAGAGATTTAAAGGATTCTCTGTAGAAAACTGAACAGATCATGAAAATAAATATACAGATCCTGATGGATAGGAACCCCCAGTGAAAAATCCAGCTTACCATCTTATAATCCTACATTCAAAAAGTTAGTGCCACATTCTGAAATATTAACATTCAATGCTGTCTTTCTATGTGCCAAGCTCCATTCCAAGAAACATCTTAATTTTTATACAAATTAATTCATGTAGTCCTTTATACATATTAATGCTTTTCACATATATATATAAATTTTTTTAATCCTCATAACAACTTTATATGGTAGTGCTATTAGTGTTATTTTCACTTTTCAGTAAGGAAACTGAGGCACTTAAAAACTAGTAACTTGCTCAAGGTCACGAGCTAGTAAGTGGTACTGGACAAATTGAGAATCAGTCAGTTTTGATACAATGGAGGATTTTAAAAGGGAAAGGCATATTCTCACAATTAGACTCCAAGTAAAATGTAATACTTCTTTGCATTTCTATTTCTTAACCAAATGGACGCTCTGTGGTGGGCAGAATGATTGTTCCCACAAGAAGCCACGTCTTAATCATGGGAACCTATGTTGTTGTCTTAGATGCAATTAAGATTCCAAACGTTGATATGGAAATTACCCGATTATACCTTCCTGGCTGCAGCAAGAGAGATGCAAGCTGAGAAGGGCTCAACTCACCCTTGCTGATCTTTGCAGATGAAGTAAGAGGTCATGGGCCAAGGAATGCAATGACTTAGAAGCTGAGAACAGCTCTCAACTGACCACTGCCAGAGATACCAAGTCTAACAGTTACAAGGAACTGAATCTGCCAACAACCCAAATAAGCAAGGAAATGGACTGCCCCCTAAAACCTCCAGAGAGGACTACAGTCTGCTAACATCTTGATTTTCACCTGACGAGCATCATATCAGTTTTCTGAGTACATGGGTGTTAAGTAAGACATTTGTGTTGTTTTAGCCACTATACCTCTGGTTAACATATGCCATAACATATACTTTGTTATGAAAACCATAGAAAACTAATATAGATTTCCAAATCCTAAAACCCTTGTGAAATTACTAACTTAAGCAACAAAGTCTAGAAGTGAATATGGGCACTCCAAAGGCTCAATACATACATGAATGTAAAATTCTTAATATATTTGGCAGGGTCAACTGAGAGTTAAGCAATGATGTATCCGTCTACCCATCACATGCTGGTCCATACTTGTAAGCACGTTTAAGAAATCTGAAGGTTACCACAGCAGAAAATGGAACTTCAGGCAACCAAATTTCTTCCACTTTCTTCTATTAGACCATTCCACAAATGCATCCAAGTCAGTGAGATGTGCTTGAAATGAAATTTGAATATTTGTAAGCACTTGAGATAAAAGCACAGACTGGGACTTCATGAGTCAGCTCTGCAGAAAAGAAGCTGGTAGTTTTGACCACAGAGTGAGGAAAAGTTTATGTGCTCCAACAGGCAACATGGCCAGGAGTTTCAGGGCTAAACTCACTTTAAGAAAAAGGAAAAACTGCCCTTTACTTCAACCTGACAGCCATCAAATGACAAAATAGCCCCAATTGCTTTCTTTACCAAAATATAAAATTCAGGATTTATGCAAGATAATTGGAAAATTGTTTTTATTAAAATTTCTATTTACAGAAGACATTTAGGGTTTTTTCCCAAGCAGAAAAGTCATCTAAAGAAAAATTTAGAAAGCATAAATTACTTATTTAAAGAAAGAGCAGTAAATTGGCAAATTCCAAAATACAAAGAAATACTATTTCCTCAAATGACATGGCACAAGGTCCAAAATCTGTTGAAAAAAATTGCGTTTGCATAAATATGTCAAAATAGACTCTACTATCATGTATAATTAAAAAGAACAAATAAAAATCAAAAAGAAGAAAAGAAAACCAATAATAGAAATGAAGTTAAACCTTTCAATTTTCACACTACACATTCACCCTCAGTCTCAAATAGATCCTTCCCTGTTGAAGACAACAAAAAATTAAAATAGAATGAGGCAAATATAGCTTAGGACCACATTCATAAAACAAGGAACAAAGCCTATTTCCAAGCTAAGTAAAAACAAAATGTTAATTTCCATTCTTCCTCCCAAAAAGAGTAGGGAGATCTTTGGTTTTGCCTCAGTTTTCTATGGAGCTATAATAGAGATAAGAAAAAACCAAAATGTTTTTCCTACTCCTAACACACCACTTAATATATTTCTGATACTAGATAGGTGAGGATTTCTTTCTGCATACCAAGCAATTATCCAGCAAACATTAACTGGATGCCTTATAATTCCATCCAATTCTGACACAATCTACCTAGAGATAGCATCAGAGCACACACAGGTTAAGGGCTTAGTCCCACAAAACTGTCTCCACTTCAGATGCCAGTCACAAACCCCAGGTTGTAACCTGTGCTTCTGACTGACTGCCAGAAGATTCCCTCACTCTCTTCTCCTTAGATTCAGTTGATTTGCTGGAATGGCTAACAAAAGTCAGGTGCACACTTTGCTTACATTTGCTATTTGTTATAAAAAATATTACAAAGGACACAAATGGACAGTCACATGGAACAGATGCATAAGGCAAAGTAAAAGTACAGAGCTTCCCTCATCTCCCCAGGATGCCACCCTGGAATCTCAGTGTTCAGCTATACTGAAACTCCTTTGAATCCTGATATCCCAGGTGTTTAGGGAGGCTTCATTACATAAGCATAATTAATTCAATCATTGGCCACTGAAGATTAATTCAAACTTTAGTGTCTTCCCCTTCCCATAGGTTGAGAGAATGGGGCTGAAAGTCTCAACTCTCTAATTGTGCCTTGTATTTTTAATGACCAGTCTGGATCATGAAGCTGCCAGTTATTGTTCATCAAATTAGCATACAAATTCATCACTCCAGAGATTTCAAGGGTTTCGGGATTTATATACCAAGAAATGGAGACAAAGACCACATATAGTTAACCCTCTAGATCCTTGGGTCCAGCATCCAAGCATGCAACCAACCACCAACCATGAATCAAAAATACTTAGAAAAAATTGTGTCTATACTAAACATGTATGAACATTCTTCATGTCATTATTCCCTAAATAATAAAATATGATAATTATTTATGGCATTTATATTGCATTAGGTATTATAAATAATCTACAGGTGATTTAAAGTTTCCAGGAGTATGTGCTTAGGTTTCATGTAAATACTAGCCCATTTTATACAAAGGATGAGCATCCATAGATTTTTATATCTAGAAGGGATCTTGGAGCTAGTTCACCTGGGACACTGAGGATCAACTGCATATTTTATCACAAACCTCTTCCATGTCCCCAGTATCTCAGGTGTATTATTGAGGGGAACTGGGATATTTTGAAGTTAACATCCTATGGGAAATCTTCAGTTGCCGTTGGCTGGTGGAATATACTTGCACTTAAAATTTTTTGCTCAAGTTTAAAGAAAAGGCATGAAACTTCCTAACTCAAGAATGGATGGTATTGGATGCTGAATGAGTTGTAGTAACATGATGCTTCATCTCCTTCCTGCCCCCAGAGCCTTACCTACAGAAGTAATATTCTAGATTAGAGTGACTATGACTACATTGACCACACAACCCAGATTTGGATGTGATAATTAGGATGATATCAAAATTCACACCAGAGTGGGATTCTACCAACGTTAAATTTGTAATTTTTTTCATTTTTGCTCTAAAATTTCTTAAAACAGGGACTAGTTAGTTCCTTGGGTCGGGTGAGGGGACAAGAGTCAACTATAATAACCTTTGGACAATAGAATGCACCCTGGGACTCCCAAGGCAAAGCTATTAGGCCTTCTATTTTTCTTGTACTTCTTTTGTGGGTGTGCAATCCTTTCTTAAACATTTGGCCTACATATGGATAGACCTGTGATTTTAAATGGCCTAATGAGCCTCAGACAGACTTTTAAGTAACACTCATGAATAAGCCAAAGAGAGATTCTCAGATGCTAACATTTATTGTACTGCATTTTTTTTCTGTTTGCTGAATTTTCCCCTTTTAAAAAGTTAACACTTATTGAACGTAATATATCCTGAATCTTTTGCAGGTGTTAAACAGCTGACTTTAATTTTTTTTAAAGAACAAAATCCATCTATTACCAAACTTTAAAAAAGAAAAAAGCTCTATTTATTTAGGTGATTCTAACAGTAAATCCTTCCTCTCTATTCTGTACTAGGAAAAGGATTGTGTTTCTCTATAAAAATAAACTTTCTGTAAAGATTAAAACATGACCTCATGTGGACTTGTTCCTTAAAAAGCTGAACAGTCCAAAATGTGACATTACATTTTCTTTCTTCTAATCCTTTAATTTAGGATGGAGGGATACATATTAGAAATACTGCTTTAAAAATAAAATAGCACATCTTTTTATAATGACACAAAATGCCATTGAATGGCATTTTAGTGAAGGTATTGTCTAGATATGAAATTCTCATCACAGGAGAATACTGTAGTCAATAAGGAGATCAATCACAGGATAACAAACACGTTTTGAAAAAGAGAGGGGGAATGTAACAAGAACAAAACCAAACTTTAATTCATGAAGGTTTGGCTTTGGACTCAAAACTCCACCCTAACATCTGAGATTTTCTATCATAAATTTTCCAGTGTTAATGGATTATCACTATTTTATCAATTTTTACCCATATCAGAAAATGTGGTCTCTGTTTTCAGCCACCAAAAGAGATATCAAACCATCAACTATTTTGATAGTAGAAAATAGAAAAAAGAAAAGTAGAAAATAGAAAATAGAAAAAAGCAAAGTAGAAAAGCTACAAGCTACCTAGAGTATTACTCATTGTTAATTAAGGTTCCTGACTTCCTTGATACTGGCAGTTGCATATGGTAGGAGGCAACTGTGTTCAGCTATTAAGTGAGTGGTGGTAATGAGATTATAGACTCTTTTGAAATGATCAAATCCAGAGAGACGATATGTCTGTGTGTATTAGTTTTAATCTACACCTTTGTGCTGGTCATCAGCTCTACTCAGGAATACATACTCCAGGAGTGGTGAGCTAGCATGTGTACAATTTTAATCAAAAGGCCAACTCCAAATACAGTTTCTACAGGACAGACTTTACTTATCTTTAAATCTGATAAATACTAAGGGCTTTGCTTATAGCATAATGGATATTAGAAATGTTCTCTCATCATTAAAATTAGTGTCAAGATATATGAACTTGGAAGACTTTGGAGAGGCATACCTACTTTTGCATAAATGAGGTATAAAAATGTGGTAAGTCCAATACCCTAAGCCTTTCAGATTAGTGGCCTGAGATTTCTGAATTAGTCTTGTATCCAGTCCCTGATTTAAAGAATTCTTTGTCAACCTTATCTGGAACTGTAGGTAGATATTATTATCAATTTGCTAAGTTTTATTTACTTA
>CM053407.1:87487687-87542983 GCA_028644305.1 Xerus rutilus | reverse complement strand
GGGGGGGGGGCTATCTGCTTTGGGAGCTTTCTTATAAAAGGAGCAGAAGGGAGTTCACACTAACCACACCCTCCCCCATGTTTCTTCTTTGATCATAATGATATAAATGCCATTTTATCTGTGGTTCACAATCACTCCCATGAGGAGAGTTTCATCAGTCCCTTCACCAGATGAGAAAACTGAGGATGTTACAAAATAAACCATTGTTTGGCTCCACCACATTTTCTCCTAACACCAAAAGGCCTCATGTTTCTGGCTCCCACATCTCCCAACCCACCATTGTCTAATCACTTATATGATACTGATAATTGTATGTTTTGATTATTCCTCACTTTTGTCTGCTTTCCCCATGTGACCGCCTTCATTCACCTTACTCATCTCCCCGACTCCTCTCCAATCTGACTGCAGCTGCAGACTATATTTGCTAGAGTTCCTCCGTGACAGGACTCTTTTGAGTTCCGTGTGAGCGCCCCCAACCCCGTCCCTTACTCCCCACCTGATCTCTGAGCAACTTTCCTGCTGTGATACCTTTCTATCTACTAATACTGCTCATTCTGTGTCCCACTCATACTGAATTTCAACATGCTACTTATGTGCTTTCAGTTCCAGATTTTTGCAGTCAAAAGTCCCCACTTTCTTTTCTGCCTCATTCCTACGTGGCCTTCTTGTTGGATACCACTTCCGACCTCCAATACTAGGTCAAGTGGCCCTGCTATGTGTTTTCTCAAAGCACTTTGTGCTGCTATTAATTCAGCACTTACTGTTTTGTTTTTGTGTCTGTCCTAGTTTCACTATATTAATACTTTTTACCCTTATGTTTCAAAAATTCAGTTCATTCATTCTTTAAAAAATTCTTGCATGTGATTTAAATCAAAATAAGTCAAAGTGCAACCCTTGGAAAGAGGGAACAATTTCTAAGGAACAAAAGGGGAAATTGTATTTCTTCTATTAGTTTATGTTACAGTGAACACCATACATATTATCAAAGTAATAACTTGCTGGCACGCCTCATGCTTCCCATACTTATATGATTATAGATAACACTCTGATAGCTTCCCAGATACAACAAACAACCCAGATGCATAGCTGAACTAAACTTGAACATTTATTGATTCATTCACCTCCCTAAAACACAGCAGGTACCAGGCACAGTGACCCATATGTAATCCCACAGACTTTGGAGGCTGAGAAGGAGGATCACACGTTCAAGACCAGCCTCAGCCATTTAGCAAGACCCTAAGCAACACAGCAAGACTGTCTCAAAAATTTAAAAACTAACAAGGGCTGGGGATATATCCCAGTGGTAAAGTACCCCTGGGTTCAATCCCCTGTACCAGAAAATAAAATAAATAAACAAACAAAACACGTCAGGATTTGTATACATGTGAATGTATGTGCATGTAGGCAATGTTTATTTTATACACATATAATAAATGTAATTACACTAGGAGATTATATAATTATATATATGATTATATATGTAAGATTTTATATATGTATAATTATCACAATTGTCTAACAGGATAACAGACTCCCTTTCAACTCTATAATCATAGCAACCTAATTCAATTCCTCAAGCACCTTCCTCTACCTTCTAAGTAGACCAGATTTAATAAAGAATGGCTTTCTTAATAGTAAGCCCCAATTCCACATTCCATTCTATGGATGAAGAACTTCTCCTCTTTGTTTTCTATAATTCTTTACTATCATCAATAGTATATTACATACATTAGTATGAAAACTATCCCTATATCAACTGTCTTCCCCTTTTAAGAAATTCAGTCTGTTTGGATCTCTCCTTATCTATTTTTTGACTAGGCATATTTTATTATTTTTAATTTTAAAATTTATTTTACTTTTTTTGTACTGTATAATAATACCTCATTTATTTGATGTCATATACATTGGTGCTTATTTTATTTTTTAAATTGTTTTATTTAGTTATTTATTCTACTTAGGTATACATGATAGCAGAATGCATTTTGATTCATTGTATACAAATGGAGCACAACTTTTCATTTCTCTGGGTGTACATGGTGTAGAGAGTCACACCATATGTGCAGTCATACATGAAGCTAGGGCTATGAAGTTCATCTTATTCCACCATCTTTACTGTCCCCATGCTCCCTCCCCACTCCCTCCCCTTTGACCAAAATTCCTCCATTCTTCCCATGTCCCCTCCCCCATTATGGATCAGCATCTACTTATGAGAGAGAACATTTGGCATTTGGTTTTGGGGGATTGGCTTACTTTGCTTAGCATGATATTCTCCAACTCTGTCCATTTACTTGCAAATGCCATAATTTTATTCCCTTTTATTGCTGAGTAATAGTCCATTATGTATATATACCACAGTTTCTTTATTCAGTCATCTATCGAAGGGCATCTAGGTTGGTTCCACAGGTTACATATTGTGAATGGAGCTGCTACAAACATTGAAGTGTTTGTGTCACGGTAGTATGCTGTTTTTAAGTCCTTTGGGTATACATCAATGAGTGGCATAGCTGGGTCAAATGGTGGTTCCATTCCAAGTTTTCTAAAGAATCTACATACTGCTTTCCAAATTGGTTGTACCAATTTGTAGTCCCACCAGCAATGTATGAGCATGCCTATCCCCTCGTAACCTCACCAACAATTATTGTTTGTATTCTTGATAATTGCTGTTCTGACTGGTGTGAGATGAAATCTTAGAGTAGTTTTGATTTGCATTTCTCTAATTGCTAGGATGTTGAGCATTTTGTCATATGTCTGTTGATTGATTATATATCTTCCTCTGAGAATTGTCTTTTCAGCTCCTTAGCCCATTTATTGATTGGGTTCTTTGTTTTTTTGGTGTTAAATTTTTTGAGTTCTTTATATATCCTAGAGATTAGTGCTCTATCTGATGTGCGTGTGGCAAAAATTTGTTCCCAGAATATAGGCTCTCTATTCACTTCACTGATTGTTTCTTTTGCTGAGAAGCAGCTTTTTGTTTGAATCCATCCCATTTGTTGATTCATGATTTTACTTCTTGCACTGTAGGAGTCTTGTTAAGTAAGTAAGGTCCTAATCCAACATGATGAAGATTTGGGCCTACTTTTTCTTCCATTAGGCGTAGAATCTCTGGTCTAATTCCCAGGTCCTTGAACCACTTCAAGTTGAATTTTGTGCATGGTGAGAGATAGGGGTTTAGTTTCATTTTGCTGCATATGGATTTCCAGTTTTCCCAGCACCATTTGTTGAAGAGGCTATCTTTTCTCCAATGTATGTGTTTGGCACCTTTGTCTAGTATAAGATAACTGTATTTAAGTGGATTTGTCTCTGTGTCTTCTATTCTGTACCATTGGTCTACATGTCTATTTTGCTGCAGTACCATGCTGTTTTTGTTACTATAGCTTTGTACTATAATCTGAGGTCTGGTATTGTGATGCCTCCTCCTTCACTCTTCTTGCTAGGGATTGCTTTGGCTATTCTGGGTCTCTTATTCTTCCAAATAAATTTCATGATTGGCTTTTCTATTTCTATAAGGAATGACATTGGGATTTTAATTGGGATTGCATTGAATCTTTATAGCACTTTGGGTAGTATGGCCATTTTGACAATATTGATTCTGTCTATCCAAGAGCATGGGAGATCTTTCCATCTTCCAAGATCTTGTACAATTTCTTTCTTTAGTGTCGTGTAGTTTTTATTGTAAAAGTCTTTCACTTCTTTTGTTAAATTGATTCCTAAGTAATTTTTTTTTGAGGCTATTGTGAATGGGGTAGTTTTCTTAATTTCTCTTTCAGAGGGTTTACCACTGATGTATAGAAATGCAATTGATTTATGGGTGTTGATTTTATATCTTGCTACTTTGCTGAATTCATGTATTAATTCTAGAAGTTTTCTGGTGGAATTTCTTGAATCCTCCAAGTATAGAATCACATCATCGGCAAATAATGATAGATGGAGTTCTTCTTTTCCGATTCATATCCCTTTAATTTCTTTCATCTGTCTAATTGCTCTGACTAGAGTTTCAAGTACTATGTTGAATAGCAGTGGTGAGAGAGGGCATCCCTGTCTTGTTCCTGTTTTTAGAGGGAATGCTTCCAGTTTTTCTCCATTTAGAATGATGTTGGCCTTGGGTTTAGCATAGATAGCTTTTACAAAGTTGAGGTATGTTCCTACTATCCCAAGTTTTTCTAGTGTTTTGAGCATAAAAGGGTGTTGTATTTGGTCAAATGCTTCCTCTACATCAATTGATAAAATCATATGATTCTTATCTTTAAGTCTATTGATGTGATGGATTATGTTAATTGATTTCCATATGTTGAACCAACCTTGCATTCCTGGAATGAACTCTACTTGATCATGGTGCACTATCTTTTTAATGTTTTTGTATGTGATCTGCCAAAATTTTATTGAGAATTTTTGCATCTATGTTCATCAGGGATATTGGTCTGAAATTTTCTTTCTTTGATGTGTCTCTGTCTGGTTTTGGTATCAGGGTGATACTCGCCTCATAGAATGAGCTTGGGAGGGTTCCCTCTTTTTCCATTTCATGAAATAGTTTGAGGACTATTGGTATGAATTCTTCTTTGTAGGTCTTGTATAACTCAGCTGAGAATCCATCTGGTCCTGGGCTTTTCTTGGTTGGCAGGCTCTTGATGGCATCTTCTATTTCCTTGCTTGAAATTGATCTGTTTAAGTTGTGTATGACCTCATAGTTCTGTTTGGGTACGTCATATGCCTCTAGAAATTTTATGGGGTCTTCAGGGTTTTCTATTTTACTGGAGTATAAATTTTCATGATTCTCTTGTCTCAGCCTCCCAAAGTGCTGGGATTACAAGCGTGAGCCACCACACCTGCCTAAGAATCAGCTGCTTGTTTTGTCAATTTTTTGAATTGTTTCTTTTGTTTCAATTTCATTGATTTCAGCACTGATTCTAATTATTTCCTGTCTTTTACTTCTTTTGGTGTTGGTTTGTTCTTTTCTAGGGCTTTGATATGTATAGTTAAGTCATTTATTTGTTTACTTTTTCTTCTTTTAATAAATGAGTTTAGCAATGAATTTTTTCTGTTAGCACTGCCTTCATGGGTGTCCCAGAGATTTTGATATGTTGTATTGGAGTTTTCATTTACCTCTGAGAATTTTTTTTATCTCTTCCCTGATGTCTTCTGTTATCCATGCATCATTTAATAGCATATTATTTAATTTCCAGGTGTTGGAGTAGTTTCTATTTTTTAATCTGTCATTGATTTCTAATTTTATTCCATTGTGGTCAGATAGGATGCAGGGTAGTATCTCTATTTTTTTGTATTTGTTAACACTTGCTTTGTGACATATGATCCATTTTGGAGAAGGATCCATATGCTGCTGAGAAAAAAAGTGTATTCTCTTGTTGATGGATGGAATACTCTCTATATATCTATTAAGTCTGAATTATTGATTGTTTTATTGAGTTCTATGGTTTCTTTGTTTAGTTTTTGTTTGGAAGATCTATCCAGTGGTGAGAGAGCTGTGTTATGTATTATTGTGTTGTGGTCTATTTATTCTTGTAGTTAAGAAGGATTTGTTTGATATACATAGATGCCCCATTGTTTGGGACATAGATATTTATAATTATTATGTCTTCTTGATGTATGATCCCCTTAAGAAGTATGAAATGTCCTTCTTTATCCCTTCTCACTAACTTTGGTTTGAAGTCCACTTTATTTGATATGAGGATGGAAACTCCTGCTTATTTATGCAGTCCATATAAGTGATATGTTTTTTCCCATCCTTTCACTTTTAGTCTGTGGATATCTTTTCCTGTGAGATGAGTCTCTTGAAGGCAGTATATTGTTGGGTCTTTTTTTTTAATCCAGCCTGTCAGTCTATGTCTTTAAATCGATGAGCTTAGGCCATTCACATTCAAGGTTATTATTGAAATATGATTTGTAATCCTGGTCATTTTAGTTTATTTTTGGTTCTTACCTTTACTTGGTTTCTCCCTTGATTGGCCTTTATTTTTTTTAGTGTGGTTCCTCTCTTTTATATTTTCATTGTTGGTAATCATTTCCTCCTCATGGAATATTTTGCCAAGAATGCTAGGTAGTGCAGGCTTTCTTGCTGTAAATTCTTTTAATTTTTGTTTATCATGGAAGGTGTTTATTTCACCATCAAATCTGAAGCTCAATTTTGCTGGACATAAGATTCTTGGTTGACATCCATTTTCTTTCATAGCTTGATATATGTTTCCATGATCTCCTGGCTTTTAGGGTCTGGGTTGTAAAATATGCTGAGATCCGAATTGGTCTCCCCCATATGTAATCTGATTCCTCTCTCTTGCAGCCTTTAAAATCCTATCATTATTATGTATGCTGGACATTTTCATTATAACGTGCATTGGTGTAGATCTGTTGTAATTTTGTACATTTGGTGTCCTGTACGCCTCTTGTATTTGATTTTCCAATTCACTTCTCATGTTTGGGAAATTTTCTGATATTATTTCATTGAAGAGATTGTGTATTCCATTGGTTTGAAATTCTGTGCCTTCCTCTATCTCAATAAATCTTAGATTTGGTCTTTTGATGCTATTCCATAATTCTTGTATTTTTTGTTCATGATTTCATACCATCTTCACTGTATGATCAACTTTATTTTCAAGATTGTATATTTTGTCTTCATTATCCAAAGTTCTGTCTTCCAAGTGATCTAGTCTGTTGGCGATGTTATGAAGTTTTTTATTTGGCTCATTATTTCCTTCATTTCAAAAATTTCCCATTTTTTTCACAATCTCTAGCTCTTTCTTAAAGTAATCTTTTGCTACCTGTATTTGCTCTTAACTCTTTGTTGGCGTGATCAATGGTTGCCTTTCTTTGCTCTCTTAATTCTTTATTGAAGTGATCAATTTTTGCCTGTATTTGCTCAATTAAGTCATTCTTTAATTTGCAGATCATTTTAATTACGTACGTTCTGAATTCTTTCTCTGACATTTCCTCAACTGTGCTGTCAATGGATTCTATTATTTAGTATCTAGGTTTATTTGGGGCACTTTCTTCCCTTGTTTTTTCATGTTGATTATATATCATCCTTTCTTGCAATGCCAATCTGAGGTATTGAGGTTTCTATCCTATAATCTTGTATTGACACTACAGATTACCTGTATCTACCGTGGAGTTCACTTCCAGTCCCCAGCAGGTGTCCCCATATGGATACTACTGCCACAAACGATGGTGGCAGCAGTAGTGGAGGTAACTCAAGGTGGCAGTGGGAGTGGCCTTGGCTGGGCTCCCTTGGCAGTCCCTGAAGGTGGTCCTCAGCCCTGGCCTGCACTCCTGCCAGTTGGCAGGAACTCTGGCATGGAACTAGAGGTGGTCTTGGGCCTCACTTAGGCTAGGTCTCCCACAGGGATCTGTAAAGGCAGTCCTTCTCCTGGGTCTGGCTGGCGGCTAGCAGTCTCAGGTCTACCCTTGGCTGGGCTCCCAAGGTGGTTCCTGAAGATGGTCCTGGGCCCTGGCCTATGCTCCCGCCGGTCAGCAGGAACTCTGACATGGACTATTTATTCTTTATCTGCTACTGGATAAAGCTATTCTTTTTTGCGTAATAGAAGTACACATGCGGAGGCCTCAACTTTGGGTCTCCATCTAGCTTCTTTCCTTTTGGAGTTGTTGGAAATTCCTGATTATCAATTTGTTCACTATTGCCTTTGTTTGTTTTCTGACAGTTCTGTCTTTTTCCATGTTTCCATGTGTGTTTCCATAGAGAGGTAGGAAAAGGTATATCATAATATGTGACCATATGCCAGTATGATCTGAAAGGCCCTGTCTATCTTTAAAGGCTTTCTCCTGCCATAAGAGGCACCAGCCAGCTATATTTCTTAGAAGTGTCCAACAACTGCAATAGGGAGCTCACTTCACAACATAACCAAAGTTTCCATGCTCTCTTTCCAGGTATTAAAGTCTCCATTTCATGCATTCACTCCTTATAGAAAATTCATTCTTTCAGGAAGAAATAGCATTTGATTAATACTGATAAACTTTTTCTTCCAAAAAAAAAAAAAGGACAGTCTCAGATTTTTAAGCCTTTCACCTTTTTTTTTTTTTTGAAACAGGGTCATACTAAGTTGCCAAGGGTCTCATTAAATTCTGAGGCTGGCCTTCAACTTTTGATCTTCCGGCCCCAGCCTCCCAATTCACTGGGATTACAGGTATGCACCATGCACTCAACTTGTATTTAAGCTTCCTTCCCACATTTAGTATAGTAGAACTTTAGAATGTTCAAAATCTGTGACTGGTTTTCATTGTGTTATTGTGGTGGTAGGTGTTTGTCATTGCATTTAGTGACATTGACAGGAAATGAGTTTGGGTTGTAGAAGAGATTTCTAGATATCTGTAGTATCTTTTAAGGTAGGAAAAAATGCTTTGTAAAATTGGGGGAGGAATTATGTATAGCCAACAGGATAAATCCACAATGCATACAACTTGAGGCTGTGAACCATAAAATCAGCTCTAAAGCATAGGCAATTTTGTCTCAAAGATTGGTTTTGCACATGAAGAAAAATGTAATGCAGTTAATCCTCTCATATTTATTAAGTGATAGGTGACTATAAAAGAAGTTTATGAATTGTATATCCTCCATGTGTATGTTGTACTTCAGCCACAGACATTTTATGGATGGTTATATAATACTCTTCAGCTTTACATAGTGCCCTTAAACAGAACCACAAAACTCCTCACAGAGTTTCATTCATAAATAAAAAAGCAAAAGAGGGCTTTGAGGCAAAATTGAAATAAAGGAAATGACTCAGTGGTTCAGGGCAAATGATGGCAAAGAGATGGAATGGTGTCCAAGACAAAGAGTCTGAACTGCAATGGGCCATGGCAGGTGAGAGAATAGCGGTGTCAAAGGCAGGGGACTTGGGTCGCTTCCAAGAAGGAGTGAGTACAGAGCAGTATTGGCATCTACGCTGGTGGTGGTAACAGACACACCACTCCACAGAAGCAAATCTGTCATTTAGGCATGGAGGAAAGAAATAAAGAAAGGAAAATGATCTCAGAAAAATGATATCAGATGTGAAGGACAGAGATCCTGAATTTTCATCTGAAAAAGAACAGATTTTTTTCAGAAGAGGAAACACAAATGAAACAAAACCAGTGGTTTGTTATGGAAGAATATGTTGCGGATCTAAATATCTATCTAAACATGGAGTTGAGAAGCAAATACAAAAATAATAGAAAAGGGAAATTAATTTACAGTGACAGAGGCAGGTTGCCAAGATCTGGGATGAAAATGGTCTTACCAAGGGAGGTGAAGGAACACTTTACAGTGATGAAGTATACTATGTCTTGATTGTGGCAGTGGTTATCCAGGTATATACACTCATCAAAACTCACTAAACTGTGCACTTGAAAAAAAGGTGCATTTTACTGTGTTCCAACAATGGCTCAATAAAGTTGATTTTTATGAAGTTTGAGATAATTGTAGATTTACATGCAGTGGTAAGAAATACTACAGGGATTCCATGTAACCTTTACCCAGTTCCCTCAGTGAAAACACCTTACAAAACCGTAGTTCAGTCTTACAATCAGAATGCCCACAGTGGCACAGTCAGGATGCTCTCCATTGCCACATTTATCATACCCACAATGTTCCCCTCATTGCCCCTTGACCCCACACCCACTTCCTTTGTGCCACACCTTCTCCTTCAACTCTGGCAAATTATTAATCTTGTTTCCATTTCTATGATTTCATCATTTCCATAATGCACATATAAGAGGAATCTTATCCTATGTAACCTTCCAAGATTGGCTTTTGTTTCCTTTCAGCGTAGTTCCCTGGCTAGCCACATAAGCTACTGCACGTTTCAACGGTTTGTAGAAATCTACAATTATCTTCTTATTGTATTATGTAGCTTATCTTTCACCCTATTAAGAAATAGGGCATTTCATAAAGTTCTTAATTGTGATGAAATGCAATTTACCTTTTTTATTGTCTTTTATGAACTGTACTTGATGTCAAGGCTAATCTAGATACTGAAAACCTTCCTGGCTTCCATGATTTCTGATCAAAGAACTGCTAGCATTCCACTGATTTTCCTCTCCAGGTAAGGTGTCATTTTTCTCAAATTTTTTTCAAAATATTTTTTGTCTTCTGTTTTCAAAAGTATGATGTGTTTTGGCATGGATTTCTTTAGGTTTGGGTTCAGGATTTGCTCAGCTTCCAAAAGTTCTACATTAATGTCTATTACCAAATTTGGGGATTTTTTTAGCCATAACTTTTTTACTAGTTTTTCAACTCCACCTTTTCTATCTATAGGCTACCCAGTCTGTGGTATTCTTTTATAGCAATATAAAATGCACTTAGACATCTTCTTCCATGCATCAGTAACAAGAGCATTCCCTGTGGTATCAGTGAAGGTCACATAAGAAACAGTAACAATATTCTTTTGTCCTTTCATTCAGGAAAGTCTTAGTGGAGGATTACTGGGGAGCCCACTCCAACCTAGCACTAATGAGGGGATCTTCTTCTCTGGGTCAACAAAGACCAAATGGAAAGCTAAGATCTCTACCCTTACCTGTAGAGTGGTTCTACTGAAGCAGAGTTAGCGGAAATTAGCTAAAATTGAAGGTTTACATATGATCCAGAGTCATGTAACAAACAGTAGTCAGATTGTGTAAATTTCAACAAAAATTATGCACGTGTGAAGAACCAGTAATATCTCAAAATCCATGAAAAAGGGTGCTCAATAGATAACAACAGAGATGCTAGTATTATCTGATATGTATTTTAAAGCAGGAACAATTAAAATGCTTCAACTAGCAATTTTAATATGCTCGAAAGACATGAAAATGCAGAAAATCTTTCTAAACTACTAGAATACATAAAAAAGAACCAAACAGACATTTTAGAATAGAAAAGTTGATTAACAATAACAACAACAAAAACCCAAAAGTAAAATATAAATAAAAAATCAACTCAATGGATAGATTCAATGACACAATGAAGGTTACAGAGAAAAGAATCAGTGAACCAGAATGTAGATCAAAAGAAATTACCACAATGGACAGTAGGCATAAAATTATTGGGGGAAGAAAAAGGACACATGGGGTATTACACTCCTGTAATTGGAGTCTATAAAGAAAAAAGCTCATTTGGATCAAAAGTTTGGAGGCTGGAATGTTCAAGAGCATCTTTTGAGGGCCTTCCTGCTGTATTATCTCATGGTAGAAGGCAAGAGACTAAGTGTGCAAGAGACAAAGAATAAGTTTTGAATTCACCTAAATAAATATTTACTCTTGCAATAATTAGCCCACTCTGTTGATGCCACCATTAATCCATTCATGATGGCAGAGCCCTCATGACCTAATTGGCTCTCAAGTACTCCACTCTGTTGATGCCACCATTAATCCATTCATGATGGCAGAGCCCTCATGACCTAATTGGCTCTTAAATACTCCACCTCTTAATATTGCCACAATGTCAATTAAATTTTAATGTGGGTTTTGGAATTGGTACAGCCAATCTAGAAAGCAGTATGGAGATTTCTTAGAAAACTTGGAGTGGAACCATCATTTCACCCAGCTATCCCACTTCTCAGTCTATACCCAAAGGACTTAAGAACAGCATACTACAGTGACGCAGCCACTTCAATGTTTATAGCATCTTGATTCACAATAGCTAAACTGTGGAATCAACCTAGATGCCCTTGGATAGATGAATGGATAAAAAAACTGTGGTATATATACGCAATGGAATATTACTCAGAAATAAAAGGGAATAAAATTATGGCATTTGCAGGTAAATGGATGGAGTTGGAGAATATCATGCTAAGCGAAGTCAATCTCAAGAAAACAAAGGCCAAATGTTCTCTCTGATAAGTGGATGCTGATCCATAATGGGGGAGGGGACATGGGAAGAATAAAGGAATTTTGGTCAAAGGGGAGGGAGTGGGAAGGGGGCATGAGGGCAGGAAAAATGGTGGAATGAGATGGACATCATTGCCCTAGATTGATGAATGACTGCATATATGGTGTGATTCTACATCACATACAACCAGAGAAATGAAAAGTTGTGCTCCATTTGTGTACAATGAATCAAAATGCATTCTGCTATCATGTATACTTAAGTGGAATAAATAAATTAAATTTTAAAAAAATAATAAAAGAGATCAGATCCAGGGGGAAAAAAAAGAAAAAAATATTTAAACCATAGTTTAAAACTCCAGGCTCCCCATGTGGTCTCTGAATGGCAGAGATGAACATCCTGACTCCCTATAAGGACTTCTCTGACATTACCCTCTCAGGGTAGTTGGAGTATCTCATTACAGACTGACAAAGGTGGTCTAGGTTCCCAATCCAGCCTTTGAATGACTCGGGGATGAGGTCACAGCTTTTTAAGTGGCATTTGGTCAGAATACAGCAATCACCACTGAAAAAGACTTTTGCCTTCCTGGGATTTCCCATCCTTGTTTTTTTGGCTAACAACTGCTAACTGTTCTTGGAGCTTTTGTTTCTGTGGCCTATTAGTGTTTCCAACTGCCATCTTCTTTAGCTCCAAGTCTGGGATATGTGAGTCAAAATCCAAGGAATTCATCATTGTGCCACTTGTTAGATCATAAGATCCATAACTCATCTCCCTTTTTCTCTGTGTGGAATCTACGTTTGTTTTATATATATTACATAGGGGGGTAGTTTTGCATAACAAAAGAGATGGGGGAAAACGAATTTATTCTATCTTCCTGGAAGCAGAAATCTCCAAAGTTGATTATTTTTAAAAGTAAATTCCCTGTTACAGAAAATAAATCACCACAAATTCTACAAGCTAAAAATATCTTGGTAAATATTTTAATTACATGTAATAAATCAACAATTATCCAGGTAAAAAATAAAGAGTCATCTACAAAGAAATGAAATAAAACAAATGGCAGTAAACTATAAAATCCACAGAATTGTCAAAAAACAGCAAAAAGATGTATTCTGAACTTAGACCAATTTTAGTTCACAGGTTAAAAACAACACAAAAATATTCTAAAATGTGGAAAGTCTCAGTCAACATACCAAGCACCTCTATGTGATACTGTAAAACAATGTAACATATATCATGCTGTGGTTTGAATATGTCCCCTAAAGTTCATGTGTTGGAAATTTAATGCCCCATGCAGCAGGGTTGAAAGGTGAGAGGGTCACTGCCCTCGTGAATGGATTAATGACATTATCACACAAATGATTAATTACCAAAAGAGAAGGCTTGTTCATTCCTTCTCTCCCTCTCTTGCCCTTCTACCTTCTGTTGTGGGAAAATTGCAGCAAGAAAGCCCTCACGAAATACAAGCTCCTTGACTTTGGACTTCCCCACTTCTAGAACAGTAAGACATAAATGTATTTTCTTTATAAATTTGCCAGTATTTGGTATTCTGTTATAGCAACACAAATGGACTAGGCCATACCATTTAAATTGTAACAAATGGAAATTAACTCAAGAATGAAGAAGTCAGAGCCATAAGATTAGGGATGAGCATTGAGACTGAGATTAAACACTTATTTTATAATTATATGGTGCTATGGTTTGAATGTGAGGTGTCCTCCGAAAGCTCACATGTGAAACAATGCAAAAAGGTTTAGAGGCGAAATGATTGGGTTATCAAAGTCTTAATGAAAGCAGTGAATTAATCACCTGATGGGATTAACTGAATGGTCACTGAAGGCAGGTAGGGTATGGCCATAGGAAATGTGTCATTGGGGGCATGACTTTGGGGTGTGTGTATGTGTGTGTGTGTAGTATCTGGTGAGTAGAGTCTCATCTGATCATATGTGAGCAGCTTCCCCCACCATACTCTACTGCCATGTTGTTCTGCCTCCCCTCAAGCCCTGAGGAAGGAGCCAGCTGTTCTTGGACTGAAACTTCTGAAACTGTGAACCCCTCAATAAACTTTTCCTCCTCTAAAATTGTTCTTGTTTGGTCTTTTAGGCACAGCAGCAAAAATGCTGACTAAAATATACAGTGTCCTAAGTTTATAGATATTGAGTTTATTGATACTTTAAACACAATATTCTTCCAATTGGTTTTCGGTTACCTCCACATCCATTTTCCTATCTCATTAAAATCTTCAGTGCTTTCATCCACTTTTCATTGTCCCCATCAGTACTTCTTTTTCCAGTTGAGAGCCCATGACCCATCAATTTAACATTCTCCTGACATTATTCTATCTGCTCCTTTTCTTCTATTTGCCCAGTAAATTGATAACTTTGAGTCAACCTAATTATCTGATCTATCCTATGTACACCAATATGGCTAAACAGTGTTGGGAGAATCACAGTTACGAAGAACATACATACATTACATCTAAAGCCACCTGGACCCTCAGCACTAAACAGAAATCATTCTCAGTCTCCTTGGTTGGCATTCCTTTCTCTATTACCCACTGCAGTTTATTCACACATTAATTGTTTTCCCACTACCACCTTACTTCCTCCCTCATCCTTCAAAAATATCTTTGCCTACCACTTCTCAAGAAAAAAGGAAACAATAAGGCTTAAAATCTCTCAGTATATAAAAAACTTAACCTATGCCTACACAACTCTTCCTGCCTGCCTGCCTGCCTGCTTGCCAGAAGAGTCATTTTTCCTTCCATCCACATCTCTTTTCCTCTAATTGGGGTTTGAATCCTATTCCCTTTACCCTACAAAGAAGCCCTATTATCCCTTTACCCTATTATCTCTGCTTCCAGTTTTCTTGCAATTTCTTCTCCACATAGCAGCCAAAGTTTCCTTCATAAAAGCACAAAATCTGTGCATATTGCTTAAAACTTTTCTACTGGTTTCCCATTGCACTTAGGAAGATTGGCCTACAATCCTCTGTACAAAGTCACCTCTACTCACTTGTGTGAACCATCTCGTCCCTCTAGCCATGCTAACCTTCTTTCTACTCCGAGAATGCCAAATGTGTTCTTAAAGTCTTTGAATTTGTTGTTACTCTACATAGGTACTTCTTTTCAAATGTCATCTTTGCAAAAAAATGTCTCTTTGCCTGTACAATCCAAGGTAGCAACCTTTCCACAGATTATTTTTCCTTCCATCCCTGCCTCCTTCCTTCTTTTCTACTTTCCTGTTTTCCTTCCTCCTCTTGCCTTCTCTCTCTCTCTCTCTTCTTTGCGTTCTTCCTGTTTCCTGCACTTACATATTCATCAGCACAATGCACAGTATTAAAATGCATTTAGTTAAAAATCAAGAAATCCTATATAAATCTCTCTCACTTTGCAAAAGCCTTGCAATTTGGAAGGGAGTGACCCCACTATAGCTTCAGTCTTAAGTCTCATTTGGTCTAAGCCAAAATCAAAGTGCCCCCCTGACCCTCATCATCATTATTGATCTACGAATGGGCATGTGAGCCAGGTTCAAACCTTTCAGCATCTAGTGATCCATAGGCCCTAGCTATTGTTTGGGAATAAGCAGTTTCCTAAGTAGACCCAGTCATACTAAAGCAAAGCACTCTCCCTCTCTCCTGGAGGTGACTGAAGAAGCACACAGCCGTAACTGCTGCTAGCAGTAGTTTTGTGACCTTGAAGGAAACCATCTGAGGACAAAAATAAACATATGGAGAACAGATAATCAAAGTCAAAGCCTTTATTCACCACACCCAGAGCCCACATGACGCAGAACTTTTCAGTTACATAAGTCAATAAATCAGTAGTTTTCATCCCCGGCTGCCTATTCAATTCTTCTGGGAAGCTTACTGATACCTGGGACTCATCTCCAGAGATTCTTACTTGAAGTGCTTTGGGTTGGGCCCCTCACATTCATAATTTGAAAGTTCCCCAGGTGATTTTAGCAAGTCTTCAGTTCAGAGTCACTGTAATAAATCCTCTTTATTGTTGATGACAATTTGAGTTAGATTTTCACTTAATTGCTTTTGAAAACATTCGAACTCCATGTTTCTAAACTTTAACATGCATAAAAATCACATAGATGTTGTCTTAAAATACAGATTCTTATTCACAGTTCTATGCCATTATGTTAGTTTGCTAAAGCTTTTATTTAAAATTACCATCCACTAGGTGGCTTAAACAACAGATTTGGAAATAAATCCAAAATCAAGGTGTAGGTAGGGCTGGGTCCTTCTGAGGACTTTAAGGGAAAAATGTATTTGAGGCATCTCTATTACTATTGTAGATGGCCATCTTACCTCTATGCATGCCTATGTCCAAATTTCCCCTTTATGTAATAATATTTATATTGAATGAGGCCTACCCTGATGAACCCATTTTAACTTGATGAGCTCTGTAAAGATTCTATCTCCAAATAAGGTCTCATTTTAATAATATTACAAGAAACAAAAAAGAGAACTTCAATATATAAATTTTGATAAGGTACAGTTCAATTCATAACTGATGAGAACCAAGAATTCACATTTCTAACAAACCTACAGATGATGTCAATACTTTTGGACCATGGATCACACTTTGAAGAGTGAAGTTCTACTTGGCATGCGTCCTCTGCTTGGGACTGGGTGGAGTGGAAGCCCTCCCTATTCGAAGATCAGCTTCATTGAGACTACCTGAGGTATAACCTGCTGGTAGACGAGATACCAGGTCATGACTATTGGATTAATATAATAACTCACATAGAAGAGATAACCCCACTCAGAGAGGGCCTCTGAGAGACACCTAGGGCGGGGGAAATAAACCTTTTAAGTAACTATGCACATATACACATACACACCCACACACACCTTGGTATACATAATGAGAAAAGACAAAAAGACAGGCATACTAGCATGTGAACTGACCACAGAGAGAGAATTATAGCAAAATGTCTGAAATAACTTTGCCTGGATGGCTTTAAAAGTGAATAATATGTTTTTATGACTTTCTTTTTTCTCCAAATTTTCCCATTTTTTGAAATATGTATATATTACACTAATAAGCAGGAAATAAGTTAGTTACTTTAAAAGAATTATTCTTAATTAAAAATTAAACAAAAGCAATAAATTAAACAAAAGCACTCATCAGTTTTTTATCTTCAGGAAGGATAACAGTAGTTCTTTACAGAAACATAAAGATATACTAATATATTAATGTGTTACCATTAGTTGGACATTAAAGTTTTTACTAGCAGCATTTAAAGTTTTAATATTTTCTACATATAGAAACCAAGATTACTGCTATAATAACCATTATCTCTTTGAAGTCTGAGTTACAGTAGGAATGCTAGAAATTGTGTCAGTCATTCAATCAGCATATATTTATTGGCACCCACTCTGTATGAAGCTCTGCTCCTGGCACTGAAAATATTACAACAAACAAAAAAATAAGACTTGTCCTTTAGGAGCTTAATATTAGGGTATGAATACAATTAATCAATAAAACAAAGTAACATGAAAAGATAAAATACAATGAGATCGTTTCAAGTCTCAATTAGGACTATAAAGAAGATAAAACAGAGTGTGGTGGGTGCAAAGTAGGATTTCTAATTTCTATGGTCTTCTAGATTTCTTGAGGAGGCAATATTTTAAATGAGATCTGACCAAGGAGAAGAAAGCCACACAACTCTCTGGGATGAAAAAGCATTCTAGGCTGAATTAGTTAGTGCAAAATTTCTGTGGTGGAGATGAGGTTGGCAGGTCCAAGATACAGAAAGAAGATCCATGAGGCTGAAACACAGTGAAGGAGGAGGGAAAGGTTTGGGGTTAGAGAATTAGGCAATGCTAAACACGCAGGCCTTGAAAGCTGTGATATAACAAAAAGCTATTGGATAGGTTTTTTTGTTTGTCTTTTTGTTTGTTTGTTTTGTTTTTGTTTTTTTTACAAATGAGCACAACTTTTCACTTCTCTGGTTTTACACAATATAGAGTTACACCATATGTGCATTTATACATGAACCTAGGACATTGTTGAACATTGCATTCCACCATCTTTGCTATTGGACAGTTCTAAGCAAAGAAATTATATTTCTTTGGGAACCTCATCTTTACAATCTGGCTTCTGTGTGGTGAGCATAGGCCACAGGAGGTAAACAGAGGATACAGAGAGACTGTTCAGGAGGCTCACCTCATCACTCTACTCCAAGCTGTATTTTAGCAATGGAGCTGGTAAAAAAGCAAAAGCAAAGCAGCCTTCCTCTGACCAATGGGATGTGAACAGGAGTATAATTTGGAGGTTGAGCAATAGGACTTTTCAATGGGCTGAATGTGAGGCACTAGGAAAAAAAAAAAAAACCAAAGAACTCAAGGATATTCCTACCGTTTTACCTTGAGAATTTGGACTTTTGTTGAGACCATTTGCTCAAAAGAGAAAATCTTGCTTTGGAATAGGCAGGAGATATTTCTGGAAAGACAGTTCTGTTTTTCCTATTAGTTTTGACAACTATTAGAACTCAAATGGAGATGTAAACAAACAAACAAACAAACTGGATGAGATCTCCCAGGGAAAGAGTATGGTTGAAGCACTGATATGCAAAACACAGAAGAGAAAAAGAAGCCAGCAAAGGAGACTGATAAGTAGGAAATCCAAGAGGTCACTGTATTGCAGAAAAACAGAAAAGACACTGTTTAAGAACACAGACTTGACCACAGATGCAGCTAAGAGGCTAAGCATAGAAAAGGCTGGACACTGTACTGATAAGGCGCACATCACCCGTGATCTGGGTAAGAGCTGTTTTAGTGGAGCTGAGGGGGCGTCAATTCCCAATTTCAGTAGATTGAGAAAAAAATGGGAAGTGAAAAATAAGGACAGTGAAGGCAGATGATATTCTCAAGCAATTTTTCTGTGAAAAAGTGCCAAGAGATGAGGTGGCCCTTGAAAGGAGGTACATCATCAAGGGGATTGTGTTTTTGTACGTGTGTACAAAATCCCATTGGGGATTATGAGCTAGAAAGGAAAAATGGAGGATGCAGGAAAGCAAGGGGATAATGGCAAGAACCAAACATTTCAGAAGGTATAGGAGATTTAATAAGTAAAAGGTGACAGAAAGGGAATCAGCTTCCACTGTAACAAAATGAGTGGTGGGAAGTTAAAACAGTTCCGGTCAGTATTTTTTTTTTTCACTAATAGTGGTCAGCTGCACAGTACACATGTGAGATGAGTAAGTGGTTGGTTTTAACCAGACTTGGGGTTTACTAGTCAAGTACAACTAAAGGAGAGAGGAGCAGGGAACAGGGGATTGCAAGAAGGTGGCCATGCTGAACAATGAATCTAGACTGGGAGGCAGGTAAGTGAGGGCTCAGGAGAATGATGAATAATTCAAAAGAGGTACAATGCAAGATGAGGGCAGAGTTCTTAGGAAAGCCAATTCAGAGTATGTGAGGTAGAAATATAGGAAGTAATGGTCAAAGACTGGGTTGTTTTTATCAAATCGAGTTTTCTAAAATAGTATAATTATCAGCAATTACAACATCTAAGACAGCGCTGCCTGAAGGGAATTGCCAACATGTGGTAGTGGAGAGGACCCTCAAAGCCAAAGAGGTTAGAGAACCGAGGAGCCTGGGTATTGTTTGAATTATCTGCTTGGATGTGGAAATTGCTAAGAATGAAAAGAGAAGCAGTCAAGAGTGAGACGATGACTCAAATACTGACATCTTCAATAAATAAGGGAGGCCAGGAGGCCAACAGATGGCAACAGGGACAGCTAAGTGTAGCAAAGTCTGATCTCATGCACATAAAAGATGGAAGAAGGACAGACAATTTGGAAACATAAAACAGAGAAAAGTGATGCCTATCTGGCTGGCCTTCCAGCCCTGAGATATGTGGGGTAGCAAGAAACCACAACTATCATTTGACAGGACTGTAGGAGAGGCAGTGTTGTTAGGGGAGAGACAGGCTGTACTTAGCGAAATAAAGTAAAAGTGAACTTTCCAAGAAACACTGAGCCTGAAAGGAAGTTGTTGGGGCGATCTAGAGAGTGAGGGAATGGAAGATGGTGCATGGGTTGTGATCAAGGCAATTACAAAGCAGTAGTAGTTGTGGAAGTTGGGGATCTCTGAAAGTAAAGGGTTGGACTGCTCTTAAGTTTGTGCACTCAGTGCTCTTAAGTTTGTGCAAACTCAGGGAGTGCTGCTGCATTGAAAGACCAGAGGATGTGGTACTATCCCTGAGAAGGGGGCTCATTTCCAGAGCACTGACCTAAGTCATGCTTCATGTGTATATCATATTACTTCTGTTAATGCCATCCTGAGAGATGGCTACTTCTCCACAGAAAGTTCATACTCACCTTTCTTATGCAGAATGATGAATAACTGCCTAGTTTCCCAGCTACTGCCTCGTCCCATGAAATTAGGTGGCGGCATGGGCACTCTCCCTCCTCTCTTACTCCTTGCATTGGCTGGATGCCAAGGTCAGGGGTATGGGCCTCATATCAAATTAGGAGAGACTCTTTCAGCCTAAATGACTAGATAGAGTAACCTTTCTAGTTAGGTGACTCTATTGGGAGAAAAAAGTAAACATATTGAACAAACCACTAAAATCTGGGGGTTGATTTTTTACAGCAGCTAATGTTTAAACAATATTACCTTTAGTATGTATCTTGTCATTGGAGCTAGATTTCATTAAAAAAAAAAAAGATCTACTAAACTGTAGTGACCCTACTCACCAACCAGTACCCAGCACTTCCTCCCTAGTTTATATAAGAAGACTAACCTGAAGAGAAGTGAGCTATCTGCTCCTTGAGAAGTAGAGCTATGTCTAAAGAGAGAGTGAAGGTATCCCTCGCCCAAAGCCAAGTGACTTAGAAGTTCTCAGTGTGTCACTGGTAGAAACTGTGATTGTATGCAAGGAGGGTAGACTGGCTTTCTCTGCTATTTTTTTCTCCCTTTTAGTTATGTTTCAGAAACCTTAGGTCCACTGTGGTAACTAGGCTCCAATATAGCTCCCCAAAATTCACTTCCTGATATTAATATCTTTTATACAGTCCATTTTTACATTGAATTAGGTCTATTCTGTATGACTAACAGTAGTACATAAGCAACAGTATATATCTTCTGAGTTGAGATCATAAAAGGTGTACAGCTTTGGACTCGGTCTCTTGTATTATTCTTCCTGGGAGAAAGCCAGCAGCATGTCAGGATGACATTCAAGCCGGCCTGTTCAAAGGCCTCAGTTCCTTTCGTCTACAGTCTACAGCCAGTACCACTGTGTCAGCTATGTAAGTGAGCCACCTAGGAAACAGATCCTCCGACCCCAGTAAAGTCTTCAGATGACTAAATCCCAAAGGACATCTAATTGGAACATAATGAGAAACCCTGAGATAGAGCTTTCCAGACAATGCTCTCCAAAATTCTTGACCCAGAGAAATCAAGAGATAATGAACAATTGTTGTGTTAAACCCTATATTTGGGGGTGATTTCTTCTACTATAAGAAATTATAAGATCAGAGAAAACCCACCTTATTTGTTCTCTGAAGTGTGAGTGTATTCATAACCAAAGCCTAGTGTCTACTCCTAGACTAGCAACTTCCAGAAGTGAGAGCCTCACTGGAGCAGCCATATCAATAATACTTGTAGAGATAAATACAATAGCATTTCTAGGAACAAAATGAGCCAAACTCCAAAGCACCCCTTTCCTAGGGCCCTTAAAAGGTATTGGAGAAACTTGTTGTAACTTTCTTATGTAATGACGTATGGAGATTAAAAGCCCAGTGATAGTCATAGGGTGATGCAGGAAGCCTCCACGACAAGCACTGAGCTCCTTTATTCAGTGAGGGGTATTACATATCATGGCTAGAAGGGAGAAAGGAAGAGTAAACAGCCTGTATGAGAGTATTCACAAAAATAAGGGCTAAAATAATTTTAAACTTACCTTAAGAAAATTCATCATTTTATAAAAACATATTAACCTAAAGGGAATCACTAATATCAGACAATACTACACAGAATCAGTGTAACCTGGAGCCTCTTTCCCTACTGGCATGAAACTAAAGTAACAGAAGAAAGTACCTGCCTCCACTATTCCTCCTCCCTGACCCTAATAGATAAGGACCTAAGTCTTCCAGAGGATGGGAAAAAGTAAATCAGGGTTATAACCACCCACCTACTCTAGGCTTTGATAAGAGAAATAAAAAGCTTTAAATCAAGGATGGGATTAGACTAATAACAGGTATGATATTAAATTAGTTGGAAATCTATGGAGTCATCCAATATGATATTAAGAGATGGGAAAGGGAAAGAGCACTGAACATCAGAGTTGGAAAGGATAAATGGAAAAAAATAAGACCATGTTTCTATCTCAATGAGTTGAGACTCCTCAACTCAGAGGTCATTCTTCAAATCTCCACGCTGACTTATAAATACTAAGAGGTTATTACAGAAATACCATGTACACAGACTCCCTAGAAGTCATAGAAATGCCTAGTTTAACTAAAGACCTGAAGCAACAATGTATTCGCTTACCATTTGAGGTTTTAGGGGTTTAATTAGTAGGACTGTTGTACAGTAGATCACTGGATTTAGTGTTAATAGACCAAAGTTCTCATCTCAACTCTACCACTAAAAAGTTACAAGAGCTTCAGACAGTCATTTATTGTCTTTGATCTTGGTCTTCCATCCAGAAAATGGGGATTTAAAAAATTTGCTTTGTAACATTTGTAATTAAAAGTAATAGTGCCTTAATACTTCCTATATGCTCCTGAAAGATACTTGAAGCAGAATGTGATAACTGTGAGACTGTGAGTTTACAAATATAGTAGGCTGCTTTTGTTCTAACTTCATTGTCAATGTCAAATGCAACACAGACATGGTACTGACATGCTGTTAGCATAGACAAATTATTTTGGGGTTGATAACAGCAAAGGAAATTACTCTTTCCTTACTTACCAAAGGGAAATAAAAATATAATATGCACATATATACATTCACAAAATCTTTAACAGTTATATACATATAACTGCTTTCATGGAAATTTGATTTATAGCTTTAAAGAAAAAAAATAGCTTTAAGACCATGTAACCCCTAATGTATTCTTTCCCTGAAGCTATAAACACACCTCTACTTATTCTGTCCAACAAAAATATACCACAGCAGGTGGAGTACAAAAAAAAAAGTAAATAGTTTCAATCTTTTCATTCATTGCAGTCTATTCCCTCAACAAGAACTTCAAACTGCAGGTGCATGCAGCATACTTGTGCTATGACAAGAGCAGTGTATCTCTGTAACTGGGGCTTCACCTAATGATGTGTGAACTAAATGTTAACTGCAGCAAAATGACTCCAAGCCAAGAAAGCCCCAGTTGAGGGTCTTGCCTGGAAGAGGGGCTAATCCACAGGAACACACCAAAGAGTGGGGTTGATCTTTGGTCCTTGGGAGATCATCATTCTTTCCTTCCCTTCAACTTCTAATGTTTCGAGAATAGTGTAAATTAAATTGGAATTTTCAGTTTGCAGACATTCCTCGTTTTAGGGTCTAAATTTGATTTCAGTCTGGAAACTAGCATCTAAATGAGTTTGAGAGAGGAGTAGGTTTTAAGAAAGGTCAAGGCAGTCAGAGTAAAAACACTTACCAATTACTGCAGGGAAGCAGTTTCACATCTGGAATTTGTTACATGTGAAACAGAAGGAAGAGTTTTCTTGGGACAGTTGGTTTAATTACATTTTTAAAACAAGAAAGACTAACCTAGGAATGCCAGCTAATCTCAAATGCAAATGGGCTACCTCTAGCTAGTGAACATATTTGCTTCTTATCTCTACCAGGACCATTAATACTGTATCCATGAGCTGTTTCTTTCTGCTGTTGACTGACAAAAGCAAACTCTGGACCGTCTATTTGAGGTGCACATTCTGCCTGAATTTCTGTGTGTTAGCGTCAAATCTAGGTGCTCAGACATCTTGCCTTTAAATAATTTTTTTAAAAAAGATACTGTGAGAATAAGCATACTTCTGGCACAAGACTGACCTAGATTTAATTTACTAGCTGTGTGACTTTGGGAACATTAATCTTTCTTTATCTTTTCCTTATCTGGGAAATAGGGATGATACTTAGGTTGAAGAGATCTGTGTTTTGATTATTACATTAAATTGTATAGCATAGGTAAAATACCAAACAATTATGAAACCATCTGCTACACAAGTTATTCAACAACTGTTAACTCTCTTGTCCCTCCCATTCTTTTTCCCCTCTATTATTTGTGAAAAATTTACTTTTCCAAAAGTAATATATAGTTTGGCAAATATAATGAAACAGGAAGCTATTTGTAGCTTACAATTTAAAACATCAGTAGTATAGACAGGAGAATACAAGTAATTAAGTATATGCATGGGTTTGAAAGTATTCTCTAACACATAGCTCAAGAAAAGTCATTGTTAGGAGTTAAGTGCAGTTCATGAAATGTAACTCCTGACATATTTTTATGAATGCGGCAAACTGAACCTTTATGATTTACTGCCTCTTTTTCCTCCCCCCACCTCACCAAAAATAGTAGCAGCATATTTTGATCATCTTCTTCCTTCATAATCCGGGCAATCACAGGCCCCGGGGTTGCAGGATATCCTGGACTGAAACGTGTCATCACCTTTCTAACAGATGCCTTTCTAACATTTGAGGTCAGCAGTGGACAAGTGTGCAAGCTAATACTCTGCCCAGAGTATAGGAGAGAATTCTGCTTTGCAATGAAAAAGCTTAGTGTGCAGCTAAGACTGATGCTGAAAGCAACATTTTACTCACAAGAAGCAGGTTATGACCCTTCATATGAAATCCAGCCAAAACATTTCCATCACATTAACACCAGTGAATGGAAAAGGGAAGGGAGAGGATATATTTGCAAAGGCACCAGGGCACTGGTTGTTTTAATTGCTTTTCCCTGAGTTTTTCTGATGTTTATGATGTATTCCATAGAGTTAACAGTAATAGTGAATGTCCTCTAACTTAATGATCTATTTTTTCACATTTCAGCCCAGGTGCAGGAGTGAATCTGCAAGGATGAGAGGACAAAGTTGACCAGCGCTGACCAAGGAGATCAGAGTGACATCTAAAGAGGATTTCAAAAAACAACAGATGCTCAGATCCAAAGAGGTGGGACAATGCAATTACTAAAGGAAATGAGAGTTGTTTGTCCACTTTTTGAAACTCCCTAGGGACAGTTTTCAGGCATTCAGTTTGGGTCTTTGTGTGCATGAAGTACGTAGGGCAAGATGAGATCGAATTGATATTTAAATGACATGCAAGACAGGGGAACCGCTCGATGTGGTTGAGCATTTGCTCTCGTTACACTCTGATCTGTTTATAAACATTCTAGCTATGTGAATAATAAAATGCCAAGCACAGGCCTTTCTTATCCCTCCATGATCTGTCTGGTACCACAGGGGCTTAGGAGGAGGTGTTGAGGTTTTGTGTGTTAAAGCTTGTCAAGGGCACATCAAAGTGTAATAACGAAATCAACTACTAGACAGATTGGATGGCAGATTTTGGCAGCTAACAAGGAGCTTTCTCATTATAGGATGTGCAAGCTTGTGGCTGTACTGCAATTAGAAATGGATTTTTTTTTCTGCTTGAGTTCTTCATATACTTTTCATTCTTACAAATGACAACAGCAAAAGATCACTTCTCACTCCCTAATGTGCACTGTCCATAGCCCCATGGTTAAAGTAACTAACATCTTAATTGAATATCAGATGTTTAAATATTGGATAAATGCTATTCAGTGCTTGTGAGATATTGATAACTCATGAAAAAAGTAAGTGATAAATTCTTTAAAATTAATTCTCTTGACTTCTGTGTATGCAAAACATCTTTCTGGTATCCCTTTTTCTATTGTTGTTGTTGTGGTTTGACCATATGTCTCCAGTAAGAAAGCAAGATCTTTGTTTTTTAACAGCTGATATGTACTTGCTACTGTCACACAGGAGTCCATGATACTGTTAGCAACAAGGAAATCATGTCCACAGAAACTAATTTTAGCAATCAGAAAGGAAAAACAGCACTAATTTTCTGCTACTTAATAGACACATTTCATGTGAAACAACCCAGGGAATCAGTCAAAGCCTTTATTAGGGGTTAATTGTGAGACACCCAAAAGGATAAATGGTTTTCTCCGAGATTCACACTTACCTGGCCAGGATCAGGTCTCCATGCAGATGACCAGGCAACTCCCAAGCCTGGAAGTGGATGGAGGGGGAGATGACAAAAAGAAAAAAGGAGATGGGACCCTTGAATTCAACTGTTTAAATATACCCAGGGAATGTCTGTTCAAGAGCAAGCTACCATCCTAAGCTATTGCTCCCAATGGGAAGGTGGATGCACACAAATTGTCATAGAGTGGAGATAACAGATGATAAAGTCACAACGCAGCTTATAAATTTTAAAATATTACAGGTTTCTATTTGGGGAAAAACTAAGCAGCTCAGGAATTGGTTTGCAAATCCTTAAGAGACAAGAGGAACTAAAGAGAGAAACTAGTTTTTTTATTTTATTAGGAAAAAGAAGTTTTCTTTGAAGCAATATCCATTTTTAAATGCAGTTACTACGTGTCAGGAACTATACCAGACTTTAGGGGTACAGAAATAAATTAGAAAATAATTATACCCAGCCATGATCAAGTAACATATGGAAATAGAAGCATTAAGAACAACCCTGTATGCATGGTTCCCAACAGAGGCACAGAGATGGAATTATCAAGTCTCTTTTCATGAAGGAGAAGAACTTGGAGCCAAGTCTTGAAAGTGGAACAGATGTCTTCAGGACAAACTGGGAGGCCAGGGTAAAAAAGGCAGAGGGAATGCCACCAGGCAAAGCACAGAGGGTTTGGAACACTGGGAGGGGTGAGCCTGGAGGTTTAGGGAGACATGAGATCTTCCCCACTTTGGGTACCTGGAATTGAACTAAGGGGCATTTGACCGCTGAGCCACATCCCCAGCCCTATTTAGTATTTTATTTAGAGACTTAGTTGCTTAGTGCCTTGCTTTTTGCTGAGGCTGGCTTTGAACTCGCTATCCTCCTGCCTCAGCCTCCCGAGCTCCTGGAATTACAGGTGTGCACCACTGTGCCCGGCTCAGACGTAAGATTTTGAAGATCAAATTTTCCACAATAAGGAGCTTCTATGGGAAGGGCATTGAGGAGGTACAAGACAGGGTGACCCAATCTATGCCTTTTAGAAAGCTATTGAGGCAGCCTTGTAGCAGATTGGAGAGATCTTTAACATATTTTTTTCTTTCAAAAGAACATCTGGCAGAAGCCACCAATACAACTCTCCCAACTTCTTGTTAAAATATCCATGAAGACACAGAGAAAGTAAAATACACATAAAGCCAATATCAACAGATGGTGTCCAAATTTAGGAAAATGGGCAATAATTATAAGATAATTGAAGCTGGACCAGCCCCCTCACATCTGTCTATCCTTCTATTTATGACAATAGACCAAAACCAAGAAATCCATGAGTAGTAAATACTTAAGGGGTAGGAGAAGCTAGAGGTGAAATAGTACATCTTAGAAGATGGGTGTAGATATAGTCCTGGTGTAGGAATGTATTTATTTTTGTGTTTAATCAATTCATCAAACCAGAGAAATAAGAAGTCAGAGTAGGAGCAAGTTATTCTGTCAACAGAATAAAAGTAAAATATAACTTATTGCCTGTTAGGAAATGGGAGCCAAAATAAGATTGTAATTCAATCTCAGGAAGTTTAAAGGACGTGCAATCTAGTTTCCTTGTGTTTTGAAAAATACTGACTCTAGACACTTGTTTGAAGATGAGAAAAGGAAAGCTAACATGGAGAAAATAATTTGCAGAAAAAGCAAGAATAAATAGCATACAGAAGATAGGGAAGAAGAAAATACTTTACAACATTATGTATTTCAGGACTGAGTAGAAATTTCAAGAAAACGGTTGGTTTCTTCAATGAAAGATAAGAAGAAGAGGCATCTATAAAGAGGAACAAAAAATCCTCAGGTAAGAATAGGCTGAGGCAAAGAGATAAAAGGAGGAAATAAAAATAATGATGATAAAATAAAGAATTTCAAGGACACTAAAACTACACTATTAAAATTTAAAATTTGCATTGAGGTTAGGGCAGAATCAATGATGTGAAAACAAATTAATGATGAACATAGAAGTTTTCTTAGAATATAAAGAAAAAAACTATGAAGGAAAAGACAGCTATGACTAAAAAACTCAGAAAGCTAAGTCAAGGCTAAACATTTATTAGAATTTGAGGATTCTCTCACTCTGAAGAATAAAATGAAAGAAATTAACAATAATTAAAGGTATAAGAGGAAAGATTTTCCTGGAGATGAAGAAAATCCAATTTAATCAGATTCAGTGGTATATAGCTTACTGTTCTCAAGAAATAGATCACAGAAAGTCCATGAAAACAAATGCATTCCCAAGACATCCTGATGACATTTTTTTAAGGTACGAGAGTAAATGAGAAGGCTCTAAATTCAGGAATAAAAGAAACAATTTTTGATCACTCCTAGCAATATCTTTTGCAATATTAAATACCAAGTAACAATGGAGGAACATCTAATTTATATTAAAATGTGGTTAAAATATATCCAAGTGATCACTGTCAATCATTTCTGCCTAAGAAATTATGAGAGGAACTAAAACACTCCTTTCTGAAGCACACATACAGTGGCCAGCCAAACCTTCAATGTCAGCTTCCCCAAAATAGCCTCAGGTGATTCAAACGTGCTCAGAAGTATGGTTATTAAGTGTCATCTCATTAACAGAGAGCTAAAGCCAACATGTGGTAGGCAGCCTCTTAGTGGCCTCCAATGATCCCCATCTTTTGGTAAGCACTTATGTATCATCCTCCTTCTTGAATGTGGATTGAATTTGGTTATCCCAAATTTGGTGTCTTCTCAAATAAGCAGAATGTGGCAAAATTAAAAGAATGCCATGTCCAAGATTAACTTACAAAAGACTGCTGTTGTCTGGCACTCTCGTTCTCTCCCTAACGCTGAGTACTCCTGCTTCCATGATATGTCCTGCACCACTGAGAGGTCCACAAGGCAAGGGACCAAGGGAAGCCTGCATCCAAGAGCCTGTGAGGTACTGAGGCCCCCTCAGTCCAACATCTTGTGAGGAAATGAGATGCAGCAAGGTTAGGTTCTTTGTCTTATGAATCTGAAGAATGAGACTCATAGACAATGGAGAGTGAGAGCAAAGTAACAGAATTTATTTTTGAACAGAAAGGAAGTAGAGCTCCCACAGGGAAGGGTCCCAAGTGGGTTTCTGCTGAGTTGCTGCTGTCTAGGGGTTTATATGGTGGTGTTGGAGGTAACCTTTAAAGCTACTGGCTAATAACTTTTAGGAAGGGTAGTTTCTACATCCAATCAGAGTGAGACACTGGGTGATCATGTGCCCCCTTTCTAAACAGGATATTGATCATGCACTGTTGATGTGCTGATCATGCACTGTTGATGTGCTAATCATGCCTTCATGTGCTATCTGGCTCATCAGATACTTTGTACACGGAATTGTTGCAATCAAGTTCCCTGCCTAATCTGCCTATCATATTTCTGGCTTCTGCTCTCAGAAACAAGTCCTTCTGCCATCTTCTCCACAACACAGCTTCAGATGTGACTGCAGCCCAAGCTAGCATGTCTACTGCAGTCTTCCGAAAGACCTTGAGCCAGAGGCACCCAGCTAAATGCTCATGTTACACACACACATACCTGAGATAATAATGGTTTGTTTGAAGTTACTACATTTTGGGATAATTTGTTGTACAATAAGTAACCAATATATAACTCATTAATTCTGAATACACTAAAGAATATGAGGATTGTAAGTGATTCTTTGACAAGATCTCTGGGTCTCATGGTGTCCTAAAACTACTATGATATGGTGTCTTCTTAAATAACTGAAAATCAGTCTTGGCCTTGAGATGAAAGACAGTTCTAAGTTGAGCAAGGACCTCATACGTGTAATAATACCTCCAAGTCGCTGATATGGACCACACCATCTTAGAAATCAGCTAATCAGTCAATTAATTCAGCATCAATCTATCTTTAATACCAAAAGGCAATATACCCCAAATAACCAGAAGATTTAATTAATGTAAAATATCATAATCTAATATGGTTGATATCTAAAAACCCCAGAATTTATTTGGAAGGTCTGTAATTACAGTGACAAGGATCATAGCTCCAGGATTCTGTTAGAATTTGAGTGGTAGTTCTGCCAAGCTTTCTTAGCTACTTTGGTCTAGTTACATAATCTTTCAGTGCTTTAGTCTCTTCATCTGTAAAAGCAGAGAGATGATATGCAAAAACTATCACAGTACCTGCTTAGTAAATGTGAGCTACTATCACTGTATTTTAAGAACTAAAAGTTGAAAAGAGGGAAAAGCTATTGTGTCCCCTTTGTTCAACTCCTTTCTTAAGCACAGATGACTCAAATATTGCTATCTCAATCTTAATTCTGACAAGTATAAAAATATAGGTCAAAAAATGATTTTGAAAAATGTACAAGTAACAAAAACACTTATTTCAAAACACTAGAGAAAATATAAAAATAAATATAAATAAAACCCCTCTAAAAGATAATACAAGATAGCATATAAAAATGCCAAGGGTTTCAAAGAAGTTATACCAATTATATTAATGATAATAAGAAATGAAAATCAATTAAGTTATCCTACTTCTTTTTTGTTGTTGTTGTTGTTACCTAGAATTGAACCCAGGGGCTCTTTACCACTGAGGTACACTCCCAGCCCTTTTTTATTTATTTGTTTTTATTTTGGGAGAGGGTCTTGTAAGTTGCTTAAGGCCTTGTTAAGTTGCTCAAGCTAGTTTTGAACTTGCAATTCTCCTGCCTCAGCCTCCCTAGTTGATGGAATTATAGGCATGTGCCACCACACCTGGGAGTCCTACTCTTTTTAAGGAAAAATTTTCTCAGATTTGTTCAAAGAACAGACTATTACATTAGTTTCCTGGGGTGTGGAGATTGGTTAGTTGTACCCATCTCTTCCCTCCAAAATAGACAGGTAAGTCTTGTATAATTCCAGACATTCTCTGGGAAGAGGGTAGCCCAAGTGAGGGGTACCACGTGTGTGAATGAGAAAGTGTTAGACAAATGCAAACACTAGAAATGAATCCAGTGAGTGGTCAGGGTAGGGAGAAAGATATGAATTAGCTAAGCAGAGGCCAGACCCTGCAGAACTTGATCTCATCTGACACTGAAAGAAGTACATTTTGATTTTATTTTAACTGCATTGAGAAATATTGATAGATTTTAAGCGAAGGAACAACAGTTATTCAGACTGTATTTTTATGAGATCATTTGCTTTCTAGTAATAAAGAGAAAACAGAAAAAAGTAAAAATGGGGAGACTGATAAGGAGGGTATGAATAGTTTATGGTGAAGTGTAACAGGCTCTGGACCTATTGTGGTATCAGACAATTGGATGCATTTGAGTTTTACACTGAGAAGAAATGACAGAACTTGCTACTGTATGGGGAAGAAGAAGGAACCAATGGTCATTGCAGGATTCTTGCTTGGAGAAATGACTGAACAATGAACCTTTAACTGAAATGAGAATAGACTTGGAACAAATCTCACTGGGGATTCTCATGGTGGTAGAGTTGAAAATGGAAGCTAGAATTCAGTTTTAAAAATGCAATATTTTAAATATCAGGACATCTATTATTTCAATGGAGAAGAAAGGAGGCAGTTGGATGTACATATCCAGAAGTTGTCAGTGCTAGGACCACTTAGACTTTGCGAAACTTTCCACTGCCCTAGAGCTTTGGCCTTCACTAGAGCCTCTGCAGTGGGCTGAGGGATCTGTCCTCGAATCCCACAGGTTCTCGCCTGGCTGGCATCTAAGCTGAGATGGCCTAGAGATTCCCTATCAGACTTCTATACCCAAGACCTACCTTTTCTGATCTGAATCCATCTTCTACTGAACCATTTGCCTACACTCCACCAGACATTGGTATTTAATGAGTATTCATAGAAATGCAGTGTATCTCTGCAGAGGGTAAAGCCACAATCTTTCAATCTTTCTCTACGTGGGGTAGAGAAAAAAATCTGGGGATAGATAGCCTTCTTTGTGTGCAACTGAATAGGTATTTCCCAAGTGATGTGAATTGAGGGGTACACAAGAAAAGCAAGCCCTAAAATCTGTTCTCTCATGTCCTCTGAGTCCCTGGCCTTTGTACGTGTGATTTCCCACACCACACAGTGATCTGGAAGTCACAAGAGAGCCCTAGCCCACAGCACCAGGTACTGGGGGGCTTCCAGGACTGTCCTCTCACTTGCTTTCTAGGTGGATGCTTCCCTGGCCTCCTGGTCTAACTCCAAGGTTGGAGAGAGCATTTTAGGCAGAACAGTCAACAGGAGTGAGGCAGAGTGGAGCCACAGCCTGGGCGGGAGCTACCAGCACTTCAGTGTCTCTCCACCGTAAGGTAGCTGCTAGTATCAGATGAAAAGGACACAGTATAGGACTGTACAGAGTAGCATCACCAGCCATTTGACTCACGTCTGCTCCAATGGATAGGAAGACCTGCCTCTTCTGACAAGAGTCAGCTGAAGTAAAGTTCATGTGCCAGGGGAAATGGAACACTGGTGTGGGGTAGGAGAGGGAACAAGCAAGCACAGCATTTTGAAATGTATCACACCGTCAGCCTCAAGGAACAGCTGAGACAGAAACACAGGTTCAGTGCAGTTGAAGGAAGGCTAAAGATCTGCCTTCCCCCTGGCCCCAGGTACGAAGATGAGGCCACGCCGTAAAGGGACTCTAATGGACCCTGTGAGTCAGTCAGTCGAACCAGGGCAAGTGACACACACGATCCTCCCAATAGAGAACTAAAGAGACAAAGGAAGGACAGGAGCTTCCTTCTGTGCAGGGAATTCCAGGAGCTGTCACACTTCCTGCCAGACAGCATGGTTCCCCACAGCATGCCACTGGCGACACCTCTGATCACAATGGAACAGAGGAAGGAAGGTATCCTGACATTAAAGAGTTTAGCATGTCTCAGCACAGAGTGCTCCTGGTCCAGCCAGCTGCTCTTGTTAACCTGGGCTGAACTCCCTCATGGTTTTTTGGAATCAACAAATCGAGCTATAGGAAGTTGCTTTTTTTTTTTTTTTTTTATAACTCTCTTGTAAAAAACAGATTCATCTATGTAGCTCACAAGGTTGTGAATGAAACTAAAGTGCAGAGGCAAAGTGGGGAAGGGCAGAGGTAGCAGCAGAGCATGGTCAGTACTGACAGGCCAAGCAACTCAGTCAGCAACCCTGTACAGGTGGCAGACAGCCCAGAATGAAAGAAGCAGTTAGGAGAGCTGGACACACAAAGGACAGGTCCCTGGTTTGGACATGGAAGTCACCATTAGGTCAAATGTGGGAGAAGGAGTGTTTTCTATGTAGGTAAAATCAAGAATGAACTGCCAAGGAATAAGGATTTAGTTTGTTGGAGTTTCACCACCAGGACACTTCTTCCATCCTCTTTTTTTTTTTTTTTTTTTTTTTTTTTGGTACTGGGGCTTGAACTCAGGGGCACTCTACCACTGAGCCACATCCCCAGACCTATTTTGTATTTTATGTAGAGACAGCGTGTCACTGAGTTGCTTAGTGTCTCGCTGTTGCTGAGGCTGGCTTTGAACTCACGATCCTCCTGTCTCAGCCTCCCAAACTTCTTCCATCTTTCCTCCAAAAGTTCCAGAACTTACAGAGAACTTGATGAAGAAGTCACACAGGATCAACAGATCAGCTTGATTATTAGTAAGGCTGGATCAGAGAATGTGGCTGTTACCTGAGGTCACAATCGGGCTGCCAACCTCCACACCCATCCCAGATGACCATGTTCCTGGGGCCAAGGCATAGCATGCTCCTGAAGATTACCACAGGAAGAAAAATCATGTCCTGCCTGCAGGCAAGTTGGGCTGACAGACAGGAAACCCAGAGGGGCCTGTGCCTCAGAAAGTCAGTTTCTTTTCCCCCATCAGGCAATCAGTTGGGTTGGTCCCCTTTCCTTTGGGAGAGGGTTGGCAGGAAGGGTGAAAATTTCTTCCTTTCATTTTTTAGAAGACAGATGTTTCTGTTTTATGAGCCTCAGTAGAGATCCCTGGAAAGGAAGAAAATTTTTCTCCTTGCATTGTACTGGCATATACTGTCAGATTGTACATTTTGATATTTACAGAAGAAAAATCTTAATTTCTCAAGGAGCTAGGCGAAGGGCTAGACATCATTTGACCCAATTGTTTTCAAAAGATACTATTTTAGCTGTGAATTATTTCTTCAGAGATAAAGCACAGGAGACACAGTTTGTTCAGGTTAAAAGGGGCAAAGCACAGAGGTGTGGTAAGTCTAGGCTTACCATGACCCCCTTTCCTCCTCTGCAGCCACCGAAAGGCAACTCAGAGGAAACTCAGAACCTCACACTGTCATTTTCAATGCTCTGAAAAGGTCCTGCTGCACTGGAGAAATGTTAACCAGGGAAGTTATGTGATGGTCCAGTTGTGCAGCTGAGTCAATGGTGGAGATGAGGCTACTCCTATATCTCATCATGGTCACCTCCATTTCCAAGGGTTTGAAATTGACACAGAGTTTCAACTCACTTTGTAAGGACTTATATCAATAGAGGTCTCATTTCTTTTTCTACCATATATCCCATCTAGTAATGCCCAGGGGTCTGAAAAGAGGCTATGCCTTTTCACACTGAAAAGAACCACGATAAAAAACTGTGACTACCTTTCATTGCCACTGCTCTTGGTGCAGATTTTTGCAAAAGGACAAGGAATTGTAATCAGAATGATTCAATTGGAAGAAAGTAGATGGATGTGTGAAGCTTCCAGGTCACCTGCACTGTCATTTGAATTCTGTGTCTTTTGTTGTTGTTGCTTGTTCCCTCCTTTCCAGAAGGAACCAGTCAACAAAGACTACAGCCATTTGTCAACAGGCTCACTGGATCCTGTTGCCCTCACTCCTTTCATGAAAGAAGTTGGCTAGGGGATGTTTCTAAACAAAAAGAATAAAACCAATTTGGCATCCACATACAGAATTGAGTGATATGAAATCAGATGAAATGAAAACACTGAATCATATATTTTTGTAAATCATAAACACCAAAGTATAGGCACTTTTATACATTTCAACCTGTATTTCACTGGCCTGATTCCCAAACAACTTGGACTTTTCTGTATTCCAGTTAATGGTGTTGGTCTCTGCTCATCCTTGATTCTGTTTCTTAACTTAGGATAGGTACAAGCACAAACTGTACAGCCTTTTGTTCTGTTGTGTGTGTCCTACCAAGGGCCATGGAACACGTCCCAGGCACTACATCGTGTCCTTCCTCTTATAACCCTGGTTCCTGTCCATTCCCACCCCTTGAGCACACACCCAGACCATACATAGACTGCACTGGACCACCCACTGACTCCATACCAATTGCCAAACACTTAGAATACAGAAAAACTTTCACTACCTTCAGAGGTCATAGGAGGGCCAGGAATCAGGGCTTAATATCTCGGCATTTGATCACTTACTTTTCCTAAGAACATTATCAAAGGCATGTAATAACATATTTATTTCTATTACCCCCTTCATAATTATATCCACAGTATAATCCCTGCAGAAGTACACACTTTGTTTAAAAAGCCACTTGGTGAGTGTCAGGGGAATTCATATCATCATACACGGGCAAGCCAGAATATCACTATTACCAAACTTACTTTACAAAACAAAGTGGAGGTAAAAACCGGGGGAAGGGAAATTCAAACATCAAACAGGATTGATGGGCTTATCATCATTGTACTACATTACAGGGTGACCTCCACAGACTGGAAATTGGGTTACATCAACAAACCTCACTTTAAAGTGTGAGATGAAAGAGTGCCTCCCCTAACGTTTTGCAGTATTACTGGCTCAGGTTTAAAGAAAGTATGCAGCCAGGTACCAGTGTCACATTTCAATCTGTGATATTGACATGGATGTGAAAACCGGAGCCTTTGAAACTGAGCCTTTCATATGTTGAACAAAAACCTGAAATGCACTCTGCTGAGAAGAACTGAAGGAAAGAGAAGGTAAGATGATAAAGGGGAAACCTTTGCACGTGGGACTTTTCTGAATTTTCCTGTCATAGGCCGTAACTCAAGTCTGCCAAAGTAGAGCTTAGCTCAGATCTTGACATTAGTTTGTTTGGTTTTCCTCGATAACAAGGCTTACCTGCCCTATAAAGACTCCAAAAAGTCAGTGATGTGTTGCCAAAGTAAGGAAAATTTTTTACTAGAACCAGCCCTACTTAGTTGGATTCAGTTATAGTCCCCAAACCCCATCTCACCCAACGCACCCTCTTGTCATTTATTTATTTAGCTAAACTAATTTCTCTGTTGACTCAGCAACTCCCAAGCAAGCAGTGAAGAGCTCAGATATTAAATGCAAGTTTCATTAAGCCACTGCCAAGGATCATATTTTTTCCATAATGTTCCAAAAGGAAAATGTTTCTGCCCCTGTACTTTCAATTTTCAGACTTGTATTTTTAACTGAAACAAATCAAATATCTCATCAACTGGCTTAATCAATAGGAACATCTGTAGGAAATGGAAGGACAGCAGACAGAAGAATTCTCAACTTTCCATAAATCATTTTAAACAAGATCCTCAAAATCTGCCCACTTCTGACTTTTAGGATAAGAAGGGGAAGAGTTATATTACAAAGGGCATTTGAACTCCTTGCAAACGGGGATAAAAGGCTATTTGCTAATATCTGATGATGCAAAACAAGTCACCAACAGTAGAACACAGAATGCCCTAGCATTTTTAAAGCCTTGAAAACATCTCTAGCCCCAGGTCCTTCCTTGGCTTCTAGCCAGGCCCAAGGCCCCTTTACCAGGAACAGACCCCAGGATGCAATACGCTTCCTAATTCTTCATAGTCTGCTTCATTTGGCAAAGGACCTACACCCAACCACAACAGTTAAAAAGAAAGGCTTACATTCTACTATAAAATATACAAATCATGAAATGTATACAACTAACAAAAACAGTTTCAGTACTACTTGATGAGAGGAATTTTGTGGGGTGCTTTTTTTTTTTTTTTTAAATCCAGCATTCCAGTAATGTGAAACCACTGTTTAAGGTAGAAAATCATTTTTCAATCTCAGGAAACATCGTTACTAGCTGCCAAAAGTTGATCCATATAATAAGAACTATTTGCTAATGCTGAACACCTGCACTTTTATAGATAGCCTCTCAGGACAGCTGTAGCTGAGTCTTCAAGTCTACTGATAGAGCAGCCAAGTAAAAAACACGAAATTTCAGATAAGAGTGCCTGTTGAATTAGCCATGCATATATCTACACTAAGTCTGGTATATTTATTGGTGAACTCTGACAGTCATTAGATACAATAAAACACAATACAAAATATGTCCAGGATAAGGTTCCCAGCTGCTAGAAGCTTATATCTCGAGGTGGTAGGATACACAAATCAAAACATGCTAAAGGTATAAACATATATCATGCTTATGGAAGCCATGTGTAAATATTTATTTCACTTCCCATGGTTAGTTTTAGCTTTTTTCCCCTTGGTTTCATTGTTTGATTTTCCAACTTGCAGGGTTTAATCGGAAAAGGCAACCACCAGAAGTTTGCAGGAAGGGCTCATTAAGAAGGTGAAAGCATTGTTTTATAGTCTTCTGAGATGAACAATCTCTAGCGAGCATCTTAAGGATATTTACGTATCTGTTCATATGTATTCAAAAACACTGGTGTTGATGCTTCACAGCTTTCTCATTGCACTGGGTGTCCCTCACCAATCAATCAAGAGCCAGAAAAAAGATGCCTTTCATATAGTTTCCATGCATAATAAAAGTAACTATAGATCACCTACTAGTAGTTAGAAAATAAACTAAAGGAAGTCCTTATGTACAGCGTCTTTAATTATTACAACATTTTTAGGAAGCACACCTGATTACCTTCATTTTACAAGATAAGAAAGTGAAAGTGACAGTAATCAATGTGACTGGCTCAAGTTACATATCTGATAATCAAATTATTGTCTGGTAGTAGAACTGGATTTAAGCTCAGTTTCATCCGGTTTGGGAAGCCTTGTTCTTTCTTCTATATTATGCTTTCTCTCTGGCCAACATTTAGTTAGCATTGAAATTTTGCTTGGAAGTATACTGAGAAGATAGGGGTTAGTGGGGCAGATATGGTCCTTTCCTCATAGTCTGCAATTTCACCAGAAGACAAGCATATGAGGTGAAGTTCAGGGTACTAATCATCAGCATAGCATACTAGAGGACACAAGCCAGGACCTGGCCAAATGGTATGAATTCTGCATCCTATACCTAAAGCCATATAAAACTACCTGCTGGATAATCACATTCATCCCCCAAACTTCAAATCATCCTGCAGTTCGCTCAATTCAATCTTGGTATCTTCTTCTTTCTATTTAAATATAACACCCAGTCAGCTTTCTCTTTGACTGTGATTTCAGTAGGGCCAGGTGGCATCATGAGAGGTACTGCAAGGACTTTTACATGACTTCTCTTTTCTTAGAGTTCAAGCTTTTCTAATGCCGGCCACTCCAACACACGTCCTGCCATATCATCTCTGCAGGGATCCATCACTCCCTCACCTTCACCTAGTCACGACATTTTCATCTCCACCACACTTCCCCAGGTTCCTCTACATCACAGGCTTTGCATGCCTGCATGCTTTGTCTAATACACATGTCTTCTCCCCTCCTCCCTTACTGACCTCTACAGCACCTTTGCATGCTAGGATTGAACAACTCCCCAATGGCAGAAAGAACATATTCATATCATTCTTGGGTAACAGGCCCTCTCCTCCCTCTAAGCAGAAAACTGAGAAATTTTCTGGAAGCAGTTGAATCTAGCTTTCACCACTGTGGTCCTGAGATTTTTCAAAAGCAGACATAAAGCAAGTTCCAAGATTAGCCAGAATTCATCAATACACACACCATGGCTGACCCCTGCCTGTGGGGACACTCACGTGGGAGTCATCCAGACACAACTTCACCTACTCTCTTCCATCAAGGAAGCATTTTGGAGTGCAAGTAAGAGTGATGTTCTTAGAGGGAAAATCTTGAATCTGCTTTAATTTTAATAATCTACTACTGTTAATTAATAGTAGTAATTAATTGCCTATGCTTTACAACGCACCACACAGTTGAGGCACTATGTTTACAAACCTGTCACTGAAACAACTTCAGGATATTTAAAGACAGTGTCTCATATCCTTGCTTTTTAAAGGCAACCAATCCTGACTTACAAAGCAAATTACTGCTCAACAGAGGTGAACTACAGAAATAGGGACCAACAGAAGATTCTTCGTGGCAAATTATCTGAAGTCATGAGTAGTTCTGATAAAATTCATCATATATGATCAAGTATATGATCAATACCATGTAGTATTTTCTGAGAAATATAAGTGGTATCACTACAAATAACAATGCTATTAAATATTTATAAATACTCCATAAAAGTTAAAGGGAGAAACACTGTCTAAACCCAAAGGTATCATTATACATTGACTGGTTATGTAGAAATATTACATCTTCTAAACCTTTCCTTTTAAAGGATTTTCAAACCACCTAATCACATTCCTAGAGGAGTACATTTTGTGTTATTAGCATAATAACCAATTAGCCAATCTATGGATATTACAATTTTTATAAAACTAAGAAAGCAGAAGTGAATACATTAGAACACTTGCCCCAAGGTTCTCAATTAAAACATGAAGAGATTAAGCTCTGGTATTGCTAATGAAGGACCATCACATTGAAATGGGGACAGCCAATTTTATAAGGCTATAGAGCCATGTACCAGTTTTCTCAATGGTGTCTAATGCTAAAGAATTAGCACCAATATACCAAAAAGGTACTTTTATCCATGGGACTAGCCCTGTGTCCAGTACTACACAAAACAATTCCAGGGTAGAAAGCCCCTTCCTATTTATTGACTAGCATTTCTTCCTCCAGAGATGCTAGTTCCTATGTTTCAGCTACGCTTCTTTTTCACAAAAGATATTGAAATTGAATGTTTTAGGGGATGGTGCCAGGTTTGACAAAGCTACGAAGCACCTCCCATACACTATGTAGTCAGTCTTAACACACTTTCCGGAAAGTTCCAATGTAATTCTGTGACCATTAGAGAGATTTGGATTTTCCTGACTTTAATGAACAGGAAGCTGACTTGGGAAGTTTTTCAAATCTCCATTATGACTTCTCTTTAAACAAAATTATGTGTTCACCAAACATATATGGAACACATGAACTTCACCAGTCAGCCACATATATTAAAAGTAGCTGCCCTACTGGGTTGCTCACTAAATAAGATCAGAAATAGTTTCTTACCAACCTCTCCTGGATCTTAAAGCACCAGAAAGTACATAACTAGAAAAAGCCACCAGTCTTTTCACCATTAATATCTGCTTCTGCCTTGGAGAAATTCTTGCCAAGACAGGAGAGAGACAGGAGAGGTTAGGAGTCACTCCTGCTCATTAAAGGTGGAGTTTTATTTCCCTTCCTTTTAAAATGGGCCTATTTACTGATTCACTTCTCATGAACAGAACAAAGAAAAGTGTCACCAAGTGACTCTGAGGCTAGGACACAAAGGTGATACAGATTCTACCTGGCTTCCTCCCCATCACAAGCTTTGGAAGCCGGTTGCCACACTCAGAGGAACCCAAGCAGCTATGTGGACAGGTGTTCTGGTCACAACCCCAGCTGAGGCGCCAGCCAACAGTAAGCATCAACTGTCAGACCTGCTAGCGAGCCTTCAGCTAATTCCAGCTGCCCGATTGCTTTTCTTTCAGTGTTGTTTATCTCCACCCCAGCTTTTGAGTGAAATAGAGACACTGGACTCTTCAAGCCCTCCTCAAACATCAGGTGCATGAGCAAGATAAATGGTGTCATAATTTTACTGTTATGCAGCAACAGATAAGTGGAATACCAACCAAAGTGCATGCTAGCCAGTACAACACACAGGTGTATGTCAGTTGAATACCATCCCTCTGTGTATCCCATACAACAAGTGAAGCAAAAGAATTTAGAAACCCACTCCAGGGAATCCTAGACACAAGATAATTTTGGAATAGTTAACTGAATAAGCCCATAGTAACTTAGACCAGAGTTGAGGTCTAAGGAATCAACACTTGAATTGATATTTGATTATGCATCCAACATACCTCAGGGGAAAATTAGAAAACACAAATCAGGTATGAGATATACTAATATTGGTGGATACAAATGTAAAACAAATTTTGAGAGAAAATATTTCCAATCCATTGGTACGAACAAAAAGCATATTGCTCCTCGCTCCTTGGTTTAAAAAAATCAAAATTAAGTTCTTTTTTTTTTTTTTTTTACTATTTGATAACTTGCACTTTAACTTAATATTCTCAATAAAAATAGGTTGATAGGAGAAAGATAGATAATGCAGATAGACTGTTCTGGCAACAACATGCCTTGAAATAAATTATAAATTTTTAAAAGCATCATCTACTAAAAGCTTTAATGAATATCTTTGTATACAGGTTTTTGCTGTTGCTTTGCGTTAGTTTAACATGATTGGCCTGGCTGAGAATTCATGGCTTTCTTCAGTTCTAGAAAATTCTTACCTATTATCATTTGTTGACTATTGCCTTTTCTTCCTTCTCTCCTTCTGGAATTCTTACTACACATATATTTCATGTCTCAATTCACTCTATGATTCTCTTCTCTATCATAGCATCCATTCCTTTCTGAACAATTCTCTATAATTTTCCACTTCATTAACTGTTGCTTCAACTGTATCCAGCTGATTATTCATGCTTTTATTCAGAGTATTTGTTTAACTTCTAATCTATATGAAAAATTCATTTGCAAGATTTCTAATAAATTCTTGGCCATATTCATCTATGCTAGTTTCAAAAACTTTTGATTTTTGTTCATAATTCTCTATTTCCATTTAATTTGGAAGTTATGAAATAACTTTTTCAAATCATTTGAGCAATGCTTACTTCTAATTCCTCAGGCATAATTCCTCCCATTTGTTGGTGATACTGACTATTTGTCATAATCTTGAATTTTTACATGTTTTTAAAGTTTGGACTTGTGAACTCCTCTTGCTTAAAAATGTAGTTTGTTTCACTGTTTTTATCTTTTTCTAAACTCACTTTTATGTAGGGGGCAGTTTCATGATCACCTGAACCAGACACCAGAGTTCACAGCACAGAACAAGGTCTTCGCACTCAAAGCTTATAGGACTTGCCCAGAGAAAACCTAGTTTAATCCCTGTGGCGGTATGTAGGTATCACTGGAAATATTTACTGGAATAAGTAAGTAGCTCCTATTCTTGTTCTTGCCAGGTGGTTTATATTGTGAGACTCAACATGGAGGAATGCATTGAATGCTTCATAGAGTTTAGATTATTGGGGTTTATTTCTTCATTCAGTCTCACTGCCTTGGGTATTTTAGTTCCTATTTACCATGTGGATTTTCATTTTGGTTTTGTTCAGCAGAGATCTGTATTTTAAATTCCACTTTATAAATGAAACTCTCTATTTTTTTTTTGAAAAGTTTTCTTTTATAAGCTCCTGTGTTCTAAGTGAATGGGGAAGTACTCTCTACCTTGCATACCCCCTGTGTACCCATTTTTCCATTTTGATCACAAAAAGAAAAAATAGAATAACAATAATTCTTTTCCCCAAATTTTGCATTAAAATCGTGTAATTCTCCATCTTAGTCCATTGTATGTTGCTGTAGCAAAATACCTGAGGCTGGGTAATTTACACAGAAAGAAAAGCTTTATTTAGTTCAGCACTCTGGAAGTCAAGAGCACAATGCCAGCATAAGTTTGGCTTCTGATGAGATCTTAAGCAGAAGGGATCAAATAATAAGGAAGGAAGCAGAAGTTGTGAGTAGGTGTGCATGAAAGGACAAAGCAAGATCCAAGAGAAACCAAAGAGAGATAGATGTTAAGCCTTGGTTTATAACATCCCACTTTCACAGACAGCAATTCAGTCCCACTGGAGACAGTATTCACTCCCATGAATGACAAATTAATCCTTCTTAAAAGCCCCAACACTCTTCAACACTTACATTGGGGGACAAACCTCAACATGAGTTTTGATGGGACAAACCATATTCAAAGGCATCATACTCACAGTGAAAATTTTCATATTCATCAGGGTAAAGAGAATAAAGTAACTCTATCTTTGCATAAAATGATAAATTTGTTCTAATACAGAACTAAGAATCATACTATAACACAAGCATTCTAGGTAATGCAGTAATCTGATGATTTGATTCAGTGCTAATAAGACCAAAAGAATAAAACTTTTAAATGCATGTATTTGTGTATTTATGCAAAACCAGAAGGTACATAAAAAGTCGCATGAACTCTTTGCAAATCTCCACAATTCTGTGATCAGAAGCCCTTAAATCTTTTGAATTGTTGGATTTTGCTTTAGATTCCTGGCATAAATAAGCTCCTAGTCAAGTGAGAACTGGTTCTTCAACTCTTCGAATTTTCAAAGACAAGTTCTGATGACCTGATTTTGTACAAGCGCCTGCTAAAAGGTATCATTTTCCTAGCTGAAAGGGCAGGTGACTTGACATATTCACTGACAACAGACTCCATATAAATACTTGTCTAGATGTCAGTTAATTGGGGGAAAACTTTGATATGTTCAAAATCCTAAGTCATGTCAACCCACTGCAGTGCAGGGCTGTCTCTCTGCAAAAAAAAAAAAATCAGTTTCTGCAAATGAAATGTCTCCTAGAATGTTCATTTTATGTTTAAAAAGATAGATATGATATGTTATTTTAAGACTTAATATTAAGTGTTCAAAAGATTAAGGAAAAACATTGCAGACACTTTTGGTTTTGATTGTATGTTAAAATGTCTGCAAAGGAACTCAGAGGTTAATCAGGAAAGTTACTGAGTACCTTCACTGGGTGATAAAAGAATAAGACTTACACAATTCCTCCAGCAACTGATTTTATAGCATAGTTATTTAATGATATGTGATGAAACTTTTAATAAATCAGTGTCCCCCACTCTCTTTTGACATGGCTCTTGAAGATATCTTTCTGGGGAATAAATTTTTAGTCAGATGAAACTCTCCTTACAATATAGTCTGTACCCAAACTTATGAAATGTACAGGCTACTAAAGGAACCCTTAGTGAAATTTAGAAATACTACTGTGGTTAAATTTTGAGGGAACTATAAACTAGTTGCTTAATATTTCAAAATGAAAGAGGCTCTTCTTTCGTTTGAAGATGCAGAGCAAAATAAATCATACTTTCAATGACTTGTGCAACTGACCTGTAACTGACTTTCAAATCCTTTTAAAATTAACAAATACAGTTTTACACTATCTGTATGGAAATAGCTACATAATGTATTCTTTTTCTTGTTGCTCAGGCATAGAAAGGAAGGCAAGTCAGAAGAAAAGTATTGGTAGGGCAACTCCACATTCCTTTTTCATGCCTATCTAGTTTGTCTTCACAGTGAGTAAAGTTGACTAGGAAATGAAAAATGAAGTGCAGAAGAGATGCTGAATAGCCACCCTTGTGGTAATCAGGACGCAAAATGATCCAGGTACTATTCTAGGTCCTGGAGATGCTATGGTGACTGAGGTCCTGTTCCCATGAACCTAGTAGAATAGCAAGAAAAGGCTCTAGCCCTGGGGGCATCTGCAGTGGTTAAGCTCAGGGTCCAAAAAATAAATCCGAAAGCTTCAAAAAGCAAGCTGGGTTCAAAGTTGAAGATGGGTGAAAATGCCAAGGTTGGTCAAGTTCATGTGACAAAAAGGTAGAACTTTGTATCTGCTTAGGAGAGGAGTTAGGAGCCTGTGCATTATTAAGGGAATCTCAACTCAGAGGTCTTCTAGCTAAAATTAACATACTCTACCCAGGACTCTGAAATGGAATTGGTCTTATGTCTCAGAAGAGATTGAAATCTACAGGAAGGATCTAATTCAGATTACTTGGTATTACTTTCTTGGTTGCAAAAGAAAAGGTCTGAAAATGAATTACTTTCCACCTATTATGGTTATCCAGATCTAATCCAGGCACAGCATTTCAGATCATTAAATGGCTGTCTTTCACTAACTTGATGGCATCTTCTAATTTAGTTTTGATGAGTAAAAACCATTGAATGCTAAATTTGTTGAACTGTAAAACTAAGTATAAACTGTAGGTGACAGGGACAACAAAGATCATATAGTAATCTCAACTCTCATTCAGGATGCGTGTTATGTCCCCAAACCATAACCAGAGATAAACAAAGTTAAGAAGAAAAGGTGTTAGTAACTGTAAATAAGCAGGACATTTTGAAGGCCAAGTGGTTTCATTGTTACATAAATAATGCTGAAAGAAATCCAGAATCAAAGTGAAGCTGCACAAAACATCAATATTACAAAAGAGTGTTTATGATAACAAATCCTCTTTCCTGTTTTATACATTGGTTATCCTCCATCACTTCAGAACAAACGGTTACAGAGACAGGAAGGAGTGAAATAAAATAAAACAACATTGGACTTTGGAATCAGACAGATTTGGTTATGAATGCCAAATTAGCCACCTACTAGGTGATTTGGATCAAACTACACAACTACCCTGAGCCCGCATTTTCTAATCTATAAACAAAAATATTGATATCTATATCATGGATTTTTGTATGAAACAAATTAGAATCTTTATGTGTCACACACACATACACACACCCCAAATAGTAAATTGATCCCTATTCTGTTATCTCAGAATCATATATATATATGTGATTTTATATATATATATATAATCATACAACTTTTTAATTATTTGTTATAAATGTGGCTTCTGAACTAGACTGAGAACCCCTCAGGGACAGAACATATTTCTTATTATCTTTCTGTCATATAGATTCAGAAAGTTCTTAATACAAGTATATTTTTTAAAGTTATTTTGTTAGACACCTATCTCTCACACTATCCCAAAATCAACTCAAAATGAATCAAAGACCTTAAATGTGAGACTTGAAACTGAAATTATTAGAAGAAAACATAGGGGAAGCACTTCAAAATATTGACACAAGCAACAATTTCCTGAATACAGATCAAAAAGCTTAACAAACAAAAACCAGAACTGAAAAATAGGATTATATAATATCAAAATGCTGTTGCATAGCAAATGAAAGGACAAACAGAGTGAAAATACAATCTATAGAATGGGAGAAAATCTTTGCAACCTATCCTATGGATAAAGGACTAATGTCCCAAATACATTTTTTTAAGAAAAAGCTCTGCTTGGGGTGGTGGTGCATGCCTATAATCCCAGAGACTTGAGAGGCTGAGGCAGGAGTTCAAAGTCAGCCTCGCAACTTACCGAGGCCCTAAGCAACTTAGCAAGACCCTGACTCAAAATACAACGCGAAAAGGGCTGAGGATTTGGCTCAGTGGTAAAGCATCCCTTTGTTAAAGAAAAATTGTCAATTTGAATAGACATTTCTTGAAATAAATACAAATCGTCAATAAATATATGGAAAAATGCTCAATATCTTTAGTCCTCAGGGGAAAGCATATCAAATCTACAGTAAGATTCCATCTCACTCAGCCAGAATGGCTACTGTTAAAGCAAAACAAAACAAAACAAGTGCTGGTAAGGATGTGGAGACAATGGAACACTGTTGGTGGGATTATAAATTAGTACAGCCACTATGGAAAACATTATGGAGGGTGCTCAAAAGCTAAAAACAACTACCATAAGATCCAGCTATACAATTGTAAATTGTGCTGCTATTGTATTTTTTTTTCTATTTGCCTCAACAAATGTTTTCAGTGAATAGTGTGTACAGCTTCTGAAAATTTGTTTTTTTCTGTTATGTTCGATAATATGTATTAAAATGCAACTTTTGGGAAAAAAATAAAGTAAAAAAAGAAAATAAAATAAAACACACACACACACCCACACACACACACAAAAAAAGATCCAGCTATACCATTCCTAGGTATTTAACCCATGGAAATGAAGTCAGCATACAAATGAGATATTTGCATACTGACATTTATCATGGCACTGTTCACAATAACCACAATATGGAATCATTTTAAGTTCTCATCAACAGATGAATGGATAAAGGAAACATTGCATATATATATATATATAAACATTGCATATATATATATATATATATATATATGTAGTGTTATTCAGCCATAAAGAGGAATTAAATCATGTCATTTTCAGGAAAGGGAATGAAACTAGAGGACATCATGTTAAGTGAAAAAGCCAGATACATAAAGATAAGTATTGCATATTTTCTCTCATGTGTGAAAAAAAAAATAGAACAAGCTATGAAGAGACTGGGAAGGTGTTCAGATAGGGGTAAGTACAGAGGTAGAGAGAGGGTATCTACTATCTGCTCATGGCTGTTTGATCTAATATCTGAGAACCAAGATACTATTTCAGAAGAAAGAGTAACCACAAAACAATGATATGAAGAAACTAGAAACAGCAGAACTTCCTTTTGTAATAACACTCATAGTAAAAAATTTTTGCATGTTCACAACTGCAGTATTGGAACTTAGATGTTGTCTTTCTTTTGTTCTTATTTCCTGTCTTAACAAATGGAAAAGAGGGCTTTAATGAAATAAGTGTAGAAAATGTCAGATAAGCAAAGACATGAAATAACTTTTTAAAAATTATTATTATTAATATTAGTTGTACAAATTAATGAGGTCCACCATAGTATTTCCATGCATGAATGACAGTGTTGAGGAAAGACATGTTGAATGATAAGCACACTGAGGAAACCAAGAAGGCAAATTAGGGCTTTCCCCCATGGCTCAGAGTAAACATTGCCTAATTCAACCATCAAAATAATTGAGAATATATAAGGTATTTTACTGTTGGTAATTGACCAACTCATATTACTCACAGTTTCATTGGGAAGAAAAGGGAAGGTATAAATAAAAATAATGAGAGAGAGAGAGAGAAAGGGAGAGAGAAAACCTCCAGTGAGGAGGAGACTCAGAGCTGGTGCCCATGGGCATGAGGAAGTCTTGCCCCTTTATAGATTTTAGGTTTCCTTTCTTCTCAAGCTTATGTGACCAAAAGGCAGGAAAAGAGCCACCCAGCAGGTGATTGCTATGTTAGGAACCAGCTGGCAGGGAAGTGCTATCTACTTATGTCCTTTTCTTTGATAATCTTTTGCCACTGTCTCAGATGGTTTGCAGGCTGGTTGGATGGACCAATGGGAGGATGTAAAGTGCCTGGAGCAGTGCTTGATCCATATAATAAATTGTAACTGTATATTTCTGTTGTCTTACAGCATATAAATACTTTATTTTCATATACTAAAACATTTGTGTCTAAAAATTTCCACTCATTTAACTTATTTTAATATTGTACACAGAATACAGTTTTACTCATCATAGAAAAAATATACACATGGTTTTACATGTGTTTTGTTTGTGCAGAGAAACAAACTGCAAATGCAAATGTATTCTGCATAAAACCTGACCCCCTATGTTACAAAGGTAAGCATCAGTCCTAAAAAAAATTATTTGACATAAGCTGGAATAAACATATGCTTTTTTTCCCTCAAGGACATTAGTTTTTCCACTGTGGGAGTGAGAGGGCTTCCACTATCATCAAATCATCAAAATCTGTTTTGGATACTATCACTGACTGACAACCTGCCTCAAAACTTGGCAGTGAAAAATACTGATTGAATTATGGTTATAGGTTCTGATGGGTCAGAAATTAGGTCAGAGTACAGAGGGGGTGGCTTGCCTCTGTTTCATGTTCTCTGATATCTCATCCAGGAAGACAAAGACATGACGGGGGCTTGATGGCTGAGGAATCATTGAGAGTCTCATTCTGGTACCTCCTGTCTAGCACCTGGGCCAGGTCTTACACATGTCTTACACACTGAGCTCTTCAGGACCGTCAATCAGAGTGCATCTATGAGTCCTCTCCATGCAACTGTGCTTCCCCCAAACATGGCAGCCTCAGGATAGTTGAACATATAACTTGATAGCTTGTGGCTCCAGTGCAGGGGTTCAGTGAACAAGGTAGAAGCCTCATTCTCTATTATTACCCAGCCTTGATGGTCACATAGTATCACCTCCATTATATTTTATCATTTGAAGTAGTTACCAATCTATCCAGGTGTCCAGGCAGGAGACATAAACCTCCTACCTGGATGGGAGGCATGCAAAAGAGTTTTACAGTAATGTTCAAAATCTCTCATAACTGTGTTGGAAATGAATTCATTTCATCACCCTTTGGACCTCATTTGCTTTGACATATATCATTCACTTTTTGTGAGAAATCAGATCTCTAGTCTCCCCATAGTGCCTGGAATGTGCTGGCAACATGGTGGCAAGAAAACTCTACCTCCTTTCATGAATTCAGTGCTTATCATGGAGTAAGCCAATTTTGAGAGAGGAACCCTTGGCACTGGGTGGACCAGTGGCAGGGAACCTTCCTAATGTTCTGAACATTAACAGAACCCCTGTTCTGTTCAGGACAAAGTAGTTGGGCACAGAATAGCAGGCCACAACTGGGCAAGCATGCCCAAAGCAGTGACCTGCACCATACTTCCACCTATGCTACAGCACTCCTCCTCCTTAGGATCTTGTCCACTGGCCTTAATGCTTATTCCAGAGTACAAGAACTTTCTGGAAAGACTCAGAGCCAAGGGAAAAGCAGCAGTTTTCTGTGGATTCAGATTGTTAGAGACATGTTATTTGGGGCTAAAGGACTCCTGTGAGACACTCTTCCTTAGCTTCATCAGGGGTCTTTTGAAAATAAGGTGAGTGGGTACGAGGACCTTGGATCAGGGCACAGAGATCTTGGGACTTGAGATTGACTGGCACTGGGGAGTTGAAGAAGTCACAATGAGAAATGCCAGGATTCTGATGATACCCTACATCCTGTCCAGCAGGACATCAAAGCAACTCAGAATGACCCATGAGAACCAGAAGTGTGTCTTGGTTCTCCTGGTGTACATGCCTGGGGCTAAGTACACACCCACCCTGCCAGAAATTGATGTGCATGAGTGTCCTACAGGCCGTCAGCTGTGGCCAATAAACCTGTGCTTACCTGGATTCACATCACTTCATCTAATGGCCCCAAATGTCTTACCATGTAAGAAAAAAAGGATGTTAACAACCATCTCCACTCCCATAGTGTCACCCAGGAGCAGCTGGCAGATCCAGTTGTAGTCTTCTTTTGTGTGCATTGCTCAGGATAGAGCAGGACCTTTAGCTAAGCTTGATAATAAGCACTCTCCTTTATTGTTTTACACATTAGAAATGATGTGCATTCGATCCTGAACTTAAGTATCAAGTATCCCAAACATGAGCACTGCTAAATATTCATTGGTTCTACATGGTGACAGATGAGTCTGGAAAATGTTGATAGGCTGATCAGTAATGGTAATTCTCCAAGAAAGGAGTCCACATAGAATTTTTCAACCTTACTGAGTCATAGAGCAATTTGGAGTAACTGAATATTTTAAAGAACACAAAATTGAAGTTTGAGTAGACGATATAGAAGTGAATCAACAGAAAATATAGTGTCCTATGAGGAGTGGTCTAAGAAGCATTTGGAAATAGGTAACGTTTAAGCAATCACGGTGGAACTCATGTCACTGTCTTTGAAAATGGGCACTAATCATACATATGGGATAGCCAGTGACTCCTGAAGGTAGCTATGGTTTATTCTTACAAGTGTGGCATCTACTTTAGAACTCTCCAAGAAAGGCTGACATGATATCACAGGAGCAAGGAGCTTCGTCTGCCTCTCACTCCTAGTCACATGTGCAAGGCAGAAGATGCTAAGCCACTGAGATGTTTCCAGGCTTCCTCTCTACTGTGTCCACCTTCTCCAAGAATGTGGAAGGGTCTTTCCTGAGTGCAGCATTTTATGGAGCCCAGGATCAAAGCCGCTAGGTATATTGACATCTGAAGAACCCATATGAGCTGCAACCCCTAGTTCTGTTTGTTTTTCTAAATTTGCATCATAAACACACCCTTCTTTCCTTTTCTCCTTCTGACATCATCAAAATATTTCAGTTTGTTTTGCAGCATTTATACAACTTTTATACAACTTCATTTTCATTCCACCAAATGCCTTTGAAAAACTCCCATTTGTGATTAAAATATTTCACATCTTCTTAACTCTCTAGCGATTCTGATCAGATTAAAATAACCTTATGTTTAGGAATTGGGACAGGTCAGGAAGGAAATTTCACATCACATAAAGCAAAGGTAGCCTTAGTTAAACTCAACACTTTCCTAAAACCAGGTCTTACTTTGAAAATGAGGTATCATAAAAGTTGGCTTATTCATTAAATTATATATGCATGAACATTTGTGGCATGGTGGCAAGCATGGGTGTATAGCAATATCCAACTTATAACTTAAGTTGAAACTTTAGCCCACTCTGAGGGATCTACTACTGCCCTCATTTCACATTTATGAAAATGAGGCACAAGGAGGTTAAAGAAGGAATTTTAGCTCAAACCACCTAGCATCCGGAGTCTTCAATGTTAACAAGGAATTCCCAACAAACAAAACCTATTGCCATTTTTAGAGTAACTGCCATATCTACGATATGGGCTTGGTAAGCACACAGCATTTTCAACTAAAATAGCACACGGCCTGTTACAGGGATGCCTTCTTACCAACTCTTCAGGAGATTCTTGGAAACATTTTGCTATGGACAAAATTTTTTAATGGAGCCATGTTATTGTAAGACTAAAGATTTTAAAAAATTGAACTATAAAACTTGGAGTTATTTAAAATGTTTCCAACCCAAATCATTATCGAAATGCTACAAAAAATGAAATTATCACAGCTATAATTTATAGATTGAGAGTAGTTTTCTGAATAAATTTAATTGGAGAAAATCTATGTTATATGAACATGATAAAACTCATTCTTTTATCTCCATATTCTTACAAATAACATATTGTTAAAACAGCATGATAATTTTTACTATAAAACTTTTTTCTTGGCTCAAGGTGAAAAAGGGCAAACTATTAAAATGATACATGGGAGGTTTTGGTCGGCAAGATGGCGGCTTAGATGGACGCAGCGGTCAGTCTCACCAGAACCGAAGATTGAAAATGTGGTAATATCATCTCCCAGCCAGCTTTTGGGCAACACCCTACAGCTACCCCCACAGGAAATTTCACTTCCACGTGTAAGCAGGGCCACCAGACAGCAGCCATTGCCACAGCGTGACTTCAGCAGCGGTGGCGGAGAGCAGCTGTAGGTGGCTCGGAGCCCCAGCCCAGGGCTCGCACCAGGCAGGACAGCTTCTACTTGAGATACTGGGCTCCAGCGCCCACCCAACCACACAGGGCCCACAGCAGTGGCTCTCGTGGACCCACAGCTCCAGCCGCTAGACACTGGGGAACACAAATTCAGGGTAGGAGACGCTCCAGAGACGCCAGCCAAGACAGCTCAGCCCAAGGGCGGCATGGGCCCGCCCCATTTCCCCTCCAGAGTTCCTGAGGACCGGCAGGAGCCGCAGAGGGCCCAGATCTGCCCAAAGGAACCTCCACGGGTGTCCAGCCAACAAGAGACCAGGGACTGCTACCTCGAGCCTCTGGGGAGCCCAGTCTCAGGGGAGCATTGGACAGCAACTCTGTACAAACTTTGGCGACAACGCAGCCGTGAATCAGTGACTTCACCAGCAGCCCAGAGTTTCACCCTGTTGTGAAACCCACACCCGGGGCACCAGCAGAGAAAGTCTAGCAAGCAACAAACAACGCCACCTACTGGAGGTGAAAGGAACCATACCTGTTTATTTACATTGAGACTTTATTTTATTTTAATTTTTTAATTTTTATTTAATTTTTTTATTTTATTGTTTTTTATTTTCTTCTATTCTTATTTTTTATTTTTTCATTTTATCCTTTATCTTTTTCTCCTAATATTTCTATTGTTTAATCTTTTTGTTTTATTTCTCTGTTCTTTCTTTCTCTTTCCGTCCCTCTTTTCTCTCTCACTCTTTTCCTACCCTCTAATCCCCAAAAGTTGTGAAGCCAAGTATGTGTTATACAGTGGGATATAGCAGATTGGGATTTCTGAACTGAATACTAGAGTGGTACTAGATAGTCTTGTATCTCTCACTTGCATATGTTTTATTTTTCTGGCTATCATCTCTCCTCACTGTACCCTTATTTTCTTCCTCCTTACCGGTCTTCCCCAACTCTGTCAATCTTTCTAGTAATAGCCAACTTCTCTTGGATTCCTTTTTCATGCTTTCTAAGATCTAACAACCATATCCTCACTTCCTACTACCCCAATATTCTATCCTACACCCCACCCTCCAGTGTCTCTAGCCCACCAATAGGAACTGTAGACCCTTGTGCAAACTTATTGGTTACATAGTAGATTATAAAAGAACTCATAATTGGTGTATATCGTGACTAAACTGTAAATGTATTTGGGAGCTGTGAGGAGCTACTTGGTTTGAAACTATATATTACTTGTATTGTGATCAACCAATATTGGTCTCCCCTTTAAAAGAGAGGTATTGAAACCCTGCAGGGAAACTATACCCATATAGAAGTAAAAACTGTAACAACTTGGATCAACAGAGCTAGAAGGAAAGACACACAAACATCATGAAAAAACAAGGGAAGAAAATGACTCAAACAAACCAAGATTCTTCAATATTAGAATCCATGGTCAGTAGAGCAGAAGAAATGACAGAGCAGGAATTCAGAATGTACATAATTAAAATGTTCTGTGACTTAAAGAATGATATAAGAGAGTAAGCCCAGTCAGCAAAAGATCATTTTGATAAAGAGATACATAGGCAAATACAGGAAGTAAAAGGTCACTTCAATAAGGAGATAGAGATTCTGAAAAGGAATCAAACAGAAATTCTTGAAATGAAAGAAACAATAAACCTAATCAAAAACTCAATAGAAAGCATCACCAACATATTAGACCACTTGGAAGACAGAACCTCAGACAATGAAGATAAAATATTTAACTTTGAAAATAGAGTTGAATTGAAAGCAAGAGAGAATATATAGAGAATTCATAGCAAGAAAGCTAGCACTACAGAACATTCTTGGTAAAATATTCCATGAGGAGGAAATGATAAACAACAATGAAAACCTGAAGAGGGAGGAGCTACACTAAAGGCCAATCAAAGGAGAAACCCAGTCTAGTTAAAAACTAAGAATAAACCAAGATGTCTGGAAACACAAACCATGTCTCCATAATAACATTGAATGGCAATGGCCTAAACTCAGCAATTAAAAGACACAGACTGGCATATTTGATTTTTAAAAAAGACCCAACAATATGCTGCTTCCAAGAGACTCCTCTCATGGAAAGAGATACTCACAGATTGAAGGTGAAAGGATGGAAAAAAATGTATCACTCACATGGACTACGTAAACAAGCAGGAGTTTCCATCATTTCAGATAAAGTAGACTTCAAACCAAAATTAGTGAAAAGGGATAAAGAAGGTCATTTCATACTGCTTAAGGGAATCATACATCAACAACACATAAAAATCTTAAATATCTATGCCCCAAGCAATGGGGAAGCCATGTTCATCAAACAAACCCTTCTCAAATTCAAGAACCAAATAGGTCCCAACACAATAGTATTGGGTGACTTTACCACAACTCTCTCACCACTGGACAGATCTTCCAAACAAAAAATAAACAAGGAATCTACAAGACTTAATAGAACAATCAATGATCTAGACTTAACGGATATATATAGAATATTCCATCCTTCAACAAGCAAATACACGTTTTTCTCAGCAGTACATGGATCAGCAGCTTAATATTAGTTGCTCCAAAATAGATCATATGCTATGCCACAAAGCAAGTCTTAGTAAATACAAAAAAATAGAGATACTACCCTGCATTCTATCTGACCATAATGGACTGAAACTAGATATTTATGACAGCTTTAAAAAAAGAAATCACTATAACACCTGGAGACTCAAAAATTTGCTATTGAACAATACATGGGTAACTGAAGACATCAGGGAAGAGATTAAAAAATTCTTGGAGGTAAATGAGAACTCTGATACAACATACCAAAATCTCTAGGACACTATGAAGGCAGTGCTAAGAGGAAGGTTCACTGCAATAAGCTCATATATTCAAAGAGCTAAAAATCAACAAATCAATGATTTGACACTACAACTCAAAGCCCTAGAAAAAGAACAAAGCAACACCAAAAGAAGTAGAATACAGGAAATGATTAGAATCAAGGCTGAAATCAATGAAATTGAAACTCAAGAAACAATCCAAAAAATTGATAAAACAAAAAGCTGGTTCTTCAAAACAATAAACAAAATTGACAAACCCTTAGCCACCCTAACAAAAAGAAGGAGGGAGAAAACCCAAATTACCAAAATTTGTGATGAAAAAGGAAACATCACGACAGACCTTGCTGAAATACAGAGGATAATCAGAAACCATTTTGAAAACTTATATTCCAGTAAACTA
>CM053407.1:87419540-87487187 GCA_028644305.1 Xerus rutilus | reverse complement strand
AAAAGGTACACTTAAACATTGCTGGTGGGATTGCAAACTGGTGCAACCAATCTGGAAAGCAGTATGGAAACTGCTTAAAAAACTTGGAATGGAACCACCATTTGACCCAGCTATCCCACTCCTTGGCCTATACCCTAAAGGCTTAAAAACAGCACTCTACACTAAAGCAGTTACTTCAATGTTTGTAGCAGCGCAATTCACAATTGCAAAACTATGGAAGCAACCCAGATGCCCTTCAATAGATGAATGGATAAAGAAACTGTGGTACATATACACAATGGAATATTATTTAGCAATAAAAGAGAATAAAATTATGGCATTTGCAGGCAAATGGATGGAATTGGAGAACATTATGCTAAGTGAAATAAGCCAATCCCAAAAAACCAAATGCCGAATGTTCTCTGATTAGTGGATGATGATACATAAGGGGGGTGGGAATGGGGAACATAGGAGTAATGGAGGAACTCTGGATGCGGCAGGGGGGAGGTGGGAGGAGGGAAAGGGGAATGGGTATAGTAAAGATGGTTGATTGAGATCATCATCACTACTCTTGGTGCATGCATGAAGACACAAATGGTGTGACTCTATCTGGTTTGCAACCAGAGAAATAGAAAAATGAGCTCTATATATGTACTATGACTTGAAATGCATTTAAATAAATTAATTAAATTTTAAAAAATGATACATGGGACATTTATTTAAAGGTATCAATTTCTGACCACTAAAGGGAAGGACAAAAAGAAGCTGCCAGAGCAGCTCTGGGAGTCCGAAAGTCACAGTGATGCCAGGGCTGGAAGGTGCACGAAGCCTCCTGTCCTAACCTGAGCATTTCTTTTTATTTGTGTGCACTTCACGTTACAAAATTCACTGTGAACAGAACCCAAATATAAGAGCAATTCCGCGTGGGTGCACTATGTTTATATGAGTAGCATCCCTGAGATTTAACATCTCCACTCCTCAAATCCCATGTGTTTACTCTCTCCATGACATTTTGCTGTGACCAGGAGGAGCTTTGGGGTGGGCAGGCTACATGGCATGTGGTGAAGCACCCAGCCACTGCTGCAGGCAGGCCAGCCTTTCCCACTGGCCCACTTCCCTCTCTGCATATGGGATTATGGAGATGAAGCCACAGAACACTCTGGAGTCTCCAATGCCTTGCCACAGTGTCTCTTTCAACAGCTGCAAACCACCCTCCCCACACACTTCAGGGTGGGGACTAAAGACCAGGAAAAGGATTCCTTCTGGCCAAAGTGACCAGCTCAAAGTGAATTAAGTCTACATTGTCTCAAAGAGAAAACCTCTATCTACATTAGGTCAAGGGGGAAATTCTCCATCTATATTGGCTCATGATAAGTTAGTCTCCATCTACCCTGGTTCAAGGTGAGAGAGTATCTTACACTGAGCAGGAGAGGGAGGCACAGTGGTCCAGGCCTTAGAGAGGATGGCTTCTGGGCTTGGGCCTTTGTCCTAAGGCTTCCCTCTTTAAAAAAAAAAAAAAATGTCTTTTTAAACTCTTTGAAACATCTATTTTATTATACAATCTGTGAAGAAAGGAAATTAAGAATAAATTTCTCCTAAAAGATGGAAGAAAGGACAAAGAGCAGGGCAGGGGGAAGTGTCTCAGGGAAAAGTCTCTATGATGCGTCTTCGCAGGAAGGGTCAGAGGAGACTCCTGGTGGACCCAGATGCACTCCTGCCCGGAATCCACATGGAAAAGCCTGAGCCAGCTGGCACATGTCAGGGTCTTCTGGCTGTCCCTGTTGGTTCTGTTGGTCTTGGCTTGGCATTTCTATTGGAGCCATTCTGTTTCTCAACACTGGCTGACCAACTGAAGCATGGTATACAGCACCACTGTCAAATACAAGTGGCAATCCTCCTCCTCACCCTTTCCAACCTGATGCAGTCATGGGATTGCCCCATGGAGGTACCTTCTTCTGCGAACCCCCTATGTAGGCTCATTGAGGGATCGGGCACGCTGGGCACAGGGTTGTGCTGGGAGGCTAGGCTGGGAGTTGGGGTGTCCGTGTGGAAAAACAGAGGTGAATACCAGGCACCCTGGCACTGCCACCACACTTCTGCAGAAACTGTTTGGCCTCCTCAGGCTGCTGCTGTTCACAGGGCATGGGAAGGGACAGACTCACTGGAATACTTCTTGGGGCCATCCCTGGGAGGATCCACAGGGCCTGGGCAAGGCCCTACCACCAATACTACACGGGCTTCACCTGGCAGGTGCAGCCTGCTCCCTGGATTCTCTGGTGCTTGAGCAGGAGGTACATAGCCATGGAGTCATCAGGGACACCCAGGTGTTATAGGGGTTGTAACCCATGTTGAACATGATAGTCATGATGGTGAAGTCCAGCTGTTTGGACAGTGGCTCACTATGACCACTGGGTGAAGACTCCTCGCCCTGGCTCAGCCCTGGGTGAAGCCTGTGTAGTGTCAGGTGTTAGGACCTCACCCAAGCCCTGTGGATCCTCCCAGGGACGGCCCCAAGAAGTGTTCCAGAGAGTCTGTCCTTCTCATGCCCTGTGAGCAGCAGCAGCCTGAGGAGGCCAAACAGTCTCTGCAGAAGTGTGGTGGCAATGCCAGGGTGCCTGCTATTCACCTCCTCTTTTTCCGCATGGACACCTCCCTTCCAGCTTAGCCTCCCAGCAAGACCCTGTGCCCAGCATGCCCAACCCCTCAATGAGACTAAGCAGGTAATGCCCCATTACCTGCTCTAAGGTGGGCCGCTGCAAGGAGTTGGCTGTCAGGATTTGCTGGATGAGGCTCCATGCTCCCTTGGAAACATGTGGGGGATTGTTGTATCTTGCCTGCGAGATCTGCTTTTCCAGCTTCTTAAGGGTATTTGCCCTAAATAGCCTTCCCCCTGTGAGCATAAAATAGAGTGACACTCAGGCTCCATATGTCTGCTGGGGGGGCCCTCGAATTCCTTCACCTGGATGAGTTCAGGGGCCCAGTACAGAGAGTGCCCCTGAACTCATTCAGCTTCTGCCCAGGTGTGAACCTGGTGCTCAGGCCAAAGTCCATGAGCTTGATGTTGTTCCTGGCATCCACCACAGAGTTCTCTGCCTTCAGGTCAAGGTGCACGATGCCCTTCTCATGGCAGAAATTTACGGCACACACCATCTGCCTAACAGTCTGTGGAATTTCTTCTCTGGTATGCCACGGCCTCCAGGACATGATGCTGGAGCTGTCCCACACCTGCATGCTCTATGATGATGTACATATTGTGGATGTTCTGGTTGACCTGGAAGAGCTGGATCACATTTCAGTGTTCCAGGGCCATCAACCAATCCCATTCGGACAGTACGGCCTCATTCACATCTGTCTTCAGCACAACTTTCACCACGACCTCTGTCCCAGTGAGGCGATGACAGGCTAGTACCACCTGCCTAAAGCTCCCACTTTCATAAAAGAATAAGAAGGACTCTGGAAGGGTTTTTGCTCTAGTGGGTTATGGAAGCTGATATTTATGTTTTGAGAAATTAAAATTTGTAGGATACTTCAGTGGTCTTTTCATTTTGAGACTGAAAATCTATAATAACTTCGTGGCGTTGAAAGACCTCATCATATCTACACTCATGGTTTCTGCTTCTTTACTTCCCTGAACTGAGCAGCTTTCCTCCACAGGTCCCTTCCCCCATGATGATGGACTACCTCACCTTGAGAAGAGCAATGGAAGCAGCTGTCTATGAACTGGGAACTCTGAAACTGTTAGCCCCATGGAAGCTTTTCCTTTTCCAAGTTGTTCTTGTTGGGTGTTTTGGTCACAATGACCAAAAAGCTGATTAAAATACAGCCATACATCATTGCACCCAGTTTGACAAATGTATGTGTGTATGTGCATGCACACATGGTGCTGGGAACTGAACCAGGTCCTTGCACATGCTGAAGAAGCTCTCTTAATGTGCACATCCCATCACTGGGGTTGGAGCTTCCTGGTCTAACCAGCTCTCAATACTGTTACATTGATGCTGAACTGTCAATAGGAATTTTGGAGGGAGACACACATTCAAAACACAGCACTCAATAAACAAAAACGCAGGGAGTTGGTCTCTCTAGATGTGCCCTGTGTGAGGGGAGTCCTTCAGGTTGCACTGAAGGGCCTTAAATAGGAACTCAGATCTTGATGAAAGATCCCTGGTAAAGCAAATTCATGACAATTATAAAAGCTAGTGCTATTTCTGTTTTTGATAAGATGTAAGAGAGTAATGCATCAAAACACCCCAATTTTATTCTATGGTATATGTTATACTGTATATAACACTGTAACATCAATAACTGAAGGGGAAGAGTTGAGAGGTACAGCAGCCACATATGTAAACCACTATAGTCATACTGCTATAGATTCACATCAAAATGGCATCTCTTTCTCATCTTAAATGGAACCCCTGTGGGAAGCACAAAGAAACACTGGTAAAGCATACCCAAAATGAGAGGTGAGGGAATTAAAATATTTCACTACAATCATCAACTAAATAGGAGGGAAGATAGTCATATAATGAAGCAAGTCACATTGAATCAAAGCTTGTGCTGTTCTCCTTAAAAGGACATAAACCACACTGAACCAAAGGCCCACCCTGCTCTCCTTATAAGGACCAAAGCCACTTGAACCAAGGGCCCCACCCTAATCTCTCTATAAGGCACAAATCACACTGGACCAAGGGCCCTGATAAACATCAAAGTTCTGCACATGTCAAAACTTCTATGCTATAAGCACTTTTAGCCCATGAACTATCTTAAGTGAGAACAGGGACTGGATCCTATTTAATTTTGGATGCCCAGCGCCTAGTGCAGAACTTAACACCTAGGAGTTTTTCATTTAATGTTGGTTGTTTTATTGGCTGATTGAGTGGGTGGGTGGATGGATGGACAAATAAACAGATGGACAGATAAATGAGTAGATGAGGCGTGGATGGATGGAAAGAAAGAAGGATGAATAGCTAGATGTATGGTTGTGATACAAGTCTTGAAAATCAGGAGCGGGTCCTTATTCCCCTGGTGTTGAAGATTGAAAATCTGAGAAACGCTGAAGCAAGGGCAAAAAGAAAATTTTATTTAAGAGACAGGAGGCAGGGAGATAACATGAGAATCCCCTATACCACCTAATACATGCTGTTGCCCTTGATCCACTTAAACATTCTTCTTCCTTGGGGATGAAGTTAGAAGTTACCAAGAATTTTCCAGTGGACCCAAAAGGTCAAAGACAAGACTTCTATAAAGTTCTATATTTTAAGGACTAACTAAACTAGAGGAACTTTTAAGGAGGTACCTGAGAATGAATGTTAGAGAGGCATGGGAGGATAAAATTTAGAAAAGATGAACAGTCAACAATGCAAAATACTAGTGAATAATGATTAAAAGTGTCATGAGTGGCCTCAGTGAAAATGGAGTAGCAAAATATCAGAACCTCTGACAGTGGAGTGCTAGAGTGCACAAAATTCTTTTGTATGCTAAGATTTCCATGTGTTAGAGAATGGGTGAAGGAATTCACTCTAACATGACAGTTAGCAATGTTTGAAACTGGCTAGTATAATGTATAACACAATTATCATCTAAGAAGAAAAGCACTCCAAAAGCATGGCCTTTGCTTAGTTTGCACCCAGATGGCTCACTTGAGTTTTTGACCACCAGATGAAGTATCATAGGATGTTCTAGTTTTTCATGAGCTGTGAACCTACACATTCTCATTTACTGTTTACCATTTGGATAAATGTGGGGAAGTATTTCTTTAGAGAGTTATACATGAATAGACTTTTATCCTACATTTTATTGTAAACAAAGATGAGACAATAAAAGGATTCCTTATAGGACTTCAAAGTCAACATATCCAAAATTTAACTCATATATACACAGATGTACATGTGTCAGCAAGGAAACAGAAAGGAAAAAAAATATATATATATGTATATATATACACACATGCACCATCTGGTATTATAATAGAATAAAATTAGTAACACCAAAGTTACACTAATATTAATTTTGTTGGATGATTTGAGTCCTACATTCAAGTCCTGACTATGACACTTATCAGCTATGAATCTTGAGAAAGTTATTTGACTTCTCTTAGACTCATTTTTTTTTTTTGGTGGTTACATTAAATGGGATGACAGTAATGACATCTAGCTCATAAAACTGTAAGAATTACATATAAGAACACATGTAAAAAGAGTATGATTTCTGATGCAGAGCAAGGGTTCAGAAAATTATAATTATCATGGTACTTTGGACTCTGGCAGGACTTCCACTGATCATTATGTACCTCAATAATAACTGTGGAATGTATCATAATAATTTGTATTAATAGGACATGCATGCATATATATGGATATATATGTATGTATATATGTGTGTGTATACATATATATACACAAATACACATATGCACACACATACATAAATGCAAAAACCTCTACCTAAGAAGATATGTTTTTTAAAGAGGCAGTCTCCATATTACTTACGGTTTCAATCTAAAAATAAAAATGTTATTTGATCTTGAAAATGTATTTTTCCCTCACAGAAACAATGAATATTAAAGTATTCACAGAATTCTAGGGTTCAAATTGATTTTTAAATGATGACACTTATTTTGGAAAAATATAACATGAAGTTATTAAAAGATTCAAGCTCCAAGAGAATTAGTGGATGCAAAGTATACATTGACCCAATATCTATTCTAGCCCCTTCTAGTTAGCAAAAGACTATAGAGTTCTAAAAATAGGGAAAAAATTCCAAGACACTATTGTGATCAGGATTTCAGAAAAGAAATAGGTTCCATCATTCACACGAATTTCCATGACATTTTTATTTAGAATGGAGAGTCTTGTAGAGAAGCAGAAGGGAGCATCCTACTTTGTGCCTGAGATTGTGTGGTTCCTGAGTTAGGTCCTCACTTAACTTTCCTCAGGGCAGCAGAAGGTGCAGAACTCTGCAGTCACTACCAGTAGCAACATCTTCCTTAACATCAGCTTCCTACAGAGATCTTGGCAGCTTTCTTAGGCACATCAGAAGCATAATAAGGTTCTGTGAACTTCTAGTTGTCTCTGGTAGGTCAGCTTTCCATTCCAGCTCTTCCAACAATTTTGTCTTTTTTTAATTTGTTCTAATTAGGTATATATGACAGCAGAATGCATTTTGATTCATTGTACACAAATGAAGCACAACTTTTCATTTCTCTGGTTGTACATGGTGTAGAGTCACACCATATATGCAGTCATATATGTACCTAGGGTAATGATGTCCATCTCATACTAATCCCTAGTATTAAATATTAAATCTTTGCCTATTTATACTGGCTTTAATGGATTCTGACCAATAGAGACAAATACAGTATGGCTTTGGATAGCAGTCCAATCACTGCTTAGGTAAATTAGACTTGCTTACAATCCCTTTATAAAAGTTATCTTTGCTAATTGCCATTGTTTGACCTCTTTCTACTTCAGAGCCCATAGATGCCCAACAATTTCTATACAACAACTTTCCATAAAGAAACAGCATTAGGCTACATGTTAGTGGGAATGGGGTGATTGGGAGGATGAGAAGGATGTAGGTATTTCAGAGGTAGAGAAGGAGCAGATGCAGCTCTTTGTACTGGCAGTCTGTAATTCAGCTATTTGAATAAGCACTATCTTTGCTGAAATGCTGAAAGAAGCTTTAAAATGTCAAGATGTATGCACCCATTCCAAACTAACTCAATCAGAGCCTATGAGTGGGCCCTAGGACTCTTGGGAATATGTGCTTTGGGAATGTGGTTCCAACTGGAACTCTCAAGGTTTGGGAACCAATGCTGTACACTATGGCTATAGAAACAGAGGAACATCCAAAGCTTTACTACTCTTCACTTTCAGAAATAATTTAAACTCTGAAAGCAGAAAGATGGCTTGATCTTGGACACGTTTCCTTTTAGCTTATAGTTAGTGATGTTAAGAATAAAGGATAAGGATTTGCTGTCAGGTGAATTGTCTCTATTCCAGATGTCACTGGTCCTTGAGTGTGTTCTCACCTAGCCAGAAAGCCATGATGTAGATGTTGCACCTGACAGGAGCCTCTGATTTATGGAGAAATTAGATGGCATACTCTGGTGATTAAGTCATATCTATAACCAGTAGTTATATACAAGTACAGTAGAGATGTTTTGCTCTTACAGATATTGAGAGATTTTTGTCAAATCACTAGATTGGTGCTAAAAGGTCTAAGCACCCAGTCTACCTCTACTAAGCACCTTAGCTGTACAATAAATCTGGATATAAAATTACTCAATATAGTAAATGTTAATAACACAAAATCCAAAGTCTAAAACTCAATAAACTGCTATGAACCCAGACGACATGTTTCAATTTGAGGGTTTACATATATTACTCAGTGCCTTCCACAACAGTACAGAGCTGTCCTGCCATCTGACCCTGGCAGAGAAGCTTACTCTCATGGCTCCTAGATCCACCTGTGCTTTTTGTCTACATGCCTTTCACTTTCCATCAAAACTGGATAACAGGTAGGAATTGAATGAAATAGACCTCTTCTGATGGCACTTTGAAATGTCTCTTTTGTATTTCTTTATAAAGAAAACATATAAAAGTTAAATAAAATTGGAAAAATAGAACATTTTCATCATAGTGCCTTCAAGTTCCAATGTTAAAACCACTGGATATTTTGAACAAATGCTGAGTTAATGTGATGATATGAGAAATTCAACTAGAAATATGAAGGGAAATACATTATTTACTGTGTATTTTCAGTGTGTCAGGCACTATGCTAGGGAAAGAGGTATTATTGTGCATAACATACAGAAATGGAAGCTTATAGGAGATGAGCAACTTGCCATGGGGCACACACTACATGCAGAGCTAGGATTTAGGCTCATGTCTGACTGATTCTACAGACTTTCCTTACAAGTTCTCTCTTTATTGTTAAAAAAGAGAAGAAAAGAATGTTGACTTAACACATTTCATTCTTTTCTCTTCCCAGAAGAGAGTTAAAAATGATTGTACCTTTAAATTCTATGAAAGTGTCTCAGGAGGCAGAAAAATAACATGGAGTCTGGGGAACTTCCCAAAGGGAGCAAAGGGTACCAAAAGGTAGACTGGAATACTTAGGAAAAAAGATGTCCTTTTGCCCAGTAGATGGTGGAAAGTCATAGTACAGTAGTTAAGAACATAAAATATCAATGTGGGGCTCAGCACAAGCTGCACTGCTTTCTACCTCTGTGACTTCTGGGCAAGTTGCTTAACCTCTTCCTTTAGTCAGAAGAAAATATAAATATGTACTTTATACAGAGTATGGAAAGTTCAGTTAAATTAAGAATTTTAAGTACTTAGCACTGTGCCTGACACTGAGGAACTACTTAATGTTTTTTTAATCACTCTTTTTTTGTCAATATTTCTTTTTTTAAATTTGTTCCAATTAGTTACACATGACAGCAGAATGCATTTCAACAAGTATACAAATGGAGCACAACTTCTAATTTCTCTGGCTGAGAAATGCAGAGTCACACCATTTGTGCAATCATACATGTACATAGGGTGATAATGTCTGTCCCATTCCACCATTCTTCATTCTTCCCCCCTGCCCTCCCCACCCCTCACTCCCTCTGCCCAATCCAAAGTTCCTCCATTCTTCCCTAGCCCCGCCCCTATTATGGATCAGCATCTGCATATCAGAAAACATTTGACCTTTGATTTTTTGATATTAATTGTTCAAAGAAAAGGAAGATGTTTATTTATCCTTCACACAAGTCCCCCTGATTGTTCAGCAAGATCAGATTAGCCTCTGGGTGGGCTCACTCATCAGCCTGGTTTATACCCCTCCAGTAGGCTAAACCACTTTCATGTAGCTGTGGAAAAGCACATCTTAATAGTGTGTACTAGAGTTTTTCTTGGAGAGAAAACTGTTTCAGTTTGGAAAAATACCTTAATAAGTTGCCTGGGGTAGAAAAAGTGAAGTTCTAAGAGGCATACTTAAGGAGGAGGCAGCAAACAAAGCCTAAGTAATAAAGAGGGATTTTGAATTGAGGGATGGCTGGAAGGAGGAAGAAGGATGAGAGGGAGACAGGGAGAGGGTTTGAACTGGAGTGGCAAAGGAACAGGAACAGAAACAGTCAACGGGAACTTGTGGTGGCAAAGTGGATGAAGAATGATTAAGAAAGGATGCCTACTATTCTGAGATGCAACCCTCTCTTATTGCCTGCAAGTATTCATTAGGGAATGAGCTCTTGTGGGAATGAAGTAGGGATGATGGAGGTTGAACTTAAGGAGAAAGGATTGGGTTCCACATCTAGGTCAGCACGGAGCACAGAGAAATGAGCAGCAAGGGTGGTAAGAGGCAGCGAGGTCAAGAGTACATGAGGAAGAATGCCCCACAAGAATAGGTCAGAGAATGTGCAGAGATACGGGGCATGGCATTGGAACATTCTAGGAGATATGAGATGGGCGATTGAGGCAACTGTATTTAAATCTCAAAGGACAGGGTGACCTCAGAGACAAGGGTGGCCTCAGCTAACATCTGAATTACATTAGCATTTCCAGATTGGGGTGCAGAGACAAAAATGCACTGTGATAAGTAAGATTGTAGAAGGCAGTAATTTTCAAAGGTTTTTTTTTTTTAAATAGAAACTCTTCAAATGAAACATTATTTGGAAATTCAGTGTGAAAACAGATAAAAGAATATCTGCTCTCCTTGGCACACGCACTGTGTGTGTGTGTGTGTGTGTGTGTGTGTGTTCATGTGTATGAGAGAGAGAGAAGGCAGCGGTGCAAGGCAGAGTCCTGCCTGCTTGCTTCTCCCACTCCCTGCTTTCCTCTCACCCACTGAGCAGTTCTACTCTGATAGGGATCTGACCATAGTAGTTTTAAAACCATGTACATGTTCATCTAGCTATTTTTCAAAGAGGTAGCCTATTAGTGTACTAGTTAAGCACACAAGGTCTCAAATTTGACTACTTTTACTCACTGTGTGATTTTAGGCAAATTGCCTTAACACTACTTTATTCTTTATATAGTGGATATACAAAAGCAAACATCCCCACAGGGTTATTGTGATGATTAACTGCAACATTACATGTTAAATATTGTAAAAAGTGCTGGCACAGAGCAAATAATAAATGCTGTTATTGGTACTTTCATGTATTTCTTACCTTGCACAGAAATAACATATAGATATTATATTATTAAACTATTTCCAGTTTGGCAATTACCTAAAAGATGTCTTTGTGGAAGAAAGAGGACAGTTCAGAACAAAAGGAAGCCCCCAGGGAGCCAGGTCTGGGGTGGGAGCTCTGGAACAGGGCCCAGTGGATGGCAAGGAGAGGGAGGAATGCCCCCCAGGGAAAGAAGGTTCTGCAACTCAGAATAGTAACCAACAACATAACTCCAATTCAGAAGGTGTCTGACTTAACATACAACAGAAATTATTCCATTAACTGTTAAACTTATGTCTGTTTGATTGATTTCCTATAAACAATACACTGACCCTTATTAGTATTTTGGCCCAAGAACTCTTAATTATCAGTAACAGAAAAAAAGTGATGAAAGTAACAAAACCCAGTATTCCAGAGGGACATGGAATCTTGAGGCAGAAAGCAAAAGAAAATGTTAATAAGAAATATTCTCACTTCACTTCCTCAGCCTTATTTTACATGATGATCCACAATTATTAGGAATTTAAAAACTTCTTACAAAATAGAATTTTCTTCTATACCATCCCAATGCTATCTTTATCATACATTGGGATGTGTGTTTATGTGTGTTTTCCCAAAACTTTAAAGGCAAGTATTATCTAAGTAAATGATCTTCTAATAAAGACTGGAAGCAGAAATAGTGCATATTTTTAACCAAAAAAAAATTCTTGGAATTGTATTGCTTTTAATAAAATTTATTAACTTAATCATTTCCTATAAAAGGAGATGTTAAAAAGAGAGAATATAAAAATGATTTGTGGAAGCTCATAAAACAATGAATTGTACTTTATAGAATACAGAAAAACTGGAATAGAAACTCAGCTCTCCTATTTACAGTAGCCATGAGAAATTCAGGCAGAGCCCAGTTTTACACAATTCACAGTTCCAAACCATCCTGGGCAATTTAGTATTGTGGGGCAAACACTTAAGGACAAAGTCTCAAATCTTGGGCAGGACTGAAATAGAGGAGCATTGATGATGCATTTTTGGAAAGAAAAATAAAGAGTTTGTTAGGTGGGAAAATAGCCACAGTTAGACTATGGAGTCCTGGATTGGGGAGATGGGCAAATGGAGAAAGAGTTAAAGGGCTGAAGGATAATGAAGTGTAGCCTTCCCCTGTGGAACCAGGGAGTGGTTCCATATGCCTTTATTGGCAAAGAGACTTCTAGAAAATCCTGTTATCAAGCATCAGAGAGTTTGGACAGAGATCAAATGAATCGCCCAAGGTCACACACTGTGTCAGGGCAGACCCAGAGTTAGAACTCACAGCCCTGAAGTTTCCAATCAATTGCTTGGCTTCCTAAACCACAAATGCTTGTCAAGGAAAGAGTCTCCCTAGAGCTGAGGCAACACAGCTGGAGAATATTAACCCCAAAGTTTAAACCAGACAGGATTTCACTGGATCATAGAACCTGTTTTGGTGAATACACATGGAAAGCAGGAGGAAAGGAGGGGTAAAGGATGGTTGAGAAAATAGGGAGGCTTAAGTACATGATCAGATCCTCCCACCCTTCCCTCCCTCTCTGTCTCTCTCTGTCTTTCTCTGTCTCTCTCACACTCTTTCTCTGTCTCTCTCTCATACACATACACACCATGCACATCCTAGTAAATTGAAAATACTGTCTGAAAGAAAAAAAGTCATTATTTTAAGAATAAATCATCAGTGGGTAGATGTAGGGATGTGGGAATGGGGTGGGTATACATGCATACATGTTTTCCTTAAACTCATAAAGGATACTCCTATTAGATCAGCACTTATTTTTAAGAGGATTAAAAAAGAGAAAAGGAAAGGAAAAAGAAAAGGAAAGGAAAGGACAGAATACACGAGGAAAGTTAAGTCTAAGATCAATTTTAAAAAGGTACCTTCCACATTCTGGATTATCTTCTTGCTTTCCTGGCCTGTATGCCTTGGGTTTGTAACCTTTCTTGGTATTTCATCCATTGGAAACTTGGTGAAAGCTAAAGTCTTCTCCCAGGGAATTAATTATGGACTCATAGCTGCAAATTAAATGTTAAAGTTTCAGGAGTTCAAAGATGTCCATTAGCCAAAAACTCCAGTATGAGAAGCACTATTATAAGAGGTTTTGAATGCTCAGAGGAAGATGTGAATGGCATTGATTGGTCCACTGCTTTCCACAAACCTATCCACGAGCCAGCTGCCTCATGATCACATGGGGCCCTTGTCAGACATACAGATATCTGGATACTTCCCACGTCCAAATGAGTCTACATTTCTGGGACTAAAGGGGTGGTATAGGGGCTACAGGAATTGATGTTTTAATCAGTATCCTCTATGATTCTGATGCATAGTCAGATTTGGGAACCACTGCTTTGGGCTGCTGCTTAATGATGCTACCAACTACCTGGAGACTCTGTAGTCTTTCTTCCAATGCATATGAAAAAGGAAAGAGGAGTTGGGAGAGGGAATGTAAGAAGGGTAATCATATTTTCCAGTCCTGAAAATTGTTACATTTGAAATCAATGGTGTAACAATGGCAGAAATATTTGAAATTTGGCCCATCCTAGGAAGTCTGGGACACATGGTCATTGTAGATACAAGATGAAAAATGTCTGAGAAATCAGTAGTTTAAAGATAAGATAGCCAGATGTTCTACATTAAGCCGGAAAGTTCCATCATTTGATTTTTACATCCTGCATCTCCGATTTTCTCATGCCTGTTACCTTCTCCTCCAGCTATTGAAACACTCCTCTTCCTTTTATCACCAGATTTCTCCTACTGATCCATATGTCAGGAAACCTCACTCCAATCCCTTCCCCTGATCAGCCTCAGGGCTCATTTGCAAGCTGAGACCAGCCTCCCCTGTATTCCTTTGCTCTACAGCCAGGAACTCCAGAGATTCAACCTGCTTCTGCTCCTTAGGTAACTACTCCCACTCACTCTAGCCTTGAGACTTCATTCTTTCAAGCTTCAAGTCAGGGAGTAAAATACAGCTTAACATCTCCAGTTGGCTCTAAGAGTATCCACACTGGCTCATTTTTATCATTGATCAGGACAAGGCAAAAGGCAAGAGAACCCAAAATGACAAACATGAAGAAACTCCCCAGTACTCAGTATTTTCTCACTGTGGTGTTCACCACGCGGCAACTGTGGACTTCCTTATGCATTTCCAATTTCTCACTTCCCATTTATTCCCCAACCTGCTACAATAGTAAATATAGTCATAATAGTATATAAGTGTATATATTATATATAAATAAATAAGACAGACAACAGGATGAATGAAAATACAGGCTAATAAATCATTGATGCTTACATCTAGAACTGTTTTACTCCATTTCAGAAATGACCAAAGGAAACAGGTTGAGAAATAGAAAACATACTCCTCCCTCTGCTTATCAGATTGGTTTCCCATGATACACACCAAAAAAGTGATGCTGAATTAGACCAAGAAAAGATAAAAGACTGATAAGCAGAGAAGCTCATTAAGACAACAGTTTCCCCTAATGTCTTGCACTCTTGTTCCTCTTGCTACTTAACAGTGAGAAAAGCAGTGCTGTAAGTTAACACTAACAATAGTTATTTCTACCATTCTCATTGTTATTACAGCCATTCTTACATGTCAGTACTATGCATAGAAACACCTTTTCTCTCATTTAATTTTCTTCCCAAAATTTTATGAAATAGGTACTTGCTTCCCATATTTTACAGAGATAGAAAATGGAGGACAAAGCACTTAACTTATCTTGAGTACATTCACACACATTAAATGTGCCTTAACCAGTGTTATGCTGACAAATGTTTAATGTCCAACTCTTTGCAGTGAGGAGAGAGTTCTGATATTTCTATTTGTTGATTCCCCAGGGTGTAGACATCCCATCAAGGGCTTTTAGGTTACCCAGGTGATGTCATAGAACATGGAGTTGGGAAGAGATGTGCAGGACCCCATCTTGTCAGGTAGGGCATGTGTCCCAGCACACCAACGCCTGTACAGAGGCCGGCTTCATTCCAAAAACAGAATACACATCCACTGCAGCATTCTTTTAGCTGAACAAGTAAGGTCACTGGAGATGGGCCATGTTTCTGTCGTGGCACTATCAAATAACTCATAGAAATTATCTTCTCCTTCCATTCATTGTAAAGGTAAAATACAGAGGACCAACACCAAATTATCCTGTTGTTACTGTGCAAAGTCAGAGTCAAAAGTGAAAACTGTAGACAACTTTGAAGCTGAATTGAAAGTATTATGTCAAGGGAACATCACATAAAGCACGTTAAGTCGAGTAATGGAAAAGATCAATACTCCTTTGACACTGAGCCTAGCTTCCTGCTATTAAAGTTATTTCCCCCTCAAAAATTCTGTTATAATCCACTAAAGAAAAACAGAGTACCCAGTTTTCCTCATCTGTAACACCCAGACTTTTCTTTCTTTTTTTCATCTGTCCACCACATTGTACTAAGATCATTCAAATGTCTCCAACTAGTTTCTTTCCAAAACACACATATATTCATCTTTCATCACAAAGTCTGTATCAAGTCAATGTCTACAATACCTAACTCATGACTACTAATGAAAGAGAAAAGAGAAAAGCATATATATATTTTGAAAGGTGAGCCTAAGTCAACAGCACTATTGTCCAAAACGAGGAGACGAGAGCAGATAAAGAGGCAAATCTCTGGACTGGGGTTGTGGCTCAGCGGTACAGCACTTGCCTAGCGCAGGTGAGGCACTGGGTTCGATCCTCAGCACCACATAAAAATAAAAATAAAGGTATTGTGTCTACCTAAAACTAAAACAAAATATTTTTTAAAAAAGGCAAGTCTCTGACATTTATTTTAATCATAAGAGGGATGATACACTACAAATGAATCTGAAGGAAAGGAATTTTAAAACAGCTTTGCTTGGTTGAAAAAAAACTGTGAAATACAATGTAAGATTTACTTTATGTGTAATCCTAAAACTATAATAAATTCTTCTCCTACATCATATTTTAAAAGTATATTATGAAAATATATTATCAGATGCATTTAAAACTCCAAAAAAAACGTACGCCTGATGGAAAGGCCATTCATTATTAATATTTAAAAATTTGCAAAAAATTATAAAATTGTCAGAAATTATTTGTTTGATCTATATTTTAAAATAAAATGTTTAGGTGCTCTAGATGAAGAGAAAGCAAGAAAAATTAATAAATGCATACTACTTAGCAATATGAAATAAAGAATATGCTTTCTAATTGTTTACTAGGAAATTTCTTTTTAATTTATTTATTTATTTTTTGTTTCCAACATTAATGTTTTCTTTAACTCAATATATCCAAAACAGCATCATCTCAATATGCAATAAGTATAAACATTGGGGCTGGGATTGTAGCTCAGCGGTAGAGCGCTTGCCTCGCATGTGTGAGGCCCTGGGTTCGATCCTCAGCATCACATACAAAGCAATAAAATAAAGACATTATGTCCATCTACAGCTAAAAAAATATTTTTTAAAAAAAAGTATAAACATCATTATTGACACAGGCTAGGGAATTTCTTTAGCTTTCATTTTAAATATTCTGGCCTTCGACGGGATGGAAGAAAACAATATACAAATATTAAATACTAAAGAAAAAGTAAACAAGGCAGTAGTCATGACTAATAATTAGACAGTTTTAACAATTTAACAAAAATATTTAATATTTAATAATTTATATTGAAATGACGTGGTAAGAGACTCAGTCATGTCTCCCATGTGTAGATTCCCACAGGAATAGCCATGCCATGAGCCTTTACAGATAATAGAATCCCATCTCTGAAAGACAATATGGAAGGTGGCTCCCAACCACTGGTGGACCCCTTCCTGGCTAGGGTTGAGGAAGGAGGTGGAAGTGGGGGTGTCCAACATTAGAATGGACCCAGAGATGGTAGGTTTGGGCACATTCCAATGTTGGAAAGCTCTAATTATGACAGCTTCCATCTTTATTCAATGGAAAGTTCCATATGAAAGTGCAGACTACTAGTCCTAAATATGCTTCCCGGCGAACGGAAGAAAAACAAAATAGAGAATATTAGAAGTTAGAAACAGAAACCAGATTTAAATTTTAATAAATTCTAACATCATCACCATTAACAAGGTTAGGTCAAATCAATTTAGATTCTGTTCTTAGCTGCTGTTGTTGTTTTAATCTGCAAATCAATGAAAAAATGTAGCTACCTAGAAAGTTTATAAAGATCAAATGAGATAATTATGTAAAGTGCTTAATAAACCAAGATGCTACTCAAATAATACATAATATGAACTCAAATAATCACTTCTGAGTAGTTCCATTTATCTGAAGATCCCTAAGTTATTTGAAAATAGCTACCAAACCAGGTGTAATGGCACACACTTGTACTCCCATCAACTCAGGAGGCTGAGGCAGGAGGATCACAAGTTTGAGACTAGCGTCAGAAATTTAGCAAGACCTTGTCTCAAAATAAAAGATAGAAAGGGCTGGGGATGTGGCTTAGTGGTTTAGCTTCCCTGGGTTTAATCCCTGGTACTAAACAAGAGAAGAAAAGAAAATAGCTACCAAATGCAATCAAGAATCTTTGAGAGAGGAAAATTGCATATTCAAAATGGTATTTATCAAGATATAGTACTAGCCAGACTGTCTCCACTTAAGTTTCCAGTTTGGCAATGGAGAAAGTTATTTGGTCATGTTCAGTGTTACAGAGGCTCGGCCCTTCCAAGAAACTAAAGCAGCACTAAGACCCCCTCTTCAAACCTTGATTCTTGCGTTCAGTCAGAAAGATTTTAGACATGTCACTCAGAGTAATAGGCATGAGTTTACTGAAGGGATAGAAAGAGTGAAAAAGGGTCCTCTCAGAGAAGAAAGGGACAATGGGCCTCTCTTGTACTCCAGTTTTACTGGGGATCCCAGGGAAGTTTCCAGAGATTCTTGCCCAGGTCCACCTCTTAACTTTTGACTGACAGCAGGGTGACATCAGACTTTCAAGTCCCCGCTGCTATAGCCACTTGAGTTCACCTCAGCCCATGCTGACCAGTTCTAATTGGATTCTTAACATTACATTCTTACAGATTTTATGGTTAAGAGGAACTATCCTTATCTTCCAGAAGCTGGTCCATGTAAAGGGTCACAAAAGTCTCTCCCTTCAAAGTAACTTGGGTTCCTCTTGTCAACCTTATTTCCTGCCTGAGTTTCCTTGAAGATAACAGGTAGTTTGCTAAAGAATGTGATATACACTGTCCACTTAGGCCAGGCAAGGCTGCAGGCAGATTGCTTTTTAGCAAAGAAAGCATGTGGGGGTCAGTACAGTGGGCCCATTTTATGGAATTACTCCTTAACCTTGTGTTCCCACATCCTCATCTGTATGTCCCCTAACAGTTCTGAGATATCAGTATGTATACCACTTTAGTTATGCACAGGAACAAACACAGGACTCACATTGGTTAGGAGGTACCTTCCATATTTTCCTTCAGAGATGAGATCTTTTTATTTATAAAAGCCCTTTACCATGTTACAGTAAAGATCTGGTTAGGTTCTGATATATTTTGGCAGTAAAACTACAGTATTCCTGTTGGAATACATGTGGAGAATAAGAGAGAGAGTCAACTGTGGTTTCAAGATTTGTGGCCTGAGCAACCAGAAATATGAAGTAGCTGTTAATAACGATGAAGAAGACTGAGTAGAGCAAGCCTGGTAGGAAGATCAATTTAAATTTGAGATGTTTATAAAAGATCCAAGTAGAGATGTCAAACAAGACTCTAACAAAAATAAAAATGAAGAGTTCAAAAGAGAAAGGCATAATGATACATAATGTTATAACCAACACAAGAGTTCTTTGAAAATAATTCTTAGGATGCTAGCTTTGTAATCAGCCTAAAAAAACCATCAGTCAAAATTAAATCAGAAAATCACTGGGCTCCAAGAAGAATGTCTTTTAGAATTGTACTCCATTTGTGTACAATGAATCGAAGAACATTCTGCTGTCATGTATAATTGATTAGAGCAAGCAAATTAAAAAAAGAAAAAGAATGAAATGGAATTACAAACATAGGACTAGAGAGCAGGGTTATAGTAAAGTAAAAACATTTTTCTCTAAATTATATGGAATGACAATTACAACAAAAATAAAATACAATTTGAAAATCTAATGGAGTTAATATGAAAAAACTGAAATAAAACAATTTCAAGTAACCAGCACAAGGTAAGGAAGAAGAAAGTATATGTTGTTGTTGTTTTTTCAAATAGCACAAAGGTCATGACACAGTAAACAGAGAAGAAAACAAAGTCATAGTTATCCACTGAAAACTGTGTATGCACACACTAATTTTATTGTTTAGAATCAACTTTATAGAAAAAGTCAGAAAGTTGTAAAACATTCTGAAATGTTTTAAGTCTATTGAGATTGAAAAATTCACCCATTAATCCCAGTAAAACTTATTTTTATATAAAACATTAGCAATGATTTTTTTAAGTAGCTAATTTTCTTTTTTGCTAGAAAAGCAGATCAATTAATAAGAAACACACACAACCAACCAGCTGAATTCATCTCAGAATTTTACTGGACATCTGAGCTCCTGTACAGTGAGAGTCAAATTTCTTCTTTAAAAATATGTCAAAAGCAGACATTTCATGGGTACTTCAGATAGCATAAAAGCATAAGGCTTCAAGCTTGACAGAAACGTTGGAGGTGATCTCATTCAAAGCCAGGACTGGGTGACCTCTCAATACTTTCATCCAACCTTGATCATCTGAAGGTATTCATTAGCCCCTCATGACAAAGGCATCCCGCTAGACATTAAAATGGTGTTCTTCCATCTTTTAAGGACATGATTCCTGTCCTTAGGAACAATTTCTTCAAAATGCTGAGAAATAGAGGCAAATGTCTTTGGAATTTTTTTTCAAATATTAAATAAGAAGGAAAAATCGGTTAATAAATAAAAGTTTTAAAGACATGACATTCATTTGCCCTGTAGCATGGTATGCAAATAGTCATAACCATGACTGACCTTTAATCTACTAAAGATATCTTTTTCATATTAAAGTGAAAACATTTATTGAGTATCTGAGTTTATTTATAGTCAAATGGGAAAATCTAGATTTTGCCAGGACAACCAGCATTAATCAAATTAAAATGTCCTATTAAATGTGTTGTCCCAGATCACCACCATTCAGAATAGAATGCAACTTCAGACATTCAGCTCCTGTCAGATGGCAATGGTGAGGAGGCAGATTACACCTCAATTCTACTGAAGACATCTCCCTGACAGGGCTTTTCTCTGAGCACAAGACCATAAAGCCCTATGAGGGGCCACCTGTGCAATCTTCCCTTGTCCTACTCATTCTATAGTTACACTATCCACCATGCACTTCAAATGGACTACTTATTCTCGAACTATTTTCTTTTCCTCTGAAAGTAAGTAGGTTTGCACTTTTATTCCATCATTTTCTAGACCTTTGATCTTAGGCAAATCACCTGAAATTTATTTTGTATTTTCTCATGTATAAAACTAAACTTATTCCACAGTCAAGGGTTGGGTACCTTACCAGGCACAGTGCCCCCTGGCGTCTAAATTTAAAGAGGTCACCAAGACCTTCTGATTTTCAGTTATCCTAGATTCTCCATATTTTGATAGCAAAAAATAAATTTCTTCCCATCTAAGACTTAAAGACCATGTATTAAAATATCACTGCAACAAATCTTCCCATTATCTTCATGGGAATTGGAGGGTGCTGGAAAATGGCTTTCTGAGTAGCCAGAGATGTCTAGAAAAATATTTTTGTTTTCAACATTATTGTAAAATATTATTGGTTATCTCTTAATCTATATGATCCTGTCACATTGGTTTATAAAATAAAGAACATCTTTGAAGATTTAGGAGCTCATGGTGTGGTTAGCTTTCTTCCATTAATCTAATTGTAGATAGAATGTTTACAGATTAAATTTGATTAAATTAATTTAAATTTATGGTAGGTTCAAGACTCAATATAGAATTAGATATGATTTTTAAATATATTCCATTTTTTCATTTTTAATAATTTACTTCTCTTAGTTTCAATACAGGAAAGAAACACTCTAGTGTGTGCTGAATTCAAGATTTTTGCATCTTAAAAAATAATCTATGGCCAGAAGCTATGGCGCACACCTGTAATCCCAGTGGCTTGGGAGGCTGAGGCAGGAGGAACACTAGTTCAAGGCTAGCCTCAGCAACTTAGCAAGGCCCTAAACAACTCGATGAGACCCTGTCTCTAAATAAAACATATGAAAGGGGTGGGGATATGGCTCAGTGGTTAAGCGCCTCTAGGTCCAATCCCTGGTATAAATAAATAAATAAATAAATAGTGGTATGGCCTTATCTAATCTTTTAAAAAGTAACAGCATAATTACCATTATGCAGGGGCACCTTTCCCTGTTTCCATCCATTAAAATGACAGCCATATAAACTAACATTTCCCAAGGCTTTCAGACATTAACTCTGAGATGTGGCAAGAAATGAAGATGCTAGTCAAACAAAAATAGCATCTGACCATCTCTGGAAGATAGACGTATGCATTAGGTTAGCAAAGGTGCTGCAAAGTCCAGCAGAAAAGAAGCCTGGTTACCTGTATGGGCCACGCTTGCCAAACCAATGCAAAACAGCACATGTTTTTGTTTTGTTGTTTTTTTTGTTTGTTTGTTTGTTTGTTTTTTCAGCAGACTGGGGAAGTCTGCTGCCACCAGGTGGGAACTGCTCATCTTGAATGTAGAACTCAGTAAAATGAAGGGAATACAAGAAAAATGAAGCAATATCCCTCAAGTCAGTTGGATAATGGGGTGAGTTTTGAAGCAAACACAGCCTTGGGGTTCTTTATAGATTTTGTTTCTCTTTACTATCCTTCCCAGGGTTATTCCCTGAATGAAACTGTAGGCTTTCAGAGAGTGGGGACTGCAAACATCATCGGCATATGAACTAGCCTGGATAAGGCATTCAAAAGCCAACAGAAACAACTTAAAAAGTAATAAAATTCAAAATTTAACCCACAGATTTACTACTATGTTATCTAGAAATTCTGAGCACAATTGTAAGACTAGGTAGGAACAACAAATGTTGTTAAGCTGTTGCAAGAAGGCTATACCACTGGAGCTTATCTTTCCAGAATAAAAGCATCAAAGATGAGGAAGAAATGATGACAAGGAGTTACTACATATTCTACATCTCTCACTCTCTCTTCTCTATCTATCCCATTGTCAAAAACAAAGTCATGATGGAGCTAAGGTCATTCTTACTCCTCACTTAACCAGAGGACAAACCATCTAAATAGTTTCCAAATGCCCCCAAATAATGGGACCACGTGAATCCTTTCAGCCTTTTTATCCATTGCCCCATTAGCTACTTTAGCTATGTGAGTAGCCTCATGGTGACTCCCGAAGCTCTGCCATGACAGCCCACACTTCAGAGGAAGGTTCTTACAGTTTCTAACTATTCACTGAATTTGTCTTCTGGGATTTAATGTGTGGCTTTAAAATTCCAAATATTCTTGCAAAAGACGTAAGTAATTTTGTTTCTAGTAGCCATAATATTAGCTAATCTTATTTGAATGTTACCATATGCCAGACACTATAGTAAAAGTTTTGGTTTTCTCATTTAATCCTCACAGCAATCCTGTGAAATAACAAACTATTAAAATTATCTCCATTATACAGATAAGAAACCCATGGCGCAGAGAGTTTAGGTAAATTTCCCCAAGTTGCACATTTATCAACAATGGAAATGATATTCCAATCTTGGGAGGCAGGCTGTAGACCCTGTACCATGCTGCTTTCTATAACCAGAACAAAAGATTTAGTTTGGCAAGACAGGCACATAAAAACAAAAGTTCTGCTTTTGCTTGCTAGTGCCATGGTTGGGTGTGGGCTCTAGAGTTTTTAGAAGTGGCCTCCAAGCTGGGAACAGTCTGGGAGCAAGTGTTTAGTCCCACTAAAGTAGGAGGACTAAAGTCCTCCCCAGCAGTATAATAACAACCGGCACATGGGGAGTGCTTACTACATGTCAAGCATTCCAAATCACTTGGCATATATCAAGATATTTAATTCTCACAACAATCTATGAAGAAGGGACTGTTATTTTCCTTAATGATACTTAAATTATGGTAGAATCAAATATTTCAATGCATGTAAAAAACTTGGAACAATGCCTGGCATAGTGTATCAATAAACATTAGCCACTGGACATTACACACATATACTCCGCCTTAATAACACATTACTGGGATCATTATTTTGATTTAGGGATGCTGTCACTAATCATGTATTTTTTCAATGAGGGGATTTCTAGAAGTGCTTTAAAGCAATATAAATCAATAAAACGTAGAGAATAAAAAGTGACCAGGAGGCAGCTCTGTGATACTGGTTAATGCAGCAGCTCTATACATAAGCTGACTATATAAGATCGGCTTTACTAATTAATGGTTGTGTGACCCTGGGCAAGTTCCTTACCCCACCAGCGACTCCATTTCTTTACCTGTAAAATGTCTTTATGAAGTTGCAACATGGAGATAAGAATAATCTCCTCCTTACAGGACAATGAGGTTGTTGTAGTTAGCTTTCTCATCACTGTGACCAAAAGAGGGAGAAAAGTTTATCTGGGGCTCACAGGGTTCATAGATTCAGAGGACTCAGTTCACAAGTGGCTGAATCTGTTGCTCTGGGCTGGAGATTAGGTAGAACATCATGGAAGAAGAGTGTGGAGGAGGAAAGCAATTAGGTCATGGCACCAGGAGACAGAGACAGAGAGAGCTCCTCTCACCAGGGACAAAATATAAACTCCAAAAGCTGTCCCCCCAACCCCCAGTGACCCACTTCCTCCAAGCACTCACTTCTGCCTACAGTTACCACCCAGGTAACCCAGTTGAAAGGATTAATGCACTGGTTAGCTTAAGGCTGTCATAACCCGATCATTCCACCTCTAAACTTTCTTGCATTGTCTCACACATGAGCTTTTGGGGGACAGCTCACATCTAAACCATAAAAGAGGTATAAATGAGATAAAACATTTAAAGTACTTTTAAAAAGTTTGTCAGATACTCAGCAAAAGTTGGCTTTTCTCAATAGTAACAATGTTACTGTCACTACAGCTACTACTGTGTCATTACCCTACATAACTCAGCCTATCTTGTGATTCTTCTCCTCAGAGTATTATTATCCCCAGGAAGCAATATACACATGTGATGCAGGCATAGCATTTGATTTAAAATGAAATAAACATGCCACATGAAAACTCAATACTTGATTTTCCAAAGTTTGTGAAAAAACATCCAATATGTTTTGTCTTTCTTTCAATCATATGCCACCATCAATGATCTAAAATGGAAAAGTTCCTAGGGTATTATTTGTAATAAGTCATTACTAACTATGCTGATAAGGAATGGGAATATAAATGGTACTTTAAATAAAATTGAATTTGCTGATAAATTATGCTAATTGGCTTTACTTTGAACAAGGGAATGCCTGATGGTTTACAGATTCATAGCCTAATAGACTTTTCAGTTCCAATGTTGGGAAAGGAATTATACCTCAAAGCATATGGTCATTCTAGAGTTTTATTGCTAAATCTGATACACTCTGACTGTAAAAGCATATGAGAGAACCAGAAAAGGTACAAGAAGGAAGGTGCAAGAAGGAAGCTACTGGTTATGTCAACCATGGGCAGTCCAAGCATTGTACCAGAATCAAGCATGCTTAGGGGAAATGTCTAAAGTGCATGTCTCCCTCTAAATTCCATTTCCCTGCCTACCCTTGGGTTCTGGATCACAGGAGAAGTGTCAATCCAGATGGAAATTCCAACATACTCTCAGTTGCTTTCAGAATTACCCTAGTTCAAGACAGGCGCGGTGGCTCATGCTTGTAATCCCAGCACTTTGGGAGGCTGAGACAGGAGAATCCCCAAGTTCAAAGCCAGCCTGAGCAATTGTGAGGTGCTAAGCAACTCAGTGAGACCCTGTCTCTACATAAAACAAAACAGGGCTGAGGATGTGGCTCAGTGGTCGAGTGCCCCTGAATTCAATCCCTGATACCAAAAAAAAAAAAAAAGAATTACTCTAGTTCATCTTAGAGTGACAAGGGGCTACACTGAGGTTCATGATGGAATTGTAAGTCATAAGCATGATTAAATCCCCTTGGCCCAAAATGGAGCCATGCATAATAAGCTGCTAAAAATCAGGATTGTTGTTCAAACCTGTGCTCTGATACCAAGGGCAGTGCAGAATCACTAGGATTTGCTAGTCTCTTCTCAGAATACTCCCTTTCCAAACACTCAATTTGGGCTTTGCCAAAACAAACACAATTTCTGGGGAGGGGGCAGTTGACGTGTAAGTTGACCTATGCTTTCCTTATCCATTACCATTCAAATATCTGACTCCATTGAGAACTAGATCTCTTCTAGCAAAATATTTTCCTAGATTTCTTCCTATTTATTTATTTGTTATATTGGAACTCTCCTACTAAATGAAGCTTATGAGATCACTAATGGATAACAAATTAAAAGACATATTTCAAACATTGGGGCCAAAGAAAATAAAACCCAAGCTAAAGTAGCACAAGGTCAATATCATTGGGCCACAGATCCAATTTTAAGCCTCTGGAGTGTCAAAGCAAGAAGAGACAGGTCTCTCAGAATTAAGTTAAGGGGATTGCACATATACAGCTGGACTTAAATGATTATTCAAAAATTACATGTGAAAGTATTACAATAAATGTATGTCTACTCAAGACTTACAGATAAATGCTGCATAAATATTTCCTTCACACACGTCTCATCAAAGCAACATCCTGCTACTCTTTCCCCTAAGGCCTCTAAACTCTCCAGAAGCAACATCCCTGCAGATGACATTTTAGTTTTTAAAAATATGGTCAATGTTTCTATTTTAAGGCAGAGAAATGAACCACTGCCAAATAATGGTCCTCTTATTGCCAATAATGCATTCTTATTTTACTTAAAACAACAACAAAAAATAACACCAGCATTGTGAATGGTGGACTTGTCAAGAATTCAGAAAGAGATTAACCTCAGCTCCCATTTGTGAATTCAATGCATTATGCATAGCAAAGGCTCAGTAAGTATGCACTGGTTCCAATAAGGCCCAGTTCTTCCGATTATCAGATATAGTCACAATGCACATTTGTTGTTTTCATCTTATTTGTTAAGGGTCTTCCCAGAAGTAGTCAGATAGAAATAAGAATAAAGAACTACTGTGTGAAAAAATGAAGTGTTGAAGTATTTCTATTATATGGAAGGAAGGAAAGAAGTTAACAAGCAGTGAGAAACTACCTAGCACCCATCCTGGCCCCTGGTATTGACATGCCTCATCTAATTCAATATGCACAGTAATTCTATCACATAGACACTGTTGTTATTGTTGTTTTGCAGATGAGGAAACTAGGTTCAAAGATGTTGAATCTGTGCTCAAGATCAAAGAGCCAGCAAGAAAATGTGAGCCCACATAAACGTAATTGCATAGTTCATATTATTCTTAACATACCTTAAAGGAGCTGTCACATAGCAGGACACATGACACTAAGCCCATTTTGTAAGTGAGGAAACCAAAAACTCAGCAGGCCAAACTGGCTTTCTAGTGTATGCTAGAGCCAGAACTGCAACTCAGAGCTTTTCTGCCTCATAAGAATCTGTTTGCTCTAAAGAGTACAATCTGCAATATTGGTTTCATCAATAGAGTGTCTGTGACATTCTGAAGACAGAGCTCAAGTTGATAAATAACAACAATGTGTTTTCTTATTCTTTTTTTCTTTCCCCTTTTGGCTCATTGGTAAAATAGACTTTTTAAGTTTATTTGTGAATTTGACTATTGTACTAAAAGTACAAAGGGATATAATTGAGATAAACTAAAAACATAATAAATGGGCTAAAAATATACCATTTTCACAAGAGAAACCACAATTTTCTAGGCTGCATTCCCTAGAGCTAAGGAATATACTTCTAATGAGCTTTGAGTAATCACATAAATTGAAAACCTAACCTTGTAATGCCTGATAGTGATCTAAACTACTTAGCTATGTTTTGTATTATACCACAAAACAGTGGTTTGTTCATGAAATGTAACAAAATATCATGTGTTAGTCATACTTTGGCCTTAGGCTTACATGTGTTGAAACCATAATCCCCAACGTATTTCAGAATATGTTTGGACAACCAAAGTTACTCTATGAAAATGACCCAAAAGGAAAACCTTATTCCATTAAAAACACAAATTGCTAAGAGTTAAATGTTTAAGTATTACCTAGAGTGTATAAAGAAGGTTTAAAATATAGTACTCATTTTTCCCACCTAAAAAAAATGAGAAAGGAATATTCAGGAACCATACAGGAAAGTTGTAAATTAGCTATATCCTGATCTACTTCATACATGTTGCATTATGTAATGTGATGGAAACAAGATCCTACATCCCAACAAAGGGCTGTTTGATACTAAGAGCTTCAGATTCAAAGGGAAAAGGGGACTTCCCTGCTTGCTAAATTAGGAATACTTTCTAGGGGAATGTAGAACATCAGGGATTAATATCAAAAATCACAGGTTGAAGATTCTCATGTCAAAACACTTGCGGCCCATTCTGGTAATGTTTATGGACATTGTTTAGACCATAAATTCTCCAAGGACTGCTGCTGTGGTTAAGAATATGAGCCATAAGATGATGAAGAAGCTACATCCATTTCTGTAATTCACTAGATCTATGACCTTACAAAAATCACTTTGCTTCTCTAAGCCTTAATTCCCTCACCTCTAAAATGGGAAATAATGTTTCTTCATGGGGTCTGTGAAAATTAAGTAACATGGCATATATAAAATACTTAGCAAATTTCCTTTTACCTAGTAGGCGCTCAGTGAATTTTAGCTACTATTATCGTTGATTCATGAATAAAATTTGTGCCTTTGAGGCCTAACATGGTACCTATAATATCAAAGGTTCAATAAATGTTTGCTAACTAAACTGAGCTTTGAGGCTAATAGCTAGAAGTCTCACATTGTTCCACTTATTTGTAAAGGAAATGTTTAAAGCAATATTATCCAAACTCTAGTAAATGCTTAACCATCAAGTAAGACTGGAAAATGCTAGGTTAAACAAAATCAACATTTCTCTCCTGCAGAACTTCTCAGGGCCTTTAAGTAACAATGTGAATTAATATTCTCGAAAAAAATACACAAATAAAGCCTTCTATGTTCCTTAAATTTATTGTACAGTTTCCTAATCTGTAAGATATAAGATTTTACATGATTTATAAAATCTTCCCTCCTCAATGAAAGGCTAAAATTCTTGGCATTTTTCAGAACCAGTTATGCATTTTAATATAAAGAAAAATAAATGTTTATCCCTCCTTGAGATCTAAAGACATCAAATATTTTTCCATTTTCCTATTCCAAAGCCCACCAAAAAAGAACTCAATCTTTGATACTTTACCATGTATATAACTTCATCCTTAAATAGATCAAGTTAATCTAGAGTTTATTTCTAAGTCATTTCTGATTTAATATGACTTTTTTGAAATCACACATTGGCTGACTTTAAATACAAGATAAACTTAATCATGTAAAGTTCAAGAATAAAATTTTTCTTAAAAAATCCTACTTTCCAGCTGGGCGGTGTACGGTGGTACATACCTGAAATCCCAGCACTTTGGAAGGCTGAGACAGGAGAATCGCAAGTTCAAAGCCAGACTCAGCAATGGTGAGGCACTAAGCAGCTCAGAAACCCTGTCTCTAAATAAAACAGAGCTGGATATGTGGCTCAGTGGTTGAGTACCCCTGAGTTCAATCCTCAGTGCAAAAAAAAATCCTACTTTCCAAAAAGTTTCTAATTAAGAGAATGTTACTCAAATCTCCATCCTCAACGATGTTTGATATTCAAGAAGCAGATAATAAAATCGTCACCTTACTCTACCAAATTAAAAGGAACATGCTTCATTTTTCCCTCTATTCCCCTCTCTTTCCACCCTTCCTGGATGTTCTCTCTGATGCCTCAAACTCCTAGCTCTTTGCTGTCTCTGAACTCAAGACCCATATCTCCAGTTGTTTAGTAGGTATCTTTACATGTAGTCGTTGTAAATTCAACATGCCCTAAATGAAACTCCTGATGGTGACTGCAAACCTTTTTTCTGCTAATGCTGGTCATCCCCACATTGTCTTCCCTCAGTATTCCTTCTTCCTCATCCTTTACATCCAGTTTCCACCTTTGAAGAATCTTCCAGTTAATCCTTATTCCAGGATCTCCATTCTCACTGCCCCATCTTTTCTTTTCTGTTCCAACAGAAGCTGAATAGCTTCCTGGATATCTGTTTTTGATATTCCCCAACCCTCTATCTATCCTCTACTCTCTTGATAAATAATTTTAAAATGAAAAGCAGTGATCACATTGTCCTGATTACAATCCTTCCATGACTTCTCTTCTCCAGTTGGATACAATCCAAACTGCTCAGCATGCTAGACAAGGCCTTTAGTGGTGATTCTACACCACACTATCCTCACCTCTCCCCATGCAACACACATTGGCTTCTAGCCTCTCAAAAGACCCAGTGAGACACACACCTACCATTTCTTCTCTCTACCGTCTCCTACCTGCCACGTCCCACCTTGTCTAACTGACAAACACACAAACATCTTTCAATATTTATTCCTCACCACTTTGCAAAGCATATCTTAACTTCTGCCCCTTTGTGATATTGTTATTCTCACCTCTTTTTTACCCACCCCAGCAATTTATCCCTTCCTTTATTAATGATATTATGTTGTAAGTCCTCTAGACTTGTGTTAGTTAGCTCTTCATCATTGTGACCAAAATACCTGACAAGAACAATTTAGAGGAGGAAAAGTTTGTTTTGGAACATGGTTTCAGAAGTCTCAGTCCATGGTCAGCTGACTCCATTGGTCTGGGCCTAAGTTAAGGCAAAACCTCATAGTAAAAAGGTATGGCAGAGGATAGCCACTCAGCTCATGAGAGCCAGGAAGCAAACAGAGGGAGAGGGCTAATCCAGGGACAAAATATAATCCCCAAGCAGATTCTCCCCAGTAACTTCCTTCCTTCAGCCACACCCCACCTGTCTACAGTCACCTCTCAGTATTTCATTCAAATTATTAATCTCAATTCAGTTACAGCTCTCATAATCCAATCATTTCACTTCCAAACATGCCTGCATTGTTTTTTTACATGAGGTCACTGGAGGACGCCTCATATCCAAACCATAACAAGACTGAACATCTGAACATCCTAGGTATTTGCTTTTCTCCTTCACCTCCCAGTGTTCTACCCAATACACAGTGCCTGGTATATAATAGGTTCCCACTAATGTGTTTGAATGAAAGAAAAATAAATGGAGCTAAGGATGTAGTTCAGTGGTAGAGCACTTGCCTAGCATACACAAGGCCCTGGGTTTTATCCCCAGAGCTGCAAAAAATAAAAATAACTACATAAATACATGAACCAAATGCATTTTAAGGCCTGAAAATAGAAAATTGATTTTAGAAAGATCTATGTTAAACATGAGTAAAAGCAAACAGATATATCAAATTTTCTACTCCCCCAAGAGTGTATATTATGTTGAATGGAAAATTTGAGTTAATTGGTAGTTCTCCTTGTGATTCCATTTACTCATAACAACAAGACATGCACATTCATGTTTTGTATTATTGAATAAGAATGTCATTAGAAAAAGTTTATAGCTACATTCCACACTAAGAAAATGTGTGCCTATGAAGTTGATTGGATAGAACATAAAATGAGTTCTTCTCCCTTGATTCTTCAGATATGACTTAATATTTCCCTAAATAATCCAAGGCTGTATTTTTGTGATTATCTCTGAATACTGACAGGGGAAAATCTGCCCCAGTGTTTGTAAAAGCTTAACTTTCATTAGGACAGGTGCTACAGGGCGGACGCATCTGTTGTACTGCCCAGCAGAGGGCGCACAGCCCTCAATACTGGGCAACATGGGTCAATCAGCCTGACCCTGCCAGGTGAAGGTGTTCAACAAACTTAAGCCCCTGAATCCAGGTCAGAGGACTGACTCTCTGCTTTGCCTGCTCCCTGGTGCTCTGTTCTGTTCTTCACACTCAGGCATACTAATTTTGGAGCAAATGGGGAGAGGGCAAAGGTGAGGCTGTTCACTTAGGAGTATGATACTTTCTTGGAAAAGGAAATTTAATTCACTCCTACTTAGTATTACAGCTTTGGGAAAGTATCCTAAACTAGTTACATCTTAAATTCTGATTTCTTTCTCCTCTGAGTGAATAAGGGAGCAGAGGGTAGAAGTTTTCAATATACCCTTTCCCCCAACTTGAATGAAAATTATTTCCCATTCTCAATGATTTAGCTTAGACATGAGTAAGTTTCTTCACTTAAATACATTATTTTTTATTTTATAAGGGGTAGCTCCCAGAAGGGGAGAGAAAACATGGCATCCTCTCACATTCTAAAGGCAGATGCTTCTGTGAGCCAATTTTAAAAGTAAAAGCCATTGATCTAGAAAGAAAATATGAAAAATAAAAAAGAAATAAAAGAGATTCATGTAACTCTCAAGGAACCTTACAAGTTTCTTCTCTACTTTTGTTGAGGAGCACAAAGGAACATCAGAGCCCTTAGGGGAGATTGTCGGCTTTCTCTATTAAACTCAAAACCTGTTGGGATGGAGAAAATAGCAAGAGTCTCAGAAAGATGGCTAGAAATACTGTCGTTTTTCCTTCAGAATATACCAGACATAGAAATGAGAAGTCTGCTTGCAATTTAACTCTTACATTGAGGAACCTCTCGCCTCTCTTATGCAAGGTCTAGAAGCAGGACAGAGAATGATTGCTGGAAAACTGTGGGTGCTTCAGGATGGCCGGGGAACAAAGCAGAGGAGTTTGAGGGTAATGAAAGATGAAGCTTGGTGTTACTCATTATAAGTAGTGCTGAAGGGTATGATCTATATCTTAAAGCCACAAAAGCTGTTAAGGAATTTTAAACAGGGCACGGACACAAGAAGAACTGCATGTTGGGAAAATAATTCTAGAAATATAAGCTAGTGGGACAAGCTTATACATATCAAATATGAAATGTCAAATGAAACTTCATGCTTACTAATGATGATAGGCCAGGACAAGATCATTCGTTTTTGAAAAGTAGAACATGCCCAGTAAAAAATGGGAGTTTTTTCTATTTCTAGTCCATTTGCCATTTGCTTTAGCATGGACCCAGGGCTCTATGCCCAGAACAACCCTAAGGATAATTATTCATGCAGACCATAATTCCTAGAACCATCTAAACCCAGAAGAAAATCTCAAGTGACTTTCTAATCATAAAATATTATTATATAGGAACTTACTTTAACCTCACACATACATGCACACATCTTATGGAGCAGCTACTGTTTTTACTCTATAATATGAGATTTCACACATCCTCCATTTGATTAAAAGAAGACTTGCATGAAGTAACTTTTCTTAGATGTGTAGGGATCCAGCTTGAGTTTGAATTTACACATATCTGAGGAGTGAGTGGATAAGAACTCTAGCTTTGATTCTTTGGTTGTTGTAATTTGTTTGCTCTCATTTATTACAGGGAAGAACAGAACAGACTGCTTCTACTTCAGGTATAGTCCCTAGTACCAGTCCTATGAGGAGAAATTACAGGTAAAGCTGGGAGGCACAAGGTCCTGACAGGGACAACGGGGCGCTGGTGCTCAGCACAGCTGCAAAAAGGAAGAGAAGCATTTTACTTGTATGGAACCCAATGTAGCTTCCTTACAATGAGAAATGCTGGGACCTCAGCACCATAAGGGGCCTTGAAAGACCTTTAAGAGCACTTGGTGCCAGATGTTGGATGTTGGAGCCAGTTTCATAGAGCAGACCCCTAGGCCATAGAAGGCACTACCCTTCACTCGTTTCTTGGTTTTGGAGCCTAGTAAGGGAAGCTAGAGTGGAGAAAATAAGAAAGAACTGCTTAAAAGTACAGCTAGAGGTCTAGAATTACACTAACTAGTACAGATACTATTACTATTTATTATGTATTATCCACAAACTGGTAAGCTTGAGAGACTTGGTTTAAAGATTAAAAGCAATGGAGATTTAAGTTTGAGTTTTAAACAAGAAAATCTGAAGGGCAATTTGGGGGAAAGAAAAAGACGACTCATAATCAATATGGTTACTTATATTACTCAGAATCATGCACATACAGGAAGTCTTGTAAAATGAATCCATCCTCAGGAGGACTGAGTAGGCTTCCAAGAGACCAGCTTGGTGCTGAAGTGAACATGACCCCCAAAGCAAAGGGAAGTAAACCATGCAATTTGATGTAAAAAGCCTGCCTATCATCTCTCCTCCCACGCTTCATTTCCTCAACTTAAAATAAAAACATTCCTTACCCTCCAATTTATAGCCAACAATCTAATTTCCTAATTAATGAGAATGCACAAGCTATCCACAAACTTTGCAGAAAACTCCCCCAAGCCTGTGTAGCCTGTGGCATGGATAACAATGGGTAGCCAGCAAATCTCAAGCATCAGCTTCTGAGACTGCCCTTAAAGCATTGGTTTTAACCTCCCTCTCTCTGGTCTGACCACAAAGCAGAGCTGCTTCCTGTGGCATCTGAAATGGGTGGCAGGAATAAGAGACAGCATTTTATTTGGGAGGAAGGCAAGCTACCTTGAGGTTTCCCTTACAATCCCAGCTCTACGGTCACCACAATGTTTAGAATTATGGATGGAAAAGGAGATGACCCTGGAGATAATGGACATCATCTCTTGCAGAATCATTATTTCTTTGTCTGAATTTTCAAAGTCCAATATGCTCCCTCTCTCCAACCCAGTGTAACAAGAACACTCTCAATTCTAGGAGTCATATATCACATATAAGGTTTAGCAATTCACATCCTGTATCCAAGGATGCTGCATTTGGGATGGTAGCTGTCATTCTCTGGTCAAAGTTGCCATCTGGTTTACCATCTTGTTGTCTGAAACAATATCTATCGATATTTCCCACTGCCCATGCATCCTGAAAACTACGATTCCCATCTGACCATCACCTGCTCAACCCATTCTGTATTCACTATGTCCTTAACACTTCCATGTTTCCATTTTCAGTCCTTCTTCCTATACTTCCTTTCTCTAATTTTCTACTAAGGAAAAAAAAATCATATTGTTGGAGGCCAAAATTAATGGTTGCCTCTATAAATCACATCTCCAATTCACCTTTCAAAAGAGCGTCTGTCTCTATATGATAATGACATGTCAGGTTAACATGTTTGAATTAATTGTGTATCTATATGTCTGTATACCTGAGCCATTGATTTCTTCCTTTTTGGTGGCTAAGAATCTCTCTTATGGATCATCTGTCTACATGTGGTCTATTGAATGAACAAGGCAACAAGCATCAGAGAAGTTTCCATCATGGCCCAATACTCAGGAGATAGATATGGTTCCATACAGTGAGTGCTGGTATCCATGTGCCCTTTCCCACAGCTGTACTTTGGGCAACAGCTAAGGATGAAGGCATGAGTTTAAATACCTGATATCTTGGCATGTGGACCCAGGCAGAGGTCAGGATCTTCTAGGGTATGCATCATCATGTTAGTGGACAGAATGATTCACCTGTGAGAAATCATGGGCACATTATATGGCCAAGATCAGAGTAAAGGCAGTAATGGACAGGTAAGGCACCTTAACCTTTTTAATGATCTTTTTAGATATCATAAAGTCATGGAATTTTGGTTTTTTTGGACAAATTGATGCAGAGGGAAGATGATAATGTCTAAGGTTTCCAAAGATCACCTGAAAAAATAAAAGAAATATCACCTATTTGTGTCAGAACAAGTAAATTTTACTACAGTAACAATAATCTCTGAATTATACTATAGTGACAATAATCCCAAATCTCAGAGGCTTAAACAACTACTTTCTCATCAATGCTAATGCCAATAGTGGATTCTGCTTGTTTTATTACTCAAGTACTCAGGGTAATGAAGAAGCTACCATCTTAAGCATTTACCTAACCACTATGTCAAAGACAGTGAGCAGTGTAGGGTCTCAGATGGACATTAAATACTGTGGCCTGGAAATGACATACACCCTGTTCCCAACACTTTGGCCAAATCTAGTCACATAATCCCATCCCACCATACGAAAGCCAGGAAATGCAATCCTATCATGTTGCCAGGAGTCCAAATCTGGAAATATTTGGTAAACAGCACTGATGACTACCACATGACCTTATTTGTACCCCAAGCTTACAAAGTAGGTTACACTTACTACAATAAATTGAATTGAATTTTACTGAAACAGATTTTTCTGTTGACTTAGTTTCAATGAATGAAATAGACATTGCATATAGGTATTGTGAGAATCTCTGCTCAGTCTGAAAGATTCTAGGAAAAAAAAATCATCTGAACCTGAGGTTGCACAACTACACCACTACATCTCTAAGGGCTTTCATCAAGGAAAGCAGGCCAAACCTATGCTTTGTTTGATAAATATACTATAAAAACAATAATCTCACTATTAACAATCAGATTTTTATAAAGTTAACAGGTTTTTCGTGAAGGAAGCAAAGTCCAAAAGAAAACAAAGATTAATTAAGAGACTAAAAACATGAGACCTATTCCCTTATCTTCTACCTGCCTGCTGTGTAACTTTGAAGAGTTCCTTAAGTCTTATGCTTCAGTATTTTTAATCATAAACAGACAACTCATTTTCATTCAAATATCAAATAGTCATTTAGCTTCCACTGGATGGATGCCTATACCTGGTTGCATAGGTAATACAGAGAATAAAGGGAAATAATACATGATGCTTGACTTCATAAATCTTATCAGTGCCAATAGTGATGAAAATCACTTGATTCTAAACAATAGAATGTGTTGATACAAGTATAAATAGACATGATATGAAATTGCCAAGACTTCCACTAATCTGCTATATGAACTGTTACAAGAACCCCTTACATAAGGTTATTAATAGGGAAGATAAACAATAGGAAAGGCAAGGAATATAAAAAGTAATGGAACACTTTAACACCCCACGCATTAGATGAAAGATGATCATCTTTCATCCATCCATCTTTATCTCCTGGACTCCTAGTGTTCAATGAACCACATGTTCAAGTATTAGAAAATACGTAAAGTCAAGTCTGTCAAATGGTGTATGGCCCATTTATGGAGGTAAAGAGTCTTGTTCTTTTGAATAGCTTATAGAGTCTTCTTGGGTTCTCCATATACTTCCTAAGTATTCTCAGCTTGCAATAATTTGTGTCTATCTAAGGAATCCAATTTCCTAAGCATCACAGGAAAAATTATATTGCAACATCAATATATAGCCAAACATTCTGTATACATTCAGAAAAGCACTTATAGAGTTTTATCTGTTCCTCTCTGGTCCTTTTAATATCAGTAGAACCAATGTAGTTTCTAAAGACATGGTGTTCTCCCAATGCCTATTGTAGTTTTATTTCACTTTCTTAACTATTTTTATTGGAATCAGTGAATAAACTATTAAAATACAAAGGACTCTTTCAAAGCTACAAAGGAAATGTGCAAAAAAAGCATGAAAAGGATAAGAAATTATTTCTAAGTTGAACAGTTTGTTTTATTATTAACAATAACAATAAAGTAAGTCACACAGCTCGTAAGTCCTCCCAGATGAGACATCTGTGGGATTCTCTGGTTTGAAAAGAGCCTTAGCTTATAAACATGTCAGCCATGTTCTGAGTAAAATGAAGATTTCGCACTACATGGGAATGTGACTATTTGTTCCTCAACATGTGCAGGATTCAGTGCTATTTTAAGATGTTTTTGCTTCCAACTAAATGTGACCTTTTTTTTTACCCAACAGCTCAAGGAGGAACAAAGGTATCGGTAACAGCTCTTGATGAATACAATTTGCTTAAGCCTGGGAATTTAAGATCATAAGCTACCAGACATTGATACAATATCTAAATCCCACCCTGCTCACAGGTGTAACTAGCCTGCTACACTTTAATCTTGGTTAGCAAAGACCATCTCCATATTCTGTTACCACATTTGCCCTTCAATGAGTTGAGATAATAAGTAAGGGAGTAAGAAAAGAGCTGTGACTACTTCCTGCCCTTACACTACAAAGGTATTGTGTTTTAGTTTTTGTGGCAAATTGGAAAAAAAAAAAAAAAAGGAAAGGAGTGGGTGTGGCTAGCAGCTCACAGAGATACACTAGGGAAGGGAGTGGTCAAAGTTTCTCTTCTTCCAAGCCCCTGTTCAAAGAGCAATTTGAGGACATGTGCTCTCCCTCTAAATGTTGTCAGCTGTATCAACTTCAACTTGTCAATTAAATGCTCACAACTTCTATGAAATGTCTTTCAAACTTTCCTGGCTCTATGCCAGCCTCTGTTCATGGCAGTAACAGATTATAACAATATATTACAGCAGAAATTAAAGAAGCACAATACATTTCCTCAGGCCTCCACAGATGGAGAGGAGAATGGAAGGAATATGGCCTTTAGTGTCATATAGATCCATCACCTAATAACCTTATGACCCACACCAAATAACTTCACCTTTTTTAAGGAACCCATTTTAATGAACCATAACATGAAAGATAATAGTCTTATCACAGAGTTGTAGCAGATGCTACATGAAATATTTTAAATTACATGGCATATCGTAAGGTTTACATTTTTTGGTTTCTCTCTTAGAATATTAAGTATATGGGAACTTTTTCATCTGACATTTGATAAAATTCCTTGTCTCTTTATTATCAGTGCCAGTGTCTACTCTAAAGTGAAAATGATTCAATGATGACATAGGAAAAGGGAGCCTTTGTCAATACACTACTCCCAGCCTACTAAAGACACAATACTTTAAAGATGTGATCTTCATTCAAAACTTACAGAGTGGCCTGGCCTTGCTGAGGTGGGCTGGAGAAGCCCACACACATGGGGACTTGGGTTTCTTACTGTACTTCAACCAAATCAGCTGTGCTTGGTCCTGTTTCACAGTGACTGCATGAATGTAGGATTTGGGAAATACACCAATGGTGGCTTCCTTATGGAATTTCTTATTGGTGTCACAGGAGCTAACTAAAATCCTGTGAAAAGCAAAGGGATTTTTCCCAGAAGAAACTAGCTATTCCCACCATGAATAATCCTAGAAGAATTTCATGGTAAAGCAGGTAAATCTGGAGCCAAAGTTAGCCCCAGATTCCCTACCTTGGAGGCCCCTGCTACTTGAGAGAGGGTAAGAAAGCACAGCAGCCAGCCTAGAAAGAGTCAGAGCTGGATTTGTACCTGTGCTGCAATGGAGACTCCTCTTTTATGCTGTCTTCTGCTTTATCCCCAAATGTTACCTACATCTCACATAAAGTCATTACTTTATGTGGCTCGTTGGATTTAGCCAAAGGTCTGCACTCACATTTGGAGAAAATCAGTAAAATATCCTTCTTTGGAAACCAAAGTATGGTGGCAATAATTGTCACTGGAAGGACACAGCTAACTCTGTGCACTTTCTGGAGGAACCCCTGGGGGAACTGAGGTGTCTGACCTAGACAAACTCAGGGCAAGACAGAAAGAAGTCTTGGGCATCCATGGGGTAGAAACAAGTTAACACATATGCAGCATCACATGGGCCAGGCTCCAAATACTTACACTCACTCACATATTTATTCCTCACCAGAACTCTAGTAAGCAGGCATAACCACCATTTTAAACTGAGACATGAGGAGGCGGGCTGACTTGTCCTGGGGTCGCTCCATCTTTGAAAATATTCTGAAGTGGGCTAGATCCCCAGTTTGGCAAGGAGAGTCTCCCACCAAAACAACTGGGTATGAAGAGGAAGTATGATCATATTTTTTAGTTACGAGAGAGGTGACTTGGTAGATCTGACAATATGTTGGAATTTTACATAATATTTATTTTAACAAAAAACATGATGAAATAAGCTAGACACGGTGGCACATGCCTGTAATCCCAGTTGCTCAGGAGGCTGAGACAGGAGGATCATGAGTTCAAAGCCAGCCTCAGCAAAAGCAAGTTGCTAAGCAACTAAGTGGGACCTTGTCTCTAAATAAAATACAAAATAGCGCTGGAGATATGGCTCAGTGGTTGAGTGCCCCTGAGTTCCATCCCCGATAACCCCCAAGAAAAAGAAAAGTAAAAAACAAAACGAAACTATCTTTAAGACTGTTAACTACCTTTTTACTGTTTTTAGAATAGTGTTCTTGAATTTTATTATACATGAACCACTTAGGACTCTCTTGAGGACAATAACTATAATCATTTTCCTTGGTAAATGCATATTTCCTGGTCACCAACAAAAATCCATCTAGTAGCTTGAAATCAGCACACAAGGGCAATACCCTTTGACTATATCTACTTCTCATGCTTGTTGCTGGGCATATAGGAGGGTGTGAGTTTGGGGAGGCAAAGAGGAGAAATAGCTAAAGCAAGAAAAAGGTAGAAAGGCTCCTGCTAGGATCTCATAAGCTCTAGGCCTCGAGAGGGACAGAATTGTGTTATTCAGATCCTTCCCTGGCTGTATTCCGAGTCCACTTTGGCCTGTGTAGATTTGAATTCTTAGCAGTCCCATTGGACTTCTGCCTCCCTACCTGGCCAGATCTTTCACAATCATTCCCTTCCCCCACTTTGTGTCCTACCAGCCACTCAGTGTCTGGCCCAGAGCTACACTTTTGTCATAGACCCTGATCTAGACTGTCACCTGGCTTTTATTTGTAACCTGAATTCCAAGCAAGATATTTCACTTAGCTCCTTAAAGAGACTTTTTATGTAAATGTGTTTAAATGTTAAAATAACTTTATAATCCACTTATAACTGATAAATGTAAGCAAGAGACACCCCTGAACTGTAATCACCATTCTCAAGACCCAGACATGAGGAACAGCAATGAGCTGAAGACCCCCTCCTACCTCCTTGATCATGAGAAAGAAAAATGAAAATAACCATTATATTTCTAATGCTTTTCTTTTTTAGCACAAATCAAAATACATCAATAAAAGCCATATTCAAAATGCTGCCTGGTTCTGGGTAGTTACTTCCTCAACAGAACCTCAGTAGAACCCAAATATGGAATCTAAAACTAAATTAGAAAACCCCAGATAGCATTTTACATCTAAGTTTACAACACTTTTTCTGCAAATGCCATACACAGTCCACCATTCTATATGCATCTCCTTAAGTTAGCAATCTTGCATTTTATAGTGTACAGAGGTATCCATCCCCTTTCTTTAACTTCTGATTTCTTTAAGCTCTTCTCTGGGCACTCTGCCTACTCACTATCTATCTGCTTTGGGCTTGCAGACTCAGTCAGTAGGCCTGAGATGGACCTTCCTTTCAGAGAACCAGTGATTGTAGGACTACCTATTCTGTGGTCTGCACAGGAAAGAGACAATGAGATCTGAGCCCTACGCTATCAATTATCAATATTTAAGCTGGTCCAGCTTATGATTACGGTGATTAGCAATTCACACAAATGAAACTGGCCTTAGAGAAAATTTAATCTAACTTTTCAGTAATTGTTTAAACCTGTTATTTACTATTTAGTTGACTCCCAATGTACATTTGATATCTCTTATCATCAGTTTAAAAATTCAACCTTTTCACAAAGTATTGCTCACAAAGTATCTTGTGGAAAGAAATAATTAGAAAAAGACAAAAAAGTCAAAAGAACACATTCAGAATGACTCATGTAGATTAAAATATCTTTTAAAAACTCACAATTTTGACAAATTTACCACATTGTTCTTTAGTTTAAGTTTTCACTAATCATCAAAAGAAATACATTTGTGGAGATGCTGATATTGCCATAATCCAATCAAAAGTTAATAAATTCTCCCATCTTATATCTAATCTCACCCTCCCTGTATATCTGCTATGGTCTGCATGTATTCCCCAAAATTCATGTGTTGGAAACGTAATCCCCAATGCAACAGTGCTAGGAGGTGTTCAGGTGATGCCAGCAGAGCTGTAATATCTCTGCAATAAAGGATTACCAGAGTGGGTTTGCTCTCTCTTGCCCCTCTGCCATGTGAGAACAAAGAGTTCCTCCCTCTTGTTTCTGGTGTTCTGACGTGAGGATTTGACATGTCTCTCTGGAGGATGCAAACTGGAAGCAGGAAAATGGGGCCCTGCCTGGTCACTGACTTAATCTTAGACTTCCTAGTCTCAAGAACTGTGAAAGAACAAATTTCATTCTTTACAAATTAACCAGTCTCAGGTATTCTGTTATAGCGGAACAAAATACACCAAGACAACAGCTTAGTGGGAAATTACAAGAAGAAAAATAAAGGTGGTACATATAGAAATATTGCCTGGGATCATAGTCTTAACAACATATACACACAACACACACACATATCTAGTTATAAGATTACTGAACAAGTCACTATGACACCAATTACTGGTTTTCTTTCCATTCAAAAAGTTATTTTATTGAGATTATTTTAATTATATCATTACTTTAAAATGTATTATACGTAGATGTATGCTGAATTACACAAACAAAATTATTTTCTAGCCAGCAAAAATATCAGATATTAATTTTCTCTGCAAACATATGCCTGATAATACTCAAGATTCTAGAGAAAATGTCCAGCAAATGACTAAAGATAAAATCAAGGGGAAAGAACAATATTTGTTCAGTATTTTACAGCCTTCAAAGTGTTTCACACATTACCTCAAATTCCACATTAGTAAATGCAGTCCATTCAAAGAATAATTTATTATCTAATTTACACTTTATTAACCAGGATTATTGGCATATTATTATATGTGATGTTAATAAAGCTCAAACCTGGGGAAGTGCTTAAAGCAGAGAATCAAGTAACATTCTTAAATCATAATCATTAGTTAATCTTGTTTGTAGTTATTTATTAACATTAATAACTCTTAAGCATAAAACTTGAATCATTAGAAATGTATGGGAAAATTTACAACTCTGTGTTACCTCTTCAATTACAAAACAGATAATACCTTATCTGCTTGCAGACAATGAATTGGGCCAGATAATAATTTCAAGTCTCTTCTGCCTAAAATCAGTATGAATCTATGGTTATATGAACACACAATAAAACTAGTGAAGACAAAGTCCTACAATGCTTTTAGATAATTAATTCTGCATGCCAATTTTCTTGGAAATAAAAAGGAGGAAATCAGTATACGCTAAAAGATATCCATTGTACTATTGTCTCATATAAGTGGTTTATTGTAAAAATGAAAATTTCATTAGGTATTGAGAAATCCTAAAGCAAGCTTTCAAAGAGGCTGATGACCTCATATGGTAGTTATTTTTCATTTAAACAAAATAAAAGGAAAATAGGATACGTCATATAACATCTTACCATTCAGATTTAATTAAAATATCTATTCCTCTTCCATCTCCACCCTCTTTCCCATGCCAGTGGCAAATAAACATCAAGTTGAGCAAACATTTACTATGTCAACTCATGTTAAATACAAATTTAACTGTTTTAGATATATGCACACACATATACACCTCTTTTATGAGACTTTAATTCCTACCTCATTTTCTCTTAAATATGCTGTATATCTATATACTATAAATGTAAATGTTTGAATACAAAAATTATAATTATTTATTTTTCAAAATAGTCTGAGTTATAATAACTAATCATATTCCTGCTGCCTTTGTGAAAATAGACTTGCATGTACTTTGAGTCTTTTTCAGTAAAGTTTATTGAAGTACAGCTTACATTCAGTAAAATTCACCCATTTCAGTTTGCTGATCTGTGAGTCTTAAGAAATACTCAGTAATGTCGGCACCATATTATTGAGATATAGAATATTTCTACCTCCCTTCAAAAAACTCTCTTGTATCTCTTTGTAATCAATCCCAGCCCTTTACTCTCAGCTCCTGGCAACTACTGATCTGTCTTTGGCCTTTTCTGAAATATCATCTAAATGGAGTTAAATATCATATAGTCTTACGTCCAGCCTCTTCCACTTAGTACAATGCATTTGGGATTCATCCATATTGTTATACACGTCTACAGTTCTATTCCTTTAATATTACTAAGTAATATTCCATTGATCAGATTCATTCCATTGTTTACCCATTTACCAGCTGAAGGGTATTTGAACTATTTCCTATTTACAAGTCTTTCTTAACATGGCAAAGCATGAGAAAGTATAGTATGGTAGCTGAAAGCTTAGCTTTTTGAACTAGACAAACTAAAGTTCAAATTCCAGGTCCAATATTAACTTGTACCTTTAGAACAAATTACTTACATTTTGTTGAGTCATAATATTGCTGTTAAGATTACATTAGTGTGTCTTGTAGTATCAATAAATGGCTGCTGTTATTACTGTTATCACTAGTTCTCAAACCTGCTCTATCTCATCTTCAAACTGATCCCAAATATAACATTGTCAGTCACCTCTGAGATTCTGCTATATTTCTTACTTAAATATCTCTTTTCTGTTTCCCATCTTCCATATCCAAGTTCATCTTTTTCTGTTAGTACTTCCCTAACTTGTGTTTCATGCTTGCATTTCCCCTTTCTGCATCCCTATAGCATGCATTATCCAATCTTGTAGCCACTAGCCACATGAAGTTTATAAAATTTAAATTATTTATAGTTAAATAAAATTTAAATCCACTTCTAAGTCACAGTAGCAACATTTCAAGTGCTTTGTAGTAAAATGTGGCTAGTGGGCACCATATTGGGCAATGAGGATATAGAATATTTCAATCACCACAGAAATTTCCATTGGAAAATATAGTACTGTTATATATAGTTCTACTTAGAACTTTGTCATCATACTATATAGTCTTATCTTCCCATAGTCTTATATCCCATGCAAAATGAATAGCAGACACTGACTGAGCTTCTATTCTGTGCAAGACACTGCTAGTGACAAATTAAGTCATGATACAGCATTTTCTAGGGGATCTTGAGCCACATGGACAACAAATGTAAAAGGAAATTATAAGAAGAAATTATTACCAAAAGGCTGGCTGGTTTAAAAAAAAGGTCATTAGAGTTTAAGACTTTATGAAAAGAGGTATCCAGGTAGGTAGAAAAGAGGAAAGAGCTCTGACTTGTATGTTTTTATATTTCTTCCACAGCATCAAACACAATGTTATTGAGACAGGGAGGAACCAAATGATCAGGAACAGGAATCAATATAGTCATATTACAGTGGGTGACATGTGGCAATCATGTGATGAGTATCCAGAAAGAAAAGATATTCAAAGCAGAGCAAACTAGATCGGCAAGGGTAAATATAGAGCAAATCCAGAGGTTGAGGTGAAGGAGCAAAATCAAGTCAAGCAGAAAGAAATGAATAAAGGAATAGGAACCAGGTAATCAAAGTGAAACTGAGATAAACACTGGCACAAAGAAAAAGGCAGTATCCAAAGGTTAGGAAAATGAGCCAGAAATAACTCATCACCAGAGAGATTGAGGGACAAGAGAACGTGTGCCCAAACAGGAGGTGGGACTGGGGAATGCAGCCAGCTTGGGAACACTGTTTCAGCTATCTTTTATCCTTGATATTTCCACATGGGATGGTTTGTCTTCCTGTCTCAAATGCTCAAATGACATATGGAAGTCATATAAATCTTTTGGATAGCCTATGTGTATTGGCTAGAGCAAGATAGCTAAAGTTGTTATATTAATATTTTTAAATCAAGTATAAATGTAGAAATCTGGAAAACTTACATTGAAGTGTAAGGTAAAAAGTATCATCTTTACATTTATTGACTTTTCACAAGGTATTTGCTGCCCTGTCCCTCCATTTCTCTATCACCTTGCGTGGGCTTCTTTTCAGCTTGAGTAACCTGCTCAAGAAGCTGGTTACAGAGACATGGTTTCAATTGCTTGTTCTTGAGATCCACCCATGTGCTTTGCCAAAAGATCTAGAATCATAAAACAATGTTCTTCCCAGATTTGTCTAAAGCTAATAGGAAATATCAGTGAAAAAGTAAATAGTTTAATGTCTAAACCTCAAATGAGAAATGAAATGTATTTTTATTTTATTTTTAAAAATTTTTTTTTAGTTGTTGATGGACCTTTATTTATTCATTTATTCATATGTGGTGCTGAGGCTCGAACCCAGTGCCCCACACATGCAAGGCAAGCGCTCTACCACAAAGCCACAATCCCAGCCCCTGAAATGTATTTTTAGAGAAAGAGGCAACATAATGGCAACAGTAAAACTTGACAGCAATATCACAGTGTCACTTCTGAATGTCCCTTAAAGAGATAATACTATATACCTTGTCTTGTGCATCAATCCAGATTCAACAACTGTTACTCTGGCATAAAGCTAGAACTCACTAACTAGGACCACAATGCTCATAGAATCTCACAGGTTCAAGGATAACCATATGCACTCACTGCCGTAGTTTGGATCTTAAATGTCCTCCAAAGGCCCAAGTGTTAAAGGTTTGGTCTTCAGGTTGGCACCAGTGAGAGGTAGTGGAACATTTAAGAGGTGGGACTTAGTAGAAGAAAGTTAGGGCCCTGCCCTTGAAGGAGACATTGGGAGGCTGGTCTGTTCCTCTCTTTCCTTGTTTCCCAGCCTCTCTGAGGCAAACAGCTTTGTTTCACTACAAGCTTCCCTCCATGATGCGCTACACTGCCACAGGCGCAAAAGCAATGGGCCAACCGACCATGGACTGAAACCTCCAAAACTGTGATCCAAAATCAATATTTCCTTCTTTAAGCTAATTAGCTCAGGTCTTTTTGTCACAGCAATGGAAAGCTGACTAACCCAGTTCATAATGGAAAGGAAGTTCATTAAGAATCTCCCATTTCTTTTTCCACTACAGGTCTTACCAGGAGAAGCCATATTCAGTTACAGAAACTAAGACTCTGATCATTCCAACTGCATCTTCTCAAGAGGATTCTGGGAACCACTGGAAAGTGACTTCAAAGGCAAACCTCTTTAAATGTTATAAAAGGATTAAGTCATGAAATTATTATTGGTATGCTCTTGCATATTAGAAGACCCTGGTTTTCTAAGTTTCTATTTAAACAAGAATGTTGGGAGTTCCTCCTGAGAAGGAGTAGAATGCTAGAATGTCCTGGGAAGCAAGAACCATTAATATCACCCCAGAGACAGATGGCTATAATGGCAGGAGGAAAGTATCAAGGGTAAATGCTTTGCCACAGTTGGAACTCACAGCACTGTAAAGAGAGCACAGGACTTAGATCAAGACACATATTCCAATCCTAACACTATCACTATCTAGCTGGATGACCTTAGTTTAATCCCTTAATTTTCTCCTGTCATCAGTTTATTCATCTGTAAAATGGGATAACACATTCTTTAACCACTTTGGTAGAGCGTTGTGACAATCAAACTAAATAATGGCTGGGAAAATCCTTTGTAATCTGTAAATCTCTTTGCACATGGGAACTATTATCCCTAAAACAATGGTTCTTGGAGTTCACTTAGCCTAGGGTTTTCCAAATGCATTTCTAAAAGAATATTTTTGGAGCTACTCGAATGAAGACGTAGACAAAATATGAGTATCTGTTTTCTGATTCTTTTTTTTTTCTGATCCAAGGAACTTGCTTCCTTTCACAGATTTAGCTCTTTATGTCATTAACTAAATTTAAATCATGCCTAAAGACTTACTTGTTTGGCAGCACAGTTTCATATCCTGTTTGGTTTAATTTTTAAAATTCTTTTGTAAAGCACTCCAAGATGTTTGCATGAAGATCACTCAACAAACGGAAGCCTCTCTTGAATACACACACAAGGACACACCCACATCAATGGGAAGAAACATAATACAGACTTGTTAACTTGGTAAAACAAGTCCATAGAAAACAGTTGCTAAAATTACATTCATTGCCACAATGTATGGACATTTCTTAGCTGAGAAATCCTTAACCTCCTCAAACCAACTTGAAAGGCTAACATGACCTTGTAAACTGCAAATCCACCAGTTCATACAGAGAGAATATTAAAGTATATGGTTCAAAGTAGATACAATACTTTCCGTGAAGCAGGCATCCTGGCAAGAGAAAATTCCCTAGCGTTTCAACATTTATCGAGAGACTAACCATCAGATCCTGAACTGTGTTACATAAACACAATACCCTTATTGTTAGCAGCTGTTCATTGGTCAGCATTGCACAACCGACCAGGTGCATGGCAGGATGGAGTTTCGTCTTTATTCAGAGATTCGGGGTAGATGGGCTCGGGATTTACTCTATGATGGAAATGCATTTGATTCAAGCCATTAGGATTACTTTGCCAACTTATGCATATGGGGTAGAAATTAAAGTATGCTGCAGATACCAAAAGGGCCAGTGCTTTCGTTTGAAAACATTCTTTTCTATTTCTGTTTTGTGTACTTCAGAATTGATTTTTAAACTTGGCTGTGTGAATGTGAAGGTAAAAATCATTGATGTAGTAGTATCAGTCAAGATCATCAGACAATTTTCAGGGAAGATAAATTTAAATTATCAATGGCAAAGACATTTAATTTTTAATGAACACTTTAAGACAAATGGATAAGGTTAAAAATGTATTCATTAGAAAAATGAAAGAAATAGTTATTCATACTGGACAGAGTTTCTAGAGTTAGTTATATAAAAGAGGAAAAAGAAAAAACCTATTGCTTATATTGAGAAAAAAATTTCGTTTGCTTGAAGATTGTTTCCTGTTGTTTTATTTCCCCAGACTAGTCATTCAGAGGAGGAACATTTACTTCTGTGCCCAACAGTCTCCTGTTTTTAGTTTCATAGACCAATTTTTACAAACATAGAGGTGATTTAAGATCCTTGAGGTTCTCTCCGCGTACTTTCCTAGAGGACTTTTCTTTCCCCAGCATAAATGGCAGGCTGAGAAGAATCTGCCTTAAGTGGGTCAATCCTATTCGTGCTACATCTTGCAGAAATTATTCAAATATTCTAGCCTGTGGGTGTTCCTATGTCTCGTTTCCTGTGCAAATACAGTTTTTTATATGATATATATTAGCAAAAAGATTACACGCACACACATATCACTTGAGAGACAGGGTGTTAAATGTGTGTGACTAAAACAAAAGTAAAGTGGTCCTTTGTTCAAACTTCTTACACGATTACCAGATTTTAGGAAAAATTTAATTACCGTGTCTTTTCCCAAAAATACAACAAAAATTTGAACAATTTACTGTCCCTCTTCTGCATTTGGTTCCAGAAATCAAACGAGATATGTCAAGTTTATAGATTTTCTGGAAACCTAAAATGCAAAGCACTCTGGCTGCCAAACTCCTTCTAGGCCTGAAGGTCACTTAGCTGCCCCACATCCCACCTAAATTATGTCCTCACATCAGACTCTCAGAGCATCATTTTCATCCATGCTCTACCATACCTATAGAGTTTTTAATGCCCTACCTATTCCAGATATTGTAAATTTTAGTTTACTTTACTGTATACTCAGTACCTATCCGTACCTGACACATATGAGACACACAATAAGCAATAAGTATAAATTGAATCCACGATTAAATTAACAGTAAGACAGACAACAGGGTTTTCATATGAAGGTTTTTCTTTTTTGGAGGGTGAGGAACCAGTGATTGAACTCAAGGGCACTCAACCACTGAGCCACATCCCCAGCCCTTTTTTGTATTTTATTTAGCAACAGGGTCTCACTGAGGCTAGCTTTGAACTTGCGATCCTCCTGCCTCAGCCTCCTAAACTGCTGGGATTACAAGCATGTGCCACCGTGCCTGGCTATAAAGTTGTTTAATGAAATAAAATATAGGGTCATAAAACTGTGTCTAGCTGGTAGAAGAACATTTTCAAGTAAATCTACAGTTATAAATTTAGAAAAGTCCTGTGCTTTCCTCCTGACCCACTGCATTTGAATTCCTCTACTTAGTGAAGTCACAAGTGGGCTGACTTCTTAAGCTCCAAGCAAAATCATAAGGCCAGGCTAGATACACTCCCTGGGATGTTCTGAGCTTCTGGTTTGGCCTTAAATATCACTTGGTTTGGGGCCCACATGACTTAAAAGATAATGTAGTAGGTATATGTTATGCCCATACTATATCTTCTAGCATTTTTGTTTAATTTTCTTCACCAATAACATAAATATTTTAAATGCTAATATTAATAGGATATATTTTAAACATATTTCCTAAGTAGAATGGTCACTACTTTTAAGCAAACTTTCATTTAGATAGATTGATAAATATTCAGAAAGATAAACATATACATATATATGCTATACATATATTAAATATTATATATGTGTAATATACATAGAAAAACATCTTGTTAGCACTCATTTTCAATCATGTGATGATTTTTTTATAACTCTGTATTGCAAAAATAAATCTCTAGATTAAGCATTTCTAGTTGCTTGATAATTGAAGACATAATAAATCTACATGATCTGGTTGAGGTTTCTTTCCTTATAGTGTCTACATTAGCTATGCAAATTGTTTCATGTGGCTGGGTGATCTGCTTTACAATTTTTCTTTTACTACTACAAGAAACTTGACCAGATAGGTGAATTATCTCAGAAGGAAAGAGAACATACAGAAATGAGGACTCTACCTAATCCCAAACTGTCCTTCTCCAGTCCAGGAAGGACCCCTAAGATCAGTACAGGGACCATTTGCTTTGGTGGAACATCTGTGTGTTAGCTAAAGTCTCTTGAGACTTCGCACATGTCATCCACTTGATCTATAATACTTTAGTCCTGATCTCCTGAGTTCCCCCTTCATTTAAATTTGTGTTGTCAAGATATTGTTACCATCTCCTGACTAAGCCCTCTAGAATCTAGACACAGTGCATGTGCTACAGTACCCCCACCCTATTTATGTCCATAAAATGGATGAGTATAGACTTGTTTATGTCTTATCTCTGTGCGTGTTCTTGCCCCTTTCATGTGTCTGGCTGGCTGAAAAGGGGACTGCAGAGTATTTCCTGCAGCTCAACCACAACAGAAAGACTCAGCTGGGTCCTTAGGCCACCAGGGAGGATCTCACCATAGACCTAGTATGCGGGGGTGGAGGCTGCACAGTCTCATGGTTTCCCAACAGCACCAAATTGCAAAGCAAAGGCAAAATAAATTCACAGAACCACAAATCCATGGCTCAGGATTTATTTAGCAACAGGATCTCACTGAAGCTAGCTTTGAACTTGCAATCCTCCTGCAAGGCAGGGATGAAATGTGCTTCAGTTCATCTTTGTGCAAAGATGCTACTGATACCACAATGAAAGACAAGCTGCTAGTGGTAGTTGTTAATTGGTGAAATGTGTCCCCTTTATTTGCTTAACCATTTACTTTTCTGAGGTTTAGTACAGTTATGTAAAATGCTATTTTAATTTTTTTTAAATTAGTGTTTTATAGATGCACATAAAGGTGAAATCCACTGTGGTATATTCAAGTATGTGCATAAGATTGGTCAATTTCATACCATCACTCCTCCCATTTTCTTTGCCTCTCCGTCAATCTTCTTCCTCTACTTCAGCAATCTTGCTTCTATTTTCATGGGACCTCTCTTTTTTTTTTGGTCTACCTTCCCCATATGAGAGAAAATATTTGACCCTTGACTTTCTGAGTCTCACTTATTTCACTTAGCTTGATGTTCTCCAAGTCTATCCATTTACTGGCAAATGCCAGCTATCCCAATCCTCAGTATTTATCCAAAAGAACTAAAGTCAGCATACTACAGTGATAACAGCCACATCAGGGTTTATAGCAGTGCAATTCACAATAGCCAAGATATGACACTAGCCTAAATGCCCATCAACAGATGAATGGATAAAGAAAATGTGATACACACACACACACAGAGTTTTACTCAGCCATAAAAAAGAATAAAATTAAAACATTATTATTTTTAAAAAGGAAATAATCCATCAGACTGTGAGCTGTATGAAGGCAGAGGCAGAGAGGACTATATGTTTTTCCTGTACAGGCAGTATTGTTGTTTATTATTGTGTTGTCCCAGGGCTTACCACAGTGCTTAGCACATTAAAGACATGAATTCATATTAACTGAGTGCTTACATGTTCTACATCATGTTCTAAGAACTGAAGATACAAGAAAAAACTCTTGCTTTCATAAAGTTCATATTCTATTAATAGGGAGTATGCAGAAAATAAAAAGAGAATTAAATAAAGAAAATATCAGAAAGTGATTAAGTGCTCTTAGAAAGTGTGTGGTGGGAAGCTAGATTAAATTGAATAGATATAATGGGTCTTTTTTACTGAATGCCTAGAAACAGCCATGAGAGAATCACAATGCTTCTCATTCTTGGCTGCATTACAGAATCCAGGAGAAGAGTAAAGGGTGATCAATGGGTAGGCCACTCCCTCTCAGGCTGATTTCCCTGGGTGTGGGAAATGGGGCCTGGGCATTGGTATTGATTAAATGTTTGCCATTTAATTCTAACGGACAGGGGTCCAGCAATGGTGTTTATGAAACCTTCTCAGATTATCCAGCATATGATAAATGTTTTAGGGTGCTATTTCCCTGGGCTTCCAGGGATTTGAGACTTTCAGTGTGAAAATTTGGACTGTCTCTTACAAATCAGGATAGTTGGTTATCCCAGTTAAACAAGTGGTTCTCAATGAGTGGAAATTCTGGGGTGGGGCCCTTCAATCTATGTTTTTAACAGACCCTCCACATGATTCTGATATAGGCTAAAGTTGGAGAGTCACCGTGCTGAGCTACAGAGGAATCTGTCTGCAGTGTAGATAAGGTTAGAGAAGTAGTGAATGAAATAATGAATGAATGAATGAACATCTTTCTATAATGTCTCTATAGTAGGATGCATATTAAAATCTCTTTTGACTTTATGAATATGTAAGCCAGTAGAAAGGCTCAAGCTATAAAAAAAATTTGCTCAAGCAATAAAACAAATGTTATAGATTTTAAGTAATCAGAAACAATAGTCAGCATAAGGCTTAAACTGTTGTGAGACTCCTTTGAATAGAATACTTTGTTAACATAATGCAAAAGGAAAACTACTTACAGTTAAAAAATAAAAAGAAAGTGAATGTATACTTGCTTTATTTTTCTGAAAGAATAAACAACTTCATTCTCTCTGAAGTTCTCTGCCTTGCCATCAAAGCTGCCTTAGTACCAGAAAAGGGGCAGCTTAACATGTTTCTTTTCCCTCCATTCCCAACTCTGCCTCAAACTAAGTACATTTCTTGGATCAAATGGAACCTGGGTATGGACATGCCATAGATACATGATCAGGATCCCTTGCCTTTGGACTCTTGCTCCCTTGGACACCAATCCAAGACAATCTCAGGAATCTGTTCAAAAAAGCCAAGCCTTCTGGTATCCTTGGAGCCTGATACTATGGAGTACTGACAGTTGTCCTGACATGTAGGGGATGTGCTTTCCCATTGAGGCTGAAAGACAGTATGGAAAGCAGGGAACTGAGAGTCTTTTTGGTGTCTTCATATGAAACTCACCATCTGCTTGTTGTTTGAAGTCACAGACAACGCACTCTCCACCATTCCCATGACCATAACCACTTAATGGTACCTGTGTTAGGCAATTTTGCATGGCTGTGACCAAAATACCTGACAAGAATGGCTTAGGGAAAGAAAAGTTTACTTTGCCTCAGGGTTTCAGAGGTTAAGTCCATAGTCTGCCCCGTCTATTGCTCTGGATCAAAGCCCAGGCAGAATAACATGGCAGAAGGGTGGAAGAGGAAAACAACTCACCTCACAGAAGCCAGGAAACAGAAGGAAAAAGGAGACTTAGGGAAGAAGCACCCTTCCATGGCACACCCCCAGTGACCCACCTCCTCCATCCATGTCTACATCCTGCCTACAGTTACCATCCAGTTAGTCCATTTAAACTAGGATGGAGTGATTAGGTTATCGTTCTCATAATCTAGTCATTTCGTCTCTGAATATTCCTGCATTAGCACAGGAGTTTTGGGGGGACACTTCTTATCCAAACCATAACTACTCTAATTAGAAAACTGAAGAAATTAAAACAACATAAAACTTAATCTAAAAAACTTGGTAAATGAACTGAAGGATTGGTCTATTTTGAGAGTAAAATTTGTAACCTAGAAAAACAAAGCAAAAATATACAAAGAGATAGAAATCATGATTAAAAGATAAATAATCTTCAGATAAACCTAGGAGTATCCACATCTGAATGATGGGTATTCAGAATGTGAAGAAGAAAAACTAATAGAGGAAACATAATTATCAAACAAATAATAAAATTATTTCATCTTTAAAAATTATATATACAATTCCTGATTTATAAATTTAGAAGATAGGACAAATGTAAAGCCAGGAGACCAAAAGATGGTAAATAAAACCGCTGGGTAAGGCTTTATTGGGATGTATGCTTCCGGGCGAATTCCCCCGTCCAACAGAGCAGGAGGGGAGAATTGCACACGTGTTCCGCGGTACAGAAAATTTAAAGAGCCCAGTCAGGAAGCCCAAGGCTTAAGGCAGGAAGAGGAGGTATCTGGAGTCCTAATTTAGGTATCATAGATTACCTAAAGTAATGTAATCAAAAGAACATTTACCAATCATCAGACTTGAAAAAATAATCCATATCTTCATATATGCAATATTCAAATAATAAATGATCCCAATATACATCTAAAGAAAATACAAAAAAACTATCAAAGCTCTAGACATGAACAGAAGCTACAAGAGAAAAGTAAAGAAGAGACATTGAGCAGAAATAGACTTATATACATATATACATATATATATGTTCAATCTATAGATCATGACATGCTGATAGTCTAAGAATGTATAAAATATGTGCTAAGTTAGGATTCCTTAGATAAAACATACATATCTTGAGACAAATTTTAGCAGTTCCCAGAACTTAAAATATTTCACTATCTCAGCACAACTTAGGAGTTTGGGGTAAGGATATGGAAGAGAGGGATAATCAGTAAGTTTTCTATACATTCCATTTATTTTCCCAGAAGAATAGAGTGTTGGTAGAAGCTTTGGTACTTTAATTCCATGTGACTGTAGAGAAAGATATGTAAGATTATCAGTACTGTAAAGATAATCATAAATGAAATAGAAAACTTATTTAACAAGGGCATTAAAGTAAATAAATTACAACTATAGGAAGTTAGCAAAACTATTTGCAAAAGGGGGAAAAAGAAAGAAATATGAAATGTAAAGTGAAATGGGAAAAAAAACTAGTAATTATATCATTGGTCAAATAAACATGAATGGCCATGAGTCTCCCACTTAAAAAGAGATTGATAGATTAATTTTTAAAAATTAAAACAAACTAATGAAGATTTAACATAAAGAAGATAGAAAAATGCAGATTAGAAAAGGTAGAAGTAGTAATGTTAATATAAAATGAGGTGACATTTGAAGAGAAAACACTAAAAGAGAGCTACAATAATAAAGGCATGATTTATAAATATTACACACAGACACACACACACACACACACACACACACACACTCTAATCATGAATCAGGGAATTCTAAACCACAATACAACTAAATATTTGAAACAAAAAGTAAAACAATAAATAAGTAAAATTTATCAATAAATAAATGAAAATGAATAAAAAATGGCCAAATCCATGAATGGAAGATAAAACTCCCATAGAAAATTCACAATCTTACTGGCCTGAAGAACCAGAGAACAGAAATCAAGTAAACTACAACTATTAGAAAGGGAAGCGGGGAAATCCCAGAAGAAAGAGACAGAAAGGTCTATAAACTTGGCCTAAACTGTAGATGACCCCTGAAATGTGCATGTAGCACAGACAGCTAAGAATAATAAGAACTGAACCAATATTTGTGGTACAGTTGAGAGAGAGTTTGCAATTTGATTCCTATTTAAAAAATAGCACTCTTTGGGGGTATATATCAAAATACAATCTTGTTATGATGACTTAATGGGTTAATGTCAGTGGAAGCAACCCTTATGATTATTTGTAACACCAGGTACTCAATGTCAGTTATTTGAAAATAGAAAGATGATTGACAAATAATCAATTGGAATATTGAACAACAGGCAATGGCATACATATTCAGCAATGGAATTAAAAATAAAGGTCATAGGGTTTTAAAGATATTTGAAGTTTTCTATTAAAAATTTACTACATTACAGATCTGGGCATAAAAAAGAGATAAATGAATGAAGAAATTAAAAATATATAATTCCATGTAAAAGTGCTCATGGTCATGTGAACAAAGAGTTGCTAGGATACATGAGAAGGACCAGCTGCCAAGGGTGAGGGAAGGTAAGTGAGTATCCAAGGGAGATTTTGCTTTGCACAGAGACCCACAGAGGACTGGGCTTTATTGGCAATGGGAGTTCATCACACAGATGTGGTCAGAGGGGAAGCAGTGAACATACCAGACAGAAATTATACTGTTCATATAACATACGATTCCAGAATAACAGAATTTCATCAATTCAACATGAAAAACAAGAAAAAGAAACCTCATAGGTGAATAAAACTAGCCCATTTATAACAAATGATTTTAAATGGAATAAAGTAGGAGGAGGGCATAAATATAGCTCTCAAATTATATGCACCAAAGAAAAGAGCATCATAACTGGTTCAAGGGTAGCTAGACCAGACACTACCTGGGGGATCTTGGGCAAATCTGTGCAAATTCACCCATCATCTTCTCATCTCCAAACACTGTGAGTTGGCTTGGTAGATCATTACAGTATCTGTCATCTTTAAAGACTCCAGGACATAATGAAAATTGAAGCTCCACTTAAATATTTATTAATAAAACAAATCAGTAAAGTATCTGGTGCTTATCAAAAAAATCAGTTTTGAAAACTCACTTCACAATACAAAAAAAAACATAGACATATAAATCGTGTGTGTGTGTGTGTGTGTGTGTGTGTGTGTGTGTAGTACAGTTTATTACTTAGGGGAAAAATAGACTGGATTAAGTCACACCTGGTTAAGGTGGATAGGGAGGGAGAGAGGGGAAGGAAAAAGAATTTGAAATGTCTGCAGAGCTCATTAGTGCCCTGATACCAAATGATTCAAGGACATCTTTGGCTTTGATTCAAACAGTTGTTCTGTTCTGAGTAACATGACGACAATCTAAAGATCCACAGCTGGACTCTGGAAAATCCTGTCTGATTCTTCTGTTATAAAAGTAACAAATTTGTTGCATTGGTCGTATGACACAGGACCATTTCAGAATGAATCCTGTCAAAGCCAGGGGCCCAGAGGAGCTGCTTTATGCAGTTTGGGTAAAAGATGGGATTTGTTTTTAAGTTACTCTGGTATTAAGAAAGACTGAGCAAGCAGTTTTGAGAGGTCAGGGCTCAAGCTCAAACAAAAAGTGAACATTTGTGTTCACACATCCTGCTGGGAGGCATTTCTGTTTCCTCAACTGTCCTCAGTGCCCATTCCTCAGCCCTCTCTCCAGGCAACACAGAGGTCACATGATTTCAAGATACCTGCCCATACCACTTGTACCCTGTCTGCTCTTGTTCCACAGAACTTTGATGCTCCAATGGGATGTTACCAATTACATCGATTGATTTGGAAATAAGGAGATAAGTAAGGACTTTCTCAGATGTGCTCTGCCTTCATTTTTCAGTAATCACAGCATCACCGAAATCTAAAGCCAGCAGGGACCTCACACATCATCAATTTAGCTGCTTATGCAGAAAAGTTAATGCTTTAAACACCACAGTAATGTGATGAGATTAAAACCATAAATTTCTATAGAGGTGTTAAGGTTTTTTCCCCAGTGCTTTTTTCCACTGTTGCTCTTTAAAAGATAATCTCCATTAAGGTTAGGCCCAGAGTAATACAATAAATAATTGTCACACTTCCTCAGGCTCTTCAAGGATTGTTGTATCACCAGTGTCCCTAGCACCCTCATGAGGCATCAGTCCCAGCTCATCTTTGCTTCCTTGACTCCCACTAAGCTCTCCAGAGTCATCTGACCAGTAATAAATAAACCCTATGCTGTCTGAGAGCCAGTGACTCCCAAATATTTCTAGGAATGAATTTATCTCTCTTCGAATTTAGACCTGTGGATTTTTTTTCCTTTGAGGAAGCAAAAGAAACACTTTCTTTGCTGCCAAACCAATAAATTTTCTTCCCTACAATTCAATTCAAATTTTTACAGGCCATTTTCTACACTAGAATTTGCATGCAAGGTGTAAATTTTGAGAAGAGTTCCTCCTGGAAAGCCAGTTTCTCATACACCTTCCAGCAAACACTGACCACATCCTGACCAAAGCTAAGCACCTTGTAATGGTAAGCAGATCTGAGCCTGCAGGAAACAAGATGCCACGTTCTGGACAGTTGTCAATGCTCATCCACCACCCTGCCTTCCTCTCATGCCTCCCCTGCAATTAGCAAAAAGTGAGGTTTGGAGGCAAGCAGACACCTTCTGATCCCAAAAACAAAGACAAGAAGTCACTTGATGGCTACTTTGCAAATGCTTTACCAAGGCTGATCACTGTCTGAAGCTATTTCATTGCTGTGAGTGTTGCTTACTAACCCTTTTCTCCTGAGACACATGAACATCATCTTACACATTCCTCCATAATCCCAGAGAATTTTAGAATACCACATATATACACTTTAAGTAACTGGTGCCTGGCAAAAGCTTTCTGAAGACAAAAGAGTAGCTGGTTGATGACTTTTGATGCAATTAGCAAAGATTTGAGTCAGATTCCAGCCAATGAATTTTATTCATTGATACATTCATTCAATTAGATTTTTCCTGAATATCCATTTTATCCAAAATACTATAGCAAATGATGCCTTTCATGTGAACACAGCAGTGAAAGCATGACCTCCTCAGAGTCAGTAGCTGTGATCCAAGCACAACTCTACACTCCTGTATAAATGGAGTTTAGAATCTAGAATTCTAGAACAGGAATAAAATTATGTGCATTTCCCAAATGCAGAAATCATCAGACATAGGAATTCAAAGCTATAATTTGCACTCAAGTTTACATTTTCTCATAACATGTTTTGTATTCAGATAAAGAAAAATTAACAACAAATTATTTATAAATAATATTTGATGTCATTTTGATAGTGATTTTCAACATTTTAATATTTTCTTTTCTCTGGTTCAATATTAATGTGTTGAGGATATTGTTATTCTAAAAAGTAATTAACGCTTGCAGATAATTAAGATAGAGCAAAATTACCTACCAGTGTATGGTTATATTTTACAAATCTTTTATGTATAAAACATGGCAAGTCAAATTACAAATTGAAAGAGCACTTATGTGGTATTTTGATCATTGGACTGGTATTACAGATGAGGAAACTGAGACCTAGAAGGAAAAGTGGTACATTTGTAAATATATATCATTTTTGTCCAAGAGAGTGTTCTGTATGTCACACTCACAACTGTTATTCTTACTTCATACATAATTCTAATGAGTTCGGTTGTCTGATTCTCCCACCAAATAGGAAGCAAATTAGAAAGAAAAAAATGATAATGTTATATCCTCATCTATAATACCAGTCCAATGATCAAAATACCACATAAGTGCCCTTTCAATTTGTAATTTGACTTGCCATATTTTATACATAAAAGAATCAGATGTGATAACTGCTGAAAAGTCAAAGAATTAACAACAGTAAAGGAAGAAACTGGAGGAAAAGACATCAGAGAAACATCACAAAATGAATACACATGTCACAAAATGGATAGCAGTCTGGTGACATTTAATTTAAGGGCAACACCTCTGTGTATGTGAATAGCCCCTCATGGATTAACTGCATTCCAGTCTATCTTTCTCAGTCACTTTTTGTTCCATTCTCTGTCTTGCTCACTAAGATCTAATCACACTGTTCAGTTCTGTAAAACTTGCCAAGTGCCTTAACACCTCAGGGACAGCTCACGCTGTTCTCCTTGCTTGGAACTCTTCTCCCCACTCTTCACATGGCTGGGTCCTCTTTCTGTAAGACTGAATTTATGCAATAACTTGTGCTGCATGGACACTCAGAAAATATTTGTTGAATAAGTAAATGAAAAGATAAATATCTATAATTCTGTAATGTTAGAACAAACTAACTTTAGAATACCCTAGCCAAAAGAAATCAAGGAATGGAATACATAGAATATGTCCACTAAAAAAAATGTTCATAATAACTCTATCTTAAGAATACAAGTAGTAGCAACTTCAGATATGTAGAAAAATTCTTATATTCTGGAATGTAACATAATCACCACTGAGCTACTACCTTAATGTTGTAATTTCTCTTGAAACCCACATTTTTCTTGCAATGAAAACAAGGTTTTATAATAATGTAGCGATGCAGCCTTCATTTTTATAACAACAAGCTACATATCATCAACTCTGGATACCATTACTTCATATTTTAAGCATAATTGTATGAACTTTTCCCTATCAATTTTTCCAGTGAATTCAACAACAACAACAAAAAAAAATAGCTACCTAATCATTTAAATCAAGATTGGAGGATGAATAAGACTAATGGCAGGGCTGGGATTGTGGCTCAGTGGTAGAGCACTTGCCTAGCATACATGAGGCACTGGTTTGATCTCCAGCACCACATAAAAAAAACTAAATAAACAAAATAAAGGTATTGTGCCCATCTAGAGCTAAAAATATTTTAAAAATAAAAATAGAGTATAATTTTTTTAAAAAAGACTAAAGGTTTTTTAATGGAGCATGATTACATTCAAAACACATTTCAGGTCAAAGGGACCAGAGGGTCTGATTATTTCTTATAACTCTGAATTGTTAATGAATTAATTCAAAGTTACTTTTTTATGATCATTCCACATGCAGATAATTGAGATTTTGCAGTAGAAATTCAAACCCACATTTGTATCTTCTCAATGATTTCTCAGTCCAAGTTGCTCACTTCACAAGTCTAAAGACAGTTCTTCTCTGCCCCAGCTGTGCCAATTCAACCTGGAGTGGGAAACATTGAGTTCTGACACCCTTAGGAGCTACCAAGATTGCTTGATGGAAAGGAAGCTGACAGTTCTGTCAGGGATGTGAGAAGCAGAATCAGATCCAGCTTGTTCCTGCAGAGATGTGCTGGCTCCACAAAGCTGGAGATAATAAAAGAAAGTTTGGTGGATAAAATGAGCATATATAACTCAAAGACACATGGGAAGAGATACTAAGCATAAAGATGACATTTCACACATGACTAATGGGGTAAGTGGTGCCTTGCCAAGGGTTCAGCAACCACTAGAGGAGGTGGAGGGGCTGACGTGTCTCCTTAGGATCTCCTTACATCTTACATTTAGACTGCGTCTCTTTGAGATCTAGAATGACTGCCCCCTCAATCTTTTCATCCTTATTTAGTATTTCAGGTAATGGACTTATAGGTCCTTGGCAGGATGTATGTCCTGAAATGAAGTCTTTCATGATTCAAAGTTCCATTGCTCACATAAATTAAGTATCTGATTTTCGAAAGCTGCCTTGGGCCATTATGTTATCTACAATGTTTGAAATGACCCTTCAAGGTAGGTGTTATTATTTATACTTTTCATATGAAAAAATAAAAGCTCAATGAGGAAAATTCACTTTCCCAAGGTCACACAGCTAATAAACAGCAAAGCCAGGATTCAAACCCATGTCCTTAAAATGTAGGCTGTTCTCTTTCCCTCCACTCGTGCTCTTCCACACTGAGGAAGTTATTGCTTTCTACCAAAGGAAGACATTGTCCTTTTATAAAAGGCAAATTAAATAAAATCTCCACAAACATATGCAAAACATTTCTATAGTCTTTACTTGAAAATATGTCCTCGGTTTCTAAGGAGTCTTAACATCTCTACAATGTCATCTTCCAGCCAGAAAATCTACACAAGTCGTGCCTCATGTTCAGAGAATGTAGCCAGCAATGGCCACTCCCTAGATCCATGTGGATTTGGAAGCCTTGTCCCAGTGAAGCAGGCAACCTCTGATAGCTGAAGAACAACTTTTCTGTTAAGCAGTTTTTATATTTATCACTGTAATAGATTTTCACTTTCCATACGTTTTCAGAAAGATCTTTTTTTGTACTGGGGATGGAACCCAGGGGCACTCTACCAATGATCTAAATCCCCAGCTCCTTTTATTTTTTATTTTGAATCAGGGTCAAGCTAAGTTGCCAAGGCTGACCTCCAACTTGCAATTTTCCTGCCGCGGCCTCCCAAGTTATTGGGATTACAGGCATGCCCACTCCACCCAGCAAGAAAAATCTTAAGGTTAGAAGACAATGTTTTATTTTATTTTATTTTTTTCTCAAAAAACCTTACTGGTTTCAGTTTGGGATTTTGTATTACTTTTGTCATCCTCTGTCCTTGAGAGAGAGAGGAAGAGAGAGAATGTGTCTGGTAAATATTCTTATCAGTAGTATAGGTATACTCACTGTATAGCTAAATGATGAATTTAAAAATTAAGAAATGTGATACAACATCATGAAGTAGCCATTTTACAAGCTTTCTACTGATGCTTCTTTGTCCCCTATATCCAGAGATATGATCTTTCAGCCTGGTGAAATAGAAGAAATGCAGAATTTATATCTTGTCTCTACCAGTTATCCTCTCTCAGACTATGTTGCCATTTGGCAAAATGGAGACACTGACAATACCTACTGTAGAAAGTTACATGGAACCATGAACATAAAGACCTTTTTGAAGTGACAAAAGTCTCATAAGCTCTCCAACTGCCAAGGTGACTTAGAACCTGTCTTCCATATCATCATGGCATTCCACTTAAGAGCAACCTTTGATAGCCTCAAAAGACTGCGGTGCTGCTAAATTGGAAATGCCTTTTGAGGGTTAAATCGGGGTATCTTTTTTTTTCCCTCAGTCACCTAGATTGCAATTCTGAACTGAAGACTTTAATTGTTTAGAGAAGCTTACTCTTAGCTATGGTGGCTGTGGTGTTCCCACACAAGGTAAGAAGCAGACCCTGTGATATGCTGGAATGTTGGCCTCCCCAGAAGAGGACGTGAGAATGACTCTGAAGGCAAGACAGAGGGAAAGTGGATTGATGTTGCCTGAGTCACTTCCTTGAGGATTCCCCCATGAAGGACAGTTGAACCAAAGGCCTAAGGACTGGCAGGAGGAAGTAGCATGTCCATATATAGATACCCGCAGTGCAAGAAGAAACCCCTCTTCATGTTGCATTAATATTTTCAGTAATTTTTTAGATAATATCTAAGTCTATAATGATTACAGTGTGGTTAGGAAATGAGCAGTAATGAACAGTGTTGAATCATTTCATCTTCTAAGAAAAAAGTCCAGAACAAAGACTAATGATTATCCCTAGCAAGTAAAATATTGCAGACCACAAAACAGTTTGCCATTCTAATCCATTTGAAGCATAAACAAACACATACTTGCATGCACACACAAACCCCTCCACAGAACCTATAGTCAAATGCTGAAAGAGTTAATTTAGGCCTTGGAGAAAACCTGCTTTAAGCACTGGTTCAAAAGCTCTTAAATAGCAGAAAAATCAATACACTTTTATCAGACTTCAGTGTTTATAGAAGCAATACAAAACAGGATTTTGTTAAATGTATATATTATGCCAGATCAAACTGTAAGTTAAAACATCTGTGTCCAAGTTAATCTCAGATATAGCATGGAGATTATTTGAATTGTGTGTTTCCTTTTGTGACCTTTTTAGATGTGGCTTTCAGGGGGATGGGTGGGGGAATAATTTTCTTAAGCTTTTAGTTGTCTGCAACCGTGCCAACAGTTGAATAAAACAGCAATATTTTTTAAAATTTACTCAGATGAATAACAGAAAAGAAAGAAAACCTCTTTAGTAATTTTGACAGAGTGTTGTATAGGGAATCTTAAAAAATAAATTATAGACACATAAATACAGGTATGTGCATCTAAAATTGCTATAGGCTATCCATGACATAAAATTTTCAATTAAAACGATTTTTATGAGCAATAATCACATTCTGAAAAAGCATACCCAACTTGCTAGTGGAATATACCATTTCCCTGACAAAACGAGCCTTAAACCATAAACAAATATAATGTACTTAGCTTAATATGCACTAATGTTCTTAACACAATAAAGGTTTTTAAAGTCTTATAGAAAGTCCTTGGTTCTTGCTTGTAGGAGACAAGAAAACAAGAACTGAAGTTGATGGAAGCCTTCTTTTTTTAGATCTGTTTTTAAGGGATCCAGACATCTGTAATTCAAATCCATTTTGATTGAAACAATAAATTTGATTCAATTCTGAAATTTCATTTCAAAAGTGTAAGAGAGAAATTCATGGGACCCCTCAAAGTAAATGACAAGCCTGGTCTCTGAAATATGTCAGGAACACATTAACACCATGTAAAAATAACAGCAGAGCCAAACCAAAGTCACAGCGGCCAAATGGCCTAGAAACAGGGCTTTAGGAGAGGAACTTGCAAATCTAACATTAATTGTATCTTTGGTAAGTGACCAGAATTTATGATTGAACTGCCTTCATAAATATTTTTGGTGCAGTAATGGTATTCCTTCTTTGCTTAGCTTATCATGTGCTGGCAATAGACTTGAACCCAAGATTAAGAACCCTGCATTGTAGCTGTTTCATGTGGACCAGAATCATTCACAATCTACAAAAAGTATTCATTGTAGCTATAGTGTGATCAAACTCTTCCAGGTGCTAGGTATAGCACCATGAACAACACACAACACCTGCTTGAAGAAGCTTCTATTCTGGCAGAAAGAAATGCCATCCACATAGTATACACAGGGATACAGACGTAGGTATATCTCGTGTCAGGTGTTGATCACTATGAAGAAAAGGAATCAAGGAAATAAAACAAAGAATAAAAAGAGAGAGGTGTCTCTCTGTTAAGGTGACATCTGAGCAGAGCCCCTGAATGTTTGTAGAAAGAATATTCCATACAGACAGAACAGAAAATATAAGACTACCAAAGCATGAGTTTGCTTATTATACTTGAGGAATATCAAAGGAATCTATGGGGCTAATGCGCAGCAAGAAAGTTGGAAAGAGGCAGCAAAGAGGTAAGAGAGATAACGAGGGTCAGATTATTCCAATCTGGGAATTCCTATTGATTATTATGGAAAGTCATTGGAAAGTGTGAGCAGAAGAGGGGCATGATGATCCTGGTGTCCAATAACCAAGTCAAGTCAAACAACTAGAACTTCCACCTAAAGTAGACCATGAAATCCTCAGTATAGAGGTTAAAACAACCCAGAATGCTGTAGATGCTCAGTCAAGATGTGTTGAATGAAAGCATGAATGAATATAAGATATGATGATAGGAGCCTATTCCCCAACAAAAACCTATGCACAATTAGACCTTTATTCCTTTAATCAAAATCCTATTTCCTTTTACATTGCAAAATACAGTATAAAAATTTTGCTACTTTAATCATCTGTGTGTTTTATGAATTAGTTGACTAATAAATTTGGCCCAAAGGGAATACAAGTGAAAATCAAGTCGTGTTTTAGAAAGATCTTAAGATAAGAAGAGAATCTGGATTATAAAAAGATCTAGGGGGTAAGAGTTGTGTATTACATTCTTAAGAGGGAATGCCAGTCAAAGAGGAAGACAATAATAGTGAATTCTGTTTATTTTTTAACTTCCCAAAAGTCATCCCTAGTAATGACACCCGCCCACATCCACAACATATTTTCGATGCCCACATCCCTTTTTCAGAATTCAAGTTTTTCTAGCTAAAGGATTTAATTATCACTCCTGCGTTACCATTCTTCCTAGAGCACAAGAAATTGGATCTGGTGTTGCTTATACAAGAACATCGTTAGCAAGTGCTTTGCACATGGACCAGAGTAACATTGGGCCTTATAGAAATTGGAAAATTATCTTCACTCTCAGTATACAAAATGCTGCTCTAAAGTAATAAATCTATTTCTTGGAGTGCTCAGTTCATTAACAGACAGGGAAACTGTCCATTAGGGAGATCTGATTCCTTCTAACACTAGGTGTAGAAAGTTAGGCCAGCCCCTTCTATAAGAGGACATATCAACAAGTACTATTGACCCAGGGTTGAGAAGTAGTAAGTCCTTCCTAGGCAGGATGGTTAATCTAGATTGTCAATTTGATTGGACTAAGAGATGCCTACAATTAAGAAACTTCTGAGTATAGTGATGATAGTATTTCCATAAATGATTGGCATGTAGGACAACAAATTAAGGGAGGAGACTCATTCTGAATGTGGATGGCTGAGAGGCTGGATGGAACAAAAGGTGGAAGGACAAGGCTGATAGACACAAGCTCCATTCTTCTTGAGCAGGTGCTTCCATTGCTACTGCAATCACCTGAGTACAGCACACTTCAGCTCCTCCACTCTTCCAAAGCGGATTCTTACCAGTGATCCTCCAGGGAATCTCTAGGCCCTCAGTCTCAGACTAGAGCTGCATCATTGGTCCATCTTGTTCTAAGCTTCCAGCTTCTTGGTCTGAGCATCTAATGATTCTTCTGGCTCTCTAGTTTGTAGACGGCCATTGTGGGACTATCCAGCTTCTGATTGTGGTAGTGCATCTAATAAATCTCCTTTTTATAATCATGTACATATATATATCTTATTGGTTCTGTTTCTCTAGAAGACCCTGACTGATACACTAGGTTATATGTAAAATCATCTTCATTTTCATTATACTATCTGGTTGTCTAAAGGATGAACATATCTCCATTAGGAAAAGAAATTAGGATTCTGATTCATGAATTAAGGCAGGGAAAAAATAAATGGAAAATAATTTTTACATAGCACAACTTCAAACACATTTCTTTTGCCAATATTATATACATGTGTTCTTTCATGACAAAATAACTTTTCATTGATCATAAAAGTTACACAGACTTATTCTTTGAGATGCTGCATATTTTCAACAAAAAGAGAAAATGCCAACAGTTCAAATCCAGAGATAAAAATTATTAACATTTTGGTATGTTTCCTTATTTTTTTCCCTCCATACATACCTATCCACTCATGCTATTTATGTATTTAATTCCCTGCCCTGTTGCACAAAGAAGTTGGGATGACCATGCAGTGGACCTTTGCAACTACTTTTAAACATTATTTATTGTACAGAGCAGAATCCATGCCTCAGAAGCAAATATTCCAATTAATTACATTAGGTTAGGCCTAGGTTCCATAGGTTGTTTTGCCAAACTCTGTGGTATAGATTGCCAGGTGGCAAAATGGAGATGCAGTATGCCCTTTCTTCGGTATCAATCCTCTGAGGGGCTGGCAAACTTCATCCCTGGGATCAAATCCAGCTGCCACCTATTTTTGTAAATAAAGTTCTGGATCTTTATTTGTTCCAAAGTATTGTGTTCCAAAGCATTGGAACACAGCCATACTCATTTGCTTTTCTACTTTTAATGCTGTTTTCATATTACAACAGCAGAGTTAAGGTGCAGTAGAGTGAATACAACAGACACTGTGGGACCCACAAATCCTAAAGCATTTACTATCTAGATGGCTCTTTACAGAAAACATTTACTGCCTAACCTGACCACCATCTCCCATGGAATGTGTGGAAGAAAAATATTACATATATGTCTAACTATCCCCCTTTCCACCTTTATCTTGGTTTGGTTAGGTTTTGAACTACCGTACAGATTGAGTACCCCTTATCTCAAATGCTTGGACCCACAAGTGTTTGAGATTTTGGATTCTTTTCAAATGTTGGAATATTTATATATGCATGATGTTTCCTGGGGACAGGAACCAAATATAAATACAAAATGTACTTGTGTTTTATATAGACCTTGTACATATAGCCTGAAGATGGTGTTATACAATACTTCTAATAATTGTGCACATGAAACCAAGTTTCATGGCGTGGAAATTTCCATTCAGAGTTTGGCATTTGGATCAGGGACGTTCAGTCTTTATTAAGAGTTACTAAATCGATATGTCCCTATTGAATGACAGAGGTGTGGGCACATACCAGGTCTGCTTTGTTTTGATCTTTGTCTTACTTATCCTCAGTTGAAAGATGGCATCATCAAGGTGCTTGGAGGTAAAAGAGGCAGTGGTACTGGCTCTCTAATGGAGGCAATTCTAAATGGGGCAACATTCCAGAGTAGCCTAATGAGGGTACCCTGGTTGCTACTATGAATTTTTTTTCATATTTAATTTATTTATTTGTTCTATTTAGGCTTACATGATAACAGAGTGCAATTTGATTCATTGTACATAGATAGAGGATAACATATCAATTCTCTAGTTGTAAGTTGTATAGAATCACAACATATATGCAGTCATACATAAAGTTAAGGCTATGATGACCATCATATTCCACCACCTTTACTGTCCCCATGCCCCCTCCCCCCTTTACACCCCTGTGAACAGAGTTCCACCATTGTTCTCATGTCCTTCCCCACATTATGGATAAGCATCCACTTATCAATGAGTACATTCGGCATTTGGTTTTCTGAGATTGGCTTACTTCACTTAGCATGATATTCTCCAACTCCATCCATTTACCTGCAAATGCCATAATTTTATTCTCTTTTATTGCTGAGTAATATTCCATTGTGTATATATACCACAGTTTCTTTATGCAGTCATCTATCAAAGGGCATCTAGGTTGGTTCCACAGTTTAGCTATTGTGAATGGAGCTGTTATAAATATTGAAGTGGCTG
>CM053407.1:87359065-87419040 GCA_028644305.1 Xerus rutilus | reverse complement strand
AGGCTATTGTGAATGGGATAGTTTTCCTAATTTCTCTATCAGAGGGTTATCACTGATGTGTAGAAATGCAATTGATTTGTGGGTGTTGATTTTATATCCTGCTAGTTTTCTGAAGTAATTTATTAATTCTAAAAGTTTTCTGGTAGAATTTTTTGGATCCTCTAAGTATACAATCATGTTGTCCACAAATAATGATAGTTTGAGTTCTTCTTTTCCGATTCGTATCCCTTTAATTTCTTTCATCTGTCTAATTGCTCTGGCTAGTGTTTCAAGGACTATGTTGAATAGCAGTAGTGAGAGAGGGCATCCCTGTCTAGTTCCCGTTTTCAGAGGGAATGATTCCAATTTTTCTCCATTTAGGATGATGTTGGCCTTGGGCTTAGCATAAATAGTTTTTACAAAGATGAGGAATGTTCCTAGTATCCCAAGTTTTTCTAGTGTTTTGAGCATAAAAGGGTGTTGTATTTTGTCAAATGCCTTTCTACATTGATTGACAAAATCATATGATTTTTATCTTTAAGTCTATTGATGTGATGTATTACATTAATTGATTTCCATATGTTGAACCAACCTTGCATCCCTGGGATGAACCCCACTTGATCATGGTGCACTATTATTTTGATATGTTTTTGTATGCAATTTGCCAGAATTTTATTAAGAATTTTTGCATCTATGTTCATCAGAAAACCCTGAAGACACTGACAAATTTCTAGAGGCATATGACCTACCAAAATTGAACCAAGAGGACATACACAACTTAAACAGATCAATTTCAAGCAAGGAAATAGAAGATGCCATCAAGAGCCTTCCAACCAAGAAAAGCCCAGGTCCAGATGGATTCTCAGCTGAGTTCTACAAGACCTTCAAAGAAGAACTAATACCAATTCTCCTCAAACTTTCATGAAATAGAAATGGAGGGAACCCTTCCAAACTCATTCTATGAGGCAAGTATCACTCTGATTCCAAAACCAGACAGAGACACATCAAAGAAAGAAAACTTCAGACCAATATCCCTACTATTAATTTTTAAGGACCAGTGCCACCATCCCTGAGGGAGCACTTTTTATTTGCTCTACTTGCCAGCACAATTCAGCCTTCCAGTAAAGTAACTATCAGTTCTTTAATTATCGAAATTCATTCCATAGAGGGAGAACTTCTTTTATGTATAATGTGGAAAGCCATATGAGGCTCTTGCTCTCGTAATAAGAAAAAGCCAAATAACCTACAAATAATGACTTTTCTTGAGCATATACTAGAACTAATATAGCAAGGCAACTAGGTAAACCAAATTCCAAAACATTGACAAATCCTTCTTTGGAATTTGGAGGGATGGAACACACAAACTATTTTACTTTGGCAGAGCACGGGAGGAAGAAGTAACTGCCATAAAAATAGGTAAGAAGAAAACAGCCAAAAAAATCTTTTTTTAATTCTTGAAGTCTGAACTTAGAAGAGCATGATAGAATAACTGGACACCAGAAAAAATGTGAAGTAGTGAAGTCTGAAATAAGTGCTTTTCCATGGCATCCACCAGTGCTCCTGAGGAAAAATTGGAAATAGGATGGGAAATTGGAGACCACCCTTCAGTGGCACATGTGCACTAGTGGTAACCAGCTGCCACTGGGGGACAGGGATTAAACCTTTCTCTCACAGGAGTCAGAGCCTTAACCTGCCAAGAGATGGGCAGGAACTGCTTCAGCTATTTGAGCCAAGGAAAATATGCATACTTGCAGTAGGCTCCAGTATAATCTCAAATTCAGTGTGCCCAAAGAAGAACTCATTTGCTTCCTTTTAAAACCTCTACTATATTCCTTAGCAAGGGACAGTGGTGACACTCAGCATTCCACAAACTCTGGAGTTCATCATGATTCCTTTTGTCGGATCCCTCATTCTTCAGAGTAAAATTGGTTGATCTTCCTAAATATCTCTCAGACCTAAGGAAGAGAGTTTTTTATTTTAATTTTTAAAATATTTTGTTTAGTTGTAGATGGACACAGTACATTATTTTATTGATTCATTTTTATGAGGTGCTGAAGATCGAATCCAGTGCCTCACACGTACCAGTCGAGTGCTCTACCACTGAGCCCCAACCCAACCCAGGAAGACAACTTCATAATTGCCATTGCTACTTAGCTCAGGTCTTCACCATTGTCTCTCAGTCTGTTATAATGACTGCCTGATTAATACTGTCTTTAGTCTATCTTCCCTATACTAAGGAATTTCTATCCCTTCTTAAAATTCTTCAAATTCTCTCTGTATTCTGCAAGATGAAGTTTGAACTCCTCAGCACAGCAGAAAACATCTTCTTACCTTGCCAAAAGCATCTCCATACACATTCCTGGCCCATCCTGAACCCCAATGCTTCAGCCCCATTGAAAGAACTACCATCACATCAACATACTGCATCCTCTTGCATCTCAGTGCCCTTCCGGCCTCTTCTACTGGTAAACTGACATTGATCTTTAAGACTTGGTTTAAGGGGGCTGAGGTTGTGGCTCAGTGGCAGAGCGCTTGCCTCGCACATGTGAAGCACTGGGTTCGATCCTCAGCACCACATAAAACTAAGTGAAACAAAAATAAAGACACTGTGTCCATGTATAACTAAAAAAATATATTAAAAAAAAAAGATTTAGTTTAAGGATCTCCACCCCTGTGAAATCATCCCCCAACCCCTCCTTCCAGCCCTATTGTGCTTCCATTATCACCCCTAGCAGCCTATGACGCCCATAAAGAAAGGCTATTGAAGCCATCATGTCTTTCTTATCCCTAACAGGGGCTTAAGCATAATGCCTGGTACAACTGATGTTCAACATCTTTGTTGACTAATTTTAAACCTTAAAAGAAGTTATATACATAATGTTTTTCTTTTTTCTTTTCTTTTCTTTTTTATTTTTTTGTACTAGAGATTGAACTCAGGGGCACTCGACCACTGAGACACATCCCCAGCCCTATTTTGTGTTTTATGTAGAGACAGGGTCTCACTGAGTTGCTTAGCACCTCGCTGTTGCTGAGGCTGGCTTTAAACTCGCGATTCTCCAGTCTTCAGCCTTACATAATGTTTTTCTAAATCCAAGTTTCAATACATAGTTAAAATCATCACTACTACCAATGAGACATAACCCAGTTCACCAATTTCAGATAAAAGATGTTTGTCTGTTTCTATTTATAAGTTCTGAAGGAGATTTCAGGGAAAGGGAGCTGAATTTTCTCATCCCATGGAGAAAAGAACACCCTGAATGAAGGCTTTTATACATGGTTTTCACCACTGTAGCCTTTGGTAAACTAGATGTGCGCCATCACGGCATCATGGTGCTACTAGAGTTTTGTAGCCAGTTGCTCTTACTAACATAAGTAAAAAGCCTTGCATCTAGGCCTTAGCCACTTGTGAGTAATTTCTGAGCAGTGTGTGTTCAGTGATAACATTCCTACAGTCCAAACACAGGCAGTGCTTTAAAGAAAGAACAATGTGGTGATAATCACCATTTATTTTCAAGTGCTGCATATTTGTTTCAACAAATTTCAAAACATTTCCCAAGGGATTTTAAAGAAAGACACCAAGTATGTTTAACAAAACAACATATGGAATGCTAATTTTGTTGTGATGCTATACTCTAATACAGCAAGAAACAGATTTTTCGTAAAATCAGCAGATTTGCAAACACTAATTAGGAAACATCGAAAACTATCAAGGTCAATTTAAAAATCCATTTGAAAACAAATATTCCTAGTCTTGTGAGTTCTAGTAATTTTTCACCAGGGATTCACTGCACATCAACAAACTTTCAGTGTGCAAGTTTGCAGTGAAGGTAAATAAATAAAGGCATAATTCCGATTTTGAATACAAAGCCAAACAGTGAGGTTTGGAGGGTTGAGTGGAAATAACTAATTTGTCTCTATCAGTATAATCTCTCCTCAGGAGTCTAAGGTCCTTGGGGTATAGGATTTCTACTCAGTTTAAGATGCATTTCTCCTAAGAGACATCCCAGGAGTTCTGTGCCTGCATATGGGAATTTGCAGCATCAGTGCTGTTAACTCTTTGCAAGAATGATTTTCTGCCTTGTATGGAAAGAGTGAGTAACCCTAAAAATATACTTTTACAAGTTACATCTCAATTCTTGCTTTTGCCCTATAGCTATTACTTCATCTATTTCCCTATCCATTGCCCTGACATTGTCTAAAAACAATGTTCAAAAAAAGGGGAAAGGGGACACAGATGTACATATGCATATGCATATTCTATGTGTATTTGTTTGCATGCTTGCTTCTGTTTGTGTGTGCGCATGTGCAAGAGAAGGAGAGATTCCACCTGTTCATATTTTCAACTAGTGAATATTTGTTAAATACCCACATGACCAACCTAGCCTATTTGTATGTTTAGAGTCACTTGTCTCTCATCATAGTTAATTCCATGCAGACAGGATGAGGAGTTGTATATTTAGAAAGCCACTAGTGACATCATGACATTTTAAACAAGATAATTCATAACAAGCTATTCTTTCAGCTAAGAACCTTACACCAACAACATAAGAGCTGGTTTGAATCCAAATAGCAAGGGTTAAATACATATCCAGAAACCAAAACTTTTATATTAAATAGTTTGATAAATTACTGTGTTATCTCTTTAAGTCTTGCCTTGTTCTAGAAGGGACTAACAATATTGTTGTTTGAAATAAGTATGAGACTGGCTAAAGTTTTGAGAGGTGTTATTCAATGGAATTCCTCCCTTTGTTACTCTTGTATTCCTCTTGAGGAAATCTGATGTAAGTAACACACACACAAGTGGGTCCATCTTCTGCCCCAAAGATGTACAATGCTGGACTACCCTGATGAAAACCCCAAACACTTTGAGAAAACCATGTAAAATTATAGAAAACAAGGATGCAAAATTATGTCAGAGTAAATGTTACAGAGATTGGTCAAAACTATCAAATCATTCCTTGAGGGATACTATCTCATACACAAATATATCTTCTCTCTCCTTTTTTCCTTCCATTGAATTTCACTGTTCTTGATGAAAAAAGAGAGAGAGAGAAAGAGAGAATTTGAGTCTATAATGTGAGAAGGGCAATCTTAACCAATGGGCAACGCTATCAGATTTAATGGCATCTAGGGATTTTGCATATAGATACAAATAGAGAGCCCAGTGACTAAAACATAAAACACCGGAAGTTTTAAATATTATTTACTGCTAAGTCTAAAACACTCAAACACCATAGCACAGTGATTGCCAAATCCAAATTAGAGTTTGTGGGATTTTTAAAAGTTTCTCTTAGGGGACTATTTCAGCTCTATGGAGAGGCGTGATACACAAGGAGATGGAGTATCTGGCCGAAAACCAATGTGCCTATGAACCCAAACCGAGTGGACCCGTATGGATAGCTTTTATGAAATCACAAACAGTAACACTGAAGAACACCCTAGGCTTACACTGCTTTATGGCATCAATAATTAAACTAGTCTCACTACACTCACTTATTGAAAATTTTGACAAGATCTAAAAAATTTTCAAGTAATCTAGTTATTCTCTTATTTATTCATGTTTACATACAGTAGAACTCTTTTTTCTCTTTCTTTTAATTGGATGTTTAAAATGCACAGCTACCCAAGCACTTTGTTTAGATGCCCATGGATAACTCACATGTACTTCCCTCGTGAGAGAGGAAAAAATAATTTAGTGACACAGACATCAAAATCCCAGAGGCAGAATAGGAATAGCAAAATGCTTTTCACTGTGGCAAAAGATATAACATAAAATTTGCCACTTTACTGTTTTTAAGCATTTAATTTAATTGCATGAAGTACATTTACAATGTCATGTTATTATCACCACTATTTCCAGAAATTTTTTCTATTAATCATCTCCCAAAATAAATTTGTAGCCATTAAACAATAATTCCTCATTATACCCCTCAGTCTCTGGTAACTTCTATTCTATTTTCAATCTCTAAGAATTTGATATGTATACTCTACATACTGCATGTTAAGTGAAATATTTGTCCTTTTGAGCCTGGCTTATTTTTAGTATGTTTTAAAGTTCATTCATGTGGTAGCATGTATCAGAATTTTATTTCTCTTTATGGCTGAGTAATATTCCACTAGATACTACATTTTTATTCAGACAAGGCTTCAAGATAAAGTCAACGGCTCTGAAAGTCTCCCAGTTCTCACTGACCACCCTCACATAACTGCCTACAATCTATCTTTCTAATATGCTTTTTCATATGGTTAATTTTAGTTTAACTTTTTCTTTTTAGTTTTCTCCACTATTTAAATTATAAGCATTAATTTTTACAGTTTGATATTCTGTGTATTTCATCTTTGCAAGATTTCCAGTACTAGAGGTACAAACTGGGTAAAGACTTTTAGAGAGTTCTAATTTATTTTATGGAGCTTTTGCAAATATGGCTCTGAGAAAGTGCCTTGTTGATACTGCGTTAGCATCATGTGTATACACACAACCAAAGTGACACTTCCTTAATAAATGAAGACATGCTCTTTTCATATATCTCCATTTATGAAAGATAGATTAAATTTCTCAGTATCTTGTCTCTTTGGGCAACTTCATATTCAAGGGTGACCCGTCACAATTTTTCACTGATCTCATCAAAACACAGGTTATCCATCACAATATTTTGAATGACCACAGTTACAAAGCTAGGTGATATACCTATTTCTTTATGGTTTGTTAGCTCACAACTGTTATTCCAATGTGACTGTCATTAGTCTCCCTGAGTATGTATGCTTTAAATTTTTTTAAAAGGTAAATAAATATCTTTTAAAAATTCTAATGAGTTTTTCCAGAATTATATTTTGGGGATTTGCAGCTTTCAGGATTCTTGACTTCAGAAATTTTGATCTTTCAGGATTTTTGACATTCAGGATTATGCCCCCAAAGCATTCTCTTCTTTCTGAGAATTTTGTAGCTTTAGCACTAAAATTTAGGCCTTTGATGCATTTTGAGTTAATTTTTGTATAAGATAAAGACCCAACTCCATTGTAGGTGAGTACCCACTTTTTATATTTGAAAAGACTATCCTTTCCCCATTGACTGGTGTTGGTACCTTTGTCAAAATTAATTCCTGAAAGATGTGTGGGTTTATTTCCAGGCTCTTTATTCTATGATATTGCTCTATATGCCTGCCTTTCTGCCAAAACAAGCTATTTTGATTACTATAGCTTTGTAGTAAATTTTACAGATGGGAAGTATGAGTATTCTACTTTTGTTCTTTTTCAAGATTGGTTTGACTACTTGGGATCCCTTAAGATGAGTTTTTGTATTTCTGCCAAAAACATCACTGGGATTTTCATAGGAATTGTATTGAATACTTTGGGTAGTATTATCATCTTAACGATATGGTCTTTCAATCCATGAGCATGGGATATCTTTCCATTTAGTTATGTCTTCTTTAATTTGTATCAATCCATGTACTTTTAAACTTGTTTTAACAAGCACTTAATTCTCACTCTATTCCAGACAACTGTCTCATCATTTATTGAATCCTCATAACAACCTGATGAAATACTATTTTAATTCCACTTTATGGATATAGAAATGGAAGCACAAAGAAAATAATTTATGCAAGATCACATGGCTGATAAGTGGTAGAACTGGGATTTAAACCCATGACTCTGGAGTCTATGCTTCCATTGTGCTGTACTCCTTTTCAAGCATCAATTCACTCAACAAATATTGACACACTACCTGCCAGTTCCCCAGAAGAAAGCCCTAACACAAGATTGTGTGGGTGAGAAATTTATTAAGGAAGTGATCTCAAGAGAAACCAGTTAAGGGAATGAGGAAAGCAGGATAAGAAAGAAGCCAAGCAAGGGTTTGATGTCAGGTGAGGTCTCTACCTCAGCCTAACCCTGTGGAGAGCTGAGTAGTGTGTGTCCACCTCAAGGCAAGACAGCTGGCCTTTTGTACCGCTGCACCACTCACTGGCTATCGATCCTTCTGCTGACCAGGTACACTTTCATACAATCCTAGGTCTTCCTGTGCCTGAGTAGAGTGGCTGCAATAATCCAGGTCCTCTGAAGAAAATTATAAGTTCAAGTTGGTAAAAACAAAGTGTTCAGAAGCTGGAAGACAAAAACACAGAGGTGACAACATGGATCTAAGAGGTCTGGGCAGAGGACTAGCGTGTGATGCACTGCACTCCACACTAAAACAAACGAGATGTACGAGATCCATGCACTCCACTTCACAGAGGCTACATGTTAGTAGTGAGACATTCATGCTTTATACAGGGCAGACAAAGATAGATACTATAAGAGAAGCAAATAAATTGCTACGAAGTTGAAGAAAAGAGTCACAACTCTTTCATATCCTAGCTAAGGAAATCAAAAATAGATGATTGAAGAGATAATCATGACATTTGATCTAGGTGTTACAATTGAAAAGACTTGATGAAAGCCTTTAAGGCCAAATTATGTGAGCAGCCACTCAGAGGTATGAAGGCACAGAGCATTTTCATCATAACATTTGGCAATATTGTACTTCCCTATCTGTGAGTTCTACAGAAGGTATTAAAATGCATACTCTCAGGTCCTTCTCCATACCCACTCATGGTGGAGTACAGCAAGCCCTGCCATGACTGCAATGCGCACTTGAGCTGAAAGGAGACTGTTCCACAACACCTAGGACTGCAGTCCAGAAAGCTCATCTGAGCTCCACATGCACTGTGCCATCTGTGATCCTGCTGCCTGCCTGGTGGTATGCTCTCCCACTCCCGTCCTGACTAGATGAAGGGACAGTCATCCCAGAGAGCAGCCTCTTGTGAACAACAAGCTCAAGTCTCCGGTGATCCAGAATTCCATGAGGCCCATTCAGAGAGGAAAAACCTGGCAGAGGAATGAATTCATTGATCAGACAGCAGGGCCTGAACTCTCGTGAGCTGGATCCTCACTATGGACTTCCTGCAAGTTCTGCGAGTTCTTGCTCTTTCTCCTTCTTTGGGAGCTGCGTCAACTTCAAGGCCCTATAAATACCCCTGCCTCAAAAAATGACTGACCAACTGTTTATATCAACAGAGGAGAAGGGGAAGTAGCACCACCATAGTTTGAAATCATATATAAAATAAAGTATAGAAGTTCAGGTATTTCTACAGAAAAATGGTTGAGAAGTGACATGTACAATTGTGATTTATGAGAGAAACAGAACAGTTTAGTGGGGCAAGTTGTGCAGAAAGGATTTTTGAACAAATGATCTAAGAGACAGACATCTGAGGTTGGGCTGAGGAAGCATTAGGCCTGGCAAGTGAACAGAGGTTGAGCTTTAGGTAAATGGCTCTAGCAAGGTGTGCAAAATGGCTTAGAAAGGAGAAATCCTGGGAAAGGACAGATCTGTTAGGAGGCTCAGAAGTAGAACTGTAAAAAGGAGAAAAACACACAAGAAATGGAGGAAACAAAATCGACATATGTTCAGCAAAGAAAAAACAAGGTGATGTTTTTATGCAGACTACAGATATTAGTAAATACAATACACCTCTTCTGCATAAATTTGCTTTTTAGCTGAAACACAAAATTCATTCTTAGCCTTAAAATAACATTGATTAAGATTATCCACACAATAAAACAATATAGAGAAGTTGCAACCGCAAAAATGCTGTTTAACTCTCAGACTTAATGTAGAAGAGTTCTGAAACATGAACAAGCTAAATAACTCCAGGTGTCTTTAAGACAAATGCACATAATCACACTTTTAGCTGCAATCTACAAATTCAGTCATTCCCTAACAAAGTTGGCAGTTAAATCAATGAAATGCTAATCTACACGTCACTAAACTCTCCTGATCTGTCAGAATAGGTTTAGAGAAACCAGCCACCTTCAGAGGCAGGCATTTCTCATTATCAGCTCATCATAAAAGAGCTAAAATCTGGGGGGCTGGGGTTATGGCGCAGTGGTAGCGTGCTCGCCTAGCACGCGTGAGGCACTGGGTTCGATCCTCAGCACCACATAAAAAAAATAAAATAAAGATATGCTGTCTGCCTACAACTAAAAAATAAATATTTAAAAAAAAATAAAATAAAATAAAATCTGCATTGTTTTCACAATTTAATGCTAATATTAAATATTTATTGAGGACATATTTTGTATCAGGCACTATGCTCATTATATGCCTTATATCAATTATTTCTGAAACACAGAGAATTAAATGCATTGCTCAAGGTTATGGTGCTTTTGAGTAGAAAAGCCAGGATTCAAATCCAGTTCTGCTGACCCCAGATTCAGCGTTCAAGGCACTGAGCAATTTTTACTCATACAATCTCTCTTTTAATTTAATTCTCCTAACAATTCTTTGTGATAGTAATTATTATCACCATTTTATAGATGTGGAATATGAAACCCAGAGAAGCCCAGGGTCAGGTTCCACAAGAGCCTACCAGGAAGACCTAATCTGTGTTTTCTGAGTCCCAAGGCAGTGTTGTCCCACTGCCTTATGTGGGAGATACCCTAATTGGTGTACATCATCAGTATTCCCCAAACATGTCAGTATTCTCTAGGAAAGAAAATAGGACATTTTAAATATAGTGTAATTCACAAACACAAACAAATAACATGGCAGCATAGTAGAGGAGATAGTGGTGTGGGAAGTGTCCACACTTTGGCTTTCTACTGAGTTAATGGCTTTTAGTCTTTGAGGTGAGGTGACCATATATGCAGATAAATCCACTGAGATAGAGACAAATACATGGATAAGCTACTTTGAGAAGCAATAACATAGACTAGCTGTGATTTCTGGAAATCCATGGAGGAATTTTCAGTTTTTACTATAAATATAAAAAACCATCTTGATAAAGCAAATATTAAGCATTTACAATTGCATTAAACAAGTACAGCCTCAGCTGGGCGTGGTGGCTCAAGCCTGTAATCCCAGCACTTAGGGAGGCTGAGACAGGAGAATTGTGAGTTCAAAGCCAGCCTCAGCAATGGCGAGGTGCTAAGCAACTCAGTGAGACCCTGTCTCTACATAAAACACAAAAATAGGGCTGGGGATGTGGCTCAGTGGTCGAGTGCCCCTGAGTTCAATCCCCAGTATGAAAAAAAACAAAAAAAAACAAAAAAAAAAACAAGTACAGCCTCATTCAACCTCCGTGTTGATTCTCTATGATGCTTCTCTCAGAGACATCAATCCAGAAATCAAATAAATTCTAACTAAAGGACTTTGGTATCATCTGAATGCTATTTTTCTAAAAGAATTATTCCTCTTAATTACTTCCTACTTCTGGCCTAACTTGGAGCCATACCAATTCATCTCTCCCTTTCTTTAATGTATCAATATTCATTTCAAAGAGATGAAGCACAATTGCATGACAAAAGTAAACTCAGAAACACTGCAAGGTATTTTTTTGTTTTAAATCTGATACACAAGTCCCCATGTAATTATTACCTGCCCAATTACTTCCTTAAACTACTGATGCCCTTATGAACACTGGTTATCCATTTTATATTAAACAAAATGCTTTTTGGAAGTGAATTATCTTTCTGCTCACAAAGACAAGCAGAGATAATTCATTCCCACTCAGCAGAATGGCCAGAACCATATCAAACCCTGACTATGCAGTGAACAATATGAGGTCAGCCAGGTACAAAGTCTGCAGTCACAGCCACAGCTTCATATAAACAGAAAGCAGGATTTCCCAAATCCTGTGATTAGGTCAGGAAATCTCAAACCCCTGAACCAATTGATTAATATAACTATGATGGGTTCAGGAAACAAAGCAAGAGGTGGGGGAGGCAGAAAGTGGCTATGTAAGAAAAGCTATACTTAAACGTAATTTGCCCTTTTCCTTCCGTGCCTTTGGGGAAAGTGTATTGGAAGACGCTGCCCAGATCGCCGCCTCTGTTTTGGGACAAAGTTCTAGGTTATCATTTATGTATCCTTCTTGCACTTTGATTTTAATTATGCCGACAAAGGAAATGAATGGAGCCAGCAGGGCAAACTCCCAACTCTGGTAATCGTGATAATCGTGACAGATGAGCACAGGGCTGAGGTGGTCCAGCTGGCCTCACAGGCCATCAGCAGGCCCTGTGTGATCTATTAGCAGGGTGAGCCCAGGTGCAGAGAAGGCTCCAGGCTCAGCGAGTGCAGCCCAGGCCATTAGCTGATGTGAGCATCGGGTAACTTATGAAAAAAACATGCAACATGAACGTCAGTCAGGAAATAGTTACAAATTAGAAAAAGAAAGAGGTATGGAGGGCAGAGGGGCCCCTTTATGCCAGAGTCATAAAAGCAACTTCCTCTTTTCCCTAATTTCAGAACCACAGAGTAGAATTCTCTCCATATGAAATTCCTCCCAAGTCACAGGCTATGCTAAACCGCGGCCTGTCCCTTTCAATGTGTTCACAGTGTAGTCACATAGAAACAGATGTTAATGCTTTGCTGTCACACTGCTAAGGGAAAGTGTCATGAGACACAGGGAGCAGCAGCCTACTGACCTCTCAAGAACAATTCTCCAGCATCTTATAGATGTTTTGTTCTCCAGAAAATCTGGATCCTTAAAGTTTGAAAAAGCTCTCCCAGATGGTTTAGCTCTGGTTTAATGATTCTGATAGACCTATAATCGGGCTGAAAGGGGTCTTGCTCAACTTGCAAGCCAGGCATAACGCTGACCCATGATGGCTCATTTATTCCCTCTTTCTGTTGTAAGCTGGCTAACTGAGCAGGACTACTTCAAAGCAGATTCCTGTGCTGGTCAGAATTATTCACTCTCTTAACTGTGTCCTCAAGATGATTTTTACATAATTACAGCATGGTGACACCTCTCCTACCACACTGTAATCAGTCATCTGTATTTATGTTTGTTTCTTCAACCAGACGTCAGTTCGTGCAGACAAGACCAAACACAAATGGCATTCCATCCACAAAACCACACCTATATGGTATCCTTCCACTCACAGAAACAAGCACATATGGTATCCACTGGTGGATATGGAATAAATGAATGGATATACTTCAGCCTGAATTGTCAATGTTTATTATGACCAAGCGCAATATATATTTATTTCTCTTTCTGTTTTAGATTGTATACTTCCTCATGATTTAACTAAACCACTTCTCTGTTTACAAACCTTGTGAGAGATAGCTTAAAGATGTTTTAAAGTTATATTTGAGGATAGATTGAATATGTTTATAGAAGCAATAGTACTCTTGGTAGCATTCAGCCTGGAAGTCCATTGTCTCCCTCCAAAGAGACAAGATATCCCAAGAAAAGAAGAATAGAATATTAATTTCAGCAGAAACTTAGTTAAGCCTCTTATAACAGAAATCAGCTTTTAAATACAATGGAAAAAAAGAAAAACTCTCCGTAAGGATTTGACCAAAGAGTGGGGTGGAAAAATAGAAAGTTAAGAAGGTTGTGATCCATAACAACAAAAGTCTTCCAAGAGGACAATCAGCAGGGGGTCCTCGGAGAAGCTGGTGGGCAATGAGCACACCCACTTGAACACAGAGGGCCCGAGAAGGATCAGGGAGGGTCATGCAGAGATAGGGGATGCTGCCTGATGAACACATGGAGCATGTTTCAGGGACCTGAAAAGAAAGAGACAAAAGGAGGGAATAAGAGAAAGGAGGCCCTGTTCCAGTAAGACTGTAGACAGATGAGGAGAACTCTGCTAAGATAGCAAATAGGTCCTAGGGGGAAAAAATGAAACGTATGAGTATCTGGCAAAACATCCAAAGCAACTTGCAAGACAACAAAAGAGACAGTGAGAATAAAATGCAAGGAACAAAGAACAGTGCCCATTCTGGGTAGGGAGAACTCTCTAAGTAAAGTGAAACTGGTGGCCAAAGGGAAGTACAGTTGTACTTCTTTGTAAGATTCAAGTAACTGTTTAATACATTTAGCTAATAATTTCTTCATAGCATATGATCACATGGTTCTTAAATAAATCATCTTTGGTTTTAAGCCTCATGATAAGAACCCAGTAAAAATACTGTGTTTATAACACATGCCTCAAATGTGAAGGCAGAGAGGGAAATAGCCGCTCCCCTCTACCCAAACAGGAATAATCAGTTCTTGAGAGGATCTGTCTCAACTCCTGCCTTCTTGCTCAAAAAAAGAAAAAGTGAGATGGGGCAAAACTTATGGCAGAAAGCAAAGTCAACCTCATGAAAAACCATGTATTCCGCAGAGGAGGAAATCTGGAGTATTTGATAGTGGGAATACTTTGGCACCATGGCAACACTAAAGACAATACAAGCACTCCCTCCACATGGGAACAGATACAACCACTAGTGGACAGAAGGTGCAGGGAATTGATGTACTGCAAGAGTACTGAAGGCTCCAAGACAGAAAAAAATCCAGGGAACGGTAAATTTAATTATGATGTCTCTTCTTCAGGTGACAGAGCCACTAATACACATATCAATTCAAGACTGTCAATAATCAGCCTCACGTATCTATTGAGTCTCCCAACTGTTCTCAGTCTCCAGTGTCTAGCCCCTATACCCTATATTGTGTGACAAAGTCAGAGTACTTATGGTAGGAGATAAACACAACCATGCCATCTCCATTTTAAAATCTTCTCCCGGTTGCCTTCCAATGCCCATAACACAGATTCTGCACTGCTTCAGGATGGCGCAGGATAGACCTCAGATTCTGACCCCAACCCACCTTTGCAGTTTTATCTTTTGCATATGCTGCACTAGATTCTTGAACATTCCAGAAACAATTATATGTTCAGATGTCTAGACTGCCTCCTCATGCTATTCTCACACCTACAATTCACTTTCCACAACTCACACGCCAAAGTCCTATCTGTCTTTTAAGGTCCTGCTCAAAATGTCTACTCGATAGACCTTTCCTTCATTCTCTTGATCACAAATACTTGTTCTTGCTTATATGTTCCAACCACATTATGCTGATGCCTGATTGTATCACCATTATAAATTGACACTGAGGAGTTGTGTGTGTCCAAAATTTCTGACTAGAGAATAAATTCCTTAGACAAAAGTACACTGCCTTATCCTCTCTGTGTCTTCCTCCTGGACAAAATTCCAGACAAAGGCATGCATTTCTTGAGCTCTTGCTTTAATTTCATATCTAAATTAAATTTAATCATCATTCTAAGACTTATTCATGTTTGTTCTTAGTGTTATAAAAAGATCTCAGTTCTTAATATTTTCTATCCATAATTCATTAGTCAAGCCCACAAAAAGCCTAGATCATCAAACCAAATAAAAGTCCAAACAATAAAGTGACAGTAAATGTCAGATTCACAAAAAGTAGTTATGTCATTAGTTAATTGAACAATTTTCTCATGGAATGTTATGCAAGGCTAAGCATAATTATTTTGGACCCAAAATAACTTCAAATTCATCATATATAACCTGTATTTTCAGTCATATGTTTATATAATGAATGTATTTCATTGTATTATCAAATATCACCATTGCAACAACCTACAGAAAGTGCTCAATAATATGTGTCAATTGATGGAAAGATTGAGAAATTTACCATTCACACTTAAATTTTCTTTCTTTTTTTTTTTTTTTTTTTTTTGGTACTGGGGATTGAACTCGGGCACTCGACCACTGAGTCACATCCCCAGCCCTATTTTGTGTTTTATGTAGAGACAGGGTCTCACTGAGTTGCTTAGTGCCTTGCTGTTGCTGAGGCTGGCTTTGAACTCGCGATTCTCCTGTCTCAGCCTCCCTAAGTGCTGGGATTACAAGCGTGAGCCACCACGCCCGGCTTCACACTTAAATTTTCTTATGAGCAAAATTTTAAAGCTAATAGAAACTATACAAGGTAATTTCTTTAGATTTTAGTCTACTGAACTGAGTAAATTGTCTAAATATCTGCAGTAATTTTTACTAATAAATAAGCTGTTTCACATTTGTTTATAACTTTGCTTATAACTTATAAATTCTGTGTAAAGTAGAAAGCATGACTTTCTCTTTAAGAAACAGAGAGAAAAGGCATGAATTGGAGGTTAGAAGGGAGGAAAAATGAATAGGAAGAACACAGAGGATTTTTAGGACAGTGTAACTATTTTGTATCGTGTACAATGGTAGATACATGTCATTGTACATTAGTCAACACCCACGAAGTGTCCAACACCAAGAGTGAGCTTCAATGTAACCTGGGGCTTTGATGATAAGAATGGGTAAACGTAGGTTCATCAACTGTAACACAGGTACCACTCTGGTGGTTGGGTTATTGTTAATGGGAAGAATATGTTTGTGTGGGCATAGGGGAAATATGGGAGATCTTTGTACCTTTTGCTCAATTTCTGTGCACTCATAACTTCTCCAAAACATAAAGTCTAAATAATAAAAAGATGACAAAAATGGCTTATTTGGAGGATTAAAGTTAACATGTAGAAAAAATAGAAAAAAAGTGTAAAACTGAGGTCACTAAATGAAAGATTTGTGTTAGAGAGTTGTAGAAAATTTGACTAGTTTATGAAAAAATAAAAGAGACAAAATAGTTAATAGTTGATGTGATAACAAAAATAAAATTCCACTTTTGAGAGTTTTTATTGAAAGAATAATCAGGTATGTACGCAAAGCTCTGCATATGGAGTTATGGAAACCATCTTAATATCAATGATGGATTAATTAAATAAAGTATGTGACATCCTAAGATAAATACTATGAAAATAATTAAAAAGAATCCTTTCATTTGTATAAGTGTTTGTGAATGGAAAATTATGATACTACATCAGAACATATATTATGTCTAATAGTTTACAAAACTAAGTACACACAAAAATGTTTAAAAGTCTATAAAGAGATTAGCTTTGATCCTTGGATTAAGGAAAACATCTATTTCCTCCTTATGCTTATCTCTGCTTTTTTTTTTTTTTTTTGTACCAGGGATTGAACTCAGGGGCACTTAACCACTGAGCCACATCCCAGCCCTTTTTTGTATTCTATTCAGAGACAGGGTGTCACTGAGTTGCACAGGCCTTCACTAAGTTGCTGATGTTATCTCAATCTTTATGATGAACACTTATTTCTCTCATAATAAAAAATTTAAACACTAAAAAATTCTCTTAGTACATCAGAGCAGTCTTGCACTTAGTCTTTCTTCCCCCTTTGATTCCAAAAAATAAAATACACAAAAAAGTTTTTAAATGAATAAAATGCTCCACCAAAAAAAAAAAAATAGAGCACACAACCATCATAACTTTGTATAGAAAGTAAGATGATAAATTTTACATCTTGACTTGACTGGGCCATGTGGTTCCCAGATATTTGATCAAACATTATTCAAGGTATGCCTGTGAGGATGCTGTTGGATGAGATTAGCATTGGTACCTATAGACTAAATATAGCAGAGTTCCCTTCATAAGTTGCCCTCTAGTCAACTGAAAATCTGAATGGAGTAAAGGCTGATAAGAGAAAACTCTATTTGTCTCACTGCTTGAATTGGGACATTGACCTTCTGTTCTCAGTCTGGAATTATACCACCAGCCAGGTCTTCAGCTTGCCAACTGAAAATCTTGGAACTCCTCAACCTCCATAATCATATGATTCAATTCCCAATAATAAATCATATATATATATGGTTTGATATATATTTAATTACATATATATGGTTCCTTAAAATAAATCCATATGAGGGTTAAAGTGAGTTTCCATATATGATATTGTGGTTAAAGTGATTTTTTAGTAGTCCAAACAGCCTTTAGCGTAGGTCGGCTACACATAGCAAAGACCTATACCTGATTCTGAGCTATCCATGGAGCAAAAAGCCTTCTTACTATCATATTCTATATAATATGGAACTTTTAAGTAATTATATGTAGATATATATTATATACCTAAAATAGATATACGATATATGTGTATGAATATAAATAAATATAAATATACATATGTATCTTATTGTGTATATGTGTGAATATACATGTATATATATGTGTGTGTGTGTATATATATATATACATATATATATGTATATATTTATAAAATTGGGGTTTTTTTTAAGAAGCTTGACTACTACAGATGCGATTCATGATAGCAATTATATCTAAAGGAGGTTAATCTTATAGTGCCATTCAGGGTGAACTGCAGTTGGGGCAAGTCGGAGGCTATGCATCCAGCCAGAAAGATGCTGCAGAAGGTGAGCAAAAAAACATAAAGTCAGCCACTTCCCCTCTCTAAGCTCTGATTCATCAACCATATATGAGTTTGTTAGGCCATAAATTCTTCAGGATCTTTTCTGTTCAATAAATCTAAAATTCTACCATCAATAGGAAACGATATTTAGAGCTCTTATTCAAACTGTGAATACATTGGCTTGATTCCATTGTTGTATACTACACTGAAATTCCATCAGTGCTCAATAAATAATACATTAAGCAAGCTCTTTTGGACATCTTGGTTTAATTGTAAGGGCTGGAAATGCTGTCCCTTTTGGCAAAGTCTTCACAATATCAATTACTTTATTAACTTTGCAAACATATAATGGAAAAATAGGCACATTACTTTGAAATAGGCTGTTTTAATCTAATTCTCTTTCTTAATCATGGAAAAAGCCAATTTATGAGAATAACACATTTAATATCAGATAATTTATTTATAATGAAACATTAAGTAACCCCAGCACTTGATGCAATTGAGGATACTGTACAGAGGTTACAGAGAGGTTCCAGTAGTCTAAACAGCCCTTACCATGGGTCTGCTACACATAGTGAGGACCTATATCTGAATTTGAGCTGGACTAAGAGGAAAGAGCCTTGTTAAATTTCCAAATAAAAATTCCATTGTTAAAGTTGAAAGATATGTGAACACTGTAGTTAAAAATCATTTCCTGCATGTTTAAATTCACGTGATCTACATTAGATATGATTCTGCTTTTAGAGAATGGCTGAATCTAGTTGATCAAATTAAGATGATCTCACAAACATATCATTAGACCATAAGAGATGTAGTAAACCCAGTGAGTACATTTCCTCAAGCACATCCACAAACATTATCTTCATCTTAATATTACAGTCCTTCAGGTATTTCCTGAGTCAGAAGTTTGAAAGAATAAACCCATGATTCTTCTGTGGCTAGCATACTTAGTTATTTTCCATATTCCTGTAAAAATCAAGTGGAGAAAGGAAGGGAAGGGGAGGAGAGGGGAGGGAACGGTAGGGGAGGGGAGGGAAGGCAAGGGAAGGCAAGAGAAGGGAAGGGAAGGGAAAGGAAAGGAAGAGAAGGGAGGAATAGAACAGCACACTAAATCTCTTTTTAGTCTGATCTCTTAGAACCTGGATACATGGACCAGCTCTTACTTTCAGAGAATTCTTTCCCTTCCTTTGTCTTGGGTTCATTTTACAACTAAACCTGGGTCTAACAGCATTTAATGTCCCAAAGCTTTCAGGTAAGGCCATAATTTACATCATATTTTATTTCTGGTCTTGGCAGTAAACTTGGAATTAGCCATTAAGTCAAGATTTCTCATCCAGTAAACTCCAAGAAAAAGTACAATAGAGAAAGGAAGAAAGAGCCAGAGACCTTGACCAACAGGAACTATATTAAACCAGAAGAGAAGCATTCCACATGTGCTCCAAAAGAAAAGAAAAATGCTCAACATTTCCACATCGAATGAGGACTTCTTCCAGCCAAGGAACTCCATGGAAAACCTCTCACTGACTCACTGACCTTCATGCAGGAACACTGAGTATGTCATGAGTCTCTTCCACTCCACCTCCTCAGTCCATGCTATCAGTTGAGGCTTATGAGATCTAAGTTATTATTTCTAAAGAGAGAGGAAAAAGAAGAATTTGTTCCCAAAATATCTGGTTCTCCACCCCCACCTCCCTTCATTTATAAAACAAGCCATCTAAATCTCTCAGGCTATTTTTCCACAGGCTTGTTTATAATGTGGTAATGATTATGCTAATACCAGTTGGGAATACATCTATGTGGACATGTTGTGTGAGAGTGTTGGGGGCTTGGAGGAGGCTATATAAGTGCATGAGGAGCACTCTTCAATAAAATTATAGTACATGTGTAGCCCTCTTTCCATATTTACTAGTTTTTGTAAGCTCCTTCTCAAATGGGAAGTAGACCATGTTTCCTTTGCAGAAGGACAGTTATTGAATAACGAAGACCATGTGTTCTGCTACGTCTTATTTGTCTGAGCACTCTGCAGCTATTTTCTAAACCAAATTAATAACAGTATACTAAACTTATTTCCCCAGTGAAAACTGCTGGCTACTAACAGTGTCAGTATATGCACCCCACTGTCCCCAAAAGCACAGGTAATCACTATCTAACCAAAGTCTGTGATGGCACCCAAGGGAGGAGAATGCAGTTTTCATGGTCCACAAGGGAAAACAGACACCTTCTAATTAAATGATACTGTTTACACAAGCAATAGAGTATTACATCACTTTCCCTGCAAAGAGAAGAGAATGTGAAATTTCAGAAAAGACAGATAGCTGTTTAATGTGGAACCTGTCACCACGGTCAGCTTCAGCATAATAAAATTCACATGGAAAATCCCTTGCAGCAAGCCTGCTGTGGAGCAGATTCCTCCTTCGTCTGGGTCAGAGGGTGTGTACCGTCTCTGAAGGAAACGCGCTCTCCTTCACTCACACACCCACTTGCTGCATAGTGAGCTTCCAATAGCATTTCTGTGACATGTCTGCTGGATGCTGGAGGCACAGAGGCAAGAGGCCGGCAGTGAGTCTTGGGTAGTTGAGGAAAAGAAATTATCTCCTTCCTACATATCAAAAAAAATGCACATCCACATAGCTACTAAACACAGCAGAACCTGGGTGTAGAGAAATTGTTCTCCTTTTTCTAACCTACACAGAACCAAATAAAACATAAGCAAAGATGATACAATTCTGGTAGCAAACTGATCTAAAAGCAGATTTCTAATTTTTCTACTGTATTATTCCAACGTAGACTGCCTCCTTATAATGTATGAGTTCTGCCACAACAGTATAAGGACATTTTTCTGAGACTTTCCTGGAAACAAACAGGCTCCTATTCTCTCGATTAAACTTTCAATAAATGCTGGCAGAAATGGTGGTTTTGTAACACTTTCATATTTCATACAAGGTGTCTTTGTTCCCAACACAATATAGAGGCATATATGCTCATTATTAAAATGCTCTGTATAAAATCCCTACTGGGGGGATTTTAGTTCCATTTGGACATCATGACTGAAACATTATTTATTCCATACCATGTTCATTCTCTCCAAGTAAAACTTTTGTGTTTTTATTTCCTGATAGAAACTTTAAAAGTTCATTATAATTCATACATGAAAAATCTTTCTCAAAGAATCAAAAGCAGCAAGAGTTAACAGTCCAGTCCAGCAGATAAACTCTTGCAGGTTTCCATCTGAAAGTCATAACATAACCTTTTATTCTGTGTGTCATTGGTGCAGAAGGTTTTTCAAGGCAGAGTTCTTCAAACTGCAAGATGTTAAACAGATGTACTGTACAGTCTTCCAGGTCTAAACTATGAAGAGTCTGTTTTCATTCTCTGTATTGTATCCTTTATTTTTTAATTCTTTTATCAAGATCTCCAGGTTTATACATTTGTTTTGTTGTTGATTTGTTTTTAAGCTAAAGAACCAGATTTGTTTTGAAGAACCAGATTTTAAAACATTGCTTCTGAAGTAAATTAGGAATATTAATTTAAATTTTGCCATTTAAGAGCATATGATTTTCAGCAGTACAATCTCCACTTCCTATGGCAGGTGCTGGAAACCCAATCCCAGATGTTTTGATGTGTAAATAGCAAGAGAAGAATTTGAGAAATGGGTAGAGATGCAAGAAAGAGGAAGGCATAAATAAAAAACAGACTTGGTGAAACTTTAGTTCATATGGGTCTGTCACTAAAAGCACTTTCTAAACATTTTGGCTTTTGCTTTCCATTGGTGGGCTTCTATACTGAACTGTTTTCTCATGCTACAAATGTCATTTTCTAAAACATGAAATGGCCATAGTGATTGGCCTAAATGTTCACCTAGCTATTCATTTTCAATGAACCAAATTCTATTCCAACATTGTCCTACATTCAAATTTAGTATGCTGAGATGCAGAATCCTGCCTTATAGTTGTAGCTATTTCCCCCATCTTTAACAGAGTAAGAACTTGGAATTTAACTGTATGAAGTCAGCATGATAAATAGGGTTCTCTAAAGCTTTAGCTTCAGTCTTTGTAGTTGAAAGAATAGTTTTGGGCCTTTTGTTCTTGCCCATTCCTTAGCTGAATGCATAGTTCTACCAGGGTTAAAAGAGGCTTATAAATGTTTTCTCCTTATTCAGTTTGATGTTGGCAGAGTCCTTCCATCATTTCAATGAGAGACACGTGAGCAGAAAGGCTTCTATAATACAGACAGGCCTTTATAACATGGCAGCTTCCTTCTCAAATATCCTTTTTTGCTATCAGACTAATCAGTAGTAGGGGGTAATTAAAGCCATACCTAATATAGTGCTGAATTTGGAATTTTTTAACCACTTCACCACAGGGCCCCTTTTCATCTACACTGACAGGAATAGATAGCATTTTCGAAAAGTGCCAATGTCTCTGAATGAAGGGAGTCTAATATGGTAGAGGCAGATATACCTGACATTCTATTATGACTGGCATTTGCAGAATGTGTGGCTGGAAAGTTACCGACCTCTTTGAGACACACTTTCTTCATTTGTAAAGTGGATAATAATCATGGTGACAACAATAATTATGATTACATCATCAATGTCATATGGCCATTGTGAGGATTCTTTAGGTATGGTGCACAAAGGACTCAGCACAATGCCTGACACTTGATGCTAAAAACTAGTGGCTATTACTGCATTGCCTCATGCATACCCTGTGCTCCAACCAAAGTGAACTACTCTTTCTCTTTTAAATGGAACCTTGCCCTTTGCCAGTGTAATGTCAAGCAATTGCTGGTCCTGACCCTTCTCCCTGGAAGGTTCTCTTCATATATCCCATTCCCTACTCTTCCTATGCCAGCTGCCCATTCTCTTCAGTATCCATCAAGAATTTAACCCATCCTTCAAGATACAGCTCAAATGGCACAATGAAATGCCACTGAGACAACGAAGTATTTGCTAAACTCTTCAAGTTGTGACCTCTAACCCCCTTGAATCTCCATATTTTTTGCTCTTTCTGGTAAAAGATCAAATTAAACATATTCCTCATTTGATGGCACATTATAGTCATTGGTTCATACATAGTCACTCTGTCCTACTTGTTTTCTCTTTTACTCCAAATTTCCATTTGCCTTTCTCCTCTTCCCAGGGGAGATTATTCCATTATATTAAATACATATCTTTTTATTAATAAGTATTTTCTTGCAAAATAGATATGGCATTTATGCCTTTATTTAGTTTATGTAACTGGATTCTATGATAGGTCCCATGATGCTTCTTTCATTGTTCCATGCTGTTTTTTTTTAAGCCCTTTCAAGTTGCTACAGGTACTCCTTACTGCTGCCTAATACTCCAGGGTACTCACTGTCCACATTTTGCCTACACTTGCAACAATGAACTGCCCACCACCAGAAATGAATATTCACTTAATATATGACCCTTTATAGACCCGTTTGAGAATTTTATTGGGATATCTGCTGAGGACCAGAATTGCAGTGTTATAGGAATATATTGAATAAGTAATACCAAACCTCTCTCCAGAATGTTGGCACCAGTACACACCATCAACGGCATTGCATGCTGGCCCCCATATGTGCACATCTCTGCCAGCAACTGGGCCTCTTTAGCCTTCTAACTCTTGCCACTTTATACAGTGTCATTCTAGTGACATCTCATTATTGCTTTAATTTTCATCTTTCCACTTACTAAAGCATTTAATCTTAATGTGTTTTTTTTTTCTTGTACATTTAGCTTATATAGCCTGGAGGGTTTCTTTAATCAAAATGCTTATCTTTTCTCCTTACTCAATGCAAGATTATAAATTCCTTTAAGGTAGATGCTTCTCTTTGCTTATTTTTGCACTTACTCAACATCTACCATGACACCTGAGAAAACATATAAAACATGAACACAAATTTAAAATGAATGCATGGGAGTATAAGTGGGTGGTAATGGTTGCAGAGAAAACTGGGTGCTCTGAATTCTAAAATAACAAGTTGGATGTGGTTCACCTGCTTTTTGCTAAAACTATGATTGCTCTTGGCCAACTGAACTGAAAATGGCAGCACCTATTTACTATCTCAAAAATCATAATAAAGAATAGAAAGAAAGTGCTGGTGTGCTGACTTCTAAAGTACATTTCTATCCTGACATATATACTCAGCACCCCTTGGCCAGATATGCAATGATATTCACTTAACTATTCATTTTGGGGACCTGTTGGGAATCAGGATGGCAGCTTTAGCTTTGTGACTCTGAAAGCCCTGCTCTTAAATACAAAGACTGGTATAAGAAAGATTGTTTGCCAACATTAATACCTCCTAGGGAATAAACAGACATTTACCTAGTAGTCAATACAAGAACCTATACTTTCTATAATTTTCCTGCTAGGGGAAAGAGCAACAATCAACTCTACTCTCATGAACACTTGTATGATGTCGGTCACGAAAGTTCCCAAGTCACACAAAATGGTGACGAAGAATGAGGGCTTTGGAATCAAACAGACCTGATGATTTTGGCTCTGGCACATAACAACTATATTACTATTTTACTTATCCCTACATCCCTTTCTTCAACTTCAAAATGATACTTACCTTATAGAGCTTTTATAATAACTAAGTGAAATAATAGCATAGCACTCAATAAATGGTAGTTATTTTATTATGCCTATTATTCCCCAACTTATTCTACATTATCAAGATTACAGCAATAGATAGAAGTATACTGTTAATATATGAAATTAAGTATTAAAAAGAAGTGCTTATACTTATGATAAATGATTGGGAACTTTTCCCTGCAAAATTGAATTACAATTACTAGAGTGGAAAAAATATATTCTTCTAAGAATTTGGTTCTAATATTAAATTTTGGTTCCAGCTATATCACTTCCTTGTTGTGTGATTTCAAGTACATCTCCTGACCTCAAATCAGTAGACAGACCACTGTAAATAGGGATAATATTATCAACTTCACAGAGACACTGTAAAGACTTCATATGATAATAAATGAGAATGCACTTTGCAAACTGCAAAATAGCATAAATCCTGATTATCACTGATTTCCATTGTTTGACAATATCTTGGTTGTTCATAGCATTTACTTAGTACTGAAAACAAAAATGTATTCTTAACAGGATTCAAAATGTCAAGAGCATATTTCTAGGGATAAAATAGTGTCAGCCAAAACCTTTTACCTTTTACCTTGTCATTAGAGAGATTTCCAACTTCTGTTTAGCATTCAAGGAAATCAAAAAGTCCTGCCTAACATTTGAGCCAGAAGAAAGAAGATACCATTTTCCTAACTGTGTAGGGACAAACAGAAGAAATGTCTTTCTCTAGTGCCATAAAAAGTCTTGCTTCTCTGGGCTGGAGGTATAGCTCAGAGCTACAAGGTAGAGCACTTGCCCAGCATGTGTGAGGCACTGGGTTCAACCTTCAGCACCACATAAAAATATAAATAAAATAAAGGTTAAAAAAATCATGCTTCTCTAGAACAACTGCTTATTTTATTCTTGTGAAAAAAGGTGATGCTTGAAACTGGCCTGTCTTCCTTCTTTTTGCTGGCTGCTAGAAATCTCAGAATCTAATTTGAGGCTGCTTCTGGACTACACAGCATGACTTATGTCCTTGCCTCATCGCCAGGCACATTTTTTAATTCCTACCCTTATTTTTCTTCACCTAGATTTTCCTATTGATCTTTTACCTTCTTCAGTTAAAAAAAAAAAAAAAAGTTCAAAAATATAAACACGAAACACAATGTCAATCACAAGCTAGGGAGGAGTGAGTTTGAGCTTCAATTTTGAGCCATTTAAAGGCCAGCCATCTATCTCTGTGTCTTCTTTCTGCCCCTGGGCAATAACAAGGCATCCCAGTCTTTCTTCAACCACATTATCAACTTTTATAGGGTCAGGGGTCTTTTGAGTTCAGTTTTCACTAAAGAAAATGTCTTTGGTGACATGTTAATGTTGCTTCTTATCATTCTTTTGTATTGTGGGGACCAACTCTTAATCTTTGTTTGCACTTTTGTTTAGACGCATTCCTTGAAAAACTGCCCCAAACTTACGACTTTCATATTCTAATCTTTAATGTTGTGAACTACCTATGAGCTAAACACATCTTGTCTACGTGCAGTATTATGTAACAATGATGCTTATTTTGTTTTACAGTTTGAACCCCTGAATAGAAACTGAGGGCAGAATGCCCTGCTCTAACAGACAATTTGGTGACCATAACTATAACCTTATCTGCTGGAGAAAATGTTAAGAAGGAGGGGAAGGGATATTTTGACTATGAAGATCAAATCAAAAACTTTCATTTCCTACCTTAGACTGGGCAGAAACTTTAAACTTTTTATTTTGCTTTATATCTTCCACACAAGGGCTTTTATTTGGTAATAAGCAACAAGCCTGATGTTTGCATCCTTCAAATGACTTTCAAATATAGTATAAAATCCAAAGAATTATTAATGATAAGCAGATATGTTTGTTACCTTAATAGTGGTAATGGTTTCTTATGTGAAAAAATATCATTCCTAAATAATGCAAAAATAATAGTTATCATTGCTATTAATCATAGTGATAAAATTGAACAACCAAAATCACAGATTTATAGTAGGTTTCGCCCTAGGTGCACTTAATTACTTTACTTTTTATAAGAGCAGCACCAATAATAATGCTAAATGATCACCTACAGATGAGTTTCATTGTGGTTGTAAAGGAGTTAAAATAAACTAGATAAAGGAAATAACCATTATTCCGACCAAAAGAAGGACCATGAAAATTCCAGTATATACAATAAGGCAAATAAAATTATTCATAATAATTAATTACATAAAACTTATAAATATTATTTTATAAACTCCAAAACATAATTCCTTTGCACAAAACCAAGTTAAATAGTTTAAAATTAGACTCATGCTACAGTTTTTACTTTTAAAAAAACTGTTTAGAAATACTAAATTTTCAAGATTGTATGATTTCCTGAAAGTATTAAACAATATTAGTAAAAGTGCTTAAGTCATTTGGATTATATTAAATTCAAAATCATTAAGATGTCTGTGAACAGGTCAGTATATTTGAATGTTGAGAAGGATCCCATAATTAAGACTTCATAATGGCTATCTATTCAGAGTTGTACAACCACAAAAATTCTTTCTTAAACAAGCACATGTGATTTAGTCTACATCTACATCTAAGACTCTAATGTATATTTCTGTTTTCTACTGTTTAAATTACTCACTGTAAACACCAAGTTTGCACGTGGTATGTATTCAGAATTATCTTCAAATAATCAGTGGTTATTTTGTTAACAAAAATGAAGTTTTCAAAATTAATGAATAGAGCAAGACTAAAAAGTACTCAACTAATCCAAACCATGGGTGGAATTGATGATAATCTTGAAATGTAGATTTGGTAGTTTTGCCCAAATCTTAACTAAAATATGAATAATAAAAATTTTTGTTCCTATAATTGTGAGGCAAAATGCCACCATCAGATTCAGTGGGCAAACAGGACAGGGAACGCAGCTTTCCTGATCCTGGAATGTAAGAACTGCCACATGGCTATGACAAAAGAGGGAAAAAAAGTTCCCTTCTCAAATAGGAATAGAGACTTACTATTGTATAGTGTGGAATTGCTACAGTAAATAGGAGGCTCCTTTCTTACATATGTAGAAAGAACAAGACAGGAAATTATTTAAACCCTTAAAATAGCCATTCCTAAAACCAGGAGCAACTCTCAGATTTTTGCAATGGTGTGAATTACATTTTTTCTTCCTTCTTTAATCCACTTTGAATTGGGTTTTGGTCACTCCAGCAACTGAAGGAGTCTGGCTAAGTTGGTGATTGGTGTTTTTTTTTAAGGATCTGTGGTTTGCTAATTTATTACTGTCCTGTCAGATGTCATTTAGCAGCACACAAGTTAGACCTTTAGAAGTTTCTGCTCCTAATTTTCTTGAAAACTGGATAATCGTGCTTGAAATGCATATAAGGTAAAGCTAAGTAGGCATAAAAAAGGAGTCTAAGAAGCTCTTCTTCAAGGAAAATTTAAGATGTTGCTCCTATTAGCTGCTCTAGCAGCACCCACGTGATAACTAGTGATTTACTTGTCTGTGAACTCCTGAGGAGCAGGACCAACTCTTTCATCTCTGTATCCCCACAACCTAATCAAGCACTTAATATACAACAAGTGTTCAGGAAATGCTAGTCAAATTAATGGGTCTCCACACCACATAGTTAACTACTACTTACTTGGCCCTACTTGGCTATCTCACTGAGAACAGCCAGTAGAAAACTTTCAAATCTCAAAACTCTCACAATCACCTTGCCTTCTCTTGCCATTCATAAATGATTTTTTCCTTCTACCTGAGAAAATGAACAAGACTTCAACCTCTTTTACTTCCTGTCCCTTCACCTTCAGACACTAGCTCCCCACCTCTGCCCTCCCTGACACATGCCTGCTTCTTCCTGTCAATCTCAGAGCATAAAGTATCACTTCCTCCTCTTAGTTCCTGAATTAAATCCTTTCCATTACTCCAGGAAGTTCAAGACCTTATTCTATTTGTCATCTTCCTTCTTTCTCTAAAAAAAATGCAACCTCCTCCTCCCTGATGTTAGTGCCTTCTTGAAAGTCTGTCTCTCCCATTGTTGATCCAACAGTTCTCTGTAATTATCCCTCTGACCTTCCTTTCACAGCCAAGCTTTTGGAAGGGTCAGTCCAACTAGTTTCCTCACTCTTGTGAACTCTTGAACCTATTCTATTAGGGCTCTGCCTCTCCCTTTCTATTGAAAACTCTGCATAAACAGCACTTGCCAGCACTTGTACAACTTTGTAAATCTCTCTCAATAATTCAACATTTGGTCAATGATTTGGGTGTGTTCTTTATGGGAATAAAATTAAAATAAGACATTGTATTATAATGTTTAAAAAAATGTGAAGTCAAAGCATAGGGCTAATGGTGTTAAGGTAAAAGAGTATTTCACAGAGATCAGTGCTTTTTTTAAGACTGAATGCTGTAGAAAATTATCTCTAAGTTACAAAAATGTTAAGATAATACATTTAAGGTATCTTAATATTTAGATAAATGATAATTGGGATAGTACATCTGAATATATAATTATATTGAATATTAATTGAATATTACAAAGTTCTTCTGCCCAAAAAAATTAATTCATAGAAGAGTCACTTGCTGTGGGGGAAAAGGTACACTCATACATTGCTGGTGGGACTGCAAATTGGTGCTACCACTCTGGAAAGCAGTATGGAGAGTCCTTAGAACACTTGGAATGGAACCACCATTTGACCCAGCTATCCCACTTCTCAGTCTATACCCTGAAGACTTAATAACAGCATACTACAGTGATACAGCCACTTCAATGTTTATAGCAACTCAATTCACAATAGCTATACTGTGGAACCAACCTGGATGCCCGCCAATAGATGAATGGATAAAGAAACGGTGGCATACAAACACAATTGAATATTACTCAAACTTAAAGAAGAATAAAATTATGGCATTTGCAGGTAAATGGATGAAGTTGGAGAATATGATACTAAGCAAAATAAGCCAATCCCAAAAACCCAAAGGCCAAATGTTTTTTCTGATATGTGGATGCTGATCCATAATGGGGGTTGGAGGAGGGAAGAATGGAGGAACTTTGTATTGGGCAGAGTGGAGTGAGGGGAAAGGCGGGGGTATGGGGGTAGGAAGGATGGTGGAATGTGATGGACACCATTACCCTATGTACATGTATGACTGCACAAGTGGTATGACTCTACATCATGTGCAACCAGAAAAATGGAAAGTTGTGCTCCATTTGTGTTCAATGAGTCAAAATGCATTCTGATGACATGTAAAACTAATTAGAACAAGTAATAATAATAATAAAGATAAGAGTTACTTGCAAAGCATTGAAAATATTCAGAAAACATACCAATAAATACATTTGAAAGTATTGAAAGTTTAGAGTAAATACTTTTGTGATCAACTGCCACCAATAAATTATAAAATGAAGAAAAACAGAATAGGCAAAACTTATGGTTGAAAACATCTTATTTCTTGAAAACATATTTAGTTTAATGTGGCATAAATAATTTTCAACTGTGACCAAAGGTATTTTGGGGAACTATTGGAAATCAGAATGAAAGATAAAGAATATTTTAATGTAATTAATATTTTGCTACTCATAAATGTTCCTAAATTGAATAGAAAATAATTGGCACTATGAAGAGCAAATTCTTATCAGGCATTAGTAATAAGACTTATGCTCTTTAGTTTATTAAATAATATCAGATGTGGCAACCAAGAGTATCCCACAAAAACTGAATTTATTTGCACAAGATATAGAACAGAGATATCAGAAACCGTGTTTTTAAATTTAAATTTAAATTTAATTTAATTTTTGTAGTGTATCAAATCCAGAGCTTACAAGTTAGGCAAGCACTCCATCACTGAGTTGTATTCCTAGCCTTAGAAATTATTTTAAAGAGAGATCCTTAAGTTTTACCAGTCTTAAGACAATAATGGGATCATCTCATATAGGGATTTTCTTAATTACAACAATTCAGTTATTTTCCTAAAAATTTAAGTCAAGCCTAAGATGGTGCCATTAACACATACTAACATTAAGCTGCAAATTTTCTGTATATACACTGTCATGTATGCATTTTGGATTTAGCAGTGATAAAGTTTGCAGAGAAAATATTAAGGAACTTCAAACTGTTTCTAATACAACCAATTCTTGTATGCATCTCAGAAAAAAACAATCGCTCATTTTTCAAACTGAGCAATTATTTCAACAAATAAGAAATTTATTTCAACAAATAAGAAATAATAATGTGCAAGGGGCTACATTACATAAAAACATGCCAAACTTATATTATGCTGCATTATTATGTGTGAATGAAATGTTTCCAAAGGTTATTAAAACACTGATGTTGCAGAAAATTATTCTTAAATCAAACAAATGTGGCTAGTAAATTAAAAATTTGGTATTTTTTTAAATTGGAATTGACATTTTGGGGAACATTTTGTTTAAAAATTTCATCATATGGTCATGTATAAGAATTCTTTCTAAAGAGGTTGAATATAGAATTACAGATATTTTCTTTGCCTTCAAAATTAGAAATTGTTCTCCAGTTACATTTCAAAATACATTTACAAAGAGAGGAAAGAATATAAAAAAGTATTCTCCAAAAGCATCAAAATCCACAAAACTTTCTTCTCAGAGGAGACAAAAACATCAAACAAGATTATGGCTTTTTGATGTATGTATTTTGTCAGTAATCCAAAAATGTAAATAATAACATTTAATTAATATTCTAAAATATGCATTATTTAGATACGAGATTATCAAACAAATTTAAATTTCCAGATCAATCATTTGAGCAAAATGAAAGAAATTTCAGAGCTACCCTTAAAAGAAATGGATATAAAATAAATGACGTGTGAAAATTTTATAAGTGATATATGATTTGCAGATTTTAATTTTAATGATAAACAGAAAATTAAATTTCACTTATGGCTTATCACCTTTATACATTCTGGATCTTTGTTTACTTAATACAAACATCATAATAATGTTCCTTGCATTTCATGGCTATTATATAATATGTCACTTTAGCTTATACAGTTACTGTAGCAACTCATGCTCTATCTTACGTCACCTGAAATTATGTTGGAGGTAGAGATATTTAGTAGCCTGTCACAAGTTTAAAAAGCAGAACTTGTTAAGCAATTCAATTGAACTTAAAAAGTGTGGGTCTATTTATTCACATGAGCTAAAAGACTAATCATGTGGTACTGAGTTAACATAATTGAAATATAATAATTTATAACTCACAAATGAAACATTAGTGTGTAGGCCTAAAGCTTCATTGTTGTGAACATATTGTTGACACTACTGTTTAGATGACATAATGGAATAAGTATGTTACTTATGAGAATTCGTTCTTAATATTAAAAAAAATCTTTTGCCAAATGTTAACCTGAATTTTTTTCTAAAATTTCCTACTTGCTTATTTAGGATCATCTTTGGAGAATCTAACACTACAGACTAAAAGTAATCTGAAGCTAATTACACACACAGACATGCTCTTGCACACATACACGTGCGTGCACACACGTTGTTCAGGGTGCCACATTTGAAATACTTTTTAATATTTCATAATTTGGGGGGTCTTTTTAGGAATGTAGGGTTTTGTAGTTTTGCTCCATTCCCAAAAACTTACATACACTAATACATTTAGCTAACGTCTAACACTGGATCTTCCCTAGGGAATATTGGCTTTAGGTAAATAAATCTTTTCTCCAAAGAGTGGATTTGGCCCCTGAAGGTCATGCAGCGAGCATAAGACATGATTAAAGTTTCTTTTGCTTTAAGGGTTCTACACTAAATTCTTTTAATGTTTCTGCTGTTGCAAGTCATTCTAAGACATCAAATCATTTAGTAGTATTAGATCCTTCTTCTAGAAGAAGAAATCGTGATTTTGATAATGTGATCTAAAAATCTGTACAATGCCACACTTCTCTTAGGCCTATTCCCTTAGGGATTTGATCTCATCTCCTGGGCATCTGGACAGATGGGTATTCAGAAAGACTGACTTAAAGGCTGCCCATACATGTGATAGGAGCACGCTCAAATCAAACCATAAGCACATGGTCATGCTGATGGATAGGAACCCCTTTTCTGCTATAAGAGCAAGAGCTATTATTGTTTTTTATTGATAATTTCATAGTAGTTTAGTTCTCCAGATAGACTAGTTCTTCACCATTAAGCAAATCTAATTCAATACTTTCTCACCTTTCCTCATTCATCGTATAAAGCAAAAAGAGATATTAAAAGACAAAAAATTCAATAACTCCTCTGTTTATGATAGTGAGCAGAGGACTAAAGGTCAGGCCATAAGATCCACTCTGCTACTTCTGTGTGGCCATGGGCAAGCTGTTTGAGCTCTCTGGGTCTGTTTCCTCATTTGTACAATAGGCATAACACCACCTGCATTATAGAGCTCTTTTGAGGTTGAAATTGGGTAGTTCATGATCTGACTTTAATTGAACACTTCAACTTTTATATCACATGAATCTTTTGCTCTGGTCACACCAAACTTCTTGAAGTTCTCTCAAGCTTAAAGTTCTCAGCTTCACTTTTTCTCCTTGTATGCAGTGCTTCCTTTCTTTGTCTACTTGGATAACAGCTATTAACTGATCAAGACCCAAGGAACACTTCCACTGATCACCTCCAGGCTGAATCATCCCAACCTCTAGGCTCCAAGATCAACCTGTACATACCTTTATCCTGTTTATTAGTCCAGCTCCCTGACCACATTCTACATTCCTTGAGTCCATAAATTATGCTTTCAACATTTTCCAGCTCATGTACACTTAGCATATGCCTAACCCAGAGTACAGAGAGGAAAAAGAAAAACCTGATGAGTGATTAAATGGACATATGATATGCACAAGCACATTTGGCGTAGTTGTCTGATACAGTAGGAATTCATTTGAAGCTAGCGGAACCTGAAATTTGAACGCTTAGGGATGGTAGATCCACTGTTCACTATATCATTTTGTGTGTTTTAAACTTCTGAACAATAAGTGCTTGTGGTCCTGAGAAGTGTTTTATAAAGAAAATGGAAAACATAAAATGAATTGCACATATAGTTAGCACACACTATTATGAATATTTTATCTTGTTTGTATTAAGTCAGCATCAAGGTATTTCAGCTTACAAATCCCATGAAACAGACAAACTGACATACAAATGTCAATATGCCACTAAATAAAATTGCAAGTATGTTTTTCTCAAGTTTTATCACGGTCATTTAATTCAATTGCTTAGCAAATCTATTTGAAGGATTATATACACTCTCTGCCATTGGTCCATTTCTTTATTAACATAATTATATCATCATGGCCAGAAAGTATATATTGTGATTAGAATAACAGTCAAGGCATAAAAATAAAATTGATTCTACATAGTAATTATCTATAGATAAAAATGATAGAACAAACTCTTCACAACTTGCTATAAGTTATAATTAGAAGTGCTCAAAAGGAACAAAAGACAACAATAAAACAAGAAACAAACAAAACCCTTAAGAGTAACAAATCACAGTGCCTCCAGGTATAAACAAATACATCACTGAGATGGGAAGCTAGAGAGTGCTTGACAGAAGAGGCAGACCACAGGAAAATTGTTACATGGGCAGCAAAATGCAGGATAGAATTTAAAGGCTAGAAACTGGAGTCAGGTGAACAATTAGGATAACTCTGCAGGTACTGGGTCTCTGGGGCATGTGGGCCACACTGGAGCTGAATATGCTATTTATGCTGCCACATTTCAACCCTCAGAAAATTCAACTTTACATGTACTTGTGAACATCAAGTGAGCATCTTAACTAATACTTCCTGTAGTAGGGGTAAAATTTATATTCTACAATTCATTTACTTTTTATCACTTATAGAGTTTTCCTTACAGGCCTCCTTCTTACTGATGGAAAAACAAACATAAAATCCTTTAACAATTACAAAGAAAACTTTCTCCTTCTTCCTCCTTCTTCCTAAGATGATGCTGTCTGAGTAAAGTAGGGTATCCAGCTCTTCTAATCTCTAGGATCTTGCTAGCTTCTGCTGAGCTGTCCTGCAATCTATCCAGTCCAGTGGGAACCCTCTGCTGGTAACAGTGATTTTCTTAGCCTGATTTTTTATGGTGTCATGCTAGTACTCACTGATGATGATGATCACAGAACTTAACATTATGCCTAGGGTCAAGATCTCTGTACTCTGAATCCTCCAGTACCTGGCTCTTGGCTCCATGAGTCCTATCAACATGGAGTCAGTGGATAAAGTGTTCTGTTCTGCATAATTCCTACTCTCAGTTCTAGTTGTAAGAAAATAATGACATGCACCTCCCCCCTTTTTGTTCCTATCTTGGAAAAGCATGGCTTTTGCAAGCAAATGGTGGTTGTTGCTTCAAGACTATCTTTTGCTATAGATGCTTAAAATTTTACTCGAAAAGTCAAAGCCAAGTGATGACTGTTTGTTCTCAGCTGAGTCTTTCTTCCTAAAGAAGTGATGAATGCCCTTGACTTAATGACTTGGAGCCTCAAGGAGCACATAGAAATCTGGGATTACCAGGAATCTGGACACAATATATTAATATCTCTAAAATAGTACCTTCTGCATGCATCTCAGATTCAGCTTGGAAGAATTTATTTTCATAAAGTTATATTTTACTTGAATGATTTTAAGGGTTTCAATATAGCAAAGATTAATCTCTTTAGTATAACTTTTTCATTGCTTCAGAGAATATGAAACAAAGTGTAGATCATGGAGTCTTTCTCACTAAAGAAAAGAATCCAAAATCTATTGGCCTAAAACAGAATTTTCTATTCTTAATGTATGGAGAAATTACCACAATAAAATATGATTTTATACACACACACACACACACACACACAAAACTGTCTCTAAACTATTGACCAAAATATCATATATTCAACTTTTATAAAGATGACAATCTAAATTCATAATGTTTAAGCCATTTCAAGTCTGAATCATTTTAAAGCAATACCCTAAGTAGCAATTTACATTAAGACTCTCATAATCCCCACCCAGGGAAGCAATAAAAATCAAAACAGGAAAGGCGGTCAAAGTAAATAATAAAAGCCAACATTGATTGAGCACCTATTATCTGTTAGCACCAGGATCTGTTCTCATTTAATTTTCACTATAATCTTTCAAGATAAATATACTCATTACTTTCATTTTTCAAATTGGGAAATGGAGATACAGAAAGGCTAAGTAGCTTTTTCAGCATCACTCAATGAATAGATAGTAGAGTCAGAATTTGAACCCAGGCAAACTCACCCCATAGTTCACTGTGCTATACTGCCTCACACTAAAAGGAACCATAAGGGCACTGAGTTTAGGATATAAAAAGAAAATAACTAGGCACAAAAGACTGCCATCTTTATAAGGACAAAAGAAGGGACTGAGATTTCATATTTAAAGTTGGCATGCATAATAATCCCCATAACCATATGTTTCTAATGACCCGATCATTGGTCTTTCATTTCTGATCATTTGACATTTTTAAGCATGAATCATCTAATGAAAAAATTACAGAGCTTTCTTTTGAACACATTGTTTATTTGTCACCAAGAGATCTCAGATATACTTTAAACAAATTCCTTCTATAAAGGAAAAACTACATACCCTCATGAATGGCATAATCCAAAAATAGAAATTATTTAAAACAGCTCTAACACCTTTTCTAAATTTCCTACATTGTGAAATGACAGCAGTGTCTCCTTTTCAACACTGCCTTCTAGTCAAGGCAAAAAGAAATAAACCATCCCCACATGCTCATATTTGGTGTTTACTTTTCCATCAGTCATCTAAAATGGGGTGCAGGAAAAGGGATGTGTCTGTCTCTGTTAGAAAGAGAAGAAAAGTGAGGGAAAGAAATTCTAATGCAACAAGAGAGTTGCCAGATTTGGAACTGATTGAAAGAGTTTTGTGTCACCAAACATTTTTCAAAGACCTATCAATCTGCAACTCTTTTTATAAACCAACCTGTAATGAGTGGTGTTTCCACACATTTTCTTCACACAGTTGCTTCTGAGTTTGGCAGTGCCTTTGATTTGAAAAAGAATTTCAAACTTTAGATGATCACACAGAACCTTTTTGGCATCATGGAAAAGAATATTTAGATCATAAAGACTTAAAGGAATGTAAGCTAGAGTTCCAAGTAGTTTAAACTTTCATTACAGAGATGCCGAAAGCCACATTGCTTTGCTTACAACAAGCATGTTTATAAGCAATGCCATTTGTAACTCTAATTAAATAAGAATTGAAAAGGATGTAAGAAAGAACATCATAGATAAAAATTAATATTAAATGGAAAACAAATTCTGCAGCATATCAACTCCCAAGACAGACCCAAACATCATCTTAATGTTCCTCTTCACATCTTTTGAACTGAAGAAAAACCACCTTGGAAAAACCAACAAATCCTTAAAATAACAGAAAAGTGCCAGCACTAACAGTGGTATACTTAGCACTCCCTGGGAAAATTCAAAGAAAGTAGAATAATGAAATTTGTCACCTGCTGACTGATTTCTGCTGCTTCAGAAAACAAAGAGCATAGCCGATTCAGGTTCAGAATGTACAGCCAGAGGGAACAGAATTCCTAAGTGCAGAGTAACTGCCTCATTTCAAACACAAATAATGTCTCCTCTGTCTCTCCCAAACCACTGCTTCTCAAGGTTTGGTCCCCAACCAGGAGCATCAACATCATCTGGGAACTTATTAGAAATATACATTCTTAGGACCGAACCAAGACCAACTGAAACACCCTGGGGTAAAGCCCAGCAATGTGCATTTTAGTAAACCCTAAAGATGGTTTTAGTACACACTAAAGTTTGAGACACACTATCCTAACTCATGACATAATCAGTAAAATGTAGATAAGTTTGTTAATCCTAATACTGATTAGTTACTTAGGGTTTACTATGAACAAAGCACTCTCCATGGCATATAGCTTATATCTGCCTATTTTATTCCACGGCAACCATATTAAACTACCATGAAATTCATTAGTTAGACAGGGCATAGCGAAAATTATTTAGAAAGAAAAAAAAACAGTGGAAAATGAGGAGTTTCTTAAATGCACATCTTCCAATAGCAACAAAGACAAAAACCTTAAAAGGCCTAAAAGATAATTTTTACATAATTTTGAAGAAACTTTTACTGATAAAAATATTTATACATTTCTAAAACTTCTCTTGAAAATTTAACGTTAAGGTCTAGGGTTCTCATGAATCAACATCCTGAATTGGTTCCATTCTGATATCCATTATGATCCAGGGTGGAAGATGAGCTGAATCTAGCTAGTCAGATTGACTGGAATGCTTTGGTGACAAGGTGGCAGATACTGCAACTAGAAGGTCCTTCATCTGACTAGCACATACCTCAAACACCATCTTCTCTACCTCTGCTTCCTTATGTAATTAGTGGATCCTCTTAGTGTCATTGGACAGGAAGTGTAGAATTCAAGACATAAAACATGATTTGTCTAAGTACTTAAATGACAGAAAATAAATAGCACTTCTCTTTGATTCTCTTAATTAATTTTGTAACACTTATTTCTTTATAATAACCCAGGCTTGATACCTTTATATTTCTTGAGTATTCATCCCTCTTCACTATCATCCAAGAAATCACCAAATTTTAACATTCTTCTTTTCAACTAGGTCACTTTCATTCCATAACAACTCCTCTCTGAGACCCTCCTCACCCCTCACTAGATTACTGCAACAGCCTCTAAATCTTCTCCTTTTCATTACACTTTTCTTGGACACCAGTGACAAAGCCATTTTTACCAACATTTTTCTTTGCTCAAAGTCCATCAAGACTCCATTCCTGACAGGGTCCTATCTTACTAGACATAAATGTGAACATCTTCCCAACTTCCCTATATCTTTATCTCCAATTCATTCCTTATGTGAATCCTAAACTCCAATCACAGTTCTATATTCACTCACCATCTCCAAAACAACTCAAATGTTCCAGTAATTCTGCAACTCTCTCTACAGCTTCAGACAAATAGCAATTGGTGAGAAGTGCCAAAGTGAGAATAGGCATTAATGCAGAGAATAAATTGTAGTTTCCTTACCCACCAGGATTTCCTTATAGTTCAGTACTTCCAACTTCATCATTCTGCCACACAAAATTTACAACTGTTAGGAGAAAATAATGATGCTTAAAAGATCAACACAGATCTTTGATTAGCCTCTATAGATTAACCTCTATAACCTCTATAGATCAACCTCTTGAATTAAATATGAAGCTATTCCTAATCCAAATGCCAAGGACAAATTAATAATGAAAAAACACTTCTGCTCCATGGCTCAGCAGTGGGGTGAAGAAGAGAAGCACTCCCTATGCTCTCCAATACTTATCATTAGCACCAGTGTTTCTGATGATTCACCAAAATCATTGTTGAAAGAACAGGAATTCTAACTTATGCCTAGGAAAATACCCTACAAATACCAGAACCACTCAAATGAATGCTTCAAAAGCTTTTTAAAAGCTACCAAGAATCACAACACTTAAGGGAAAGCAAAAGTGATAAAATGCTCTGAACAATAGGAGAACTATGAATAACAACAACTAATGATATATTTTAAAATAGCAATGAAAGACTATTTTGAATGGTCCCAACACACACAAAAAATAAATGTTTGAGGTGATGGATATGCCAGTTAACATGATCATTACACATTGTATACACACATTGAAATGTCATACTGTGCCCCATAAATGTACACAATTACTATATGTCATTTAAGAACTGACTTGTAAGGAATCAAAATTTTTGAAATAAATTTTAAGTGATTGTAATTATTATAATGAATAAGACTGAAGAAAAATTACATTCCTTTTAAAACACTGTTTGGAAAAAAATCAAAAGAAGAGGAAGGAGAGAAATAATCAGCATTTGGGGAATTTAAAATCATTGTGCCCAAAATTTTTTAAAAAATCAATAGATGAACTAACTAGGAAGATGAATGTAGATACAGATTTGATTAATAATTGGGAGATTATAAGAAATCTCTTACAACAAAAAGAAATTCCTAGGAAGTTCAGTATAATAAGAAAAAGACATCGGGAATAAGTTGCATTAAAAAAAACTGATACTCTTTACTAACAATCTGACATCCAGTGAAGTATTTGGAAAATTATTAAAATAAACATGCATTTACAAAGTCAGTTGGAAATAATATCAACATATAAAACTGGTGGTAGCTATCTTATATGCTAGCAACCACAAATTAAAAGGTAAAACCTGTGAATATCTCATTTGAATTTAAGTAACACTCATAAAATCACTAAGGATGAAGCAAAGTAAATGTGTGAAACATATATTTAAAAACTGCCCATCTAAAGACATAAAACACTTAAATCCCAGAGAAATACGATGCTCCTGAATGGAAAGTTTGAATATCATAAAGGTATACATTTGTCTTTAAATTAATCTATAAATGAAATGAAATCCCCATGATTCTAAAGCTATGCTGAATAGATTCATGAAATGAACAAGAAGTTTGTTTTCAAAAAGATGAATATTGAGAGAAACTTTGACCTAACAAATAACTACAATAGAAAAAACCAGCAAGATATAAAGCCAAGGACATATGGACTGATGAGTAAACAGGATAGAGGGTCCAGCAAAGGATCCATACGTATGTGAAATTTATTTTGATAATGATTTTCTCCTTTGCCAAGCTCTACCTCAGGCTTCTCTGAGCTATTTTCCAACTATGACTAAAATTTCAGGTTTTCAAGCTTGTTTCCGTGTCATAAGTCGTTTAGCCATCCTCAGCATCTATCCTCCTTAATATCGAAACAGTTTCCTCATCCTCCACCATGCCAGATGCTATCCAGTCACCCTTGGCCCACCGTGAGCAAGACTGCTATTAGGGCAGTTTAACCAGAATCTCTCCTTACCCCTGATGTTTTCTTTTAGCAATTTTCCATCCACTCACTTCAATCCTGCTTCGTGGCTATGAATTCCCACTGTTCCTAGTAATCATCTCTCTCTCTCTCTCTCTCTCTCTCTCTCTCTCTTTCTTCAAGGCTTCATTACAGCAGTTCCTCCACCTGTCATAATAATTCCTCCTTGAATAAAGACTCCCTTACCACCTGTAATCACTTTTCTTTAGCAGAAGGTAGGCCTTCCGGCAAGACACAAAGCCCAGGAGTTAGGAAGGAAAGTCTGATATATATGACTGCATTAAAAACCAAATGATGTGCTTGGCAAAACAAAACAAAAACAGTGTAAGAAAAGTTAAAATGCAAGCACTTGAGGAAAATTTGCTATTTATAAAATCCATAATTTTTAAAAGTTAAAATTTCTTATAATCTAACAGAAAAAATAGGCAAAGAGTTTCAACAGTTAAGGCAAATGGACAAATAAAAAATGAGCATTCTCATTTTTGATCTAGGAAATGAAAGTTCTGGTGTTGGTGAAATGCAAATGCCATCTCCCTTTACCAATCACATTAACAAAATTTATGAAGATTTGTAATACCCAGTGTGGGTCAAGGTATACTGAAATAAGCATTCTTGATTTGATTTTGATGGGAGTATACATTAGCACAGCCTTTTGAAGAGTATTTGGTAGTTTTTACTAAAATTCAAATTGTGCATACCATTCTCAACCAGAAATAATAGTTGAAGGAATTTATGCCAGAGATACTTGCATAAATAAGCCAACTTACAACTTTGTCCTAAATATCTTTTTCATCAAGACATTCTTTATTTTACTGATACTCTTACCAAATTATTTATCATTAAAATAGGGATTAAAAGGGATACTCATCTGTTATATTTCATTATTGACTTAACAGTTTGGAAGAAATTAATTATAATGTATCATTTAATTTTATGCATTAAACTATATTTTTGTAATGGGCCTTGTGATCTAAAATTTCTAGAAAGTAAGCAAAATGTTAGTTTGAGTTGGAATTTTCTAAATAAGATTTAATAAATCAACTATTATAGAAATTTACTCTTGCTGACATTGCCATCTACAAAGGTAGTGTGAACCTCTGAGTAGGAGAGAGAGAGAAAATGACTTGTAAATATGAAATGAGAAAAGTATTTTGTATCTTATAATCTGGGGATTACTCCTGTAGTACTTACTCTCATGATTTGGATTTTATTTTATTTTTTGAACACAATATCTTTATTTATTTTTATGTGGTGCTGAGGATTGAACCCAGTGCCTCACACAAGCAAGGCAAGCGCTCTACCACTGAGCCACAACCCCAGCCCCATGATTTGGATATTAAATGTCTCCCAGAAGCTCATGTGTTGAAGGCTTAGTCCCCGTTGAAGCTGTATTCAGAGGTGGGGACTTTGGGAGGTGACTGGATCATGAGAGCTCTGATCGCTTCAATGGATTAATTCATTTATGGATTCAAAATGGGTTTCAGGGGAAGGACTTTGTTATAAATGCATTCTGCTATCATGTATACCTAAGTAGAATAAATGATGAATGAATGAATGAATGAATAAATATAAAATAGATGTTTAAAAAAGTGAGCTCTCTGCTTCCCAGCTGTTATTAGATGAGCAACTTTGCTCTACTATACTCTCTCCGCCAAGATGCTCTGCATCACTACAAGCCTAAAAGCAACCAGACCAAGTAATTGTGAACTGAAATTACAAGACAAAATAAATCTTTCTTCCAATAGGTAGGTAGATGATTGATAGATAGATAGATAGACAGATAGATAGATAGATAGATAGATAGACAGATAGACAGATAGAACATTAGTCTAAAGAACAACTCAATCTCTTACTCCCTTGATGGATAATCTCAAACATTTGTGAGGTGTTTCCCTTTATGGTATGTTTTATATTTCCTACATGAATTTTTTTCCAAATTAAATATTTTTTCTGAGACTTTCAGTATCAGAAAGAGTCAAGCTAGAAACCTTAAATCACATCATTTATCTTTTCAGATATAGTGTATTAAAAATAACAATTTGATAAAAAGGATACAGTTGTTAATTAGGTAACTGAAAAGATGAAAAAGGAACTGTAAGGCATTACAGAGGTAACAACTACAAGAAGCAACTACAGCTGGAGAAAAACTGCAAGATGTTGGGTTTATTAAGCTTAGAAACGTAAAAGAAAAGCCAGTGGAGCTAAATCTCAGATCTCTGAAGAAAAGATGCTGGCCAGTTAGGGCTCATTTCTCTGACAGGACAGTCTAAAGTTGCTTCTGTAAGTGATGGAAAACTGCAAACTTCATTAAGCTGCCGCTACATGGAAGACCAGCTGCTGCCAAGGAGAAGTGTTGCTGGGGCCATGATTCTAGGAGCCACAAAGGCACTGGAATGCATGAGAAGAAAGCAGAAAAACAGGAAAGACAAAGTCTTGACCCCTTCTCACCTTGCCTACTCCCTCTAGTGCCTCTTTTGTGCAAAATTTAAACAGGAAGTCAGGTGGCAATGCAGAAATGTGAAATGAAGAAGCTCTGCTCCAACAGTACAAAGCAGGAGATGAATGTGATGCTGAGAAACAATCCAGTAGACCTGGCTCAATACACACCCGTGGTGACCCACATTCACATCTATCCTCTCATACAATACAACTCCATATTTTCACTTACCATGTAACTATTTTTTTTATTTATTCTTTTTATTTATACATGACAGTAGAACGTATTTTGACATATCATACACACACCAAGTGTAACTTCCCATTCTTGTGGTTGTACATGATGTGGAGTTACACTGGGTGTATTCATATATGAACATTGGAAAGTTATGTCCAATTCATTCTACCATCTTTCCTATTTCCATCCCCCCTTCCCTCATTCCTCTTTGATGATATAACTATTCTTAGTGCAAAAAAAGACACCTTTTTTCCAAATGAGGAGAAACAAATCCCAACAATCATCCCTCTGTTAATGTTACTCCCCAAATTCAATCACAGTCCAATTTGAATTTTCCCTTAATTAATACCCTTAAAAAAGCTATAAGAAAGGAAAGTAGATAGAAGTTAACAAATACAAATATATATGTGTGTGTGTATCTATACACACATTACAAGCAAGAACATAAGTGTTGATGCTACAGGCTTTTTTTAAAATGAAACTGGTCATGAGGTTGTCACTGGTGTTTATAGCTTCCTTCTTGCACTAACTACTCCATGTTTCCTCTACCCTCAGCTAAGATTTCTGCTGGCCAGTGCTCTTACCTGGTGAGGTAATCCAAACATTCATTACTGAAGTGTCTGAACCCTATTTTGGTAAATGTTGTTTTCTGTTAACTTTTATTAGTGGACATGGAGGTACTAAGATAGTCCCGAGACAATGCCCTAGATCCTCCTCATTCTCATTGTGTAGCAGCAACCCAATTTTTCATTGATAATCAGGATCAATGACCACACCCAGCCACCTTTGTCACCAATTGCTTCAGTGATATAAAAAAAAGATCAGGTGGCAGCCTCATCTTTCAATTCAATGTAATCATCATGATGTCACCTAGTTAAGACATTTCTTTCCAGGGAAGCAATGCTGCCAAATCAGGGGAGCTTGAAGTTTTGGGGACAGGAACCCAGAACTAAGAATGGGTTACTGGGTATTGCAGTAAAAGGAGTCATTTCTAATTCCTTAATTTCCATACTTAGAGTATTTTGGCCATAGGAAGGAGCATGATATATTAGAATCTAACTCAAAGCTCATATTGCTTCTTCTAAGACATAATCTCATTCCTCCAGTGTGTCTCCAATCTATCTGCGTATTAGAAAAGGTGCTTCTGGGTGATATATAGTAAAAGAAGTTAACTGTATATGCATGAGCCCATTGCTACATATTTTGCAGTGAAATTATTTCCTTGGTCAGCATCAGTACTGTATAGAACACCATGATAGTGGATAACGAATTCTGTGAGTTCATGGATGGTGGGACTGACAAAAGCATTATAGACAGGGAAGACAAGTCCTTATCGAGATTGTATGTCAATACCAGTGTGCATATATCTTACCTTCTCCAATAAAATCAGCATGCCACTAACTGGTACCCCCAGGTAGTGAAGCCTCCTCAATGGTCTTTGCTTTTGGCAGGGTAAGCACTAAACAGTAGCAGTAGGCATGTTAATATGGGTGATAAAAAAATCTATGTTGTAAAATTTATCTATAGCCTCAATCCCTATACCATGACTACTTGTTTATATGGACCCACTGAGCAGGTACTGGGGTGATTGAGAAAAGAGGCTAACCATCCATAAAAGATACATTATTTTGTCTGACTGATTATTGAGAGTCTTTCATGAGCATGAATATGGGACACAAAAATCTTACACTCTGTGCCCTACAGAGGGAAAGTGGTGGGTTTTCAAGAGGATAACTGAAGCCAAGAAGGGTTTAGTAATTTTAGGAGAGTCCAGTGATATGCCCTCTGCTATAAAATAGAAACTAGAAGAGCAAAGACTTGACCCCAGATCTGTTTGATTCTAGCCTATATACCTCTCATTATTCCATGGTATCTCTGAAAGAGAGAAGAAAAACAGGAACCAGAAAATGAAACTGAACCAGAAAGGACATAATTACACTAACAACAAAGCTAAAAAAATGTTTTTAGAAAGTGATATTCTTAAAAAAAGAAAGAAAGAAACGTTCTTTTATGTACATCATGTATGAGGTCAAGACTGGACTAATAGGAAGTCATATTTTTGACCTTTAACAAAGCAGTTTCAAATGAGAAATGAGCCAAATCTCAATGGGTCCAGCAAGAAGTTGCAAGGACCAGGAATAGCCAAAAGGCAAGGAGGTGACAGAGATAGGTGATAATGAAAATGTCAGAAAACTGATGATCAAAACAGAAAGAAATGGAAGAGGTAAAGCTCAGTTTAAAGAAGAATGTTAATGCTATGTGTATATGAAAGAAGCCTGCGAAGAAAATATGAGTGAAGCAAATGAACATTAAGTTCAGTGTATCTCCAAGCTCCTCAATAAGGGAGAGTTTATAATGGTATCTACTTACATAACTGCTTGGATTATTAAGACACGTGTAATCACCCAGCACTGTGTGTGGCCCATAGGAGCTACCCAATAAATAATAACTTACAATGATAATAGTCAGAATTACAATAAGAACTTAACATTCTTTAGGGCCCTATTACACACCAGATACTATGTTAAGCAATATTTATGTTAGCTCACTTAATCATCACAACAACCCTTTAATGGCCAGTGTTGGGCATTTTGCAAATGAGGAAACCAAGGTTTAGAGATGGTGACTTGTTCTGAAAGGCAGAAAGAAAGGGAGGGAAATAGGAAAGAAGAATGGAAACAAGAGAAGAAATGCCTGAAATTAAATGGTTTGATTAGCAATAGCAATACTTCTTGATTTTAAAGACTAGACAACAATAAATTCCAGTGAAAACCACTTAAAGATAGAACACAAGAAATGAAAGTGTTGCTTCTTACCTGACCATTCTAATTTTATCATATTTTCCATAATCTAGGTTTTTCCTCTGTATTCCTCAGTGACTGACAATCATAACTATTTTAAATCCACTAGCCACTCTTGCAATTAAATCTGTTTACTAGATTTGAGTTGAAATCTGTTTTCAGAACCTAAATATTAGAAATTATCCCTGCCAATCTGAAAGATACAAGAAACCCTTTCAAACTTTTCCATTCTTTCTCTTGCCGTCTAAATTGCAGCAATAAACACCTCCTTCAAAGACTGCAGAAGCATGTGTGCATGCTGCCAGCTTATAAAGGAAAATGAGACTCTATTCAAGTTATTTTTACCTGGGACACTTTTGTCCACGAACCAGAAATATTACAGAAGTGAGAGCACAGATGGAGTGGCAAATCTCTCACCTTAAATTCGGTTTGTCACTGCCAAGAATTTGTTCTTTTCTTCTTCCTACTACAGCAAATACCTTGAAAGAGTCCTAGCTATTTGTTTTGTAGCATTTTGCACTCTGAAGATAAGTGTCTTCCATGAAGTGTAATGACTAATATTTTATAACGTTCTTTCCTATCAATTATTTTATTGGATCTCATGATAACCTTCCAAGGTATATAATATCACCATTTCACAAATCATGAAGCTGAGGTTCACAGTGGTACCTTACTCTAAATTACAGAGTTAGAACTCAGATTTCCTGATCCAAATTATTCTAAACCATGAAAGCCTTTACAAAGTTCACCTTTAACATCCACCAGAATTTTTTCAATTCTTATAGCCTTTTTAATTATATTCAATACTATATATTGAAAATTATGAATATTCTAGTATTAATTCTGGTATTATAGGGATAGCACATGTCTTTTATTATTTTTTTCTTCTTCCATATATCTAGGAAACTATTGGTATCCCCTAAATGTGAAGTGTGTATCAACCCTTATTTGAACTTTTCCTTCTGGCTCAACGTAAAAATTCCATATTATTTGCTTTTGATTATTCTGTCTGTCTGAATAAGTAAGCCATTTTCCATTATTCTGATAGTCTTCTAAACTTTAAATTCAGGAAGCTATCCAGCTCCTTTTTAAGGATAGGCCAAATTCCAAAGCATCATATGGTATAACAGAGCCACATGCTATTGGTAACTCTGTCATTTACTCAGTTTCTGGAACAAATGAGCAGTCAAAATGAGGGTGTTTTTTTTTTTTTTTTTTTTTTTACAGAGTTGAAATTTTTTGAATACCTTTCCAAGTTACCTACTTGTTATTTTTCTGAACTACTTTAATTCTTATTAGAGTTTCATATTGAATCTATGTGGGCAACATAGGTCTCCTATACTAAAAGGAAAAGCCATTTGTCTTCATTTTTAAGCAAAAATAAGTTCTGCTTGCTATTCTAAGGTAATAAAGCTCAAAATAGCCCATATTTTATGAATTGCCCCATTGTAGTTTTAAATTATAATCTCTACTCTTTTCTCAATTTACACCAGAGATTAAATTCAAATATATGCTTTCAAAATGTTCTCACCTTTGCCTAGTTTCAGCTAAAAGAAAGTTCTGTACCTACTGCATATGTATCTACAGTGCTGTTTCATTGTAATGTTTGTTTACTTATTTAAATTATCCATTTTGAAATAATTTCAGACTTGAGAAAACTGTATGAAGAGTCCTTAGGTACTCTTTACCCAGCTTCCCCTAATGTTAGCACCTCACACTGCCATGCTCCAATTGCTAAAACTAAGAAAATAATATAATTAGAGACTATATTTCGATTTCACCAACTTTTCCACGAATGTCCTTTTCCTACGTAAGGATCTAATTCAGGATCACACTTAGAATTTGTTGGTCATGTCTAACTCCAACTCAGAATTATTCAATCTTTTCTTGACTTTCATAGTGATTTCATCGGATATTTTTTAAAATGCTTTTTACTTGCCTTTGATGTGTTCTCTTGATTAGACCAAGGTTATGGACTTTTGAGAAACCTATCACATTATTAATCAGCACATTACATCCAGGAACACTTTATAATGACATATTATTACTGATGATGTTACCAGGAACACACAATTAATTTGTATCTACCAGTTTTCTCCACTAAAAAATTATCAGTTTTCCTCTTGTGATCAATAAATATTTGGGAGTGAATGGCAAAGTACTGCAAATATTCAACTTCTCTTTATTCACCTTCTCATGTAATCATTCACCAGTGTATTCTGACAACAGTAATTATTATTATTATTATTATTTTTTGGTACCAGGGATTGAACTCAGGGGCACTTGACCCCTGAGCCACATCCCCAGCCCTATTTTGTGTTTTATGTAGAGACAGGGTCTCACTGAGTTGCTTAGTGCCTCGCCATTGCTGAGGCTGGCTTTGAACTCGCAATTCTCCTGTCTCAGCCTCCCTAAGTGCTGGGATTACAAGCGTGAGCCACCGTGCCCGGCTAACAGTAAGTATTACTGTGATGTTCTAAGAATGATTTTCTGTTTCTTTGACCTCTTCTACATTAACTAGAATTCTGTAAAAAGAATTGTCCTTTTCTCTTACTCATTTATTTATTTCATCACTTATTGTATAAATATGAATTAGTGTTTCTTTCATTGCTTATAATTCAAAGAATTTTGGTCTACATTTGTTGCCTGGGTCATTCTGTTGTGTAATTTGTTTTAGTTTTGGTCACTGGGAGTTCTTTCAGGTTAGCTCCTGTATTTTTTTTGACATGTCCCCATACTTCCTTTTTTTCTGGAAATACCACAGGTCCAGACTTATCTTGAACTTTTCTGCAACTGAAATAGAAAAAAACTACTATTCTAAGAAGGTCTGATATCTTTAATGGGAGAAGAATATTCAAAAAGCAAGATCTAGGAGTTAAATATGTTCTGACTACTGGGGTGTCACTGTTTCTAGGACACAAAATGCGTGAATACTAATTGATGTATGCATATATATCTATACTTATGTATCTGTATGTCTTTTAAAAAGCACATGACTTGGTACTTCTATCTTTGATTTCATTCAGTGTTACAAGGTTCATTCTATCATTCTCACTATGCTTTCTTACAACTTCTTTCTACAATGTAAGAAATCTTACTTTCATTATATATAATATATTCACTTATTTGTTCAACCCTAGTATATGTGTAAGGTGGTTTCACACTTGTTAACCCATACCCATTTTTAAAAAAACAGATTTACCAACTAGAGGACATTATTTGTACATAGTCATTTTTATCTTTAACATATCTGATCAAAACACTTGTTTTCCAAATTACTTAGGTCAGCTCTTTTCTTTCCTACCCAGTTCAATATGGTTATGTCATTTGTCTGTCAGGTCTGGATTCCATCTTGGATTCTCTTGATATTCTGGGTGGATTTTCTCTTCCATATAGAACAGTTGAAATGCCCCCAAATTTTCTTGTGTTGTGCCTATATCATCAATCACAATTACTAGTCTGTTTTCTGACTCCATAGTTTTGCTTCTCCTAGAATGCTGTATTAATTAAATTATGTAACATTTCTGTTGTGCCTGGCTTTTTTTACATAGCAAAATGTATTTAAGATTTACCAGGGTGAGAAGTTGTGGTAACTGCCAGATGACAATAATTATCAAAACCAATTTCACAAAAATGAAATTAAGAAACAAATTTCATTTCCAACAGCATCTAAAGGAATAAAATACATAGATATAAATTTAATTAAAGCAATGCAAAACTTGTACACTAAAAATTATAAAACATTTTCAAAAGAAATTAAAAGCATAAAAAATAGAAATATCTACCACTCTTATGTATCAGAAGACTTAATATGCAAAGTATATGTGCATTATTATATGCATATGTATGCTTAATATGCAATACTACCTGAACTGATCTATAGAATGAATGCAATTTCTATCAAAAATCCCTCTGGTGGGGCTGGGGTTGTGGCTCAGTAGCAGAGCGCTTGCCTTGTACATGTGAGGCACTGGGTTCGATCCTCAGTACCACATAAAAAAACAATAAATAGCCAGGCATGGTGGCTCATGCCTGTAATCTCATCACTTTGTGAGGCTGAGACAGGAGAATCACGAGTTCAAAGCCAGCCTCAGCAATGGCGAGGTGCTTGGCAACTCAGTGAGACCCTGTCTCTATGTAAAACACAAATAGGGCTGGGGATGTGGCTCAGTGGTCGAGTACCCCTGAGTTCAATCTCTAATACCAATAAATAAATAAATAAATAAATAAACAAACAAACAAAACAAAGATAAAAAAAATCCCTCTGGTTTCCTAGCATAAATTCCCAAGCTACTCCTAAAATTTAGGTAGAAATGGAACCAAGTTGAGGTAGCCACATTTTCTCATTTCAAAACTTAAAACAAAGCTAAGTAATCAAGACAACATGTTTCTGGGAAAAAAATTGGACATATAAATTAATGAAACAAACCCTTACATTTACATTTATAGAGACTTGATTTTAAACAAGAGTGCCAAAATAATTTGATGGGGAAAGAACAATCTTTACAACAATTGGTGCTATACCAACTACAACATGAAAAGAAAGAAGGTTTCTACATATCACCATATACAAGAAAAATAACTCAAAATGTGTGAGAGACAAAAGTGTAAATGGCAAAACTACAAAATTGTTAGAATAAAACAGTCCCGAATGTCCATATCCTTGGATATGACATCAAAAACACATGGAACAAAAAAAAAGAAAAAGTAAATGGGACTTAAAAAATTAAAAAATTTTGTGCTTCAAAGGGCAAAGGGCATCATCAAGATAATGAAGACAATTCACAGCATAAAAGAAAACATTTGCAAGTCATATATTCAATTAGAAACTTGTATCCAGAAGATCTCAAGAACTCTGAGAACTCAATAATAATATAAAACAATCCAAATCTTAAAATGGGCAAAAGATTTAAATAGACATTTAACTAAAGTAGACATACAAAAGACCAGTAATATTTTCAAAGATTTTCAACATCACTGTTAATAGTGAAATCAAAAACTACAACAAGATACTACTTCACAACTACTAGTATGACTGGGTTTTTAAAAAAAAGTAAGAAGGAAGGAAAGGCAGGTGGGAATGATGGAGGAAAAATAATAATTGTTGGCAAGGATATAGAGACACTGGAATACTCACACATTGCTGATGGGATTTTTAAATGGTAGAGTCACTTTGGAAAACAGTTTAGCCACTAAAAATGTGAAAAATAAGAGTTAACAAATGAACCAGTAATTTTACTCCGAGGCATATAACCAAGAGATGTGAAAGTATATGTGCATATAAAAGCCTGCATATGAATTTACACAGGCATAATATTCGTGATAGCTGTTAAGTTGATAAGTAAATTGATGAGTAAAATGTGCTATATACATACAAAGGAATACCATTCCGTCCTACAAAGGAATAAAGTACTAATTGTACATGCTACAACATGGAAGATCCTTGGAAACATTCTATGTGAAAGACACTCACAGATATGTTTTGAATAATTACACTTACATGAAAAGATTAGAACAGACAAATCCATAGAAACAGAAAATAGATTAGTGGTTACCCAGAAAATAGATTACTGGAGCTTAGGAAGGAAGAACATGCAGTGACTGCTAATGGAGTTTCATTTAGTTATTATGGAAATGTCCTTAAATTAGATAGTGGTGAGAGTTGTTCAAGTCGGAAAATGTACTAAAATCGCCAACTATATACTTTAAAAGGCGATTTTATGAAATGTGAATAATAAATCAATAAAGTTGTTTTCTAAAAGATTATATACTATATTATTCCCTTTATATAAAATCTTGAAATGATGGAATTATAGAGATAGAAGACAAATTGATGGTTGCCATAGATCAGTAGTGAGGTGTGTGAGTCTAGGCCTCTGAAGGGTAGCATGAAGGACATCTTTGTGGTTATGGGACAATTTTATGTACTATTTGTGCTTGTGGTTATATAAATTTACACATATAATAAAGTGATATAGAACTTTCCAACCACACTGTGCCAATATCAGATTCCTCTTTTTGCCATTATCCTATAATTATGTAAGAAGCAATCATTGGGGGAAACAAAGAGAGGAGTCCACTCAACCACTCTATACCATTTTTAAATTTTCATATGAATCTAATTATTTCCAGAACCAAAAAAAATATAAACAAAAACATATCTTTTTAAGAGCTCCAATCTCATCCTTATCAGCAATGCCCTGATTATTCATTTGTCTCCCCATGAGTTATTTAATAACCTGAAAGGTAACCTGGCAAATAGACATACATACTGCAGACTCTAAAGCAAAGATATCTTTCATTGCAAATGAAAAATGTGGCATTCCTCTTTATTAACTAATTTCATATTTGCTTTGAAAGAATAAACCAGATATTATGATTCTTTCTTTGCAGTGCTTATCATATGACCTTGTCAGTTGGTACTCACGAAGCATTGGGTAATGAACGAACTCTGCAGCTTCAGGCCACAGATGATAAACTGAGTTATGGTGGATCTACATCAGTACTGGAAAGCCTGGCCCAAAGTGGGAATATGAACCTCCATTTAGGGCCCCTCCTGTACCATGTACAAGTTTCTAGGTCACTGAAAAAAAATATAGTCCTTATTTAATTGTATCTCTACTAAAGTTGGCAGAGATACGCTTCTCTGAGCCTAAATGCCACTCGCCATTACTTCTCTTTCTCTCTTTCTTTTTGCGGGCAGGTACAGTGGATCGAAGCCAGGGGTGCTTTACCACAGAGTCACATCACTTGTTTATTTTTTGAGACAGGGTCTCGATACATGACTTAGGGACTTGCTAAATTGCTGAGGCTGGCCTCAAATTTATAATCCTCCTGCCTCAGCCTCCCATATTGCTGGGATTACAGTCATGTGCCACCATGCCTAGCTCAGTCACCATTAAACCTATGAGATTTCTCCAATTTAAATTAAGCCCTGGTAACAATTCATAAATTTTTTGAGATGCAGTTCACTGTTTCAAAACTGTGGTGCCAGGGCTGGGGTTGTGGTTCAGTGGTAGAGCGCTTGCCTGGCATGTGTGGGACCCTGGGTTCAATCCTCAGCACTACATATAAATAAATAAAAACATCCATTAACAACTAAAAAATATTTTTAAAAACTGTGGTGCCATTGAGCACCATGTTTAAAATGATTCTAAAGTATAGATAAGCATCTTGCATTGCATGTGTCTGCTCCTACACGTAGGTATCCCTGCACAATTAGATCCTGGCTCCCTCCTGTTTTAGAAACAACTGGAGAAAAAGTAATATGGAGCTCCCTTGCATTAGTAACAGAGTATTACTCTTTAAAACAGAATTTACAATCCAAGAGAGACAGGAGCAGGACTTAGAGCAAGTTATGTTGTCCAATTGCAGTTCAATGCAGACTCTTCCCCAAGATGCTTATACATATTTATGTTGAAGTAACTAACTCTAACCTGAAGCATAATATTCATCTTCACAGTGCTCACTAATTGGTCAACTGTAGCTCGATTATTACCAAAATTTGAGTTTTTTAGAAGCTCAAACCTAGAGTTGTACTTGGCATAGTATTAAAAAAATGAATGAAGAGCTACATTGGGCAAGTTTCTGAGAAATCTCACAATGCATTTTTGGTAGACTGTGTTAAAAGTAGCTTGGACTTAAAGACTTCTAATTTCTCTCCTGCATTTTTACTATAGGACTGATGTACTCTAGATATCTCATATGTTGCTGTACATAGGCATCCTATATCATCCTGGGCTTTATTGTCCAGAAGGGTGTTGGCCAGCAGAAAGACCAAGTGGTACTCAGGATCTCCAGAACACATCACTGGTGGTCTGAGCATTTCTGACATTAGTTCCAGGAACTAATGTCATGCTATTTTGGATACAGATCAAACTCATCAGCACAGTATGCAAGTATTCCATTAATAATTCCATGAATTCCATTGACTCTTGAATTCTTCATTTTATCTCTTGCTACCTTTTACTCATACTCTATGCTCTGACCACACACACTACTTGAGTTATTCATATTTCTCAAAGAAGTTTCACATCTCATACTTCTTTACTGTTTCTTTTTGCTGTTCCCTACATTATCTCCTCCTTTACCATCTCATTTTCCAGAACACATCTAATCACCTTAAAAAATCCCAAATTGTTATGATTTGAAGTTCTTCAAATGAAGCATCTCACAGACACATTAAAAAAACAATGAGATGCTATTTAATACTCCTTTTGTAGAGGAGGAAAATTAAAGCATAGGGAGACTGAGTTATGCCCACAATTATTCCCTAAGTGGAAGAGTTCAAACAAAAAGCCAAGTCTGACCAACTTTAAGACCACATTCATACCACAATGATCTTCTCTATCTTAAGTATTTTATGGTCCTACAACGCATTCTTGGGGAATCCTCTAGAACTCCTGATATAGTTACCTTCACCCTAGGCCTATCTTTTCAGGACCCCTGCTGCTAAAACTCTGGGATCTATATTTTTGGAAAAGTCCACCAGGTGACTCTAAGGCACATTCTCTTGGAGAGCAACTGTCTGATGACCTAGAGGGTTTGGGACCACTATTGACACTCAGTATACCACTAGAAACTGGATAGCATCTGAACCCAATTTAGGTGATATACTGCTTTTCAAAATAGTTAAGTGAGACATATCTATTTTGCAAAACTAAGAATCTGTAGAGATGTACTTCCAGGAGTAACTGCATTCTGGTAACATTTTAATTACATTTGTAAATTAGCAAAAATCTGTTTTGTAAAGAAAACTGAATTTAAATTATCTTTCATTTAAATTTTTGACAAGGGATCAACTACAATTGTGGAGAGAATATCTGAACATTTGATTGAGTTTGTGGCTGTCTTAGTGGTCTTCAGTCATCAGAAATAAAAATCTCAATTATGATGCAGAATTAATGACAATTTAGGCCTCACACAAATCAATGTGCCCTGATTCTGGACTAGCAAAAAGATGTTATTAAGCTGGGTGCGGTGGAACACTCCTGTAATCCCAGCACTTTGGGAGGCTGAGACAGGAGAATCGCAAGTTCAAAGCCAGCCTCAGCAAAGGCGAGGTGCTAAGCAACTCAGTGAGACCCTGTCTCTATGTAAAGCACAAAATAGGGCTGAGGATGTGGCTCAGTGGTTGAGTGCCCCTGAGTTCAATCCCTGGTACCAAAAAAAAAAAATGTTATTATAATTGATAAATTTGAAATGAGAGAAAAACAAAACTATGGCATTTATACAAGGCCCTTCCTACTTTACACTTTTCAATATTTTTAAATCAAGTTTCGTTGTCTTTGAATTTATGTGATATGTGGTATTTGAAATGAAATTTTTTTGTTAATTTTTTTATTTTGAAATAATTTTTGACTTAGAGAAAAGTTACAAAGTGTAGTTCTAATATACTTCCTACCCAGCTCCTACTATTAAGAACTTTTTATTTTTTGGCACTGGAGATTGGAGCCAGGGGTACTTAACCACTGAGTGACATCTCCAGCTTGGCAGGATCTCGCTAAGTGGCTTAAGGCCTCGCTAAGTTGCTGAGGTTGGCATTGAACTCAGATCCTCTTGCTTCAGCCTTGCAAACCACTGGGATTACAAGCATATACCACCACGCCTGGCTACTATTAACATCTTACTATTAACATAATATAATTATTAGAATCAAAACATTAAAATTGATAGCATACCATAATCTACTGGCCTCATTCAAATTCTGGCAAGTGTGAATATTCTTCTGTCTGGATTGAGATACAGTCTAGGAGCCCATAGTAGATGTAAATTGTATGTGGGTTTGTTTTTACTTTTTCTTTTCTTCCTTTTTTAATTTTTGTTCTTTTTAGTTATACATGATAGTAGAGTCTATTTTGACATATTTATACCAACATGGAGTATATCTTATTCTCATTAGGATGATATTGTCTTTTTAAACTTTTCCAATCTGAAAAGTGACTTAGTGTTTGTCTTCAATAACCTTGACACTTTTGAAGAATTCTATTCAGCTATTTTAACAAATGTAGCTCAATTTGAGTTGGTCAGGTGTTTTCCGATTATTGATTAAAATTATGCATTTGGGGCAAGAAATTAATGTTATATCAAGCAGTACCTGAAATAACAGAGCTTATTACTGGTGATCACTTGGTTAAGTTGGTGTTTATAAGATTCAGTCATGTAAAGTTATTGCTTTTTCCTTTGTAACCAATAAGGTGGAGTGACACTTTGAAATTATGTAAAAATTCTTTTTCATCATAACTTTTGAATTCTCCAGTAGTTTTTCCTGCAATAATCATAGCTATGGTATTTATCTAAGGCCAATTGTCTCGTCTCTTCATTCCTATTATTAATTGAAATTCTACAGTTTGAAGAGATTTTAAAATTCTACCACATTTATTTATTTATTTATTTATTTATTCAATTATTTGTTTATATTAGTATAGCCTCATAAATATTTACTTTATTCTATTAGTTATAAATCATTAATATAATTACATTTGGTCACTATTTTGTCACAGTTTGGCTATTTTGTCACTATTTTGTCACCATATTGGGAACTCTCTGAAGATGATTCCTTCATATTTTTGCCATGTTTTATCATTTTTGAGCACATTACCACTTACTGGAACCAGGAGATGTATCAGACTTATATTCTATTTGCTATAAAAAATGCATGGATAATTTAGTATTGCTCAGACTTGAGCAAACAGACTTTTTATTTTTACTCAGTCTTAATCATTGCAGATTCTGATTAACTTACTTCTATTTCTAAAAATTCTATTTCCCTAACACTTGAAAACAATGCATTTACCAGAAAATGCTAAATAAGTGCTAGGTAATTTCAAATGCCTGATATGGAAAATTGATATTTAAGGAAAATAGTTTAGGACCAGTTAACTATTCACTCCTGTAAGTCAGAAGATTTCCTTTCTTTCTTTTAAGCAGGAAATATTTTAAAGTAAATAGAATCCTAATATATAAAGCATACAAAGGCAATTCTGTATGAGTGTAAATATATTAGTATTAATATACAAAGCTATAAACCTTACAATCAGTTTAGAATTGGTGTTTTATATAATAGTCTAGCTATTATTTATTAAGACCTCATCCAATTTATTTGCTTTATCTTCATTACATATTATATGAAAATTCTAATATGTACAAATAAATAGTTACAGAGTACTGGTGACACAATTTGGGGGTGCTCTATCTCTGAGCTACATCCCCTGCCCTTCTTGTCTTATTTTTGAGACAAGGTCTCTCTAAGTTTCTGAGGCTGGCCTCAAACTTGCAATCCTCCTGCCTCAGCCTTTGAAGTCACCAGGAACACAGAGCATATGTATTTTTTGAGCACTTAAATTTAACAAGTATATCAGGATTCTCTTCAAGAAAGATGATCCTTTTTTAAAGAAACTTTTTAAAAATAGTAAAAAATTTTGCTTTAAAGTGGAAACATTCAGATTCCAGGTATGATGGAGAAGTACTCTGTACTGTCTCCCACAGAATAGAGTTATAGATTCTGTGCAGACCAAATGGAGCAGCCATTTGGTGACTCAAAAGTAAGTACCAGGAGATGGACTGAAGAACAGAATTACCACCAAACAAGTGGTAAGATGAGGTTAATTTTCTATTTTCTATGACTACAAATTTATTTTACTACTGTACTCCTGGTTTGATTTTAACACACAGCAAAAAAATGAGCCCTCAGTTGCAGAGAGACAAAGCTTCCAGAGAAGGGTTTTTTTGTTTTTGTTTTGTTTTGTTTTTTTTTTTTTAAGTTCTAGCTCAAGGAAAGGGAAAGGGAATGCATAATACTTAGAGATAATGTGGGAACCTCCCATGTTTTACTTTACTTTTGTCCATTCTCCTAACCCCTGGACCTCAGGCAATCCTGCAATGGCAGTAGTGGCAACAGCAGTGAAAACAGAGACAATGGGAGCCAACAAAGGCCAAGGTCTTAGAATGAGGACCTTCCTATGGGCTCCATGGAACTTGCAGTTTCAAAACACTGCAACCAAATCTCATTGCTCTTTTCCTCTCTCTGTCCCCTTACAACCTGGCCCTAAAGATAGGCTCAGTTGTATAAGTGAACAGGATATTAGGAAAACTAAACTCATAGCTTTCTGGCCAAAAGGACCAAAAAGAGCCTTCCTATGGAAATTGTCAAGGAGATGATGAAAGGTAAACTTGGGGATGACAACATAAAACTGCTTGGGAACTACAGGTATCTAGTCTACAAAAGAATAATTCCTAGAAATCTACATATGCCAATTCCTGAGCCCTATCGGTAGACAGTAGAAATCCCTGGACTTTGTTAGGTACAGAAACATGAGTTTTAACAAGGTCCCTGGATAATTATGGCCCAGATAGTCTTTGACAGATTGAAGCAAAAACATTCCCATAAAACTTTTAGATTTGTCTTTCAGAACTAGTGTTCAAAAAGCAATGATACAGGAATAGCAGCTCTATTCACAATAGCTAAACTATGGAACCAACCTAGGTACCCTTCAATAGATGAATGGATAAAGAAAATGTGGTACATATACACAATGGAAAATTACTCAGCCATAAAGAATGAAATTATGACATTTGCCGGTAAATGGATGGAAGTGGAGGCTATCATGCTAAGTAAAATAAGCCAATCCTAAAAAGTCAGAGGCCGAATGTTCTCTTGGATATGCAGATGCTGACTCACAATAGGTGGGGTGGGGAGAGTGAAGGTTCACCGAATTAGACAGAGAGAAATGGGGGAATGAAGGGGGTATGGGAAGAGTAAAACAGGAGAATGAATTGAACATAACTTTCCTGTGATCATATATGAATACATGACCAAGGTAACTCCACATCACGTACAACCACAAGAATGGGAAGTTATATCCCATGTATATATGATATGTCAAAATACATTTTACTGTCATGTATAGCTAACTAAAAAGAACAACAATAAAATAAAAGCAATGAGACAAGAAACCAAACTCAACATGTTATGGACAAGTAAGGTAAGTAGCCCAACAGGACACAGTCAGAACTTCTTAACAGTATCACTGGAATAAGGATAAGCACCAAGCACAAAAGACATTTAACATGAGAGTTTTCTGAGAGAGAAAAGGTGACTTCAGATTATTCTCAAAAGAAGCAAAATGAAACACACAAGATAGGACTTCTGACATAGAGGAATAAGAAGTAGTGGACCTCTCCCTAGCAGTACAGTAATTCACTTGGTGAAATTACTTTGAAAACACATTGCAAATTTCTAGAAAATATTATAAGGTCATACAGCAAATGATGAAACATTCATTCAAAAAACCTACTCAAGTTCAGTAAGAAGAGTGAGCCCAGAGCATTTGAGCACAGGTCACTCTATTAACCTATCACCATCACCAAACTGTATAGCTCCATGTTATAAAAATGTTAACCTAAACACTCCATCCTAGGCAGATGTGACCAAAATAATGGGAGTTTCCTCTTCACCAACTTTACCTTCCCACTCTTAGGTCTATGCTTTTGCCTCACTAGGGGCAGCCTGTTGTGTTTCTAACTCCCCTTAGCCTATACTGCACAGAAGCTATAGTCCAGGCAGACATAGTAGAGCAGACACAGTTACAGCAGGCTAAGAAATGTGGGTTTCTGTTGTACCAGCTATAGCTTGCTTATAGGTGAAAGGATCCACTCCAGAAGGAGCAAGCCAGAAGGTTTTACCACCACCAAGACTTCTGTGTTCATGCTTAGAAGTGTTACTCAGAAAACAGATCCCATCTCCCAGGTTTAGTGCAATGACAAAAAATTCCAGTGGATGGAAATCCATATGCAGCAAATTGAAACTAAACCCCTATCTCTCACCATGCACAAAATTCAACTCAAAGTGGATCAAGGGCCTGGGAATCAGAACAGAGACCCAACGCCTAATAGAAGAAAAAATAGGCCCAAATCTTCATCATGT
>CM053407.1:87247498-87351381 GCA_028644305.1 Xerus rutilus | reverse complement strand
AAAGATTTTCAAGCCACAAATGAGAAACATATATGGTCCATTGGATAAGTAGGCACACAAAATTCTATTCCTTGAGGTTCCCAATCTTTTCCTTGTTGTTTTTTTTTTTTTCTTTCCCTGGATGGACATACCCTTTTTCACTTCATCAAAGCCTTCCTTCCTGCGCCACGTTCCAGGCTTTGTACTTCACCCAAAGTAATTTTCAGTCAAATGAGCAGCTGTGCTGGCACAGCGCACATAGAGAGCTGAGCCACTGCACTAGCGCTGCATTCCCACATTTGAACACAAGCGGCCAGTTCCTTGTACCCGGGGCCAAGAAACTGCAGCTCATCAGAGTGAAAGTTCCCTTGGACACCTCAAACGGAAATCAAACTAAAAAAATAAAAATAAAAAATAAAAAAAACTTTTATGGAAAATGAAAAATAAAAGGGTTTTCAGTAATCAAAAATAATGAAGGGTTGAGAACTCTTGACAGTCTGTAGATACATTTCCATAAAAGGGTAGTAGATTGTGACTTGAAGTTAATGATCCCCATCCTTGTAGCAGCACTAGATGTACCCCTTTTCACTAACAAAGTAGGTAAAAGAAGGTGTTTTTAATAAAAATATGACCATCAAGGGCACCATTATAATGAGAGGCACCACCATGCATTGAGCATTTAGCATTTGTCAATCCCTGTACTGTTCCCTTAATTAACATCTCATTTAACACTTTCAACATTATAGAGATAAGATTCTATTATACCATATTACAGTTAAGAAAACTAAAGCCTTCAGTTTATAAAACTGTCCACCAATTTTGATCCTTAACCTTCATCTTAACCCAAACCCTAACCATCAGTCCCCAGAGATCACCACGAGAAATTCAACTAGCACTAAAGGCTATTCTCATTAGTGCTACTCCTGGGTACAGAAACCATCTGATCATTTGGAAAACCTACACTTTCCACAGTTAACCAGCTTATTCATTTGCTTATTTACATATACATGAACATTTATTGTGTGCCTACTATTGAAGTAAATTTTGAGTTTATTTTTCAGAAAGGCATAGAATACTAAATTCATGGTAAATTCTTACTAATTTACCTGGAATCTAGTAAATATAATAAAAGTTTATTGAATAAATGAAAGAATTTTCTAAGTTGTCATTTATAGATATCATCTTAAGGTGTTTTTGAATAATATTCATATAAGTTTTTTTTTCATTTTTTTCACATTACACAATACAAAATTTTATGGAAGTCTTTTTGAAAAGGGACAAACACTTCCAAGCATAAGGGAAAGGTGATAACCTAAATCTTGTATAAAACATAATTAGAATACTTAAAATTTCCATAGTAATCTTTGTTTATTTTTAAAATGTAATAGTAGTACATTACTCTCTAGTTTTTCTAAAAATCCAGATAAATTGCATACATATATTTTGGTACTTAAATTATAAGTGAAGAATGAAATTATGTATGAAGGAGGACAACACTACCCAATTAGGTTCCAATTATCAATAACCATCATAGTATGATTAAGTATATTTTGGTTTAGAACTGCAACAATTAGAATCCACTTTTTGGTGAGGTTAAGAGGTCAGTTTAGAAACTTTGAGGGCAGCATGGAAATCTGGTATCCTGACTTACATAATATCAATCTTATCCATTTGGTAAGTAGACTAGGCACTAAAAATATGACACTTTGACAGAGACCAAAAATAGATATTTTCCAAGTCCAAAACAGTTGAGATATAAAGATAACAACCAAATTTATTAAATTTCTCTTGTATTAACCAAGCTGAATTAAAAGGGAAAATCAGGTATAAAAATCCTAATTAGCCTATATCCACTCTGAACCAGCCTATAATTATGTGAACAATTTAAAAATAATAATACTTTACATTTTTGTATACCAAAGCCTAAAAAAAAAAAAACAGATAATTGGAATATACCTACTGACATTTAAGAATAACTCTTTGCTTTTCTGTGTTTATCCCTGATAAAACACAGATGTAACAACAGAAATGCCAATGGAAAAAACTCTCCAAACATATCTCTAGTGAAATATGACCTCAAATTGAGACAAATATGAAGTCCTACACATCTCTTATATACCACAGCTTAAAACGAGATGACTGGTTCTCAAAGTTTTGAAGTAAAGAAACCAGGTCCTTGGCCTATATTCAAGTGTGTAGACCAAGGAATTACCAGGCATTAATTACTGAATTTTGAGGTCAAAAATTCCTTTCAGATGAAGTTACACAGTCTATACCAGGTGGGCCCCCTTATCTCCAATCCATACTGACCATTGTTTTATTGTGAATAAAACTCTCCATGTGGAAGAAAAAAATAGCACAAAGCAAACTTTCTGAATTCATTCACCTTTTTTTGCCAGTAAATATTGAAATTACTGAATTAAATATACTCTAGTTTTCTTTCAAGCATTTATGCAAGAAAAATGATCTCTTTACTAATGTTAAAGAGATCAGTTTCCCAATAAAGATCTTCTTCCTCAAAAAATTGATATTCCATTTACAGTAATTCATTTCAAACAAAAACCTGCTACTACATAAAGTACCAACAGAAAAAATTCCTATAATTTTAAAAATGTTAGAAACTGACAAGATATGTGAAAAATCATAATGAAATATTCACAGAAAAATGGAAGTTCTCTGCATTTTGAGGTTAATATGTAAATCTGAGATATGGTAAATTGCTTGTAGTTCTACTGGTTAAGTAACAGAGTCAAAATTTAATTTTTTGGTATCTAAAAGTAATCCATTTGACCAATGTTATAAAAAATATTTTTTGGGGGATGACCCTTTCTGGGCCCCAAGAAGGAGCCTATTAAACAATGCATAGAACAAATCTCTATTAAAGTATAATTCTTTCCTCACAAATAACATACACTAGTCAAAGCACATGAAAACTAATTTGCAAAACTAAATATGACTTGCTTGGTATATTTTGACAGCCATGCAGTGATTAGCAGTGGGCTATAACTGTGAAATTTCTCATATTTCTTTCTACAAAGAAAGATCTCTGAGAGCCTGATTCCAACTTCTCAATTGTCTATGTTTCTGATTTTCAGGAAAAATAAAAGCTCTCTCCTTGAAAATTTTATAGAGTGGCTGATGATGAAATATGTTACAGCTGATAGACACGGAAGTATGACTGTAGACAGCCAGTTCCAAATTCTGATTTTTTTTTTATATCAAACCCACAAACAATTTGAAAATAACAGTGAAACATCATATTATGGGACTTAAGATCAATGACTAATGTACCTTAATATAAATCAATCTGGATAGCAAAGAGAAGCAACCAAAGACTTCATAAAACAAACCTGGGGTTCCGTAAACACACCCTTCATGTTGTTGATTGGGCCATATGGGACCCCACTGCCTTCAAAGAGATCTAACCACTTAGTGGTCATTTCTTCTTCAAACCTAAGAACAGACAAAGAAAAAGATGCTTTTTTTTTTTTGCAATCTAAAGGATGCAACCCAACCTCTTTCCTCATATGGCTGTTTTTCACAGTAACCAATAATGACAAATATGTGTTCCTTAGGCTTTCTTTAAGCCAAGTTTAGAGAGAAAATTATATACATGAAATGACTTGAGTGGCCACCTAAGTTTCAAAAATCCACCATTAGATATGTTATTCCTCTTAATTTTACCCCTGTATTTTTTGACAGAGTCCCTTAGAAAAGAAAGATTGTGTGGTAGATAACATTAGTCTCAGGTTTTAAAAATCCACCATTAGATAAGTTATTCCTCTTAATTTTACCCTTATATTTTTTGACAGAGTCCCTTAGAAAAGAAAGATTGTGTGGAAGATAATATTGAGTCCCAAATGTGGTGTTGAGTAATTTTCAAATATAATAATAATATCATTTTAATTTGAGCATGATGTTAGTACAAATTTTTTTTTTAAAGTCTCAAGTATAGTATACCAGATTAGGGAGATACTGATAAACAAAAGTATTCCTAAAAACAAAAAATAAACTAACATAGCTGTTTTAAAAGAAAGCTATGTTTAAAGTACATAAGAATTAAAGGCCACAATCATTGGCCTACAAATAGTCTTAACTGTTGGTTTATTTGCACTGTGATTTATGAATTAAAACTATAGACATGCGAAGATTGGTGTTTCAGATTAGCCAACAAAACTCAAATGCATCCATGTTCTTTAACTCTTTTTTATTTCTTCTATAATTTAAAAATGAACCTCACAGACAGGTAAATATATGTTTTTCTTTATTTTATCTATTAGGTCTTAAGGAAAGGGAAGCTAATTCATTAATGAGATTTACTGGTTTTTACCTCTTCTCTGTTAAGGCCATAAACACAAAGATAAATTCTTGGATTCTAGGGACAATATAATACAATCATAATTTCAAATATATAAGGAATGTCAGAATTGCTTATTGTTAAAATATCAAACCACTTTTAGTTCATTAACAATCTAGGTGACCAAAGAGATTTTTAAAAGCACTAAATAGATTATTGCCAGCAAGTAAAAGGTTCCCCCAAAATGAAAAGACTAGCAAAACTATGGCTGAAATATTTCATATGCATGGATTTCTGTTTCTCTTGTACATATAGCCAGACTTGGCCTCAGATCGGCAGATTCCGTAGGAAATTAGAAAAAGATACTTCTTTCATCTTTTTAAAAAATGTGCAAAAACAGTATCAGTACTTGGAGGACACTTCTATGATTGCCATCACTGATAAATAAATAATAGATAAAAATTTAAAAACCAAGAACTAACAGGAAAAATGAAATTAATGTATTCTCTAAAAGACTACTCTATGAACAATGTTTGATCATATAATTTTTACATAACATAATAAAAAGTTTTTAGTGAAGATACTATTATGTTTCACTAGGAATTAATTTTATCCACATATTTACATAATTAGTAACTTCCATATACACCAAGAATTGATTCTTGCCTTTTAGTACAATGCCTTTCTTTTTCTCTCCAATTAGAATGAATAAAGAATTCCCGTTATACATTTTAAGTTCAGCCCAATAATGTTAACTATTCCTATTTGGTACACAATGAAGTTCTTCATTTCTAAATATTTAAAAAATTAATTCATGGGAACATCATGATTCAGGTTCAGTGTCTTGCTTCTAATCAATTCTTCACAATAGTAAGTACTTCTTTCAAGGACTGTTAAAGTCATCTCCTGGCCAAGATTTCCTAAAATATATATAGACATATATCATCAGAATGATATATGCTGAAAGAACGAAAAAGAATTACTTTGAACCTGGAGCCTTTTCAATCAGGGTGTCAATTTTTTTTTCATAAATGGAGTGTTATAATGGTTAGTCCGATAAATTTTCAAGACAAGTAAATTTATCACCACTGGACTCACCCAAGTGGCCTGAAAGATCTGCAGAGAAAATGCATGTCAATATCCAAACAGACCCATGGCTGCAGGCTAGCCAACAGAAAACTCCAGGGAATAGTTGAAGTTTTAGTATTTATATAAGCTTTTCACCACTGGGCAAAAGAGAGGGATTTATTTCATGTTATGGAAAACAATAGATGCACTTTGGAAATGAGACTGAGGGAAGAGGCAGCGTCTGGATCTGCAGTTGTGACCACTGTTTGCATCTCTGCGTGGGTGTGGGTGTGGAAAGGTTTTTTAATGCCATAAACTCAATCAATCAGAGACGGAACATGCTGCATTCCGCTGCTCCCAGAGGACAGATCCATCATTTTCTTCTGAAAATCTATCTCTTGATCTAAATCTGATGTGGAATCCTTTCCTTTATCTATGCAAAAAAAGCTGTAAGCACATGTTTTTATTAACCACAAAAATTCTGATGGGGAGGGGGTGAAGGGAGGAAAGAGAGAGAGAAAGAGAGAGAAAGAGAGAGAGAGAGCGCAAGCAGATCTAAACCACTCAAGGCAATAGAATCCTGCAGATAAGAAAGAAAGGGTGTCCTTAGATTCAGCTCAGCAAACTTCAAAGGAAGGGCTTCTTCTAGGAAGTTATGTGGAGCTTCATAATCCAGACTTAATTGTGAATTTATTAAATCAATGCACATAGGCAATTCTCAAACTTTGTTGAATTCACTTAATGCCAGAAATGGATATTATTAATCAGATAGCATCATTTAGGTATATGAAGTACTGTTGAATAAAGATACACTGTAGTTTACACTTCCTCATTTCAGAATTTCACTTTTTAAATTTTTATTAGAGCATTATAGTTAAACATTGTAATTGGATTCATCCCAAAAAACTCCTAAATGCATGGAAATCAATTTCAGTTCATGATCTCCCGTTTTCCCTCCAGTCCTCCCCCTGCTCTCCCATTCTCCTTTCTCTACCTACTAAGCTTTCTTTTGCTAGTATATTTATATCTGATTGGTTCTTTATATTATCCTATCCTTCCTTCCTCCTTTCCTTTATTTTACTCTATCTTTAGTATATGAGAGATAACACAGAAGTCAAATCCAAGACCAAAGAGAAACTACTAGTAAGGAAGTGATATACTCATTTGACAATAGGAAACTCAGGTTCAGCAAAATCAACTTGCTCAAGAGCTTTTAAGGTCAGGGTTGTATCTGAAGAGGAAACTGCTGAACTCCAAAGTCGCTTTCTAGTACAAAATGATTGTACCAGAATACATGCAGATGCATAGCTTCACATATCACATGCATTATGTATGATCACTGATTTTTTAAAATGGATAGCGGAGGTGAAACTGTTCCTCTTTTCCACTAATTTGCTTCTTTACTTACATCTTATCTATACAAGATAGATATGTATATTCCTTTACATTAATATTTACTCAATCTTTTTTTTTTTTTTGTGGTACTGGAGATTGAACTCAGGGGCACGCGACCACTGAGCCACATCCCCAGCCCTATTTTGTGTTTTATGTAGAGACAGGGTCTCACTGAGTTGCTCGCTTAGCGCCTCGCCATTGCTGAGGCTGGCTTTGAACTCGCGATTCTCCTGTCTCAGCCTCCCAAAGTGCTAGGATTACAGGCTTGAGCCACCGCGCCCGGCTTTTACTCAATCTTTATGCTTTTAGTAAGAATTTGTTTTGTGCAGCCGTGAAGATCAAAACAATAAAAAGGCAGTTCCTGTGTTCAGAGATTATATAGTCTAATGGAGAACACAGCTATGGAAACAGATGAATTACAATTCAGGATGCTAAGACAAAGATATGAACAAACAACTTACAGTTGAAGCACCAAAGAGGGAGACTTGCACTGGGCCTGAGAAGGCAGGAAAAAGTCCAAGAACAAGGTGACATTTGAGCCAAGTGTTGAAGGACAAGTTAGAATTTACCATGTGAAAGATGGGAGGGAGGATTTCCAGGAAGAAAGAGCAATGTATACAAAGATCCAATCTGGGAAGAATCTGAAATCTCCTGTGTCATGAGTGGGAGAAGATGAAATAAGAGAGGAAGGTTAGTTTCAGAGTGTAAAGCATCTTGTCTGCTATGCTAGGGATATTGGATTTTCACTGTCAGTGAGGTCTTTAAGCAGGAGATTGACATACTATGCATTGATACAGAGAACAGACCCGTGCAGATGAAACTAGAGATAAGGAAACTTCACAGTTGACAACATACGCATCTCAAATCTATTCTCCATATTATTGTCAGTAATAAATAAGTTCCACTTGAAAAAGTTTTCTTGATATATCTGACTCTTTTAGTTACTATCCTATTTATCCTATTTATCTGAGCCTCTGAAATCTGGCTTGGTAGCCAGTACTTTTTCTCACCCAGTCTTCAATGGTCTCCATTGATCACTTGTCAAATCCAATATTCCTTTCAGAGTCTTTGTCCTTCCTTCCTACATACTATTTGATGCTGTTGACTATCCTACCTTTAGCTCTTGTGACACTCACTACACTTTTTAAATTCGTTCATACCTCTTTGATAATTTCTATTTCTTATATTAATTCTTTCACCAGTCCCAAGATTACTTATTTTCTTTTACTCACTGCTATGATTTGGATACGTATCCCCCAAAAGCCCAGGTATTTAAAATGTGCTTACTAACCTGTGGCACAACTGAGAGTTGTTAGAACTTTAAAGAGGTGGGGCCCAGTGAGAGAGATTTAGGTCACTAGGGGTTTGGCTTTCCTTGAGAGAGACTCTCTCTCTGCTGCTCGGCCATCATGAGCTGAGCAGCTTCCTTCACCACACTTCTGTCAAGATATACTGTACTCCCATAGGTCCAAAAGCAACAGTGCTAACTGACTGGACTGGAACCTCTGAAACCATGAGCCAGAATATCCCAGGTATTTTGTCATAGTAACGCGAAGCTGAGTAACACACTCAACTAAATTACCCTGATATCCCTATGCAGAAAACTCCCAAATCCATATTTTAGCCTTGGCCTTTCTTTCCCAATTCCCTTTTTTTTTTAGTTACATAGGGTAATTCCACCCATATGCACTATTATCCCCATTAATACAGCATGCCCATGATGACTTTATAATTTCCATTTCACCACAAATCTAGAATTCTTCCCTTTGTATGTTTGACTAAATCTGGAACTCCTTCCTTTCCATCATTTCTTATGACACACATAATCATCCTGTGGAATCAACTTTTCAAAGGTTCAGCATTACTTCCCCATTCCCATGGTAACTATCACAGTTATAGACTTTGGTGCTTCACACTTAGATAGAGGTAAGAAATGATTTAAAGTTTATTGCCTCCAATCTGCCTCCTTCAAATAAGTCACCAATTACAGGTATATTTCAAATCTAATCAACTATCTCCTTCCTAGGATCACTACCCTCTCTCACACTAAAGGAACATATTGTTAATTGACTATTATATCCTTAAAACTTAGAAAGTAGTTGGCACTATCCACTGAATGAATGGATATATGAGTATTTGGGAAGAAAAAGAGGTTTTCAATCACATTACCCTAAATTAGCATGATGAACTTTCCTCCTAAAACTTCAGAGTCTAAGTTTTATAAGAAACTAAGGTTGGCAGAAGGAAGACAATTTGAGGCCTTCAGTTTAAATGGAATGTCACAGCATCTTCTCTTCTTCCTTCTTTTTCTAAACTGTTCCCTAAATTCTGGATAGCAATCTTTCTTGGGGAAAATAAATTTCCAGTTCCCCATAACTTACAAATGCTTAGAACATGATGTTTCAATTTAGGGACTATCTGTGCTATCCAGAGAATCATAAGATCTCAGGAATTCAAAGGGCCTTTAAAATCCATTGTTTCCTATGAGCCTACAAAATCATCATCTTATGTATATTGACAATAAGTTTATTTATTAATAGGGAACTCATTGGCAGTCAGGTTTATTGGAATTATTCAAACACAGGAAGAATGCTTTAAAGGAAAAGACATGAGTTTTGAATAGAGTTGTATTTGAATAATCCCAGCTTTGCCAATACCTCCTATCCATATGATCTCCATTAAAATATAAATTAATAACACTAGTAATTTTTCAAATAAATGTGATCATTTATGAATATATAACCTTACCAAGTATAAGGTTCTGTGCAATTGGTCTTCAAGAATTCACACATAAGCAATTTACACACATTATGTCAATTAATCCTCACGACAATTCTATGAGAGAGGTACTCATTATACTATCTTTTTTAGAGATAAGTAAATTGAGGTTTAGAGAACTTAAGTAACTTTTAAATTTAGAGAAGCATTATGTAGCAAAGCAGAAATTCTATCCTGGATCCAAAGCCCACATGTTAACTGTCACCATATACTGCTTGACTTCTGGCAATGATGTCCAGGACAACAGACCAAGCAAAGCTATGTGAGCAGTGTGCAGCCGAGGACCAGGGGGATAAAAAAGACAGCACTTGAAGTCTAACGTCTTAACATCCCATGAATTCAGAACCATTTATATGCAGAGTTCCACAAGAAAACTTTGCATCTATTGCTTCTAATCCTCATAATTCTATAATGTGAGTAATATGATCCTCATATTCAAGGAAACAAAGGCACAGAAAGGTTTTAAAAGGCAGTTTATGGATAAGAAGGCTCAAATCTAACAGCTGGTGGGGCTCTGAACTGGTTTTCCTTAGGCTCTTTCATTAGGGTAGACACACAGATGTCAACAACAACCCCATCAAACCCTAACACATGATGCCACCCTTAGACCATTGACAGTCAAGTTACTATGTTTCCCACAGGGTTGGGGGTAGGAGAGGGGAACAGAGGGAAACTACTGGGTGAGTTGTCTGGATTCCATCCATTCCTGACTTCTTTCCAGCCGACCATTGTTGAAACCTGTGATTCTATAATGCCTCACAACATTGGCAATGCTTTTCTAGACCAATTCTTTCAAGATTCTACGAGAAAGGATAAATTATTCCTATTCTGAAGATGAAAAATTAAAGTATGGGATTCATATTCAAGTCTGCATTCTAAACTCAGAGCTCATCTCACTACACAGTTATCATATATAGAAGAAAATCAGTCAATAAAATGTATTGAGAAGTATGCCTTTTAATCATAACCTTACCTAGTTTTGTGATGTTGTGAGTTGTTTAACTTCTCTGAGCTCGTTTTCCCTGTTCTAGTGCAATTATAATAGTTGCAAGTTGCTTAGCACAGCACGTAATAAGTACCCAGTAAACAGCCTTTACTTACAACAAAAATAAATACAACAATAAAATAGTATGTCAATAACTGCAAGTCTAAGATAAAAATTTTAATAATTTATATATCAGTCATGTTTATTACTGATCATCTCAAATATTTCAGGGTTATAAGTCTAAACTTCTGGGACATCTAAAATATACATGTGTGTTTATTTGTTGTTTACTGCTGTCATTTGTTTGTTTTTTCTATAAAACATCTGTTTGTACTGAAGCATCCAGTGGTTTGGTGATGTCCAGTGTCAGGAATCCCACTTGGTCTTCATTACCCTTGGAGTTCCATTGTAGGGAGTGATGCAGAGAGCTCAAGCTGGGCAGGAAGTAATAAATCAGGCACATTTTACCAGGCCAACAAACAGGACAGTTTTGAAACAATTTAAAGAGATGCCAGTGTCAATATAGCTTGTGGAGAGGCCAAACAGTTTGAAGACATCTTAAAATCTCCTCCTAACAGTTGAGACAAAGGCCAAAGCATAAATCCTACAAATGAAGAGTGAACATGCCTGCTGGGCTCCATGCTGAAGCCTGAGGCTCTCTTTCCTAAGAGGGTGTGTGCCCCTGGACAAAATCTGATGGCTTCAGAAATCAACCACAGCACTTCGCAGCAAATGAAATGTTTCTTTTTCTTTATCTCCTTCAAGAGTTTGTGAAGGCCTCAAAGATACTTTTTCTATGGTTTTCAGAGTTCTCTTGACCAAAGGCTAGGGCAAGGTTTGTGACAAAAGTAAAATTATATCCCTCTTGATTTCATGCATTTTTCCTCACTTGTGCGTCAGAAGAACTATTTCAAAGATTATATATACAGATTCTGATAAGATTCAAATTCTCTGAAATTTCTCAATCATTCCCTACATGAATATTCAGGGCTTTAGAAATATAAATTTCACAGAGGTTTTATCTCATGAAAATCCAAACATAACATACTAATATATAAAATATGACTTTATGTTACAAAAGTATTCTTCAGTCAACAGTGATTTATGTTATTTTACATATGAATCAATTTGAAAACATTCAATTTTCATGTTTTTATTCACACATTAATAAAATAATACTTATCTTGTTGCTATACTCTATGGTAGAATTGAGGATTTGTCAAAGGCAGTTTTTGGAAAATAAGTTTTGATATTTGAATATCCAAAATTCAAAACTCATAATCCTTTTACATCTGCCTTCATCATTCCCTTACACAAATACCTACAACTGTGGATTCCCCTCTTAGACCTTCAGGGTAGCTTTTCCAGGGAAGTACAGAGAAATAGCTTTTAATATTCCACCTTGCTATTAGAAGATGAGGCCCAGAAAAGTGTGGCATTGAGCTTCAAGTAGTTTTGTGGCAAAATCTGAAAGTTAAATAAATATTTTGCAGAGATTTACAAAAGTAATTGAGAATTGCAAAAGATGATAGCACCAGAAGAACTGAATATAAAACTTTGAAAACAAAACGTTGGGGGTGAGAATCTATTTTGAAATCAAAGCAAAGTTTCTCAAGGATTTTTAAAAGAAATTTCACAAGGAATACCATCCACTACAGTTAGTTTTTAAATTATTAAATTTTATTTTCCTTTTACCATGGTTAAATGTATCAAATATACCAAAAAGTTTAGGAATAGAAAATAAAATAACAGATACATGTGTCCCTTAACCCTCCATATTGTAAAAATATGTTAACATCTTAGCATATTTGCTTCACATTGTTAAAAAGATAAAATGTTAAAAACTCAGGTGAAACCTCCTTTGTACTTTTTCTGGATCTTAGCTCCTTTTTCTACACAGTAGTAACAATCATCTTAAGGTTTGTGCGCATCTTTGTTCACATTATTGCATCTGTATTACAGAGGCATTTATCTGCTAGACAAATCCATAAGCAATATAAGTTTCATACTATGTGTTTGTACATATTATACTCCAACATTTTAATTTCAAGATCTACCCATATTTATAAATATAGATGTGGCTCATTCATTTGGCCCACAAGACACATTCTCATGTGGATATGCCACATTTATCTTTTTTTTTTTTGGTACTGGAGATTGAATTCAGGGGTACTTGACCACTGAGCGACATCCCCAGCCCTATTTTGTGTTTTATGTAGAGACAGGGTCTCACTGAGTTGCTTAGTGCCTCGCTGTTGCTGAGGTTGGCTTTGAACTCGCAATTCTCCTGTCTCAGCCTCCCTAAGTGCTGGGATTACAGGCTTGCACCACCACATCCGGCTCCACATTTATCTTTTCTGCTACTAATAATCCATTGTCTTCAATTTCTTACTGCTACATACAAAACTTCAATGGGACCTTAAACATGTCACTGTTCATTTGACATTGATTTCTTAGGGCAAATACAGAAAAGTGGAACTGCCAAGTCATAAAGTAAACACATCTTCAACTATATTACATTTTGTTAAATTGCCCTCTCGAGCAGTTGATGCCAATAGCTACTTCTACCACACTCCATATTCTCACCAACTTTATTATTGTTAGACTTAAAGCTTTGTCAATCTGACAGAAATGGTATGGTATCTCACACATATTTTAAGTTCTATTTCCTACAACTGGAAAAATTTCATCATTTCATAGTTTAGGGGCCATTAGATGTTGGGGATTACTCTTCACATCTTTTGTTCATTTTTCATTTGGACTGTTTGTCTTTTCTTATTGACTTACAGGAATTTTTGCATAGTCTAGATCTAAATCCTACATCAATTATAGGCATTTCAAATTTTTTCTCCTATACTACAGCCTGTCACTCGACTTTACCTTATTTTTTCATATAAGAAGATATTCATTGTAATGTAGACAAATAACAATTCTTCTCCTTTAATTTTTGCATTTTGTGTTGGTTTAAGAAACACAACCTAGTTCACAAGCTTGTTATGGGGAATTAAATGAATTAATGCTTTCAAGGTATTAAGAACAGTCACGGCAAAAGTAAGTATTATGTAAATGTTAAATAAATAAAATGACACTAGCACTTAGGGGAGGCAAACTGCTGGCAGGGAGAAAGAAGAAATTGGAATGGAAGTTTTAGAAACAAAACTGTGGTATGGGGCTGCATTCCATAAAGGCATTGCCTACAAGGAAATGTCCCTTTAGACAAATGTGAGTAAATCCAAACCAAACCAATGGGACTCCATAAGATTCAGGCTGAGTCTACAATTCAGTAACTATAAACAGGCCTGTGACACTTCTGTAACCCACAGAGAAACAGCTGGAATTTGTTGGTCGGCGTTTCTACCGTAAACAGAATCGCAGATTTAATATTTCCTGTAATTTCCTCAGACCTTATTTCCTCTCAGGAATTTATCTCTATATATTACCGATAAATTATGGTTAAAGTTATCTTTTTTCCCCTTAGCATTCACTAGCTTTCTCCATTTTCTGCATGTCAATTTGCAGGCCACACAAAAGATGGTATAAGAGTCCATCCAGGGAATTTAGTCATGGCCTTTCCTGTCCAGGTCACTCAGGACGTTCTATACAACTTGCTTTTAAACACATGTAGATACTAGGTTGAAAAGCCAATACATCTTAAGACTCACACTAATTGCTAGTACACTAACAATTTCGGTTAATACTATCATTCACAGTTTAAAAAAAAATGTTTTGTACAGATTTTAAATGAACTATGGATCATACTATTATAATGATTTGGCCTGACCTGAATGGTTCTGTCTATGCAAAAGGCCTAAGCAGCATGGCTTCAAACATAATATGGAAAGTTGTCCATGTCCATGTTTTCAAAGTCCAGTGATATCTCATACCAGACACTGCTCATGCTAAAAAATAAGCCTCTTTAGTTGAGACCTCCTTTTGAAGAATTACTACTAAAGCAAAACAGAATTGTAGAAAAGTTATTTAATTATAAATAGGCATCAAAGAAATAATAAAACCAACTATAACTATGACCTTATCACAGAAACAATTTTGCTTATTCTTTAGCATTTTTGTATGAACATATACTAAAAATTTAAAACAAATCACAGTGTTTTGTAACCATTTCAATTTTAGCAATCATATGTACATGTCCAGAAATGTTACCTATTATTTTGCTTTAATAGCTAAAGAGTGTCTGTTATAAAGATCAGTCATAAGTTACTTAAGTAAACTCCTGTTGTTAGATATTTGTTTTATTTTCCTAAGGTTTGTGAATACTGCTACAATAAACATCCTTATAGCTAAATCACTATACATGATCTTGCTTCCTTAGAATTCATTCCAAGAAATGGAAGTCCTTTAAATGTGCATAACTTCAAGACATTATTATTTTAATACATTAAACAAATATTTATTGAGTTACTTCTTGGTGCCAGTCACTGCTTGGGGTTACAGCACTGAATCAAATAAGCAAAAATCATGATCTTCATATAGTTTTCCTAGGGGAGAGATAAATGAGTAAAATATATATTATTTGTGGAACTGCTGTGGAGAAAAATTAAACAGAAAAATAATGCCCTTTCATGAGGTGTTGCACTTTTAATAGGGTAACTAGAAAGGTCTAATTGAGAAGAATAAGTATTAAATTTACAATATAAGTAGCTTCTCTTGCCAAAATTGAGTATTATTTACATCATTTGATTTTATTTTTCTCAATTTGATGGGAAAAAATGCATCTTACTGATTATTAATGGCTTTGGTTATTTCTATATTTTGTTCTGCAAAATGCCTGATTCTACCTTAGCAATTTTCTATCGAGCTTTTCCTTTTTCTTATTAATGTAAAAGGTCTTTTATATTAAGTACATTAAACTAGTTTTGTACTTACTTTTAATTTTAATTTACAGTGGTTTTTAATGTATAGGATTTTTAGAATAATTCTGGTTCTTGAGAAGAGAGATGGTAATAAAACTAGAACATTGCCAAATTTTACATTTGCTTTATCTTACATCACATACACAATAATCTCAGAATAAAAAAATGAGTCCTTCCATGATCTATTATGACTTTAATTTTGACTACGCTGCCCCAGCTCTACCCTATGTTTAATGGCTGTACTATATCACCATGTATCTATATGGTCACTTCATATTATACTCCTTCCTTTAGACTCTCACTTAATTGTGTGTGTGAATGAAGTTCACTACCAATCTTTAGATCACTATCTCTCCATTCACTTTCATGGTCTGAAACTCTAACTCTAATGGATTACCTGATTCCCCATTCACAAATTTTCCTTGATTCCCCAGGAAAAAATTTGAAGAAATAAAATACTCATACACTGAGAATTATAAAACATTGAGGAAGTATATTAAAGAAGACACATAAATAGAAAGACTTCCATTTTTGTTGATTTAAAGAATTACTCTTATTAAAATGTGCATAATAACTAAAATGCAGTACAGATTCAATGAAAACATCAAAATTCCAATGAGATAAAAGAAATACAGAAAGAATTTTCTGTAAATCCTAACATTTATATGGAACTAAAGAAGATCCAGAAAAAAGATAAGAAAAAAGAACAAAACTGGAGGCATCACACTTCCTGACTTCAAAATATATTGCAAAGCTATAATAAGCAAAAGAGTATGGTCATGGCATTATACAGATATATAGACCAATAGAACAGAACAGAGAGCCCAGAATGTAGATACTCACAGGTATACAGTGAACTGTTTTTCAACAAGAGTGCCATGAACACAAAATGGAGAAGAGGCTCTTTAACAAATGGCAAAGAGAAAACTGTATATCCACATGCAAAAGAAATTTGACCCTTATCTCATATAATACTAAAAAACAACTCACAATGGATTAAAGAATAAAGTACATGACATGAAACCATATAACTACTAGAAGAAAACACAGAAAATGATACTTAATAGTAGTATGGGCAATGATTATTTTAATGTGATCCCAAGAACACAAGAACAAAAGCAAAAACAGAAAAATGGGATTACATCAAACCAAAAAGCTTCTGCTAAACCATGGAATGTGTAGACAACCTACAGAACAAGAGAAAATATTTACAAGTTATGTATCTGATAAGAAGTTAACATCCAAACATATAAGGAACTGTACAACTCAATAGCAAAAATAAATAACTAAATGACCCAATTTAAAAAATAGCAATGGAACTGAATAGGCATATTTCAAAAGAAGACATACAAATGACAAACAAGTATTTGAAAAGATTCTCTATATCACTAATCATTGGGGAAATTACATCAACTCACAGTTATAATTGCCATGAGAAAGATGAAAGATAAAAAGTATTAGTAAGGATGTGGAGGAAGAGGTATAAACTGGTAGGGCCATTGTGGAGATCAATATGGAGTTTCCTCAACAATTCAAAATAGAACTACCTTATAATCCAGCAAACCTGTATCTGGTATATATCTAAATAAAATAAATCAGAAGAATAATCTGCCCTCCATTCATCTCAGCACTATTCATAAAAACAGATATGGAAACAACCAACATGTCCATTGATGGATAAAGAAATTTTTAAAATGTGATGTATATGCATATACATATATTAGAATATCATCTAGCCATAAAAAGAAGAAAATCTTGACATTTATAGTATAGATGAATCTGGAGGATATGTTAACTTAAATAAGCCAAACCCAGAAATACAATTACCATGTGAATACTATGTGAATATGTGTGTGTGTGTGTGTGTGTGCGTGCATGCATGCATGTGTGTATGGAATCTAATTAGACTGTATTATGCACATGTAATAAGAATAGATTAGATCAATATTAGGTTAGAATAACCATATATGTGGAATCTAATTAGGGGAGCAGGAAATGGGGAAATGTTGGTCAAGAGGAACAAGGTTCCAGTTATACAAGATGAATAAGTTCTGGAGAGCTAATCAAAAACAATGTGACTATAATTAACAATATCCTGTTTTGTACTTAAACTGTTGTGAAGAGACAAATCGTCAATGTTCTTACCACCAAAACAAAAATGGTGGAAACTGAGGTGATAGATATGTAATTTTTCTTAAATCCTTTAAGCCTTGTTTTCATCATCAATGAAAAAGATATAATAATAATTCTTACCTTGTAAAGATTTTGTGAGAGTTAAATTAAATACGCACAATATAAATGAAACTCATGTCAGGACCTAGCACATGGTAGGAAACACTAAACAAAAATTATTGTTGGGAATGACATTGTGACACTTGTTCCTCTAAAATCTATTTGTCCTGTACTGACACACCTAAAAGACTAATAATTAAGCTAAGATCACTTAAAATACACATTCAATTCTTAGCAATGTATCAAACATAATCTGAAATCAAGTACACAGTAATGAAAAGCAATACATCATAATACACAGGCCTGCAACCCCTCTTTAATTTTTTTGTTTCAAAACCCTGTTTTTAATATGTCTCTACTGAATTTAATTTAAACTTATTAAAAAAAGGAAATTTTCAAATGAGGTATGAAAATCTACTGTTGTACAGCTTTACCCATTTTCTCATCTGGTGCCTTCCATGCATGAATAGCCTTAGGAAAGGGAACATAATTTTGTTACTATACAGAAAGCACTAACATGAAAATGAGAAAAATAAAAAGAGGTATAGATTAGAAAATGTTACTTATGGTTTCAAAGGATTCCAAAGGTGGAATGAATTTTACTGGCAATTTCCTCCAGCCCTGGGAACCCAGAAGAGAGGTCACCCAATCTTCTTTTGCATGTACAGGGCATAAGAAGTGTTCTGTCAGGGAAAACAGTACTTAACAGAAGCTGATCATCTACTTGTGGAAATCTCTAAATAAGGACTCCAGCTTCCCAATCTTTCTGCTCCATCTCCATACTCCCTAACCTCTCCCATACTACTTTCCTTTCCCTGATGAAGATTCTAAGATTCCTTCCTGGTGAGAACTAATGCTGTAAATGTGAGAACACAGCTGTCCATGTTCATCCTGGAATCTACCACTGCAAACTTCCCACTGATCCTTGGTGAGTCCTGAGGAACTTCATGCAATATAACAATCTTTCATAATTTTTAAAGAAGTCATGCCTTTCCACCAAATCCTCTCTTCTATAAGCTAAATATCCCTATATCCTTTACCTATTGTTCAATATGGCATCTATAAAGAATTTATATAATCCACAACCTGCTTATCAATGGAGAAATGATATTTTATTCAAAGGGAAAAGATGAAAGTAAATCATCACAAGGAAACATGCCCTACCTATAATTTTTAAAATGCAAACTCAATATTTTTAAGTATCATAATATGCTGTATTAAGTGGCAAAAAGGAATGAATGTTTACATTTTGCTGCGATGCTACAGATCAATTCAAATTTTCTTGAAAACAATTTGTTGATAAGTAATAACCATGTTTAATTCAGTTTAGCAATTCCATTTGCACAGTGATATTCAAATAAAATGTTTCTAATAGCAATAGAAAATTTTAATTATCCTAAATGCCAACAAAATAGTTAAAACTGCTTAGTATCCCAAGGAATATTTATAACATGTTACTATATGAGCAATTTAAAGTAAATACATAACCAATATAAACAGTACATCATGTACCTAGAAATAAGTAAATGCAAAAATAGAACTCCTAATTTTATGTACATATAATTATATTAATTATGAACGTACATTAACAAAACTCTAAGAACAATTTGCAAATATATAAATAGAAATAATCATTATGTTCTTTTTTATCAACATTTTCAAATCTTTTTTTTTTAAAGAGCAAATGATTAAAGCAGACCATGGCTATTAATAGAGGAGTATACAGGATCGCCGCTAACTGTAAACGCGATAGAGCAGCAAACAAGTTCAACTTGTGTTACACTAGGACAGAGCCTAATATCTACTGCAAGGCACTATATTTCAAGTGCTTCACATAAATTACACATTTAATCATCATGAAAACCCTATAACATAAATACTATTATCGTCCCTACTTTGCAGAAGAGGAATCTTAATCATAGTTTTAAGGGATTAGCCAAAGTCATACAGGTAGCAAGAAAAAGAATTAGAACCCAAGCAGTATGAACTCCAGAATCCATACTCTTCCCATCCTACCCACCTCTGTGCTATACCACCTTAATAATGAGGTGAGTAACAAAAGATGATGGAATGTGTGGGTGGATGGATCCATTGATCAATCATCAATAGATGACTTATTTGTGTTCACTCTCTGCAGAATCTGGAAAAGGAAACTGGCATACTGAGCACCTCTCTGATCTGACACTCTGCTATTTGCTTTCATATTATCTCACTGAATCACAGTAACAACCTTGTAGAGGTGCATTATTGCCCATTTTGGAAGATAATAAAGTGGATTTTGTTAATTTGGCATGGATTCTTGAAAAAGTCATCCTGGTTCTCAAAATAATGCTTAGCAGAGTGGGAGCTTCACATATCTATTTGTTGAATAAAGGATTTTTACATAACTGTTTTGTGTTTAGAAAAGGAAATAATAAGAATTAGTAGCCAATGTGATTTTCTTAAAGCCAAGTAATACCAAACCAAACTCATTTCTATTTTGATTGGATACTAAACAGGCATATGAAAGAAATCCTATGGACAAAATATTCCTGGATTTCCCCAAAGTTACTAACAAGGTCACCCAAAATATCTTTGTGGATAAAATAGAGAAATATAGTCTATATAATGACACCAATATGTGAATGCTAAGGTTGCACTCAGCATTCAAAGAATGCACCCAGAGAGTTGTTTCACTTTGGGGTACTGAGAAGGTTTCTGTTTGTTAACCTAAATGGGGACCTGGATGATATCATGTTGATCAGATTTGTAGATAACAAGAAGCTAGTAGACACAGCAATCAGGTTGATTTAAATAGAGTTGATTTTGTTTTAAGCAGAATGAATTAAAAATGCATTTAAGCCCAGAAATAAGAAAGGCACAGGAGAAACAAGATTTTCCAAGGTTTTGGATGTTTTTGTTTGTTTGTACTCTTTTTTATATATAGGGGGTTTGTGGTTAAGACTTAAGGCAAGTCAACATACCATGTAGCTGCCAAATAGGAGCAAAAACTTAGACTTCATTAGCAGAACTGTTACTCAAAAAAATAAACCACCACCACTCTGTACTGCCACCCTGCCAGTCCCCTATAACAAGGAACACTTCCTAAGTGCTTGTCATATGTCAGGAACTCTACTGTATTCTCTCATTTAATTCTCTGACAACTCTGGAGGTAGGAATTACTGCTACTTTTATTACCCCAATTTACAGATAAAAAATAATCTGAAACAGAAGTTACATAACTTGACTACTATGATGTCTTAGTAGGACAGGACAAGTGTTGAAATCTGAACAGTTTAATTTGAGTTTCAACTTATGTTAACCACAATTCTACTCAGCGTTTTTTGCCCTCTGACAACTACAGAGGATAGAAATGCGCCATCCCATGCCCCCCGAGTCCAACTGCAAGTATAGACAGCTTCCCATCTCAAACGCCTGTGCCTCTTTGCCTATCTCCAGCACCAAGGGAGTTTGGTGGATTGTACCTGTGGGGTCAACCCTCACACTGGGGGATAGGAGCTCATGGATAAATGTCCCAGCATCCTCATCCTCAGGTGTATGTTCCACACAGTTTTCGGTGTCCCCAGATGCCTGAGCCCCAGCTACTTAGAACAATAATCTGGCCATCAATGCATGTTTCTCTGCCTCATGTCTCCCTACCTCCACTGGCTCATTTCTGTTTTTTGGAATCATCTCCCAAATTAATTACCCCTACCCAAGAACCTCCATTGGCTTGGCTTTTAGGCAAACTAAGGTTCTACCCTTTGCTGCTTCTGAGTGATTCTTAAGTTTTCTACTAAATATAATTAATTACTTAATTAAAGTAAAAATTTAAGTAATATATCTTTTTCAGCAGATAGCTCTGGCCTTAATTAAAAATTCTTTGATTAAGTTTTATGAGTTAAACTGGTATTTGGGTAGAGTTAGCATGATTTCTTCCAGGCTACCTACGAAACCCACTATCAGCAGAGAAAGACAGGGAAGAGGAAATAGAGAATAATGGGAGAGGCATATGACATAGGAATTCTGAATTTAATTATTATAACACAAATATAACCTAAGTCTTTGACCATCCCATCAGATACCCATAGACCCCCAGGACCAAATTCTAAAACTAGCTCCCTCTCAAGAATATTTATGAGAAAAGTGATTTCCTAAATTCATTTCTTTTTGGATATGCCCAGAGGGGGCTACAGGCATTTAGAATTATAAATCAAATTGGGCTGCAAACTGAAAAACTATCTCTGGTCTTTGGTTAAACCATGCCACCACTTCTTTTACTCCTACTACTGCATTTGTGATTCACAAATTCAACTCTTATAATTCAGGAACACATGCAAGAGATGATAAAAAGTGCTATTGATAAGTTGGCAATGCTGGTGTGCTACCATAGGATGGAATGAACAATTCAGACTTAAAGTCAGAGTGGGAAAAATAAAGCCTGTTTTAAAAGAATAACAAATGCAATCTTACTTTTCATTTATTACACAGAAAAATAATCATTTTAATCAAATGTCAAATTCAATTGCTATTGTGTGTAGTCATATATTTAGTAAAAATAAGGTAACCAGTGATCACAAAATTATTGACATTTCTAAATTTATGGTTTTTGCATGTGTATGTTGCTTTAAGATGCTTCATATGGTTACTGTTAAAATAAGTATGTAAGTTTTATTGACTAATACAGTAAACAACCACAAAAAGCATGCATAAATTGTTAGTAGATTCTGCTACTTATGGCAGAAGTCACTGGTGGACTGTGCTTCATCAAAACATTCTCTCTCCCACTGAAAAATAAATATTGTAACACACAAATAAGAGCTAGCTTTTTTTCTCTTTTCTTTTTTCTTTTTTTGGCTCTTACCGAATTTATACTTTCCCTCCCATAAATGTCAAAGCAATGAAAATGTACAACTTTCTCAATGAATCTGTAACGGTAAAAACAAGTAAATGAAATAGGACATTATAAATTATAAATGAAAATTTAGCCATTTATCCAGAGCAACATAAAAGTTAGAAAAGTCGCAGATACCTTTGACATTGATATTCACATGAAGTGAAAGCTAAGAACCTGAATTGATGACAGGAGTCATTTCCATAAATAGCATTAATTTCTTACCTTTTTTTGACTTCTGTGTTCCATGCTATTTTGGGCCTTCACTGACCAAAAGCTTGGAAAAAATTGCTGGTATGCTTACTAGTCAGGTCAGAACACAGAGGTTTTTTTTATTTGTAGTTACTTTGAGTATAATGTTGTTTTCTCTTTTAAGAATGAGTTTATATTGCAATGTTGGTGGTTTTATTAATTTTTTTAAAATTTTTGGTTGTAGATAACACAATACGCTTATTTTATTTATTTATTTTTATGTGTGCTGTGGATAGAAGCAAGTGCCTCACACTTGCTAGGCTAGTGCTCTACCACTGAACCACAACCAGAGCCCTTTATTCATTTATTGATTAATAATATGATCATATTAGAACTTTGGAAAGAAGACAGAAATATAAGAATTTGAAAACTAAAATCCCCTATAATGTTATCCAGAGACAACCACAGTTAAAACCTAGTTTCCTTCTTCAGTGCTATTGCATAGCATCGTTGTTAACAACATATAGTCTTCCTTGGTATCAATGGGGAATTGATTCCAGGACCCCCTGAGCATACCAAAAGTCTTGAATGCTCAAGTCACTTATGCAAATGGCATGGTATTTGCAAATAGCTCAGGCACATCTTCCCATATATTTGAAATCACCTCTAGGTTACTTATAATATCTAATATAATGTAAATAGTTATTTGTTTAGGCAGTAATGACTAAACATGATATGGAGGGCCATCTATAGCTTATAAGTTTGCCTTTTTAAGTTAATATTATATAACAAGCAATTCCCATGCAATAAAAAATTCTTGATAAATTTAATTTTTAGTGGATGTACAATATTCCAAAGTATATATTTAGTTCCCAGCATCATGGCAGATGTTTACAGGCCTTACAATACTCATTATTGTTAACAACTCTGCAATGTGCACTTTAAATTGTCTTCATCTTGATTCCTCTAAAGATAATTTCCTAGTACATGAAGAATGAATATTTGGAAATGGAATTATTGAGTCTCTAAGAATGAATGATACCTTAAAGGCTTTATATGCTATTACCCAATTGCTTTCTCCCCAGCAGGGAATGAATCTATATGTCTTAATATGCATTATGTAACACTAATTATTATTTACATTGCATTAGGTAACCACTAAATATTGACTATTATTAAATACTTGAATGATTTAAAAAAAATAAAACATAATTCAGTCATTTTAATTTGCATATATTTAACTTCTGGTAAGACATTCTTTTTATGCATGGATTCAACATTAAGATTTCAGCTTTTGTAAATTATTTCTTCAAGTTAATCTATAAAGATTGTTGTGATTTCTTTTCCTGATCTATTTTAGTGGTCTCTTTGTAAAATAACTACAGTTATTGTAGTTATTGTTGGAAATATTTTTTCCACTTTTCAAAAAAATGTGTACCAGTTGCTTTAACATTAATGCTTTAACATTAGAGTTCCCTAATATATAGTAGGGATTGTCATCTTTAATACTTTGCAATAATTTTTAGTCTATTCTTGAAAATTAACATTGGAATTGGTTAAATACTGAAAATGGCCTCATTGAAATTATGTTTGAAAATTTGTTAAATAATTAACATGAGAAAAATTAACATATCTATAATACTTAGTCTTGCTAGCCAAGAATTATTATAGTTTTGAGGAGATTTTGTCACGTAAGTCCCACACATGTCTTGTTACCATTATCCCTAGGCATTTTGTATTTGTTGCTGCCGCTGTTAATAATGCAAAGAATCTCTCCTTCATTACATTTTTGGATTACATAGGAAAGTACTGTAACCTGTACACTGATATTATATTTGGTCACATGAGAAATTCTATTAATTGCAAATTTTTTAAGAATTACTTTAATATTATATTTAGTATTTTTTCAATACTTTCTTTTTTACTCTAACAAGTATAACTGATTTAAGTGAACAATCTGTACTTGTTAGTACACATTCAGAGACCAACTTTATTCTTTTTTCTCTCTTCTATTTTAGATAATAGTATGCTAAATTATTAAATAACAACTATGTTTCTAGTACTTTCTCTCTGGTTTTCTAATTGTTCTAAATTTCTATGTTTTATAATATATTTCTATATTTTGATATGTTTAAAAATAGCTTGAGATTATCCATTACTCTTACTTATCAAAAACACTGCACATCAGTGGCCACCAATACAGGCCAATCCTAGAGCCACCAAAATCCAGGCCAGCATTTTGAGTTCCCTTTTTTGTTTCCATTCATTAAATTGAACAGAGTACTGAGACTTAAATAAACTCAGACATTCCAATGTCTGGATTTTTCTTTTTCCAAAGTTAGCAAATGAGAAAAGAAAAACAATTCACAAAAGAGGAAAGAAAGATCATTAAGAAAGGAAAATGTAAATTTATAAATTAGAAGATTAAAAGTTGTGTATATATGACTCTCCGTGTGTGTGTGTGAGACAGAGAGAGAGAGAGAGAGAGAGAAGGAGGGAAAGATAATGATACTCATTCTCTTTTCCTAGTCAGGATTATTCTGAATATAAAATGTATAGACAAAAAGGGGGTGGGTAAGCAATTATTTTGTACTATGGAAAAGGCCTTGATAACCAAGAGATTTCAGCTTAAGTCTCACCAATAAGCAGTGTGATATTGGTGAGAACACATTAAACTAGAACTAAGGTAGATAAAGTCTGGTGATCAAAGCAGTGGACAAATTGCCAAACCTCCATGAATTGTCCAGGTGATGATGGCCAGGAGTAGCTGGTCACTAGAGAATGTTCCAGGATGCTGGACAGCTGGTGGAAATCAAGGCTCAGCAGGGATGCCAGCTGTCAGCACTGGATGAGAGGTGGAGTCAGCTCTTACTAGAAACATCAGTTGATGCAAGATCAAAGACCCAAAGAAGGACTATGCAGGAAAGCCAACGCTAAGAGAAGAACAGAACCCAAGCAGAGGGAAGCAAAGTAGTTGCAGAACGGAACTCAGTCTGAGCCACAGGCAGGCAGGAAATTGGGCAGGATGGGAATGAGTCAGGGAGTCTAAGAAGCAAATCAGAGCATCAGGAGACTGAGTCAAATTACAGTTTCTCCATTCGATTCAAAAGTCAAGAGCGAAACAAGGTCAGCCAGAAAAATCTGGAGAGCTGTACCTATAGCCTCCCAGAAGGAAGGCCTTTAGAGAGTTGGCCTGTGGAGTCTCCCACCAGGTTTCAACCTCTCTGGCCCATGATACTGTTAAATGTAAGTTCTTACACTAAGGAAAGGGTTAAATTTCATGACATCCAAAGTTCTATCCAGCTACCCAAACGTTTAGGACTCTAACATTCTATAAATCTAAAAATATACATTAAGTTCCAATGGAGAAATGAGAGTATTAAATGTTTTATCCAGGGAAATAGAGTTTACTGGACTCCCTCCCCCCGCCAACATCCCCTCCCAACACGTACATATAAATATCCCACAACCACCACCTAATTCTTTCTACTAAAAGGCAGTGTGGAATGGTTTATAGCCCTCCTGGAAAAAAAAAATGGTGGGGGTTGGGGGGAGTGGGATGACATTCCATTCCATCCTGACTCACTTAAGGACATCATTTGATTCTCAGTCACAAAGAATTCTCTTAACAGTGTGGAAAGAGTCCTGGTCATGAGGAGTTTGTTTGGAGTTGCAGTGGTTCCCTTTGCATTTTGTGAGCCGAAGGGATGCTTTCCAGAGCCGTGTTCCTTTTACCCTGCAGGCTGATTTTATAGTAACAAAACATAGCCACTTAAATCTCTCTCCAAATAACCAACATTTAGAAAATGTACTACATAAAATATAGACATTTTACAAGGGACCATCTATTAGCTGATAATGGCAGAGCTGCCAAAGAATGCATAAGAAAACAAATGTGACCCTCACCGGACATTAGATCCATTTATCCCAATTAGCCCTGCTGCAGTGGATGCCAGATAAACCTACAATGATATGATTCAAAGCATTATGAGGGGTTGGGAGGAGCTTACAAAACTAAAAATGCAGGTTGAAGATATACATAAATCACATGAAATGCAACCTCATAAGAAACTAATAGAAATCAGGCAGAAGGCTGGCAGGAGATTTTAAAATGTGATCATATGGAATATTAGACCAAAGTTTCAGAGGGAGAAAACAATAAGTGTCTCTATGTATATTAAAAACATGTAGACATGGGAGAATTGATGGTTGCCAGGTTAAGGGAAGGGTGGAATTCATCAGAGTTAAAAGGATCTTCCACAGCCTACCAGTCCTGGGCAAGACAGTCAGGAGAAAGAACTTCATCTCTGGGGCTCCTGATTGCTCATTCATTTCACACTCTTCACCCACCTTAGGCAGCCAGTGCTTTGGTGACTACTGTCTCTACGTTAAAACCCAGTTTGAGGAAAGGACTGGAAAACTTTATTTACACTGAAGTATCAGAATTCATCCTTTAACTCTCCCTGTACCATTTGAAACTTAAAAGTGAACAAAATTTTAAGCCAAAAAATATGATATAAAACCTGAGAATATCTGAAATCAGTAAATTGTGTGTAATGGAATGGTGGTTCCTTCCAGAGCTTATAAATTATAACATGTTGGTAGTCAATAATAAAATCTACTCTGTTCTCTAAGCCAGCCAGATATTCAATGAAAACTTCCAGCAAATAAGTGAAACCCAACTACAAAAATGATCCATATCCCTTTATTATGTAATTTTAAACAGTTCAAATTGTGAAACGCAGGAAAGGGGCAGGAAGATGTGACAATGAAGGAAGGCAGGAAGGAGGAATGAAATGGGGATTTAGGAAAAGAGCAAAGAGGAAAGGGGCAAGAGAAAGCTAATAGAAATTGAATGTGAGAAATTAAATGTAGATTTAATTCCTACAAAAAAATATAAAGAAATGATAGATGTTATTTAATAGAAAAAGTGAAGTCAACTGCTGTTGAGAAGGGCAAATACATTCATTAAAACGTTGAAAAATTTACCCATAAAAACAGTACAGGATTCATGGATATATCCAACTTAAGAGTTCAAAGACTCTGGCTGAAGCTTTTCATAGAGGCTCTTAACGTAGCACACCAACTAAGAGACACACAACAAAAGTGTTTCATTCTTTATGAAGTACAGCCACAAATGCAAGGAATAACTCAAGTGGAGTGTTCTCAAGTTCAAGTTTCAAATCCATTGCCCACACTGAAGAACAAGTGTCTTTTGAAAGGGAATAGAATAATAGGCTCTTAAAATCCACTTTAGGCTAAAAACAAACAAACAAACAAGAAACTGGGCACTATGAATAGCATTCATTAGGAAAGTAGTACAAAGTTAAATGTACCCCTAAGCCTGTGAGCTATTTTTAATTTTTCCAAAAAATGAACTGAAACCATTTATCTACTTAAAACAAGGCCATATGAACCAACTAAAATCTCATGCTTTATTCTTGCTAGAATTAAATCAAATCAGAATAATAATACTACATAGTTATGTAATTCCAATCAGGATTCCTGATTGACAGTTACATTGAACATATTAAATAGATTCGTATAATAATTAGAGTTTGGCAGAAAAAAATCTCTTCAATACCTGAGGTTCATGGATCTAAGAATGATAAGAACTTCAATGATAAAGAAGGAAAGAAAAGAAAAAGAAAAAATTGGGGCGCTTATAATTTACAATTGAGAGCCTCCTCCCATAGTCATAGTGTTGAACACTCAGCACTTACTCAGCACTGTACTAGCTGTTTTCATACTGTTCCATTTGTAAGGCTCACTGTGATGTAGGTATTGTTAAATGCGTCAGATATAGGAGAACCTGAATCTCAGGGAAATCAGAGGACTTTCTCAAGATCACAATCACTGGAAGAGTGGGGTCTCCAATTCAGGCCTTCTGATAGTCTTTGATCACAATACAAACTTCCTTGATGAGTGCATGGTCCTTTCTGGCCACCTCTGTTCTCTTTGCGTTTTGTAGGCCCTGACACTGGAGATCTTCCCTCTTTTCCCTTTGGCCAGTTCTGCTATACTTGGATAACTTCACCCATCATTGATTCATGCACTCACTAACTGAAAGAACATTTATTGAGTGCCAGAAACTCAAACAGACACTAGAAATAAAAATCAAAAAGACATAGTCTCTGCCTTAGGAAATTTACTGTCTTGTCAAGGAGGAAGAGAAATAAGTGACTGATGACAGTTGAGTGCGAAAGATGCTTTGATGTAGCAGCGTAGGAGGGGCTGCCTACAATAGACGAGAGAGGCAGGAAAAGCTTCTGAAAAGTGTGCTTATTTTACAGGACTGATAGGGGCTAGTAAGATGAAGACTCTTCACCATTTTAGTGTAAAGCAAGGAGCATGCAGGAGGACATGGAGGATTAAAAGACCAGGCCACATTATAAGGAGTACTAAGTAGTTCCATATGGCTGGAGCAATGCTGACAAGGGGGAGGCAGTTACACGCATTAAGGCTAATGGTCTAAACTCATCCTTAAAGCTCTGGATAGAAAGACCTAAGCAGGGAAGAGGACTAATCAAATTTGCCTCATCATACCAAAATGTGAGGTTTTTTTTTTTAAATTAACAGTAAATTAGATACCTCTGAAATTCCAGAGCTAAGAAATGTTCCAGGTTCAACTCCACCATATTCTGCACAAGTCTATTAAAAGTAATTTGATGCCAGATTTTGAAAATGATCAGATTAGGTCTTTAGACCTTTAGTTCAACTCAAGAAGTATTTACTTAATACCTTTGCTTCCAAGGTTCTGAAATAGGTCATTTAATTTCACAATATTCTAATACAGTTAACTCTGAAAATCTCAAGTAAATATTACATTGTATATCACAAACTTTGTTTAAGAAAATAATCAAATCATCCAAAAAGCCAAAGATTATTATTTTAATAATGTATTTATTTTAACAAATAAACAAATTGCCATGGTATTTGAAAAAGCAAATTTATCTAATGCTGTTACTTTTATTTATGAGGCATTTGTGTAACCAAATTTTTAGAAATAGTTTTGCTAGGATCATTTGGACATATACTCCCTTTACTTGAGTAATATTTTTACAAAATTTAAAAGTTGTCATCAGTATCTTGCCAAACTATTACTTTTCTTTCTTTCATGATTTTTTCCTTGTTATAAAATTATACTCAGTTTACTATTTCCTTTTGTGAATTAACTTTTTTCTTCACCTGCCCAATTTATTTGTTCTTTATCTGAAGTGGCACAACCTCCAGGAACCCTTCCCTGATGTACCCAGACCCAAAGCAGTTGCCTCTTCTCTGGACTCACAGTGCAGTGCGACTACGTTAAGCCTGGCATTTCCCACAAGCTACCTCACCCAGAACTTTACTTGTTTTCCTTATTAAACTATGAACTCCTCAAAACCTACTTTGATAGGTTCAATAAATGAACCATCTTTCATTTCTGTATCAGCAGGACGAGGGCACACAGTCAGTGGTCAATAAATGTTGGCAAGGAGAGAAAAGAGGAAAGAATAAAATCAATTGTGTTTCTCTTTTCTCCATCATTTCTTTTTCTTCATCCTCATTTCAAATCTTATTATTTCTCTCCAATCACTAATTCGTCATCTTTATCCTTCTCAAAATCAGCACACATCACAATTTCTCTATCTGTCTGGGACGCCTAACTGTCACCAATCCAATGTGTCAACAGCACAGAGTTAAGAGTCTGTTGCTCCTTAGCATTGCATTGCTTTATAAGGCCTTGAATTAGTCTCTATTAATTTTTCCTTTTCCTTGTTTTAGCTAGGGATTTTTAATATGCTTTAGCTTTACCTAGATTTCAATGCTAGCAGCTGGGTAAACAGACTTTCTGCAACACTCTGGATAAAATGGCAAGCTCAAGGGGACAGTCTTCCACATTAAAAAAAAAAATTTTTTTTTTTAAGACTTGCTCACAGGCATGACTGGGGAATAGCAACACCTGAGAGCACTTGAGGGGAATTGTGTGTGCTGGCTGTGGAAAACGCAGCTGATGACCTAAACAGGCAGCTGCTGTCCGGAATGTGGCTGATGCTATCAGACAGCAGCTTCGAACTGTACTTAGCAAGAACAACAGACAAGTGAGGTAAGTGACAGACATCTCTAACAGACACTTTTAAAAGTGCATGAGTTTCGTAGCACACAAAGAGAATACCTGATTCTAAAAATTTTAAATGAATACTTATCATGACTAGGGAGGGAAGTATTCAAAAATTGCTCAGGATAAATACTTCAAAGTAAGATTTTGAAGCACAAGAGGAAATTCATATGTCTATTTAGGAGAACAGACTCTGTCAAAAATCCATAAATGTTTCAGTTTTCAGTTTTGGAGATCAAATTGGGTGTACAGGGTGAGAGGTTTTTTGTTGTTGTTGTTGTTGTTTTAATAAATGCAGTGAATCCATCATTCCTAGAGTTTATTTTTAAAGTAATCTGCACTGCTAATTCATTCTCACAAATCTCACTACATTTTTACATATTTTAAAGATTTTCTAAAATAAAAATATAAGCTGAGGAAAATGTGTATGAACATTGAAGAAAAGTGCCTATGATGTAGTGTTTAATAGCAGACAACAGGCAAAAACATGGTACACCCACATGGTAATGTAGCTACTGTCACTAAACATATGCTTTTACTATAGAAGTGATTGGCAAACCACTCTGGGGAAAAAAATGTAGCATGTACATCAACATGCTCAAAAGAAAAAAATTAAAAAACAGACAACAAACGATTAGCAGGCACAGCCTGTAGCTACAATATTTTTTTAAAAAGCAAAAAACAAATGTTTTGAAAAGGTTATTTGACAAATATGGAAGAATAACTTCTTAGGCTCATCAAAACAAACGCTGTTGTGTCAGGTTTCAAAACAATAAGGACAATGACAACCAAAGGGAACATGTGTTTGGGAAAGTCTGCAAGGTCGTCCTAATGAAAGTCCAGGGGATTTTTTTTTTTTTATGTCTATTTTTTTCAATGCCATGTCCTAGTATTCAGAACAGTCCCTGGTTCATAGTAGGTGTTTGATAAATATTTGATAAGTGGTGTACAAATAAATGAATGAGAAGCATGAACATTGACACTCATGAGTTCTTCTGGTCTCTCCAGGTAAGAAAGGAGGTCTTGTGGACTCTACTTCACTGGAATGCATTGACGTCTCTACCAGGTACAGTTTTCCCTCCAGACTTCTGTCTTCAGGTTAGAAAACTAAAGTTGCTGATAAAAGAAAAACCTATGTTATGACCAAAAGAATTCCTTTATTTTACAAGTTTTCCATAAAAGCTATTGTGACTTCCACTACCTGATCTGCCACCACCTTCTTCCACTCTCTCTGGCCCCATCCTCACCCTTTCTCTTGCTCAACCACCTGGGGCAGGTCTTCTATGCTGCTCCTTAACCCTCCACCATGTACCTCAGTCTGGAATGCCCCTCCCAGATGGCTGCTAGCCTCCCACTCTTTTTTCTGCAGGCGTCTGCTCAAATATCACTTTATCAGACAAGCCCTCCTTACCACCCTAAATGCAAAAGCCAGCCTCACTCTCAACTTCTGGCACTCTTTCTTTCCCCTTCCTGCATTATTCTTCAACAATTTACTTAGTCTATTTCATTCACTTCTCTATCCACATGGTAGGCTTACAAAAGTGTGGCCACATAGTAAGTGCTCAATAAATAGTGACTTAGCAAATAAACAAGGACACAGTAACATCATGTACGACTTCAGGGAAGCAATATGATACGCAGAAAAGGTACGGACTTCTGAGTCTCATTTCTAACTATGTACTATGTGCCTAAACTTATAACTAACCTCCCTAAACTTCAGAATTTTCACCTGCAAAGTGGGAATGATAATAACGATAACACTTATCTGGCCTATACTTAGCATCCACCAAATGGTGGTTCCTCTCTTTTCTCCCTGCTTTCCCTTTGTGGTTAGGAGCTAATTGTAGCTTTGTTTTTATGAAATAAACTTATAGTAATTCACAAGTTCTGAGGTGGCTATGAAGTGAGAGAAACAACATGCAAAGCGAGACCAGAAGGTTGAGCAAAGCAGACTTCCGAGCAACCTCATTCCCAGCAACAATGAACACTGATTGTGCCCGTGTTTGAAAACCAATGGCTGGATACACGGCACAAAAAGAATGCCTTCTGTCCTGCAGGTGCTGTCACCTGACAGGGAACTCAGATAGAGATGTCAGGAGTGGCTTCACAGAGATGTAGAACTGGCCTTCCAGCACAACTGTGCTTCACAGTCATGCTCAGTCTGGGAAGCATTCCAGAGAAGAAACAAAAGAAACCAAATGGGAGTAAGGCTGGAACAGGGCCTTTCTATGGAAGCCGATTAGGAGAAAAAGCAGGCAGGGAAGGGGATGTGAAAGACCTTAGATGTCAGACTGAAGAGACCACATTTAATCGCATAATTTGTGGAGAATTGCTAAAGTTTTTGAATACTGGAAAAAACATAAAATCATAGAATGAAAATGATAAATTTCAGTGCATTAGCAGTGACTTCTGAAAACCAAGCACTAGCAGTGCTTGGTTTTGAATCCAGTAATCCAGTGCTTGGTAATGAATCCAGTGACAATCTGTTCAGAAAAGCAAATAATGAGATAATAAATGAGAATGAATCAATTCTCTAATCTCTCCTGGTCATCACTGTTTGATCCACCACAGAGAAGAGACTTGAGCTGAAAAGACTTGGAGAATGGCAAGTCATAAAAGAGCACCAAAAAATGTCAACACACTAGCAAAAGAGCATGAACCTGGCCTCCAAACAGACAAGGGCTCTAACTGTGGTCTATATTTTCACAGTAGTATCTGTGATGATGCACCTTCCCTACCCAATTTCCTCTCTTCAGACTACCCCGTCTCCTTCCTTGTGCTGTGACTCCTTGATCTCTCTTGAGTCTGCCAGAAATATAACAGACCTTAAGAGTTAAAAAATGCCGAGACTCTCATTTCTGTGTGTATAAAAGCACAAAGGCAACAGACTAATTCATCCCAAAGAGGAAGAATAAAAATCTGTAATACACTCTGCTAAAAGTCTCTGCATAATGGAATTTTATAACAGAATTTAGAAGGAATAAAAGTTTGAGGACATAGGAAACCAATGACTTAACTCTGTGGTTCCTAAAGCTATCACAGTGCTAGCAACTAAATAATAGGAGGATACTTGTATCTGCCTAGTCTTTATATTTTTCTTAGGATCTGCTCTTCTCACAGCATGGACATGATTTATTTAGACTATCAAAGAGCTTTTGATAAGATTCTCACAAGTGACTATTATTGAAACTTGGTAACCATGGTGTGAAAGGAAAAAGTCATATCAATGAATTAAATGAATTTAAAATGCTTAAGAGGCAAAGAGGCAAAAGGCTGAAATAAATGGCCAGTTCTCATGTAGAGAAAGGTTAATCATTGAGGGCTCTGGGGCTTTGCAGTAGAATCAGAATTATATTTAACTAATGACCAAGAAAGGGGCAACAATTCTTATTCCCTTATTATGTGGGTATCAGTCTCACACACAGAGCCTCCATTGACATAAGAGCATTTGGCACATAAAGGATAGGCAGTGTAGAGAAAGTGTTTAAAATCCAGAAAAAGATAACCAGTAAATGAATATTAACTCAGAATTTCATGTACAAATCCCAAAATATAAAGGAAACAACAAAAAAAGCAATATTAGCAGAATTATATTTTCTTAGAACTTTGATAGATACTACATAGAAACAGGGGCCTTTTCAAAAGACAGGATATGGTATTTGAACAAAAGGACATAATTTATTTGTATGATGAAAGAAAATTTTCAATATGGAAGAACTGTTCATATGGGCATTTTGGATCCACAAAATCCACAAAGACTATTTCTATAGATGGAGAAGTTTAGAAGCAAATAAAAGTGAAACTATTATAAAAGAGTAGGAATTATTACTTTGGGGTTTAGAGTTTTGCTTTTTTTTTTTTTTTCCTTGAGGCAAAGTTAAAGTCAATACAAAAGCATAACCAGACATGAATGGATAATTTGGAATTTAAACACTGTAATTAAATAACATTAATCTTTTATGACTCATAACTCAATCTGGCATTTTCAATGGCCCAGAATCATCATCCTGATTCACATAAGCGACTCAGAAAAACCAATAGACTCTTGGCTTCCCCTCTGTTTGCCAAGGTTTTCTTATCTGTTAAATGAGTAATAGAACTTACCTCAGACAATGATTATAAACGATAAAAGAGATAATGTATGGAGCATTTAACATAGTGAAAGTAAAAAATAATGTTAAATTATTATTGTTGTTATTATATATGATATACTAAATCCAAATGGTTGTGGGCCACAGAAAGAAACCTGATTCAAGTCATTGTGACTTATTTATATCATTATGACTAAGTGCTGAATAAAACATTTACATACTTTCAAGTGTTTCTGAACAACAGAAAAAAAACATAGCTTTAAAATAGCTTTCCATTAACCCAATTTTGGGAAGTGGAAGAGAATTACAAACCAATCTAAATAAGCACAAAAAAACTCCACAAAACACCAAATAAATGAGTATTGCATATTAATTCTTAAATGTATAAGTACTAGATCCAAGCTTACCGTGCAGATAGTATTTTAATAAGCTCTTTTCTATTTTCCACTCGAAGATGGTTGGTTTTATACTTGGAATCATCAATCAACTCAGGCAAATTCAAGATCTAAAAGGGAAAAATATTTTGAAAGTATACTTCACAAGTTTTCCATGTACCTGTAAATCCTAGTGGATCCTAGTGACCGGGGCTAATTTATTAATATGATAAAATTTTCTGCATGGAAAAACCACTCACATGGTCATTCAGATCCAAAAAACCCACAAAGACTATTTCTGTAGATTAAGAAGTTTAAAAGCAAACAAAAGTGAAACTGTTATGAAAGTGTCCCTTCCAAGACCTTTCCTTTCTGATCTTTATAACTCTCAACAAGGGGATATGGGGGGAACAATCACACAATTAGAATGGGTCATGCCAGTGAATAGGATTGTCATTTACAAGAGCGTTTCACTACATTTATGTATATATGCCTACAATGAGAGCACAGAAAAAAGTGTTTTCAGACCTCCATATCTTGTACTTGTATATGAGAATATAGAAGAAGGGTTATCAGATCCCCATTTAAAACAAGTCTTATGTAAACAAAATATAGAGAAAGGTTCAAAATCAGATAAAACTGACCTAATTTTATGAACCAAAATCCTAAGTACATGGCTGCACTTCCATGAAGCCCACAATCAACATATATCTTATAGGTACATTCACTTATTTGTTCCACATGTAAATAAAATAATATTATCTGTCCCAGTAGTACTATCCAGGATGTTGTACAAGGTGCTAAAATAAAGGGAAAGCCATACTTTTGCCCAAATGCTAACCATTAAAACGCCATCAAATTAAAAGATCTTCTTCCTATAGGAGTGTCACTACGTTTCTTTAGTATGTCTCCCTGAAGGAATACCGACTAGAAATGCTTTTATATACTTCCTCTTTTGCTGCTCCTCACTAAAGGGAAAATCTATCTTGCAAATCCCTTTGGACATCTTGCAATTTTAACAAGACCATAATGAAAGTACCAAGTGGATTTGGAATGGAAAAGACGTTTTGAAAAGAATGTGTGGAGGCAGTGTTTGGCAGTTGTGTTGGAAAGTCAGAAGGCGCATTTATGGGCTGGGGGCAGGCCATGTGGCCTACAGAAAGCTTCACTGCCTTTATTAATGTATTTGCTTTCAATATAAACATTTAATGGTTTCATTTGTTTCCCACAGTTTAAATAAAATCAATCCATTAATCATCTTACAAAGGAGAGAGAAGTGAAGAAGATTCCCTGGAGCAAAGAGACCATCTCAATGGTGTAATTCCTCTTTCACATGTTCCACTTACTCATTTCCTCTAGGAATAATAAAGACAGCGTTACTCTCCCAGATTTTAAAAATGGCGATACCAAATACAGTACTTTTGCTAGAAACCTCGCTGTCACCACAACTGATCCCAGAATGGTCTCAAGGCTTGTCCAGCCATCAGAAACCCTCCCCAACTGAGAGAGCAAAAGTCATTTCAAGAAAAAACAAGTGCCTTCAAGAAATCACAGGTAAAATTTTTAAGTCTGGCCTCACCCAGAATACACCACAGCTACAAAAAAATGTGTAGAGTGACTACACTCAAAGGAGACTGAGGTGCCCACGTGTCCTCTGTATTTGACTTTTTGGACTTCTTTTCTCTTTCAAAGTTGGTATGAAACAGTGGGTCAAAGCAATTATCTTTCTTTCTTTGGCAATGCCGGCTAATGTTCAAAATGTTTTTAGAGAGACAGTTTCAAGGGCTGTGATCACATTCATTCTTCAGGAGGTTGAAAAAGAGTGCTATCTGGGATAAAATGAAACTATATGAAAATGCTTAAATACTGAGCACCAAATAAATGGGAACTATTGCAGCTAAGCACTGTTTCCCTTAAAAGAAATAATAAAGCATATGTTTGTTCAAAGAAAGGAGGGAAGAAGAAAAGGAGAAATGGCTCCATAAAAATAATGAAACATGATAGCTGAAACTGAAAAGTGTTTTAATGCTCCTGATGACCCAAAAGGCAAAAAGCCATCTCCTTATGACAGCCTCAAAGGCTCCACAGAGCAGAGATTGTTACCACCAACATCACCTTCTACCACATTTTCCACCTTGGTTCCTCACTGCAGCTATGCCATCTTCTTGCTGGACCAGGAACATGTCTACCACATTTGGGCCTCAGGATTTTTACAATGAACTATTCCCTTGGCTGGAATATCTTCCACCAGACATTCAGTTGGCTAACTCTTTCTTCCATCAAATCTACTCAAACCTTAACCTCTCACTTTTTTGGAGGGGGTGGCAGATACTGGGATTGAACCCAGGGGTGCTTTACCACTGAGCTACACCCCCAGCCCATTTTTTTCTGTTGAGACAAGGTCTCGCTAAGTTGCTTAGGGTCTCACTAAGTTGTTGAGGCTGGCCTCAAAATTGTGATCCTCCTCTCTCAGTCTCCTGAGTCACTGGGATTGCAGGTATGTGCCACCACACCTGGCTGTTGTTTTGGGGGTTTTCCTGTCTTTTCTGACAACCCCTGTCTTTTCATTGGTGTGGTTAAGCCATTCACATTTAATGTTATTATTGATACTTTGAGATTACTGTTGAAATCTATTATTTTTTTCATTCTTTTGTTTTCCCTTTCCTATAAAAAGATAAAAATTTGTTGAAAGTTTTCAGTATTACATTTATCAATTTTGATTTTGGTTACTGTTTTCTGTACAAATGTCCAATAATTGATTTAGAGTAGAAAAGGGCTATTGTTGCCCTGTCTGTTGTCCAGCCTGAATAATTTTTATTGATTTATCTTCCAATTCCTTGATTATTTCCTCTGTCATCTCCAGTAAATTATTATTTATTTTCTTGGTTATTGTATTTTTCAGTTCTAGAATTTCCATTTGGTTCTTTTTCATATCTTCTATTTCTTTGCTAAACATTTCTACTTTTCCATTTGTTTCAACAGTGTCTATAAAGCTTGTTAGAGCATTTTTAGAATAGCTGCTTTAAAGTCTTCATAAGTTAATTCCAACATCTGTGTTGTCTTGGCATTGGCATTTATTGTCTTTTCTCATGCAAGTTCTGGTTCTTCATATGCTGAGTAATTCTGGACTGTATCCTCCTCAACGTTTTGAATATTGTTTTAGGAGTCTCCGGGTCTTGTTTAAATCCTACAGAGCATTTTTGATGTTGTTTTCAGCAGACAACTGACCTGATTGGGTCCAAGCTGCAAGTCCCCAACCACCTTCTAGGTGTTTGGTTTTAATGCTGGTTCAGTTTCAAAGTCTTCGCAGTGTTATTTGAATGTGTCCTACATGTGTCTCACTTAACAGTCCATCATACTACAACTGGGGCAGTCATCTATTTGTCAACTCCATTCTCAAGATGTTTGGTATGCTAATTATAATCAGACCAGTGCATGTGCAGCTCAGGAGTGAGCCCAGGAGTTCAGGAATAACTTCAAGGATTGCTTTTCAAAGCTCTTCGCTCTCTGAAATCTCTCTAGAACTTTCTAGTTCCTGGGGTTTCCCATTAGTTACCCCACTCTCAAGCATACTTCCAGAGAAGAAAAGCCAAGCAGTGGAAAAATAGAAAAAACAACAGAGATCCATCCCATCTTTAGGACCTCAGTTAAGCAATGAAGAAATTCCCTCTTCCTCAGCGTTTGGCTCTGGCTCTCTGTTGCTGCCAATTACAGGATTACAAGAAAGTGGGGAGGGAGAAAAACAGAGGACTTCCACACTTTTACATTAAAGCTCACTTTTCAGGTTCCTGGCACCAGAAATAAAGAACATCTCTGGATCTTAGCTCTGTTGCATGGCATCCACTTTATTTAGAGTTGCAGGCTCCACTGTATTCATATAATGGAGAAACTGGTAAATTTACTGCCTGTTTAGAAGTACTTTAAATTCAGAGGTTCTTCCTCAATTCTCCCACTATTCACTTTTCAGAGTCCTCAGATACTCCATGCATTCTGCATAGGCTTTATCACTGTGCTGTGTGGAAGGGCAAGGAGAAGAGTATTTACTGGGTCCTCCCCAGAATCACAATCTCCCCATCCAATTTTGATAGAGGCCATTTATAAAGTGCATACTCTAATGCATACTATAAGCCAAGACTGTAGATAAGATTCAGTACCTTGCCAGAGGTTACCTAACTAGTGATAAAACCTACAGTAGGCCTTAAGAATTATACTAGAGTGTCCTCAGACCACCTACTCCAAAATCAACTAACAGTGCTTGTTAAAATTGAAGTTTCCTGTGCCCTACTTCAGATACACTAAATGAAGTCTTTGAGAATAGGCCTCCAGGAGATTCTTATGCATACTAAAGTTGAGAACCAATGCATATTGCCTCCAATAAAAGAAGCCTTCAGTCTAAATGATTTTAAAAAGGATGTCAATATACTTCAAATAGAAATACCCATTAGTGTTGGCATCAATCAGCTTAAAATAGCTTACATATGCTCACTTTCCCTACCCTTCTGTATCATGTTAAGGGACATAAAATAAAATTTGTTACAAACCAAGGTTCATTTTATACACAGCAAGACATTCTGACAGCCAAGTCTTGAACCCAATGTTCTTGCTCCCACTCCAACCCCTGACACTAAGAGTTCCCTAATGGGGGCCTTCTTTAAAATGTATTAATCAACCAGCACATTAAATTCTATTTTGAAAAGAAAAGACATAAGTAAATCCCATTCATTCATCACAAACAGTGCTGCCACATTTCTCCCCAGGAGGTACAGCTGTCTCTTTCTTCCTGATGAACCTCACTTGTAAAAGAACAATTTTTACAGGCTCATTGTCAAAAATGGGGACTTCATCTTCTATAAGGACAGTTTGAACAATGAATCCCTCATCAATAGACAAATCTGAGTAAAACATACTTAAATATAGTCACTAAAAATGACTGGGAGAGGAGGAGAACTTTGCATCAGAGTAGGCAAACAGGATTTTTCTTTGTTAAGAATACTTTTAGGACAGGTTTACATGTAAGGATATAACTCACTCTGAAGATTGAAAAGACCAAATTGTAGCACTCACTCAAGATGCCTAGTAAATGATGTAAATAACACTAAAATCCCATACACACAAAATTTTTCTTCAGAGGATCTCAAAAAGGTTTTGTAGACATCTCCCTAATGGCTCAAACAGGGATTATCAATCCTGATTCACATATGGGAAAATCAAGGTGTGCCATTCTCCCAGTCCTCTAATGGTCTCTTTTTTAAAAAACTGTATAACTACACACCATACCAATATGTTATCCTTTAGTAATAAAACTTATGGCAAGTATTCTGCTTTGAATTGAAAAATCTTTTTCAAAATGTTCTCACAAATATTTATAAAGAAGTTCAAAACTTTCAAGTTGATCAATGATAATGAATCCAAAATTAAAAGTATTCAGTACAGTTATTTTCAACAGTGAAGAGTAAGTCAACCCGTCCTCCTCCCCCACTTTATTTTTTTTTCTTGTCTTTTTTTTTTTTAAGAGAGAAAACTCCAAAACATATGGCCCAGGAAGAAAAATCTGTACTTGTTTAGAGCAATGAACCAGCTTTTACATCTCTGCAGTTAGAGTACGCAAATGACTTCACAGGCAAGGACTTCCGTATGTTTCATATTTTTAACATTGACCGTTCATAATAAAGATTCTTTGATCCCAGATCAAATGTTTGAATCAATTTTCTCTACACTTACTGAGTCACCATTATAAAAGCTCCCTTCCTTCCCACCTCAGATGTGCCAGCCCTTCCTACAGTCGGAACTATCTCCATTTGTCACCTTTACTGTGGTACTAACCACCCTTTTGCTGTGGTTTTTAGCTCTGCTCATCAAGCTCTCATATAAAAGAGGTGCAGTAATAAATAATTTTTGTACATAATAAATTTACTATACAGTAAATAAGATTCCTCCAAGGAATTCACAGGCATCTTTTAAAAAGCTGAAAGCTCACTGTAATGTGGTTAGCAAAAAACTAATCCTCTCTAATCAGAAGAAAATTCTCAATAGGTTAAACCTTTTCCTACATGCAAGAAAAAGAAAAAGAAAACTGGAAGAAGTAAATTGATACCTAAGGTCTTAAATAAAAACAAAGGACGAAAGGTCTAGATATATAATAAAACACTTTTTTAAATGTCTAGGCAATGTTTAAAATTTAGAATATCTTTACCATAAGTTATTTTAAGTGATTCAAAAGCCTTTTTTTAAGGCCTTGTTGAGAAACAACATTTGAATACAACTTTAATTTATAAAATCTTTCAACATGAATTTTGATAAAAGGTACTCTAAACAAAGGTTAATTTTTTTAAAAAAGTTTGAACTTTCCTAATGATAAACAATAAATTTGGAAGTGGTTTAACTATATTTGGACCTAATTAAACCTAATATGAAAGAAGGAAGGAAAGAGGGAGGGAGGGGGAAAAAAGGGAAGAAGGAACCAACACAGTAAGGAAAAAAAGAAGGAAAGAAGAGAGGGAAAGAGGGGGAAAGTAAACTGATACCTAAGGTCTTAAATAAAAACAAAAGACCAAGGACAGGAAGGAGGGGAGGAAAATATCCCAGTGTTAAAAATTGCTTTAAAATTCATTTTCTTTTCTTTCCCTTTTAATATTGACTAGTAGACATATCGAGTTTGAGAACAATTTAGGCTAAATTCTTCATTTCAAAATCCAACTAAATGCCATAATTTAAAAAAATAGTGTGCTAATGCAAATCCAGTCCTTACCATGTATGATAAGTTTGAAAATGGTATACTTTTAGGTATTAATGCATGCGGACTTAACTTGGTTATTGACTTAGTATCATTGTGCTAGGCAAAACTAAACTTGTCCTAGCTTTTCACAAAATGAATTATTGCATATATCATCCACTAATCCCAGTGAATATGGATTACCTTGCACACAGTAGCAAACTGTTGGTCATTTCCTGCTCCAACTACAAAATAGCCGTCCTTGGTTTTAAAAGCCTAAAAAAGAAAAACATGTAAATATGTTTACATACTGAAAAGATCACAAAAGTTGGTTTGTTTTAATATCTAAGACATCTATACAGATTTGTTCTAAAACAATGTCCTTAATTAATATCAACTAATTTGTACCTTTTACATTTGCATACCTGTTTTTATGTAGGATTTTTAAAGTACTTCCTAGCTCTTCTACTAGGACAATATTGAAAAAAATAAGTGACTCAAAATATTAAGAAAATCCTAGTTTATTATTATAACTCATAACATGAAATTCATATTCCTTATAATATTGATTTTCTTAAGTTTTATGTTTTGTTTCTATTTTTTCTTGTATGGCAGAGAACACTGTAGAGCAAAAGGCACTGTTTTCTACAAGCGTAGGAATAGATGGACAAAAGGAGTGGAGGCAAAGAAAGAGGAAGGAAGGAAGGAAGGATGGAAGGAAGAAAGGAAGGAAGGCAGGCAGGCTGAGTGAGCTGTTGACATATATAAGTGATTGACACCCCTGACATCCACAGCCCCAGATCATTTGGAGATCCTTCTCATGCGGCCTTCTCCATCCTTCTCCAGGTAGGGTCACAGTGTGTCTGAAGGAACCAAATTTTAACCTTAGAAGGCCTCATTCAAATTTCCCAAAGTAAATAAACTTTGAATTTCCTTTCTTTCTGTGTAAAATTTGCTCTATATTTTCACCTACATTTTCTTTACTTACTCCTGCTTCTGAGAACAATGACTTCTATCTCCATAGCAGGAGTTACTCCTATGCTAATGAAGGTGGTGCTACCTTCAACCACATTCTCAGAGATTGAATCCTCTCTTCTGCCTACAGATAGGCTCCAACCTCCACTGAAAATATCACTAACAGCAACAAAACAGTTCTCATCAATCCTGACATCCTTTTCAAGCTGTTTTAAATTTTTCTTCCTTCCCTCCATCTCTAGATGACATGAAAGTGCAACCTGCCTATGCTTGCTCACCAACACCATGCTGCGGGACCCTTTGGCATCGGGGTCTTTGTGCTATTGCCATGCTGAAGCTATGCTTCTTTGCCTCCCCTGCATTATTTGGCACAATTAGCCATCCTCTACTTCAGGATCCTGTCTTAGCTCTAGACTCTCTTCAGACTCATCTTCTATCTCTCTGATCTGTTTTCCATATGTCCCTTTTGCAGAATTTTCTTCTCCTCAGTCTTCAGCATTCCTTAAGCATCTGTCTTTGGTCTTTTTACTTCACTTGCTTCTTCTGATAGTTACTAGCCACATGTGGCTATTAAATTTAAACAAACTAAAATTAAATTAGCCAACCACAAAAGACCATATTCTATTTAGATGCAAAATCCAAAATAGGCGAATCCATGGAGTTGGAGTTGGGGGAAAATAAAAAGTTGTAGCTGTCTAGGGCTGGGGAAGTTGGGGGAAAATGGGAGTGATTGCTAATGACTACCAGGTTTCTTGCTAGGGTAATAAAAATGTTCAAAAATTGTGGTGATGGTTGCACAACTTTGAATATATTAAAATGCCACTGAATTATACCTTTTAAATGGGTGAATTATATGGTATATGTATTATATCTCAATAAAGATGTTATTTAAATTATTAAATAATAATTTATTAAATAATTATTAAATAATAAATAATTATTAAATAATAATAAATGAATTTATTTATTAAATAATAATAAATAATTATTAAATAATAAATAACAATTCAGACCCATAGTCACCCCAACTACATGTCAAGCATTCATGTGGCTGTTGGATTAGAAGGCACAGATATAGAACATTTCCATCATAGAAAGTTCTGGTGTTCAAATGCTGGTGGATTGTATTTATTTCTCTTCTAATCTTCCTGCAAGGCCTAACATGATATCTGAAGAATGTTAGGCAAATAATAAATAGTTGATAAATATAAGCAATCAATCAAATGATTACTTCCAGCTAACAAAATTGTGGCTAAAATAAATTTCATGCAAAAACTATAACAAGATTTTATTCTGCTCACATCAATGCTTGATTTGGTAGGGAATGCTATTAAGAAGATATCATGTGAACTATTGCAAGCATTTTCCCTTATCCACAAGGGCAAAAGCAAAGTTAGAGCAAGAGAATCTTGCAACAGAACTGTGGGTGAGGTACAAAAGATTTCCACTGAGTTGTCTCAATGAGCCATTGATAACTGTGAAGTTATACAGGTTCTTTGCTTGTTTTATGGGGAAAGGAGACAAGGGGAGTAGATACATTAATGTGAAGTAATCACATATGCTGCCGATTATAATGCAAAAAAAGGTTTACAAAACTTTGGATCAGTAACATGTTTTTTCTATAAGTTAATGTTTTGGAGGGTGTTAATTTCCTTTTAATAAATGAAGAAATGCCTGTTTATTCCTTCAGTCTCTACCATATCATGAAACATATCTTTATCAATATAAGAATTTAAAAATTTTAAGGAGATAACTACTTAATTGATTATCAATTGAAAAGTAAAAACTGACTTAGCAGCTGAGCCACCAGACTAATATTAGACTAAAGATTATCAAATAGATCTTATAAGTACTAAGGTATGATTGTGCATTCCTTTAAAATTTTTCTTCCCAATAATTATTTCATCAGTGTTTATTTAATAAATATATTTTATATGAGAACTTAAAATAATACATTATCACTATAGAAAATCAGGCAAGTATAGAGAAAATAGAAGGAGGAAATAAATTACCCATGACACCATCACCCAGAAGAATTACCTGCGAGCAGACTTCTTTCCAGTCACTTTGTATTCACTTGTATGTAATTAGTATTTTACTGTAGATAAGATAATAGTCTTCATTTTTTATTTAAGATCCTCTCACAAGCATACTGGAATGTTATTATTTTTAATGTTGAAAAATATCTACTTTAAAATTTACTAACACATTCTCAGTTCATTTAAACTGGAGGATATTTTTATTTTATTTTGTTTTGTCTCATAGTGGACCCTATATTATGCAGCTAATATCATCAATAAAAATAATTTTAATTTCATAACAAAACTCTTAAATATCTAAACTAATTCAGATCTTTTAAAATAGATCTTTATCCTAATAAAACAATATAATAAAAATGAAATAGCAAAAATCAACCCAGATCTACTATTTATGCAACCTATATGATATCAGGCAAGCTACCTAATTTCAGAGCCTCAATTTTTTCTTCTATAAGGTAGGAAAGATCAGTACTTACTTTTACAATTATTATAATGACTAATTTTATTAAAAGCACATTTCATGTATTTGAAAAATACTTACTAACATAATTTGTGATGGGTTAGACACTAGGTACGATAGGTACAAAATGATGAGCTAAATACCTATGGTCCATCACATAAGACTTACATTTTAATAAAATGATAGACATTGGTCAACACTCACACAAATAATTACAAGCAGAGACAGGTACTAGAAAGGGATAGTATTTGCCACAATGATCTGACAATATGTGGGCCTAATATTATCTTGGTTGAAGGCTCAGAAACCAGAAAGATTCTCTAGAAGAGTGGTCTCTGAGCTGAGGCACTAACTAGGCATTGGCTAGGTAAAGAGCTGGGAGAAATGTTGTCATTGCTGACAGAAGAAACAGCATGTGCAAAGGACCTGTGGTGGAAAGTAGCAATAAGCCATAAGAGAATATGAGGATAAACAGCACAGTGGAGGCTGTAGAAATAGTCATATGATGTCAAAGACCATATGAAATATATAATTTATCATAAAGCTAATGGAAAGTCACTAAAAGGACTTGAATCATCATGTTTGCATTTAAGAAAACTTTCTGGTTGTGATGTAACAACTTATTGAAGGATAAGATTAGACTTGAATAGGCCAGTTAAGAGGCAGCTGTGACAACCATGGCAAAAGACAATGTTGTCTTAGATTACGGGCCATGACGACATAGATGGAAGAATGTAGATTCAATGAATATCGAAGTGGTAAAATCTACTGGAGTTGGTACTGGATTGAATATGATGATTCAGAGTTAAAGGCCAAGGGAAAGGAAAGTCCCACGGTTCACACTTAGCTTTCAAAGAAGCTTTTGGGATTCCACTGGAAATTTCACATGAGTAGGACTTGGGGACCTGATAAAAGTCTGAACTATAGATAACAATGCACTCTTTTGCTTATAATCTACGACTGGATCCATCATATAAGCGAGATCATTTAGGAAGAATTTAGACTGCGGAGTAGACGGGGGAAAGGGTACTCAGGTGAGACATCTGAAGACTACTCCATCTGAAGTCCAGACAGACAGAGGAACAGCCAGAGAGTAGAATAAGTACTAAAGAATGCCTGCAAGGTTCTCTTTCATTCCCTCAGCAAGAATTGGCATTATGATGACAACTGTATGCAGTATGGAGTGGGTGGAGGATTCAATTAACAGTAAAATAGAGTGGGCAAAAACACCTGGAAGCTTGGTGATGAAGAGGAGGAACAAGCAAGGACTGAGAGCACAACAGAAGCCCAAGTGCAGAAGCAGGCTCCTGCGGGGGCTGGGAAGTTCCGCTGGATTCTTCTTCTATCTTATGAAGTAAGGGATGAGGTCTTCAATTGAGGGTAGCGATAGAGAGATATGCAACTAGAAGACTGTAAAGAATTCTGAGGTATCAGACTGTGAGGGAGTGGAGTGACCAGAGAAACACTATTGAAAGCTAAAGTGCTAAGAGCCCCAGGTGAGTGACTTTCTCCACCCTCTCTGTTACCCAAAGAATAAAGGCATATTTGCATTCACTGGGTAAAGGATCTTGCCAGATGGATATGAAAGAAAAGATACAGGTATAGGAATATTACAAACCTAGTCAGAATATTATTGAGCAATGGAGCCATGGGCTATCTAAGGAAAATGGTAAAGAAAGGAGGCACAGACAGGCAAAAGGAGTAGAATCAGCTGATGAGGAGTTCCAGTGAAATCTATGCACAGGAACAAATGATGTGAAGAGTTGAACAAGAAAGGTGGAATAAAGGAGATAGGAATGGTGGGAGTACAAAAGGCTTCATTCTGTGATAACAGAAGTGATACAGTTTCAGGTTATGACTAGAGAGTCACAGTGTGCAGTACATAAAATGGTTGCTGACATGAAGTGGGGACTCAGTATATATCATTATCATTAAATAATTACTAAAAAACTGAGTCCTGCATTAAAGGAATTCCCAGTGCACGCTAAGCCCTGAAATCCTGGCACTCGGCCCTCACCAACTCTGATCCTCCTCCTTCCCTTGGTGGCCTTGGTCTCCACGCTAGGCAAGACGAGCAACAAGATGCCAAGCACGCACACACCATGAGCAGATTTTTCATCACAGTGAGAGCTCAAACCAAAAGCGCCTAAATTGGGCACAAACATTCAGGGCTTGGTTATTTCTCTTGTAAGGAATTCAAACTTCAGGAGGAAGGAAACAATTACTTCTGCATGAATTGACAGGGGTAGCAGGCAGCACAGGCAAATGTCTACAGTTTTAAAAGGACAGGTCAAATCCAAGCCTTTCTTCACAGAACAGGTTTTATTTTTCCTGCTGAAAGAAATCCTTCTTGATATTTAAGGGTGACAAATTCACTAGTAGGGAGACCAAACCAAAGCAAGGCAGTCTTCATGGTCCAGTCATGATAAAATTCCTTCCTGGTGGAGGCAGGAGAGGTTTTGCAAGGCTGAGAGAGGGTTGCAAGTGGAAGGATTAGATGTCCCAACAAAATTGGCAGACTTCATGAACAAATGAGAAGACATGTAAAGCAAAAAGAAATGGGAGCTTAGAGGTTAGATCCTTTAGTTAGTGCAGTTGCAGAAGTAAGTCATGATCACACCTGAGGTTTGGGGGTAAAGGTATAAAACACAGGGGTAGAGAACACTGAGCAGATGTGAGGCAAAGAAAGAAGGATCAATCTAGAATTTACGTTGCTCTTGGAAGTTGGCAGTCCTTCCCAGAAATTGCTTTCTGAGCTTCCAGGCTTGCTAACCTGGTTTAATGATGTGCTAATTATTAAGCTGACTATAGATAAAAATGCAGAAGAATTTCTAGAAGCCCCATATTGACTCAATATGAAAGATAAATAGAAAAAGGAAAAATGTACAATTGGACCTTCCTATGTTATCTTCTTAACCTATCCTATCAGTACATCTAGTGTTTTTTCTGGTATAAATGCAGTGCCTACAATTGGTAGGATGTCTACTTCAAAAACAAGAGCACAAACTCCAAGCCTTTCTGGGGCTACTTACTTTTCAACAAGATTTTCTTCCACAAAAGGTAACCATTGCTAAGGGACTTCATCATCCACTGGAAAAAGACATTCCAGGAAGTTTGATTCACTGCCATGAGAATGTTTTCTGGAATGTCAAACAGTTGACTTCGGGGTCTGTGCTAGTACATCATGACAAATATAGAGCACTATTTCCTACCACTAACTGTTCAGTTCACCTTATGGTGCTGAAGCAGGCTGAGCCATATGGCAATGAGGCACAGACTGCTTACAAATCAAGAACAGTGTCATCGATGGGATGAAATGATGTAGCAAATGGTAAATGAGCCCAGGACTCTCCAATTTCACCTACTACCAATTTGGCATTGTTGGTACATTTTTCACATGGAGTAAACCATTTTGAGAGCTCATTGCTAAATGTAAGTTCTCATCTTGAATTACATAATTTTAGAGTAACCTTGAAAGCAATATTATATACTGATTTCCTGCCCCAGATCCAGGCTAGGATTTGCCAATTCCATAGGAACTTTGAATGTTCAGAGGTTGTTTTGAGGTTCTTCAAGATAATTAAATTCACTTCAAATCAAACATATCTAGAATTTTCACTCTGTTTCTGGCATTGGGTGTAGAAGTAATGGCAAGGAGGGAAATGGGAAACTGTTTAAAATTTTTATGTTCTTCACAAGTTGTCAATGAGTGTTATTTATAGTCCTTTGTGAGGAAAGTCTGCTGTATTCAAGAAGGCAGTCATCATGAATTTGGACACAATATAAAATGGCACATGAGGTTTTTCTTCCTGAAAAAAGTATGGGACAGAAACTGATTTTGATGATCCTTAACTGATTATATTATAATGAATTTTAAGCCAGATTACTTGGAATAGCCTACCAAAACATCCCTTCTTTATGGAAAGTAACCAAAAATGCTGGATAGGAGTCCATACTGATTTTTCAGGAGCACTCCAAGATAAAAATTTCCTGGTGTATCAAGTTTTCTTAAAGTTCTCTTTGTTGTATCTCAAACATGTTACAACAACACAGTTCCATATGAGTTATGTGCCATACATGAAAATATCATTTCTGACAATGAGCCTACATTTGCCTCAGACTAGTGACAAGCATGAATTGAGCAGAACTTTAGTCAAACTGCCATCACATTTCACTACCTTCAAGCAAAAAAAGTTAAGCTAGAAAAAGATATCTGCTATAGTTAGAATAAGAATATTCTGAAGTAGTTTATAGAGTGGATTATTGGCAAATAAGGTTTTCCAAGCACATCTTAATTCTATCATATCTCAGAATTTGTCAATGACAGAATATATGATATTCTGTAAGAATATCATCTCACACAGTAAGACAGGAATTAATGGGAGGCCTGATATTAAGCCTGCCCACAAGACCTCAAGAGGCACTGGGTACAGGCCCATATGACAGCATCATTTCAGCCAAGTATGGAAAATTCAAATAAACATTGTTCAGGAAAGCAGTCAGCAAGACAACGTATTAGGGGTATGGAAATGGAATGAATAAGAAATTTGATAGAACAACTCTTGAAAGTCCCAGAGCAAGCAGTTGGCCCATGAAATGTACAGCTAGTGGCTGCAGGGTCCCCAATGTGAGTATAAAGCTCAGAAACTTAGCTCCAAATTCCCATACAAGGTATTGAGGTAGCAAGGTAAAGGATCAAGGGGCAGAAATAAGGCAACTAGCTCAGTAAGAAACTCAAGAGAATATAGTCAAATGCAAAATCCCAAGCCTTTGAACAATGGCATATGAAGTAAAGAGCTTGATCTCTGATGCATGTAGGAGTCTGGATAGCAGACAAGAGCAACATAAAAGTCCAACATGCTAGCCTATTGTAGTTACACCAGCATCTAGGACAATATCTGCTATGTAATAAGAGCTTAGTACAGCTTATTAAATTAATGCCAATGTACGAATACAACCTAGGCAATTCAACAAATGCTAGACACTATACAAAAGGCTTTAGAGCAAAATTGGGAAGCATAAAATACAGGAGAGGAGGATGTATCAGTGACTCAAAGATAGGGACCAACTGATAATGGCAAACACACTGAGAACAGATTCCCATATCAAACAAACTTCCTCAGGGATGATCACCCATGACTAAGGGTGCAGTTAAGTTAAATGGGGATGGTGAATATGTGTCCTTTAGGTGTTGTAGGTGTCCCATAGTTGGAACAATGATTACATCAGTCCTGCTTAGGCATTTCTCATTCTTTTTACCATGGTCAAACTTAAGCCTTGAAGCAAAGAGGATCAGCCTTAGTACCACCTCTAGAAAACACCCCATATAGCTACTACCAGGTAATTGGATAAGACACTGGAAGTCTTGCCATCCAAATATAAATGTATTCTTGTATGGGGGCCTAAAATCTAAAATATCCAGACTCAAACACCTTGGGGCTTAGTGGACTCTGGGAAGTGGAAGTAGCTACTCAGCTCTTCAGTGGAGAATGAATGCTTTTGGGAGGGTCCTGCTAAACTATGGGAGCAGGTGAAAGATAGTCCTTAAAGAATAACCAATTATATAAATCATGTCAACTCCAGAAGCCTCCATCTGAGAAATACATAGACATTTTTAACCAAGAAATGTGATGGAAAAAGTGGAAGGCATCTGGCAGAACCTTGATGAGAGTGTCATGTTCCAGGATCTGGACCCAATCTATGAAGGACTCTTTCCTTATCCTGGATGACCAGTCATGGGAGCCTAACTCAGACCACCTAATGTGCATGAGAGATTACAGTAGATACCGTAAGAATGAATTACTACAGTTAGAAAGAATTAATTTTATAATTACAAAGATCTATACTAAAAGCCAGAACACTGAAAGACAATACAACTACTAAATATTCTCTTTGGGAAAGCAACATTCCAGAAAGCAAAATGATCAGAGTTGAGCATGGTTTAATTACTTCCTTTCTCAAGTCCTCATGAATGTAGATACTAAGTTAAACCCGAATCTGCCAATAGAAAGATCAGTAGGCCCTTCTATGTGTGAGTTTAAGAAGGAAAAACAAGCCTAGGCTTAGTCTACGAGGGAATCATGGCTCAATTGCTACAGCATTAAAGTCTCAAAATATACCTTGATCATCTCCAGATTACCAAGTTCTTACAAGAAGAAAAAAAGATGCATTCTGAATATTATTCTGTACACACTTATGTTTCAATCATTGCTTACCCAATTATTTCCATAAACCTTCATCGATCAAAAAAACAGATTTTGCGGTGTTATAAAACCTTAACACCCCACAGCAAGGCTGTGTTCCATTTGCAGAAGCACTTTCAGTGATGCAGAAGTAAACACCATCCCAAAATCACCAAGTCCTTCGACAGCTGTTTCTGCCCAGTAAAAGAGGTATTTTATTTTTAATCCAAACAAATCTCTGTAAGCTCGCTCTTACTGAAAATACTTGTTAATCACTTGAGGTCATATAAAGCAAGCCATTTCCTCCAATATCCAGAATATACAAAGAACCCAAAAACCTTAACACCAAAAGAACAAACAAAAAACCAATAACCCAATCAATAAATGGGCCAAAGAACTAAACAGAAACTTCTCAAAAGAAGAAGCACAAATTGCTAACAAATATATGAAAAATATTCAACATCAAGGAAATGCAAATCAAAACCAAACTAAAATTCCATCTCATTCCAGTTAGAATGGCAATGGTCAAGAAAATGAACACCAATAAATGCTGGTGAGAATGTAGGGGGAAAGGTATGCTTGTACATTGTTGGTGGGACTACAGACTAGTACAAACACTCTGGAAAGCAGTATGTAGATTCCTCAAAAAGCCAGGGATGGAACCACCATATGACCCAGCTATCCCAATCCTTGGTATTTTGCCAAAAGACTTTAAATTGGCATACTACAGCAACACAGTCATATCAACATTTATAATAGCATAATTCACAAGAGCTAAATTATAGAATCAATCCAAATGCCTGTCAATAGATGAATGGGTTAAGAAACTGTGGTAGGTATATAGAGTTCTACTCAGCCATAAAAAAGAATGAAATCATGGCATTTGCAGGTAAATGGATGGAAATGAAGAATATTATGCTAAGTGAAATAAGCCAAACTCAGAAACTCAAAGGTTGAATATTTTCTTTCATATGCAGAAGCTAGAGTATTTAAAATAAAGGAAATAGGGATGAAAGAATGGGATAATATAAGAAAAAAATCAAATATAAATTAATATATAAGCAAAAGGAAGTCAAATAGAGTAGAGGAAGGAGAATGGGAGAGGGGAGGGAGGACAAGAGGGAAAATGGAAATGGAAAAGGGGGGGGAGATAATGAACTGAAATCTATTTACATGTATGAATGAGTTTGTCAGGATGAACCCAACTACTATGTATAACTATAAAGCTCTAATAAAAATAGGTAAATTAAAAATTTTTTAAATCAAAAAATAAAATAAGGGGCTGGGAGTGTAGCTCAGTGGTAGAGCGCTTGCCTCACATGCGTGAGGCCCTGGGTTCGATCCTCAGCACCACATACAAAGCAATAAAATAAAGACATTGTGTCCATCTACAACTAAAAAAATATTTAAAAAAATAAATAAAAAATAAAATAAAATAAGCCATCTTTCTGAAAGATTCCAGGATGGAAGCCCACTGATAACCAATAAAGGAGATAAAAGTATTAATGGTATAAAATTAAGAATTTTTTTTTCTTCCAAGAAAGGTATATTTTAAGTTTTAATGGAAACATATATATCCACATACCTAAACATACAACAAATATGCATGAAAAGAATTGTTAGGTTGGAGAGACTAACTGGGTTTAAAGTATGGGGAGCACCAAATACCTAGCTATGATATTTGTATTTATTTAATAGCAAGTGATGATAATAAGGATGCCCTTGGAATAATCCACACCATTTATAATATTATCATTAATTTATTTTATATGAGAGGTAACTGAAGGCCTGTGACTTGTCTAGCTAGTGTCACACTACTAAGTGGTAGAACTGAGATTCAAATTCAGCTCTCTCTGGCTTCCAAGTCAATGCCATTTTCCATTTAACTAGTATAGATGTTGTATACTCTGTTCCCATATTGCATCTTTCAGTGATTATTTTAAAAAATCTGAACCATTAATATCTCCATCTCTCCTTTTACTGTAAAGAGAATGACCACCTGGAATTACACTGATAGCTATTATTTATTAAGTGGTCCCTGAATGTGCCAGATACAATGCTAAATTCATCTGATTACCTTGTCTGATAATCAGTACAACCATAAAAGATATGTATTATTATAAATTTACTATATTCAAGAAATAGGCACACTGAAAGATAAGCAACACCCTACACCCTTCAGTATTTGTTTGCAGAACCTCCCTAGAGCTAAGGTGCTATTACTTTTCTCACTGAATCTGCTACCCGAGTCCTTGAAAACCTACCTGCTGCTTGGCTTTTTGGGTCAGGCTGACATCTTGGATAACTGTTATCCCAACATACCTGAAAACAACCTGACATCCTGGATAACTATTATCCAAACATACCATTATAAGTGGTTTGTAACTCCATCCAGGTAATTTCACAAGGACCAGCCTCTGCTACTAAATAAAGGTCCTGAGCACCAGCCCCCACTACTTTGTCCATTCATCTGTATACTAAGGGTCACTTTGCAGGACCCAAATGCCACCTCTCCCTATGCTAAAAAAGCTTCAGTTTTGTCTGGATCCAGTTTTTCTTTCTTTTCCCTAAATGTTCTGGGCATAGAGAAAAAAGACCAGGATTCTTCTACTAACTTACTATATGGCCTTGGGCAAATCACTTAAACTTGTCAGGTCACAGTTTCCTCATGTATAAATTTAAGGTGTTAGACTAGTCCCTTCCAGTTATAAAATTCTGTGATTTTAAGATCAAACATGAAACCCTGATAGGAAGATTATAATAAAGAAGTGCAAAAGAAAACACCCTGGTCTAGAAGATCTTTCTTATTTTATTATGAGAGTTTGAGGCTATTTTATACATGTTTACATACACTTAGAGACATTTAAAACAAGGATATTTTACAAGGTAAGAAACAAGAAAGCCCTCACACATGATATTTAAAACGTGGCTCCACAGTCCACAACACCTTCATCATGTATAAATAGAACATAGCATTTACAACCACTTACACTGTAATATATTTCTTTTGGCTGAGAGGTAAGGTTCAACTACATGACTCTCTGAGAACACTGACTTTTTTCTTTACGTTGTTGAATAAAGTAATGTTATTTGTAAAGATATAGGGTCCTTGGGCACTCAATCTAATTATTACTATGGTTTTTGTAAATGATTATAATGGCTCTCATTCATTAGCACCTCCTATTGATAAGTTACATACATAATCTTATTCTTTCCAAAAGCCTGGAAAATATGTGTAACTATACATATTTTAACATACATAATCTTATTCTTTCCAAAAGCCTGAAAAATATATGTAAATACCATTGTACTCACAAGAAAATCAATCTTCAGAGAGGACACTTGCTTAACTAAACAACCATTAAATAAGAAACTAGGATGAAAACCCAAGCCTGTCAAACTGCGCTGCCATTCTGCCCTGAAACAACTTAAAATACATCTACTCATTTATTTAATAATAATAGTATTACTTAATAAATTAATAATTCAATAAGCATATTGAATACTTACTTATTGAATACTTACTATACACAATAATCCTTTTATGTCTCCTAGCAACTTTATCAGTTAGACAATATTGTTATCTCCATCTTATAGGTATTTTATAGATATAGAAACATTAACCTGTGCAGAGTTAAATTTATACAAACCATTGCCTACCTGCCACCTAAAATTTGGTAGGTTGAGATCTAGAAGAAAAGCATTCATTTTTTCTCAAGTTTATACCAACTGATAAGACAATTCCTATATACTTTCAAATAAATCAGGACATTCTTCTACTTCCACTGCTTTCCACTCATATATCATGTATGTATGAAAAGAAATGACTTCCCAAGATTATGCATACTCTAGTACTCCTCTATCTCAAATGCTTCCATTTCCTACACCTTGCTTTCTGTACAAAAACCAAATAGGACCTGGGGATATAGCTCAGTTGATAGAGTGCTTGCCTTGCATGCACAAGGCCTTGGGTTCCATCCCCAGCACCACCACAAAAAAAAAAAAATCGAAATAGCTAAGTTTCTCTGCCCAAACCTATGAAGCCAACAATGATGATAGTGGTGGTGATGACGATGATAAAGAATCTTTCAAATGATTAACTCAGACTCAAGTGTTTCTACTATTTGATACTATCACACCATGGCACACTTACAAATTAAATGTCAAAAATAATTTATGAGGGAAATTGTGATAGACTGAACACTTTAGGATCCTAAACTTGGTAATTTTTCTTATTGAAAATGATTATAAGTAATCTGTTACCAGCCCAAAGAGAGACACATAACAAATATTGTGTCAAAGAAACAAGAAAAACTTGAAAATGGGGAGCAGAAATAATATATGGCCAGTTGTAAAACATTTTAAATATCATAAAGTTTATGATAATTCCAAATAAACCCCTTGATGTTGTAAACATACACTATGTTGGAGTGTTTAAAAAATTTATACGCAGAATCAAATTCTCCATTGCAACATTAATTTTCCATTACCTTTTCAATAGTGTCCTATGAAAACACACATAGAGAAGATGGATACTTTATGATAGCAATACATTGGAGCCAGTGTAATGAGGCTTATGTCAATGTTTCCATTTAAGCTACTCTTTTTCAGCAGGTTAATGACTGAACCATAAAAATACGATTAAGTGAAATCTGGCAAGTGTGTTCTTAGTAAGAAACATTTTTAAAAACTGAAAATAAACTAGAAGCACTGACTGACCATTGGAAGATTTTTTAAATTACTTCTAGGAACTATAAGGAAAGTTACATAAAAGCTTTTGGCAACTGGATTTATAAATATATTTTGGAAGTTTGTTGCCAAATAAATTTAGTCAAATCATTTTCTATAAAATAGTAGGAACCTGGGACAGGTTGCAAAGCACCTTCTTACTGGATACAACACACATCCCAACAGTATCATTAAAATTGTTAACAATGAAATACTATCCAGCAATAAAAATTAACCAACTATTGAAAAAAAAAAACCATTAACTCATCACAGTATTTAGAAGCCCAGGTATTATTTTGATATACCAAAGAATAATGATAAATTAAATGTGAAGCAAGACTTCATTTAAAATTATACCTCTGATAACTGTGAACAAGTTTGGGAATATGGGTCAGGACTTGAAGACACATGGGTTAAAGTATCAACTATGCCATATGAGAGTTGGTATGACCCAGACAAGCTGTTTAGCCTCACTGTGCCTCAGATATCTCATTTTTACACTGATAATAAAATAATGTAATACCCATCTCATAGGTCTCTTTATTTTTTTAAAAAAAAATGAGCATTTACTAAAACAAACAGCAACAAACTAACTTTGTATAACTTTCTTCATGTAAATAAAAATTTCAGTATTCTTAAATCATGAAAATTTCTCAAGATGAAGTATTAGTGATTCTTAGTAATTATGTCTTAGGGAGGATACTTGTTTTGACAACTGGTTAATTATCAAAGATTGCAGGGATGAAGAATAGCAAATCATCTCAAATTATGATAGTTAACTGCTATAACAAAAATCTTTGTAAGTTAAATGTAATAAATCAGCAAAGCTATCCAAACCTCTTGATAATTAATCCAATAAACATTCACTGAGCACCTACTATATTTGAGGAAGATGCTCTGGTGATATAGCACTTGCCTAGCATCCACAAGGTCCCAGGCTCCATCCTCAGCACCACAAAAAAAAAAAAAAAAAAAAAAGCCAAAGATCACAATGAACACAGATTGACCGAAATATCTTAGAAGGGGTAAAAACTACAAATTTAGGATTCTGATGTAAAGAGAAAAGAATACAGCACACAAGATAGCCAGAAAAATTTTTAGTTTTAACAAAGTGTTCAAAGATTAAAACAATGCTATGCATGAAGGTATAGGTTAAACTGTGAAAAGACAAATTTTTCATACACGATTCTGTGGAGGATATGTTGAAAGTTTTTCCAAAAAATTAAACAAAATAATATGTATGGTAACCTTTAGCACAGTGTTTGCCTCATACCAACCACCCAAAAAGGTAGCCAATTAATAACTCATTTATTAAAAATTAATTACACCACATCCTAAATACTAACACAAAAGTACCAACACATAAACATAGGACCACACAACACATTTCTACCCAACTCCCACCACATTGCATTTAGTTTATATTATAAATTTAAGATTATTTAGAAGCATTTAAATCTATTTTAATTCTCTTACATAAGCTTTCTGGGAACAAAACAAAGAAACAATAACAACAACAACAAAAGAAGGTGTAAATAGTGTCTTGGGACACCTAGGCCTGGTCTTGATCTGGGGGAAAATGTCACAAATGGTAGTTACTACAAGTCCAATGTTAGATGCCAGAACGTCAAGCAATCCTTAATGCCTTAGCAGCCACAGGAGAGAGAACCGGGGTAAGAAAAAACCAAAGTGCAAGGTCAGAGTCCTTCTCTGAAAACTGTTCATAAGGTCCTGGCATTATCTGTGGATGTGCCACAGCTCAGGATTAGTGCATAGTCCTAGAAATGGTAACAACTCTCAGCCTAACATTCATAGTCATGTCCCAAGCTGAACTGACAAACAACGCTTGACCTCATTAGCCATGTCCCATCTCCCAATGGAAGGCTGTCACTGCATCATACATTCTCATTTCCAGGAATCAAAAATTTATTTAAGTGATTATAAATTGTTCCCTTTCACTAGACAGTTAATGAAAGAAGGGGCCACGTCTATTTTTTGCCTCACCACTACATCTCCAGTGCCTGGCACAAGGTAGACAATCAGCTGACATTTGTTAAGGAAATAAATGGCAAAATAAATCAAGAGGCACATGGAATTCAGGTTGATCATCCTTCCAAACTGTAGACCAAGAGGGATGCTGAGCTTGTCCTGGGCCTCTCAGAGCAAATGCTCATGAGGAAAGAGGTGGGGTATAGATGGGATAACAAAGCAAAAGCCAGCAACAGGTCTCCAGGAACTTGACAAGATGGATATTAAAAACCTGGATGAGACATTCAAAGTAGAAGGTAGAGGCTAGAAAAATCCTCAGAGCTGCAAAGAGTAACACTTAAAGATCTCTGAAGGGAATAAGAGTGCTCAGGAGTAAGTTTAAGAAGCATCTATTATAGCTCTCCACCTGGATGAACAAAACAGACTTTGCATACTCAGACATGTGCAGAGGTAAAAGGAGGATTTCTGTGAGAGAGCTACATAAATAAAGGCACAGGGCAGAAACACAAACAAGTAGATTAGATAAAAATACAGGTTTGGTGAAGTGAGATTTTAGAAACAGTTGAAAGAGTGGATTGGAGACTTAATAGCTTCCATGTTAAAGAAGTTTGACTTTAATCAACAAAGAAAGCTTAGAAAGCCTCTGAGTTTGTGAGCAGGGAGAGACCTAGTCCAAGTTCTCCTCCCACAATCAAGAGAGTCCTGACCATCCCTGACTTATTACGGTTTCTCCTAACAATTTTTGGACTTAACAATGGTATGAAAGCATTCAGGTAAAACTGATTGTGAATTTCGAATTTGAATATTTTCTCTGGCTATTGACATAAGGTAAGATCCTCTTTCATGATGCTGGCACTGGCAGTGAGCCAACAGTTCCCAATCAACCATATGATCATGAGCAAAAATAACCAATATTCTACAGTGTAGTGTGTTGCTAAGCCCTGATCATCAGGAGTTTAGGTGTATTAAATGAATTTTTTACTTACATTTCTAGGTGACAATAGGTTTACAGGGATGTAACCCTATCATAAATCAAGTACATGTATATTGGAAGGAAGATGAAGGCATGGCTTATACAAGAGTCCAGGCAAGTACAAATGAGGTAGGTCTGTGTCTGTGGAAATGAAGATACAAATCACAGCAACACAAAAAGTGAGCCAGTAAGACAATCTCCCCATAGTTCTTAAAATCTTGGGGTGAAGTATGCATGCATACTCTTCCTTTAAAGCAACTTACATAATATGATCTGACTCCTGCCCACTTCCACACCATAATTTCCCATCACCACTCTCAAGAGATTTTCCCTGCAGCTAGTAACAGCAGCACGCCCCATTACAGCTGCCTACTCACATGCCTTCACAGGATGCTCTTCCTTGCCCACCAGAACATCCTTTGTCTCTTTCTTCATTTGTCAAGTCCTTCTCATGCTTCTAAATTCACATTAGCATCTGATTTTCCTAAGGCTCTGTTCTGATCTCAGTCCATGAACTCCCACAGCAGCCCTCAATATCTCAGCCACAGCACTTACCACACACTAAGTGCTAATTCAGATTTTCTGGTTTCCCTCCTGAAACTCTAACCAGTCACAGTGAGAGGAAGTAGAATGCAAAGGTTAGGAGCACAGGTTCATGTTTCTGTGACTTGCCAACAACATATCATCCTTTGCCCTTATCTTCCTCTGCACAATGCAGACACTTAAATCAAGGACTTCTGCAAGGAGTATATGAGCAATAAATGCAAACTGCTTAACACAGTGCCTAGCATGACAGAAGCACCACACAACACAGCTTTTTTATTAACTATCCTTATGATGTTGCAGACAAAACAATGAAGGAGGTTAGGCTACTAGCCAAAGATAACCACCAAAGTCATGACCAAAACCAGATTTTCCACCAAGATTTCCAGCCTCCCAACCCTTTTTCCCTCCACATGTTACCTCCTGGCAGTGGACTCTCTCAAAGTGGCCCTGCACTGCAAAAGCACAAAGAGTGGCCAAGTTCTTGAATCAATTCCTCATTTCCTCTCATAGACACCAGACAAGAAGGCATGTGAAGAGAGAACTCTCCAAAGTGCAAACTCAGTGTAGTACAGCTTTGTGGCTAAAAAGCAAAATTTGAGAAAGTAGCTTTTATCAACTAAATTATTACCTTCCTCCTTTTCCTTCTAATTCAAGCCAAAATTAATTTTTCCCTTTTCAGTAATGAATCAAGTGATTCATAAGTATATTGGGGATTTCATCTAGGCTCAAAATTGGCTAGCAATATACAGAAGTGGATGTGGTTAATTAAGATTTTTTTTTAAATTGAATTCCTGCTATCAAATCTCTCATTAACTAGCTTTTTATACCTTTGTAAACAGCCAAAGAAATTCAATCAATAAAACCCATGAAGAACGATCCATTTACAATATCAATTTATAATATGTAAACATGAACTTTGCCTTTTGTTCCATGCAACAGGAACTCATCACCCCATAAATGAACATATTCCTCTATGATTCTGCTATACTTCATTACAAAAAAAAATGCACTCAATGTGATATTCTTTAAAGTTATATTTCATGGAATAATAATTTCCAAATATATTTACAGCATTCTATTATAGGCAGAGAATAAGGAAAAGAAGAAAGTGTCATTTAAGGACCCTCACGAATATTAAAATTCTGATTAGAAATGAATCAGTTTAAGGATTTGGGTGCACTATAAGGCATTTTAATTTATTTTTACTATCTTAGAATTAAGCTGCCCAACACTCCAAGTGCATATAAAAACTAAAAAGATGGTACTCCTCATTTAAAGACCCTGCTAGTGGAGCTAGTACACAACTGTTATCCCAATGATTTGGGAAGCTGAGATAGGAGGATTGCAAGTTAAAGGTCATTTTCAGCAACTTTGTGAGACCTGGAGCAACTCAGCAAGGTCCTATCCCAGAAAAACATATTTAAAAAACTAGAGGTGTAGGTCAGTGGTAAAGCACCTCTGGGTTCAATCCCCAGTACCAAAGTAAATCAATCAATAACAATCCTCTTGGTAATTAATGGATTATAGAAAAGAAGCTGTCATTGCCTGTCCACACCCAATTGACTACCCTTTTAATTACCTAGAATCCCTGCAGCCTAGACAGACTAGTTCTCTATCATGAACCTCCCTTTTGCCATGGGTATTAGGAGTTAGACCAAGGTGCCTACCCAATGTCAGCTCATCCACAGGCCAACCAATGGCCTGTGTCTGACCAAAAATTTGAGCTGATTGAAATTCATTATTTTTGCAAAGACTTGGTACTGGGAAAAGCAGAGATTGATTCATTTAAATGTGAAGGCAATAGTAAAAATGTGAAGTAAAGGTTAGTGGTAAGTCAGGGACATGGCAGCAATACAGGCAACCCAAAATAAGAAAGGGTGCAAAACAACAGCAAATAACTGGTACAGAAGCTGGTCAGTGCAAATTACAGCATTTATTCAAGAAACATTTCCTGAGGTTTCCCACCCTGTCCTCACATAAACCTCCTTTTACTGAGAGATTCTCTACTTCCTGCAATCAGAAACACAATGAATCTGACATAGTATCTTATTGGATTATTAGTACAACTATTTCAGAACTAAGGAAAAAACTATTTCACAGTAATGTTCAGTACATAAATCTAACAAAAAATCTAACACAAAAGATGGTTTATCTTGTATAAACAATGAAAGAGGTATGAAAGTTTAGGGCTATATTCATAAAAAGATACGCTTTGATCCTAAGCCAGTTGACATAGCATGAAGCATAAGGTTCATATGAAATATATTTGTATTCCAGGCTGCACAATAAATCACTACAAACTTGGCATCTTAACACCCACTTACTATCTTGCAGATTCTATAAATTAAAAATCTGGGCATACTTGGTCTTACCTGGAGGCTTCATTAGGTAATGATCCCATTCTGAGCTCTCTTAGTTTGTTGATCAATTTCCCTGTGGTTGTAGTACTAAAGTTCTCATCTGCTAGAAACTGCCTCTTTCCATAACGAGCTCACAATTTGGCTGTTTGCTTCTTTAAAGCCAGCAGAAGAGGCTCTCAGCTCAATCTGCCATGACAGAGACTTGTGGGATGTAACATAAGTGATTATGTCGCCCTTACTATATTCTGTTGGCTAAAAGCAAGTCCTAAGTTCCACCAGTCTTCGAGGGGAGGAAATTATACTTATAAAGGGATGCACAATTGAGGAACATCTCATCATTCTGTCTACCACATCAGACAATTAATATCACTGAGTATCACACTTCTCTCTTTTCTATTTGCAGAATAAGCTAATAAAAATTCTCCTTTGGAAGTTTCTTTAGAAAGAATCCTGGCAAATATACAAAATACAAAGTCTCATACACACACACACATACTCTCACTTGCCATATGAAAACATATTACCAAACTCCAAAAATTTTCTCATGGAATAGCATTTATAGAATGTAATGTGTTAGCTTTTTGTTGCTGTAACCAAAATAACTCACAAGAACAATTCAGAAAAGGAAAGGTTTATTGGGGCTCATGGTTTCAGAGGATTCAGACCATAGTTGGCTGGCAGAAACATCATGAAGGGCATGGAGAAGAAAGATGCTCAACTCATGACAGCTGGGAAGCAGAGAGAGGAAGGGGCCAGATCAAGTCCCTAAGGCCATGCCCCAATCGCCACTTCCACCAGCTCACAGTTACCACCTAGTAGTCCATTCAGATTATTAATCCATCAAATATATTCATTCATTGATTAATTTCAGTCCTCATGATCCATCATTGACTAAAATCCCTACCTCTGAACCTTGCTGCTTTTAGAGATCATGCTTTCAATACATTAGCTCTTTGACGGACATTTCATATCCAAACCATAACAGATAATAACCCTAACAGCTAACTTACATTTTTAAAAACCTCTTCCACTCATTATCCAGAAATATGGTGCATAATACATAAATAGGGTTGGATAAAATTCTTGATATGTGGATGCCATAGAACAAACAGTGCACCTACAGACTTCATAAAATTTCAGTGGCTATTAAACAATCCATCAAGTTGATACATCATAATTTAAGATACCCTAGCCAGGCACCACAGTGCATATCTATAAGCCCAGCAACTCAGGAAGCTGAGGCAGGAGGATTGCAAGTTCATGGCCAGCCTCACCAACTTAGCAAGTCACTAAGCAACTTAGCAAGACCCTGGCTCAAAACAAAAATTAAAAATGACAGAGGATGTGGCTCAGTGGTTAAACACCATTGGGTTCGATCCCTGGTACCAAAAAAAAAAAAAAAAGATACCATTCTCTCACCAGGTATTAAATTTGTTATTAGTGGTTATCATAAAAAATTCCTTAGGAAAAAATTGTAAAATTTGGAAAGTATAAGCCAAAGTATAATTATGTATTTATTTCTTAAAAGGCAAGCCAAATAGTTTTCCAAAAGTAGATTACCTATAGGCTGGGGCAATGCAAAAGTATTTAGTAACATTATAATACTAGTTATTATCTATTTGGTTTTCTTCAAATTTAAGCCACAAAATTGTGATCTTTGTTTTAAGTTACATTAATCTTATTAAGGCTGAAATTTCCTATCTATATTTACATATAGAATTATTGTTATTAATGGGAACTTCATTCTTTGATTATTTTTCTACTGATATCTTAATTATCAATTCAGAGGTATCACTATATAATGTAGGTCATAACTACAAATAATTTTATCTAGAAATTTCTTCCTTTTTAAAGACATAATATACTGAAATATTTTATGATTTAATATTTTGATACATTAATATCTTTGTTTCTGATTTCTATTAGTGTTTCCAAATATGACTCCAAAAGTCAAAACTTTTTAATTTTATTTTTACTAAAAAAATTAATCTATATTAATTTCACTTTATGTCAGGATTTTATCTGATTATTCATACTAATACATCTCTATTTTAGCATTTATCACACTTCAATTATTGTTCTACTCCTTCTATCTCAATAACTTTTTTGCTTTTAGGGCAAGGATTATGCCTTATCAATCATACATAGCTCCTAGCAAAGCTTTTGTACCATAATAATCACTCAGTAAATGTTCACTGAATTGAATTAAGTGAATTAAAAACTTGACTTCAAAGTCCCATTCAATTACTTCTTGAGAGCAAAGAGATAACTAGAATGCCGGTCAGTTTTAGCATTAATTCAAATCCAAGGCTATGGTGAAATCTCTAAAGGAGAAATTAAGCCCAGTACTCTATTCTACTCTGGGCCGGAAGGCAACAGCAAAGATCCCTGTGGCACCATTATGAATCCCATAGCTCAGAGTCTGGACCAAGAGACCTGGGGATCATCCCTAAGAATACTCTTCCAGGAGGGCCCTCCCAAGCTCCTTGGTCTCAGAGAAACTGTATGAAAGGCACAGTAATAGGAAAATACATTCCCAACTGCTGCATGTAAGAAAGGCTACACACATGCAAACAGGGAGACTTAAGAGCAAAGAAAGGACTTATCTCAAAGCAGAAGATGAATAGCTTGCTGGTTAGTTCAATGTTGGCCTCCTCCCTCAACCACGTTCCTGTACTGTGACCTAAAAATTTGTCTTAACCACTGAAAATGGACTAAGTCATAAGTTGCCAGAGAAAAACAATAAAGCATTCAAGAAGAAATAAGTAAATAAGAGAAAGACCAAGAAGAACACTAGAAAAGACAACTACTGATGAAATAAAACTAGTAGAGGAGGCAGATGACATTTCAAAATAAATAAATATAAGATGACTGAAAGAGATTTAATTATAACATTAATAAGATTTTCTATAAATAGAAAATATGGATCTTGTTACAAAGTCAATAGCCGTAGTGTGGTATTAACTAAGAAATAGACGCAAAAATCAAAGAAACAGAATAGAGAATCCAACAAATGCCCCCCAAAATCTGTCCAACTTGATTTTGGAAAAATTATAAAAGCAATTCAATAGAGAAAAGACAGTCCTTTCAAAAAATGGTCTGCTGCAAATGCGCATCCATCGATTAAAAAAAAATGAACTTCACATCTAATATAAAAATCAGGTTAAAGAGGATCACAGACAAATATAGAACATAAAACAAAAACCTTTTAGCAAAAAATGGAAGAAAAGGTGGGGATCTAATGCAAGGCAAAGAGTTCTTACACTGAATACTAAAATCATAATCTATGAAAGGAAAAGGTGACAAATTAGACTTCGTCAAAATTTAAAACTTTTGTTCTCAGAAAGACCTTACTAAGAGAATAAAAAGGCTACAAAATGGGAGGATATATTTGTAAACTACATATCTAAAAAAAAGTATCTAAAGTATACAAAGAACTCTCAAAACTGAACAAGAGAAAAAAATCATACAATCCAATCTCAAAATGAGAAAAAAAATAGAGACATTTCACCAAAGACTATCTACATATGGCAAATAAACATATAAAAAGATGTTCAGCATCCTTAGTGGGTATAGAAATGTTAACTAAAACCACAGTATCTCCACTTACCTATCAGAATCACAAAAATAAAAAAGTCATAACAAATGCTAGTAAGGAGGCAGGGAAATCGGATCACTCATGCATTTCTTGTGAGAATGTAAAATATTGGAGCTACTCTGGAAAACAGTTTAACCATTTTTTAAAAATATTTTTAGTTGTCAAGGATCTTTATTTTATTTATTTATATGTGGTGCTGAGAATCGAACCCAGTGCCTCACACATGCTAGGCAAGTGCTCTACCACTGAGCCACAACCCCAGCCCCTTGACCATTTCTTATAAAACTAAGCATGCAACTACCATAAGACTTAGGTCCACACAAAAATCTGTGTGCTAATTTTCTTGTCAGAGGTATTCATAATAAAAAAAGAACTGGCAACAAGATAGACATCCTTTAATATGTGAATGGTCAAAAAAAAAAAAAAAAAAAAAACCTGTGGTATACCCACACCATGGAACATGACATTCTTTAAATAACAAAATCATATAAACAGATACTTGATTAGGGATTGATGACAATCAGGGACTTGGGCTATAAATGTACCGAGGGAAGGAGGTAGTTTGACTATAAGAAAGGGAATAAGTCATCTAGGTGGTTCAGAGTTAGTGGCTTGTCTTGGTATAATACTAAAGAAATGTGTTCATTTTGGAGTGTTAGGAATACTAAGATACTATTAATGAAACAAGAAAGCAGACAACTTCCAAAATAGCAAGTAAAAAATTGCTGAATAATATTCCATTGTGTATATGTACCACAGTTTCTTTATCCATTCATCTATTGAAGGACATCTGGGTTGCTTCCACAGTTTCGCAATTGTGAATTGCGCTGTTATAAACATCAAAGTGACTGCGTTACTGTAGTGTGCTGTTTTAAAATCTTTAGGGTATAGGCCAAGGAGTGGAATAGCTGGATCAAATGGTGGTTCCATTCCAAGTTTTTTAAGGAATCTCCATACTGCTTTCCAGATTGGTCGCACCAGTTTGCAGTCCCACCAGCAATGTCTGAGTGTGCCTTTTTCACCACATCCTCACCAGCACTTTACAAGGGTTTATGAGAAAGATTTAACTTCAAAACATGTAATTTAAAAGTTAAATCACAGAGATATTAAATTTTAAAAAAACTAAATAAAGGAGAATAAATAAGGCAAACATTTATAGAAATGCAAGAAAATTGATTTTAAGAAAATCAATGAAAAAGATTAATACTCATCTTCCAAAATACCACAGAGCTGCATGAAGTTAGAAAGGAGACCATCAGGGCTGGGGTTAAGGCTCAGTGGTAGACTGCTTGCCTACCACATGTGAGGCACTGAGTTTAATCCTCAATACCACATAAAAATAAATGAATAAAATAAAGGCATTGTGTCCATCTACAACTAAAAATATTTTTTAAAAAAGAAAGAGCGGAACACGCCTGTAATCCCAGCACTTTGGGAGGCTGAGAGAGGAGAATCAAAGCCAGCCTCAGCAACAAGGAGGCACTAAGCAACTCAGTGAAACCCTTTCTCTACATAAAACACAAAACAGGGCTGGGGAAGTGGCTCAGTGGTCAAGCACCTCTGAGTTCAGTTTCTGGAAGAAAGAAAGAAAAGTAAGGAAAGAAAGGAAGGAAGAAAAGGAAAGAAAGAAGGAAGGAAGAAAGGAAGGAAGGAAAGGAAAGGAAAGGAAAGGAAAGGAAAGGAAGGGGAAGGGGAAGGGAAAGAGAAAGAGAAAGGGAAAGGGAACCATCAGAAAAGAGAAAGGGGATGGGGTGGAGAGGGAGTAAGAAAGAAAAGGACAAGAGATGTACTAGGGAATGAAATTAACCAAATTGTGTTGTATGCATGTGCAAACATGTCACACTGAATCCCACTATCAGGTATAATTATAATGCACCAATAAAAATTAATTTTAAAAATACCATGGAGCTAGCACATTAAAAATATGTAAGTATATAGAAAAAATTTAATGTAATCAGGAAGACTTTATATAAACACCTAAAATACAATTTCACAAACTATAAATGAAGAACAAACATTATATTTATGCACACAGAACATTTTTAAAAATTAAATTATATACTTGAACAAAATGTTTAAGTTCAAATCCTGAGAAATCACATAGTTCATATCTTCTGATCATAAGCCAATAAATCAGAAAAGCATAATAAAAAGTTTATAAAAATAAACCAAACTCCTTGGAAATTCATAAATATTTCCCAAAATAATTCCTAAGTCAGAAAATAAATGAAAACTGCAATTACTATCTACAATGAAAAAGAGACTACTTCTTATCAAAACCTTTAAAGTCTTGCTTATAGAAAAATATAGTCCTAAATATCATTATTAAAAAAGAAAAACTGAAAATAATGGAATCGAGTACACATTTTTAAAATTTAAAAAGAAATCACAGAAAAAAATCCACACAATAAGATAAAAGAATTTAAAATGTAGAAATTGGTAGAGGGAAAAAAATGAAACTTGAAGAAAAAATCCAATACTCTTTGCCAGAAACAATAAAATGCATAAATGCTCAAAAGTTGGATAAAAAGAAGCAAGAAAGAGCTAAAATCAATAAAAAATAAAACATCATAACAGATACAATAAAAATACTACATGCAACTGTGATGACACATTTGAAAGCAGCATAAAAGAGTAATTTTCTAGAAAAGCTAAGATAAGGAAAATATGCTATTCATGATAGTGGAAAAAAATCTACGTAATAGCTGTAAAATTTTAATCTTAAAATAAGATTTGGACAAGTAGATAGGCAAAATATATCATTGGAAAGAAAGATTTGATGCCAAAATATTATGAAATAAGTCCTCCCAAAAGTATATACTTTGAAAACAATCAAGTTAGAATCACAATTATTTTAAATCAGGTTAAAATGATGTTAGTGTTGATATACTAGAAAAAAATGTTTAAGAAGATAAAATTAGGAAAACAACAATAATTTGAAGACTTTTTTATCTAAGAAACTTTACTATAATCAAACAAGAAATAAACAAATAATTAATTGGCATGAAATAAGGGCCTAGTAGCATATCTCTACATATAAAAGAACTTAGTGTATGAAGTGTAGAACTACATTTAAGTGGGGGAAGGAGAATTAAATCCTTATTTTATATCGTACAAATAAATATATTCCATGTAGAGTAAAATACAAAAATAAACATTAAATAAAATTTAAGACAATAAATTTTGGAGAAGATATATATATATGTGTGTATACACATGTATACATATATACATGTGTGTATATATGTGTGTGTGTGTGTGTGTATATATGTGTGTGTGTGTGTGTGTGTGTGTGTGTGTGTGTGTGTGTATTGAAGATTTAACCCAAGGGAGCTTTACCACTGAGCTACATCCCCAGCACTTTTTATTTTTTATTTTCAGACAGGCTAAATTGCTGAAGATCTGGCTAAGTTGTTGAGGACGGCCATTAACTTTGTATCCTTCTGCCTTGGCTGGCTGGGTCACTGAGATTACAAAGACCACCAGACCTCACTGGGAAGTCCTTTAAAATAAGCTCCCTTTTTTTTTCTTTTCTCTTTTTTGGTACTAAAGAATGAACCCAGGGGCACCCTACCGCTGATCTACATCCCCATTTCTTTTGTGTTTTTGTTGTTCTTTTTAGTTATACATGATAGAGTATATTTTGATATATTTATACAAATGTGCATCTTATTCTAATTAAGATCTCAGTCTTGTGGTTGTACATGATGTGGAGATTCACTGCCTATTCCTATGTGCACATAGGAAAGTTAAGTCAGATTCTTTTTGTTATTTTATTTTCAAGACAAATTCTAAGTTACTAAAGGCCTCTCTACATTGCCAAGTGTCCTTGAACCTGTGATTCAGCTGCCTCAGCCCCCTGAGTCATTGGAATTACAAGCTTGCACTGCTATGCCCAGAAAAATAAGGCCTTTTAAGTCAAAGATAGAAAATGAAGAGTTCTAGAGGAAAATCAGACATATTCATCTAAAAAGTGAGTCAAAGATAATAATGAATTGGGAAAGTAATAGTGATGTAAAAAGCATATTGATCAAAAAAGGCAAGAACAGAAGCTAGACCAAAGTAAGGGAAAAGTTGGAGAGTGGGGGGCAATCACATGAAAATAGAAGAGAGATCAATGGAGCAGAGGTAGAGGAAAGAGAGGAGGAAGGAGGTTTGGGAAAAGGGAAGAACAGAATGCAATGAAATGCCAATTTTAAAGAACTATAAATGAATGGAAGAAAGACAAGTAGAATAAATGAAGGGGAGCAGGGGGAGGGAGGAAGGAAGGGAAAGAGAAAGTACTGGGGACTGAAGTAGAGAAAAGTATATTCCATGTATGTGTGACTATGTCAAAATGGAGCCCACTATTATGTCTAACTACAATATACAAATAAAAACATTAAATGGATGGAGTTGGAGAATATCATGCTAAGTGAAGTAAGCCAATCTCAGAAAACCAAATGCCGAATGTACTCGTTGATAAGTGGATGCTGATCCATAATGTGGGGAAGGACATGGGAACAATGGTGGATCTCTGTTCACAAGGGTGTAAGGGGGGAGGGGGCATGGGGACAGTAAAGGTGGTGGAATATGATGGTCATCATAGCCCTAACTTTATGTATGACTGCAGATATGTTGTGATTCAATACAACTTACAACTAGAGAATTGATGTTATCCTCTATGTACAATGAATCAAATTGCACTCTGTTATCATGTTAAGCCTAAATAGAACAAATAAATAAAATATGGAAAAAAATCATTAAAAAGTAAGAAAAAACATGAATAGGAAATGCAAATATCCAAAAAACAGAAAAGGAAAGTCAAACTCAATATAAGTCAGAGAAACAAATATTAAAATAACATTGCTGGAAGGATAAGAAAGCAAAGGAAATAAGAATTTCACAAAATCACATTATATGCATTTTACACATGTACAAATGTATCACAGAGAATTTCACCTTTACATATATGAAGAAAGTGCCTATCAAAAATAAATAAATAAGTTAAAGTGGAGAATAGCAGGAGGGAGAAGGAGAGGGAAATGGGGGGACAGGGATAGAAATCAAATTCCATGCACATACGACTTTGTCAAAATGAACCCAACTACTATGTATAGCTATAATGCTGTAATTTAAAAAGAAAAAAGAATAAAATAAAATAGCATTGCTATTCAATTCCTCAACCATTACAATAGCAAAAAAATAATTTAAAGGTGATAATTCCCAATGTTAGAGACTATTAGAGGTTAGACAAGGGATATTTCATACACCGTTGGTAAAAATGTGAATTGCTGCTTTCTTTTTGTAAATAAGTCTAGCTATTAGTTCCTCCCAACTCTTGGATTATAATAATTCCATTCACAATAATTTATGGCTATGATAGCCATACTTTATTCATATAAAAAAGAATGTTTATTGCAGCATTTATTATAATGGAAAAAATAGAAATGATATGTTATCTATCTATAAGGAATAAATCATGTTATGACCAAATCTTGAAAGAGTATGCAATCATTAAAAAGAATGATGTCTCAGAAATGGAGATTCCTCAGATGTACTAAGAAGTAATACTACTTTTTCTATACATTTATTAATAAAATAAATTATAATTCATTGCTTTTATTTACATTTTTTGATTCATAATATAACTAGAAAACTTTTCTTATTAACCATTCATATTTTCTATTGTTATGAATCATCCCTTAATGTTGCTTTCTTATTAATGTTTTCATATTATCTTTATTAATTTGAAAAAGTTCATTGTACATAAGTACTCACTTTTTGATCATCAAACCATGTTACAAATATTCTTATATGAAAGTTTATATGGGAATGATTTCACCTACAGACACTGAATATTTTAAATAGTTAAAAAAATATCTATTGGTAATTTAATTTGCCCTTGTATCAAATTTAATGTACATTCCTGCCCAAAGCATGTATAAATGTTTTCCCCTATTTTCTTCAAGTACTTGTAAAGTTTTATTTTATTTTTTCACATGTAAATCTTTAATCCATCTGGAGTTTATTTTGGTGGATGAAGTGAGTTAGGAATCTGACTTTCCCCACTGCAGTAGGGTTTTTGCCTGAAACAGCAGGCAGGCGCTCCAGGAAGGAGGCCAGACATAGCCAGGCAGTATTCTTGAGGGGAAGCCAGAAGGAAAAGAGACTAGCTATGGAAAGCTGGCCCATGGAATAGCAGTTTTCCTATGTACAGACAATAAACCAAGCAGAGAGGAAATTTCCCTGCTTGAATACACCATGTCTCCAACTTCTTCCAGACCACTGGATCACTAGTACAAATTTACCCTATCCAGTATTCAACCCTAGATCTGAAGGACAAATCCTAACATCATATAAGAGAATGTTGATGGGACTCAAAACAAATTCATCCATGCTAATTTTTTTTGCAAATATCAGATCAAAAGAAATCTTTTTCATTTAAAAATAAATATAAAAATATGAAATAAATATAAAATGATGAAAGATATTATTTTCCTACAAAAGGAAATAAATTCAACACGTAAAGAGTATATTTTTAACATATCGCAGAAAACAAAGTAAATTTTAGAAAGTATTTATTTATGCTTTCACAGAAATTAAAGGTAACACTCCAGACTCTCCAAAAAGTAAAAAAAAAGTAAACCAAGAAAAAAATATGCACACAAAATTAACAGATTCACTAAAAGAAAGTAAGAGGAGGGGAATATGTTAAGAGAATCTTAAACTGTACTAAAACTTGTATAGTTAAAATTTAGTTTACAGAAAATCTTGTAAGTTATATGGAGGGCAAACTTACAAACTCAGATAAGACTGACAAGGGGCAAATATATTAAAATGACCCCCAAATGATAAAAATTATAAAAAATACAACAAATATTCAGTATATAAGTAATGAGTTAGAACAAGAAATCTGATCAAATGAGATAAACATCTAATATTGCATGAGAAACTTTCCTTAAAAATATAATTGTGGTTGTAATTATTGTTATTATTCATCTTGACTTGGAAGGATGAAGAATAAAGAAAAAACAACAACTAGTTTTACAAACCATTGTCAATCTGAGTAGTAATAAGAATTCTGTCTTGGACAGAACATTTTAGCCACTAAGAAATTTAGTTCCTAGTCAAATTTCATCTTCCCAACAAGTTAAGTAGATGCACCAGTAAGAATTAAGCAATCTGTTTCTAAATCAAGGAGGAAATAAGCCAGCAAAAGGAGCATGGCTTCTGATGTGTCAGTCATAAGGATTCTGGACAATTAGCAGTCTCTGATCCAAGGGACAAGACTCTGTGGTTTGGGAACATACAAAAGGAATGAGAGGATACAAAACCCCCCTCACCCTTGGATTTCTGCCTGTGAACAAGAAGCCATTTATTTCATATTTGCTATCAACACTCAACCAGAAGAAGAACATGTGAGCTCTAACTAAGGTTAGAAAAAATAGATGGGGTTTAGATAAACCAGGCAGGAAGAATCCTCTGCCAATTTTTTTTTTTTTTGCTACTGTAATCAATACATTGCCCTTTTTTAATTTTCCTTTTCTTTTTTTAATTTTCTTTAATGTATAATTGACTTGTGTCAATGGGTTAGGGAAATGTGAGATGATCCATTTTACCCCGTCTACATATTTTAAGCCCAGAGTTTTTCTAAAATGAGTAAAATTACTGACTTGAATAAAAATCTAAATCTGCTAACCAAAACTTCACCTTATACAAAGTGCAATTAATTAAACCTAGAAAAATTCTGAAGAATATTTTTCAAATATTTTTTTAAAAGGCCAAAACCATAAAATATTTAGAAAGGTAGATTGACCTAGATTGAGAATCACAAAAATCACAAAATTTGCTTCTCAAGAATTCTACATCCAAACTCCATTCTCTTGTACAGACAACAGAAAGGCAATGTCAAATTATATAAGAGTTTATAGAATGTGTCACCCATGCATTTTGAAGGAAAAAGAAAAGCGGAGAGGTTTATTTCAGTCATGGAGAGGATAGGTAAGACAAAAAAAAAAAAAAAAACCTCAAGAATATACAAGTTGTGCTATGAAAGACATGAGAATGAATACTGCTACACTTAATCTCAGAATTAAATCTAAATGGTTGCTATAATATAAAATAGAATAAATAGATATAATAATAATTGAAAGAAAAGATATCGCTTTGAAATTAGTAATAACTGAAATTACAAATAATCAATTATATCAACAATCTGGAAGCCAAAGGAGGACAAGTAAATTTTTTAAAACACTAGAGTCTCAAATACTTCAATTCACATCAAGGGATACAAGCAAAATGGTTTGATTCTTAATGTAGGTAATTAGAAAAATACATTTTCAAGTAATCTTTAACAGAAAAATAGTTGTAAAAATTAAAGTATATGTGTACCCTCCAAATTACTAGAAAGAACAAAAAAATCAATATGGCACAATTTTAAAAGATACAAAAGAAAACAAAAGATTTTTAAAAATTCAAATAACATGTCAGAAATAGAATTAAAAACATCATTAATACACAAATGAGTACTCAAAGAAAAAACTAAACATCAGTAAAAGACATATGTAAATCAAAATGATTCCAAAAGTTTAAAATAAATATAAGAATAATAAAAATGATAGCAAATACTAATATAGTATTAATATGATCTAGGTACTACCACAAACATTTTATATCTAGCAACTCATTTAAATCCTCAAAACATCCACATTTTGTAGAAGATAAAACACTGAGGCACAAAGAACACAAATAACTGGCTAAAGGACACATAGGTAAAAACTGCCAGAACAAGGATCAAACCCAGCAATTCTAGCTGCAGGGCTTATGATTGTAATCACAACACTGACTATCAGGCATGGGTGATAATACTTTCTGATCCCTACAAATCTATGATGTTTCTGTTCCCTTCTTTACACCAAACAAATAAAATAATGTCACATATACAAATGAATTTTATAGGATTCAAGGCAAACAGTATTAAATTGGATTCAAAAAATATTTAAAATAATTAATTAAATTGGAGGAAAACATCTCATATGAATTAGAGCTAATTAGAAATATTTAGGAGATGTGGTCAGTTACGAGCTACATATAATATAAGCAGTATATAACTATACGACCTATATGAAGAAACCTGCAAAACCTAGCTTAGGGGCATACTATAAGAGTTGACTTAGTGCTATATTCCTGGATTGGAAGACTCAATTAGGTTAACAGGACAACTCTAAGAAAATTAATTTTTATATTTAAAGCAATGTCATTCAATACTTGAAAGGATGCTTTTAACTTGGCATTTTGATTCAAGAATTTCTTTGAAAGTATACACAGATAAAAATAGACAAGAAAATATTGAAAAGAAAAATGCTAGTGAACTTTTTAAAATAAATGTCAAACTTGTTATAAAACCAAGATAAATGATCATAGAGTCAAACTGAGGCAATAAGAAACACTGGAATAGAATATAAATTTCAGAATCTTGTAGGCCTCTATGTTTGTGTACATAAAATATGTCCAAATCTCTGGGGGATTATAAGTAGATGGTTATAGATAAATGGGCTATTTGAAGTATACAACTATATATAAGTATACAAAACTATAGTTATCATTGGGCAAATGATTATTATTTTGTTTTGATTTTGCTTGTTTTGCCTTTCCCTAGCATTTTGCTATTCTCCTGAGCTCTCCAAATTTTCAACAATAAAAATGTTTTAATTTTATAATTAGAAAAAAACTCATAAGACAAAAAGGAAAAAAAAGTGGGGTGGGGAAAATTTCATGAAAACTGAAAGGAGATCAGTAGAATAGAGGAAAGGGACAAGGGACAGTGGTGGGGAGAAGGGGATGGAAAGGGGAAATAGTGGGGAGTGATATTGAGCAAATCATGCTGTTATATTGTGTGCATGTATGAATGTGTAACAAAAAGTCCCAACATTATATGCACGTATAGTGCACCAATAAAAATTTTGACAAAAAAAAAAACCCTCATAAATGGTATTTTAATGCTATGGGTTTAATTCAAGCTATAATTTAAAAAGAAAAATACATTTGCTTTAATTCTATAAATTGGAAATTCCTTTCATAGTGACAGGCAACTAGTGGCAGGTGTTGCTTCAGTAATAAATAATAACCAAGGCAAATTGAAAGAGAAAAGAGGTGAATATATTCTTATAGGTTGGTGGTTGCCTTGGAAAAGTAGGACTCAGAGGCCATAGCGGGGAACTGAATCAGAATGGTGTCTCAAGAGATGACCTTCCATGGGAAGGTGAAGCATCCTAGAAGTGATAAAAATAATCAAAGTCAGTCCTTCTTGGTTTGCATAAGCTGTTTGTAACATAGTTTCTGGAACACACATATTCAGTGAAAGTGAATAGCTTCCCTAAAGTCCTATTGTGGAGGAGCATCTCTAGAAAAATAACTGAAGAATAGGTTCAAAAAAGTATTTGCAATATATACGATAAAAAGAACATGCAAGCATACGCATTAAACACTGACAGCTAAGAACATCTATCTTTTGAGATTAAGACAGGAGATAACTGTAATGAAAGTTGCTTTCGAGTTTAGTGCTCTAGGAATGTTGTATTTTTTAAAAGAAAGGCATCACTTTCAATTTGCCTTCTAAACATTTTTACATAATGACTAATAAGACTACAGAAAAGTACATTTGGTCTGAATGACTTGGAAGAGCTTGCTGGCATCAAAATCAACAAATCATTAATATCCTTTCAAGGAAAATAGGTAAAACAGAACTAAAGAAAACATCTAAACTCAGGGGTAGGTTAGTGAGTTTATGGTAATAGAAAACTACACTAGCCTCATGAGGGAATGAATTGGATGGCTCTTATTTCAGAGAATGTGTCCTGTTTGAAGCTAACATAGTCTAGAAGAAATATAAATGAAAATGCTCTTCTAGTCTATGTTGCCAGTTCTTCTGTGTGCACTGAGAAATAAATTGAGGGTAGAGGGGAATGTAGTACTCCAATTTTATTTCTTCAAAAAGTCTTCTAAAAGCTCAAATCTGCCAAATCCTTTTGTTAAGGATCGCGAAAACTGAATGGAGGAAGATCAAAAGCAAAGTATTATCAATGTTGTTCATTTTTCAATAACTCACAGACTAAGCCAACAACACCTTTTAATTCTTTTTCTGTTTTGACATGATCTTCTAAAGATCTGTTTTGATTTGTAAAGATCATGATCTGTTTTGACTATTTCTGTCTCCTGATGACTTAAATTAGACCACTTTTTTTCAGATAGTAAATAACGACATACTTTTTTGTGTTTTAGTATACACAAAATTTTATATTTTTATCAACTTAGAAGATAAAATATGTGAATAAATTAATTTTTATACTAATTCAAATAGTCAAGTGTTTTTTTACTTTTATTGTCCCAATAAAATAAAACATCTATAATTGGTCTCAAACTTTCAAAGTTATTTTGCCCAGTTTTTGAGATATCACATAGCTAATTTAATTATATTTTTATTCACAGAGTCAAGTCAGGAAAAAGATTGTCTTGACTCAAAAAAGAGATGTCAGCCGCAAACTTTAATCTGATGAGAATAAGTGAATATCAAGCATGTTCTAAACTTTGTGCATTTAAGTTCTCATTTTCATTCATAGTTTCTTTGTTGCAGTCTTAAAAGAAGGCCTTAAAGATCTTTGTTCTCTTTTTCTTTTAAAAAATGTATTGAAGTTTTTATTTTTGTAAGGTAGACATTGTTTCAACATTTGTTTTAAACCAAGAACCTAGACTATCATTATATTTCCAGTTTTCTCTCCATATGTATAATTTAAAACTCAGCAAAAATAGCTGAGGGATCCTTTGTTTCTACTCCCAAGCCAAATGATCATTGTAAAAATTCAGAATTCTCTCAGCTGTCATTGAATATGAATGAGCACCTAAAAAACCAGTACACTGTGCAATATTATTTACTCTTTTAAAAACTTCTCAAAAGATGAGGACAGATTTTTGGCAAACTTATCCCTCAGCTATATTTTTATGACTAAATTGCAACTTTCTGAATAAAAGAAATTAGTATAAATTAGCTCAGAACTGAACAAGCCTTAATAAGTTGAGTTCTCTTATTAAACTAAAGCCACTTAACTTTCCTAATGGCATCCCAAATAATAACTGAAATAGTAGGATTACAGGATTTCATAAATCGAAAAGGATATTTTCTGATTGTTAAAAATGTTAATTTTGTTTATTAAGTAACATTCATATTATAAGAAGCAGAGTAAATGTGCTTTGTAATAATTAAAACATTACATACTCAAATCTAATTTTAAAGCAGGAAACATATCATCTTAATGGTAATGGGAAAGGAGACAACAGCAGCCTCACTGCAGAAATGGAAAAATTGTGGTCCATACTCTTGTAACACATCTCCTATAACACTTATCTTCTATCACTTTAAAACCAGTATGAAATACTAAATGTGTTGTTTACCTGTGGATAAATTCACTGTGTACAGAATTGGTACTCTCTTGCTTCTTCCAGTCATCAGTAAACTGATACCTTAGTCTTGTCAAAACAGCCCAGGAGGAGGCCTGTTTATTTAAACTCCTTAGCTGCTCTGAGGGATCTGCTAGGAGATTCTCATCTCTGATTTCCTCTGCAGCTTGCAGAAAGGTAATGAGGTTTAGGTTTGCATTTTAGGTGATGAAAAGGCTTAGAAATTTAAATTGAACTACATACCCCAGCTCAGCATACCAGAGAGTTCTGCTGTTGTGTTTTAAGCCAAAAGCCCAGATAATTCTATGACAAAACCAGAATTAGGAATAAGAACCACTTATTCCCAGCACTGCTGGGGTACATCTCTCTGTAAGCAGTAAGAACCTGACAGCACATGGGATCCAGAGCCTCTGTTGTCCTGAGAATCATTTTTCTTTATAAGTAGCTTCGCTGTCAGATGTCCATCAGAATCTCCTGTGTGTGTAAAGATACAGTGACAACTGCAGCTAGAGACTCCCCAAAGTAATATCTTCCTCTCACCAATAAAGTATACAAAGAATAACTGCAGAGGTCTCTCTGCCTTGGTATCTCTGAGGGACCTTTGTATAATGAGCAAGACCGGTGTTGCCTTCCCTCTTGTACACAGAATCATGGAAAACTAACTCCATAAGAAACCTCATCAACTCTTATCTCTCTGATAGGGAAATTCAAACCCAGAGAAATTGAGTAACTTGCTCAAGGTCACCCAGAAGAGGAGTTCCCCAGGTCCGCTGCAGAGCACAGTGCTTGCGTCTGCTTCAGTTCCTAAGTGCCCTATAGCTAGTCCATTTTGCATTCAATCCTTGATTGAAACCAGTACAGTTCTTCCTGATCCCTTCCTTCCTTATCTCCTTATCCTATGTTGCTAAAACCTGAAAAGGAAAATCCACAAAGAAAAGGAAGTGGCCAAGAACGCAATACATAATTCTATCTACACTGATTACTTTTCATCAGCCAGCAAGTCAGTCATGAAGAGTCCCCAGGAGCTGACACTACTTTCAAAATTAATCTTCATGTCCACACGGTAAACTCAACCTGTTTGCCATATATACAAAGGAACCATGAAAACATGTTTGCCATCAAACTGCATCACTCCTATAAAGAAACAGTAAAAAGAAGTTGAGGATCATCTAAGCACATCAAAAGCAGAGACAAGGGCATCCTCAGAAAGCAATTAAGTTTTAGGTATTCTGCCCTAAGTACCCTAAGTCCAGTTACAGTAAGTGACCTGTTTAGGTTACAGAAACATTCCCCTTGAATTTTAAAATGGCTCCTCCATTTTATGCCTACTGTAACTTTTCTCCTTTTGCCCAACATACTGACAGTTTAAAATACTGTTATTATACCTCCTTTGCAAATGCTATTCCCTTGTCCTTTTAGGATTGCAGTCCCTCTGGCAAAAGTCAGTGTTCCTGAAAATGTTACCACCCTTTTAATACAGTAAGATAAATAAATTACACCCTACTGAAGTGTGTGGTGAATAAAACACCACCCAGCTTCATGCAGTATGACAAGACTTATTTTACTTATCAGTGAACAAAACCTGCATGGGACTCTTTATTTATTGACAGAAGAATTTTAATATTGCTAAGTTTATCTGCTTCCTTATTTTTGTGCCAGGTCAGCAGCAAAAGCACTTGCAGTTTTGTGCAAAACCTACTAAAATTATGGAAAATGACAGCAAAAAGAAAATTATTATGTTTGTCATGTAGTTTATATCATTTACTCCCCAAAGGCAAAAGAAAGAAAATGGAAAAATACATGTAAGAGTGAACATAGGACACGAGGAATAAGGTTACAGCTTTAAATATAATAAGTGGTGCAAAATATTGAGACCAAATAACACTTTCATGCACATAATCATGTCTTGGGCTGCCTCTAACCTAATGGAAATTAAGTGAAGTGCAACGTGAGGTTTCCAGTAAAAAGTCTCTACTGTTCTCACCTAAATCCATGGAAGACAGTAGTCCTCATCACTGAAACCACACATAAATCAGAAAGTTGGCAGGGCTTGCTCTAGAGAGGCCAAAACTTAAGCTGTTTGGAGGCTGAACTTCCTCTCACCCTGAAGAGGGTGGATCCTACCCAAGCAGGATGAAGCAATGACAGAGGACTTTCTAAAAGGAGATGGGGAGATTTTTTTTCTAAAACCACTTAATGTAGTTCTTATTAAAATGTATGTACAAATTCCCATCCCAGCACATTCAAGCCAAAACGTTAGAAATAATTTTAAAACTGGACTTTCAACAAAGAACAGAAAGAAAACACATGCAAATAAGCAATACCAGGAAAACAGAGAAAAATCACATTGCCTTTGCACTGGAATATTGCTATGAAGTTTTGTTGTTCTATCTTATGAATTTACTGCCATAGAAGTTCATAACAAGTTGCCCTTCTTAACTAAAGCAGTCAATTTCCAAGCCACAGCATGTCAGAAAGAATAGAAAGAGCAGGCAGTTTGGTTTCTATGTCAGCATATACAAAGATCCCATAACCTTTTCTATCCACTTATCCTAAACACAAAAACAGATTATACCAAATCATCTCCAATGTTTTAACCAGCTCAAAAAAAAAAAAAAAAAGACAGAGGCACAATCACAGACTGTTCAAATGCACAGATCCTAAAGCCGCCCTTCCTAACTGTGTGACCTTCAGTAAGATATTTAAATTCCACGCACCTCAGTTTCTCCCATTTGGAGAAAGAAAAAAGAAAAGAAAGGAATGATAATATCTATTTCATCCTTTATAAGAGATAAAGGAGATAATCCATATAAAACAACCTGACACATAAATGCTCAATAAATATTAGCTATTATTCTCTTGAGTGCTCACTAAATGTGTTTTCCATGAAGCAATTTGTAATGTTTGGTGGGGAACAAAAGGTGTTGAAACCAAAAATATTAAAGTGAAAAACTTGGAACATTTTGAAAGGCTACCAGAAAGAAGGAAACATTGTGGTTAAGAGGGAAAGACCCCTAACTAGACAACAAGAGTAGTGAAATGGTTGGGATAGGCTATTCCTTAGGGATCCTTCTTTTCAAATATTCCATAATCACCAACTTGCTTTCTGGTGTTGATTTATAGCTCTTGTTACTTCTGATCTTATTTAAACTTCCCTTCTAGGAAGAAGTATTTCCTATTTTAGGTTATTACACTCATGTCTAGCTACAATCAGAATTTGGTCATTGTTGAGCCCATTTCCCCTAGGGCTTAATCACTTCTTAGATTAATTTACTGGCCAACTCCTACACTGCCAAATTGGAAGTGCAAGTCCAAAGAATAAAAATCCTTAACAGACCTTTTCCTTAATTGATCATCTCTGCTTGCCCTTCTGAGGGTTCTACATATGTACATAAATTAGTAGCCTCACATATTCTGTTCCATTTCCTTGTCTTCCTATCTAGACCTTTGTGACCAACATTTCTGCTTTACAGAGTTATAGAGCAACCAGACAACAGAGTCCTTGTCTAATCATCTCAAGTCCAGCCTTATTATTACCTTGTACATAAGAAACATGTACTAGGTAATAAAAAAGCTTTAAAGTAAAAGCTTAAGAGACATGTACAAGGCAATACTGTATCTTGTATTGCTCTACACTGATTTCTTAAGTTTAGCATAATAAAAGCATAAGCAAAATTTTTACTACCTGGTAGTAAGGGGAAATTCTCCTTTTGAAGATCACACAGTACACTTATTTTAATATACCACAGGCTTTGTGAGATACAGCCTAGTCCAGAAGGAAAAAGAATCAAATCAGTTATCTGCTAAATCTCAGAAAAAGAAAAATTCATGATTGACAAGAGGTAAATCACAACTAAAGATGAACCTCAAGATAAAAGGATATAAAACAAAAGCATTTTAGCAACTTCAAAGGGATACATTGGGCTGCTTTTCGATGATTACCTGTCCTACAGAGTTCCATCTGACTCTGTTCAAATCCATTTGAGAGCATGTTCAAGAAGCTTTTCCCCTCCCATCTTCCCATCACTCCTTTGGGGTACAGGTTCACACCTTTTATCTCTGGGGATTGGGGTGAGGTCAGGTAAATATCCAAAGACCCTGAAAGGTGGAATGCCACTGTGGTTAAGTAGGATAGGAAGTGGGCAAAATGCAGACACGGAAATGCACCACACCAGTAGATGGCCAAGGGAACACAGGCTGCAGGTAGTGAGGTCCTCACAACTGCCAATGAGACGAGCAGCTTGTGCAAGTCCTCGCCACAAACAACACAGTAGTAAATGCCTCTCAGGTGGACACCAGAGTCAGCTCCCAAGAGGTTCCATGGGAATAAACACAGGGCAGCCTCCAGATTGTAAGTATGCTCCTGTTCATGATTTGTACCCTCATTCCCCCCTCCATCTCTTCTGCCCCACCAAACCATGAAGTCGTATCTGTTCCTGGTGATGAGAAGCTGCCTTCTGCATCATTGTGTGTAACTGTCATTTGTTATATCTCCTATCTAGCTTATTACTCTTCTTTCTTGAAACAATGGCACCTTATTATTTTTTTTTAAATTTTCCCTCTCCTACTGTCAAATCATGCACTTGGGCAAAACTGATTACCCTTTAAAATCTGAACAAGATCATAAATTAAAATAACTTAATCCTCATATACAAATTCTTTCAGAAAATAGAGGAAGCCACACATCCCAGTTCATTTGATAAGACCAACATTACTCTGATACCAAAGCCAGATGAAGATATTATGGGAAATACTGTATAATGAACCAATAACCCTCAAAAACATGGACATAAAAATTAAATGTGCACACAATACAAATTGAACTCAGCAATTTCTAGAAAGGGTAATGTACCATGATCTTGTGGTGTTGGTGCCAAGAAACAAAAATTAATGTTATTAACATTAATTAACATAGTTTATTCATTAACAGAATAAATAAGAAAATCCACATAATCATCTCAATTGATGCCAAAAAAAAGCAGGTAATAAAATTTAACACCAATTCATGGTTTAAAAGAAAAAATCCCAGCATACTATAAATAAAAGGGGAGTAAAACAATTACTGAAATACTGAATGATGAAACATTAAACCACTTTTCTTCTAATATGAGGAATAACCCAGGTATGTCTGATCCTACCTTTTCTATTCAGTGTAGGTCCTAGCCAATACAGTAAAGCAAGAAAAACAATTGGTAATGTACAGATTGGAAAGCAAAAAGTAAAATAAATGGATGCACTCATTTCATTATACTGGCCTCTGTTTGAACATAGGTACATGAACTAAATGAGGTCCAATGAGAAACAGTTCCTGAATTTGGTATGAATACTCTCTTCTGGTGTGCTTTTATTTTGGTGAAGAGACTTTCAAGTTTTTGGAATCTACCAACCATACAAACTGTGAAAATAGAATTACCTCATTAGGATCAGTGCCTGAAAACAATCCATGGATCAAGCTGGTTTGAGACTAATTCCGTGCTTGAACCTTTTAGTTATATGAAATAATACATTCTCTTTTTGCCTTAAGCTAATCTAGGTTAAATTTTTTTCTGTCACTCATCACCTACAAGTCCTAATTTCTTCTTCATATCTTTTATATTTTAAATCATCTGAAGGATTAGACTTTTGAATTCTTTTGCTTCTGTTTTTATTTTTCTTTCCTTTCCTTAAAGTTATCTCAAAATCTCACTTGAATAGGAAAAATAACAAATTATAAATGAATACAAAGAAATACTATCCTACCACATATATGAGAAATAAATGTAATATGATGGATTTTAAAATAATCAATGATAATCCCAACTCAGAAAGTCAAAGGTTGTATATTTTCTCTATTCATAGAAAAGCTAGAGAGGGTAAAGGAGAAAAAAGGGTGGGGGAGAATTTCATGGAAAAAAAGGAATAAAGGAAGAAAAGCAAGAAGAGGGAAGATGGGAAAGAAGGGAGGAATAGTGGGAAATGATACTGACCAAATGATCTTGTTATATCATGTACACATATGAATATATAACAACAAACCCCACTATTATGTATAATTATAATGCACCAATGAAAATATGGAAAAAAATGCATGACTGGTAAATCAGAATCAGTCCTCACTAAGAGTCTTCACTAGTATAAAAGAATGACAATGTAGACCCCTTTGTTACACTCCTTCTATATTCACTTTCCACACTGGAGTGGCAAAAGAATAGCAATCAGACATGATGGATTTGTGCAATGTGGATATATGCCACATTTATTTATTTATTTATACTGATTATGATCAAAGGCATCATGAAAATTATATAGTACACATTAGATTTTCAACCATGAAGACTAACTTGAATCTACAATCGAAGATCATCCTCTTAAAATTTCATACTTTGTTTTTTGCACAAATCCCTTTCTAACACTCCTCCAGAATTCTTCTCCAAAATGATGCTAACTAAAACCACATTTATTTTACTCTATTATTCTTTTACCTGTAGCAGTTGTCATTCTAACATCATTAATTTGAAGATTGGCCTTCTAATAGAAGAAATTTATTATTTGCTAAAAATTCAGCTCTCCTTAATCACAGTGTTTGAGAATGAGCTGACTCAAAACGAAGATCCTATTTGGTATGTGATTCTGGGAAACACACTTTAGGGATATATAAAAGGAAGATCAGGAAAAGAGAAAACCACTAAGGAATGTGTTAATGATCCAGTTACTGCTCTGACTAACTGAGATTCAATCCCACTAGGGTCTTTCAGAAGAATCACCTATAATATACCTCAGAATTGTCAAGAGAAAGTAGATTTGCCCACTGACCTCAACACCTCACTGGTTGAGGGTTACCCATTGAGTTAAGAAATTTCTGGCATTTCCAAGCTGCCTTATGTGGGGTAAGCAGGTATCTGTGATATAAAGTAAGCCTTCAGTCAGAGAGTCAGATAGACACAGATGATTGAGGTGGGAATCTGTCAGTGAGCACAGGAACTAACTCCACATTTGCAGGAGAACTCAGTATGGATAGAAGGGATATGAAATAGAGCATCAACAGCATTGTCCAACTGAACTTCTAGCTCACCTCATCCTCACAATTGCAAGAATATCAACATTTTTCTTTCTTCTCCTCATTAACTCATGGATTTCTCTACAGTCTACATGCATCTTCATTCATCTACTTAACATATTATATTTCTATTTCTAATCTAGATACAATTCCCTTATTAAACATATTCCCCTTTGATCAATATTACCCAAAAGACAGAAGAAACTTAGGCTTCATATAATGTCCCTTTTCTGCCCAGGCTTAGTTTCTGAGAATGATCTTGAGGAAACAGGAGCATTAACTTTCAAGAGTTTCAGGAATAAAGAAGACATAGTCCTTGCTCTCCAGCTGCCTTGTGGAGGAAAGAAGTCAAGGTCACAAATAACTAAAACATAAGGCAAAATGAGCTGAGTGCCACAAGAGAGGTACATACAAAGTGCTTTGAGGGCTCAGAGGAGATAAATATCACATCCAGTTGGCAGGATGAGGAAGGATATGTGAATGAGGAGGCTTGTGAACTGAGCTTTGAAGGATGGATGGGATTTTGTCAGTAAGAAGTGGCTCGAGGGCTTTCTAAATATAGAGAATATTATAAGTAAAGTTCCAACCTCAGAAAAATGCATGATCCTTTGAGAAACAGTCTGGTTTGGCTGGAGCATAATGTACACATCACAGAAATGTATAGGGAGAATGGCTGGAAAGGACCCCTCTGCGTACATTTTTAACTATTTCAGTAATCTATTATCAGAGCTTTCCATTCTTAAAGAGGCGTTACATTAATGCCTTGGTGGTAAGACCTATTAACTACATATTTTATTTTTAATAATAGTTTTAATATTCATACTTCAAAATTTCCACAAGATCAAACTTGTTGAAAGGGAATACAGGAAGTTAAAAGTGGTCACTCACTTATGATCATGTGAGGATAGCATAAAAGTGTAAGAGCTTATAACTTTTTTTGTCTTTGTCCAATTAGTGCTTTAAGAAAGAAGTGAAGGGCTGGGGATACAGCTCCGTTTGTAGAGTGCTTGGCTCATATACACAAGGCCCTGGGTTCAATCCCCAATACCACAAAAAAAGAAGAGAGAGAGGGCGGGGAGAGAAGTGATGGTTTACATGTTACACAAGTGATAGAATGAGATAATAAAAAAAAAGATGAATGAACAAAATAAGTCAATGTTAAATACTCTATTCAACAGGTGCCTGAATCTACACATATATGTGAGTTTAAAGGAAATTAGCCAAAATAAATAACCTGGGAAATCAATGTTAAACACATTTGTATGCATGTGGGTTTTCTCCACATCCTAGGGGAATTGACATTTTAGTCTTGCTGAGGCCCCATTATTAATCTTATTCTTACCAGAGTCAAATGGGAAGTAAACTGGCTGAAGTATAATAACTGAAGCAAAAGGAAAATTGTTTCTTCCTTGTAGAACAAATACTTCAGTTTAGCCTGAGAACTATTTTACACAGTCCCAGTGGCTGATTTGCCAACCCACAAATACAATCTTACTCTAAATCTTATGAGCACACAATAGCATGGTTAATTTGCATCTGAAAATCAATTAGTATACCTCAAAGCACATTTCCATGTATTTAATATTTAGAATAATTCCATGAATAAAATTGGTCCAAAACATTATCCTCAAGTTTAGCATAATAAAAGCATAAGCAAAATTTTTACTACCTGGTAGTAAGGGGAAATTCAGATTAAAAAAAACCAGGGCCCCCAAAAAGTTAACTGTGCTCCTCATGTCAGAGTTGTAATAAGGCATTTTGAGTCCCACTTTTTTCCACTATACCTAAAATGAGTGTTAGAAGAAAAGTATTAATTGCTTTAAATAATTCACTATTTGAATTTATACAGTGCAAAAAGGGATACTTCTTTCAGCAATAATCTCATTATAGATGCTAGTTTTTAGGTATTTAATATTCTTCCATGGTTTTCTTCTCACAAAGCAATGTTAAAATAATCTCTGACATGCTCTTGGCTATAGTTCTCTGTCTCAAAAAAGTTAGAGACCGTTGAATAGATTCAAAGTGTTTCTTAAAGAACTGCTTGGCCCTTCCTCTAAGAACCATGGTATGTCTATCCTATACAAAGATAGATTCTCTTTATGAGTTAGAATATAAATTAAATTCTTCATTTTCATAACAGAATGTCAACTTTCTACTTGTATATCTAGGACCTAAAGCCAGACTACCCATATTGTGAAGCAATTCCAAACACCTGGATGACAGCTTCTTACCAGAGTTCTCCGTGAATGTTCTCAAGCTTCCACTGAGAGATCACTGAGACAACATCAGGGTTGATGGATGTGAATAGGGATAATACAGCCTAGAGTGGATAAATGATTCTCAAACTTGAATCAGCAAACAAATCACCTGAAGATCTTGTCAAAATTCTGGTTCTGATTCAGAACAGCTGAGGTGAGATTCAAAACTGAATTTCTAATTGGTTCCCAAGTGCTATGCCAATGGTGTTAGTTCAGGACCATACTTTAAGTAGCACAAGTCTATAGCAAACTTCAGCCCCTGACTATGAGATATGAATGTTTGGGATTTTGTTGTTGTTTTGTTTTGTTTTGATTTGATTTTTAAATGTTTGGGGGAAAACTGAAAGAAGAATAATTTGTAGTATATGAAAGTTATAGCAAATTCATATGTCAGTGTCCATAAAGTTTGATTCCATTATTCATAAACGTAATCAACCTAAGTATTCACCAACAGATATATGGAGAAAGATACTATGATAAGAATACTGTTTTAATCTTTTTGTTTTCATTGCTACCACCAAATGACCTGACAAGAACAATCAGGGGAGGAAAAGTTTATTTGGGGACTCATGGTTTCAAAGGGCTCAGTCCTAGACAGCCAGCTCCATTCCTCAGGACTTGAGGTAAGGCAGAAGATCATGGCAGAAGAATGTGGCAGAGGAAGTAAGTTCACATAATGATTTGGAATCAGAAAGATTCCACTCACTAGATACAAAATACATAACCCAAAGACAGCCCCAATGCCCATCTCCTCCAGCCACACTCTACCTGCCTTCAGTTACCACTCAGTTAGTCCCCATCAGAGGATTAATTCACTGATTGGGATAAGGCTCTCATAACCCAATCATTTCACCTCTAAATGTTCTTGAATTGTCTCACACATGAACTTTTGGGGGACACCTCGCATCTAAACCATAACATGTACACAATGGAATACTGTTCAGCCTGAAGAAAACAAAAACAAGGAAATTTTGACATTTGTAACAACAGAGATTAATCTGAAGGGCATTGTGTTACGTGAAATAAGCCAAGTGCCAAAAGACAAATATCACATGATACCACTTATATGTGGAATCTGAAAAAGTCTAACTCATCAACAGAGCAGAATAGTGTTACCAGAGGCTGGCGAAGGAAGTGGGATATGATCATCCATGGAAACAAAACTTCAATTAGATTGGATAAATAATTTAAGAGATCTATTGTATAACATGGTGATTATAGTTAACAAAAATATATATCATGCTAGAAAATTGTTAAGAGAATAGATTTTGTGCTTTCATCACACATACATGAATGAGGTAGTACATATGTTTAGCTTGATTTAACTATTCACAACATATCTATATTTCATATCATGTTTTACTATAAAAACATACAATTTTTATTCATCAGTTAAAAATAAACTACTAAAATTTTAAAGGAAAAAGTTTCATTGGAATTTAGACATGCTTATTCATTTATATATTATCCAAGTTTCTTTTGTAATATGACAGTTAAGTAGATGCAACAAAGACTGTACAGTCCACAAAACCTAAGATATCTACTCTCTGCCCTTTTATAAAAACATTTACTGACAACTTGCCTAGAGCAATGGTTCTCAATGCTTGTTGCAGAATCAAAACACCTGGGAGCCTTAAGAAATATTGCTGACCTTGTATCACACCAGATCAGTTAATCCAGAGTCTCTGGGGTGACCTCAGCATCATTTTTTAAAAATTCTCCAAATCACTGCTATGAGTAGTTGGGTTGGAAAATCACTTATCTAAAGGAAATATTCTCTTCCTGCCCATGTCTCAGCATCTATAGACAAAATCACCAGTTAAAACTTAAAGTCCAGGTCTTCAACTATTGACAACTTATTTATGCACAATTTTTACATTATTCTTACTACAAACCAAGATATAATCCCTACAATGAATCTTTGTTGCCTGTGTTATTATTGTTGTGCTTAAGTCCAGCATTTCTGAAAATTAGTACAAACCACTGGTCTTTTTGTCCTTTACCACATTTGTTTTCAAGATTCATCACTGCTTTCTTCTTTCTCTAGATGGTTGAAACCAGCTGTTATCACTAAACTGCCCAACACACATTAGCTACACATGAGCTAAAAGTGCACCCACCTGCTATGACCTGTAGACCCAGGCAAATCCACTGTCTCTTTACTCTAGTCCTAGAGTCTTATGTGGGATATGCACATCGATCATACCCCTCTCCTGTATCTTTAAATGCTCTCCCTCAGGAGCCACCTCTCTCACAATCTGGAAACTTGCTAAATTCTTCCACTATCAAAACACTTCCCCAATAATACACCCTTAGCTACTACTCATCTTCTCCCTTTATCATTCCAAAATACTTGAAAAAGCCTTCACTTCCTGTTTAAATTCCCAGTCTAACATTTACTTCTAAACACAATGTGCCATAGTTTCTGTCAACACCATTCTATTAGATCTCTTCTTACAAACATCACCAATTATCTCCATTATCTAATTTAGTGGACTTTTTTTTTAATCCTATCTCATAACATTTCCTCACAGCATCACAAACTGCTAACTGTTTCCCTGAAATTTTCTTCCTCTGACACCACATACTGTTGGTTCATACCTATGATTATTCCTTGGTGGGCCCTCCATTCTTCAACCCACCTAGGTACCCCAGTGCTCTATCTACAGTCCACTGTTCTCGCCTGCAACATGATCTCAATCACTCAAATAGTTCCATCCATCTAGGTACTAATGATTCCTGAGTTTACTAATCCCTGCCCAGCATCTCAGACTCACAATTTCCCTATATAATCACTATTTGACTACACCAAACCCAATGTGCTCCAAACAACAATCATGTTATCTTCTGCCTGACCGTCTCCCTATATTTCCCTGCCTCAATTCTCAGTTGGAAACTGCAACCGATAAAATACACAGAGGTGGGAAGCCTGGCATTTATTATTACCTTCCCCGTTACCCAGAGCTAAGCATCATTAGGTCCTATAAATTCGAATCTTAATTATATCTCAAATGGACCTACTATTACTACTGACCTAATCCAAAGTTTCATCATCTTTTATATGGAAAACTGAAACTAATTTTCCTACTTGCAATTTTGCCTTCTAAAACCATCACCATGATCACCCATTTAAGGGTGATTTACCTACAACACAAATATTACCATGTCAGTTATAGGACTGAAATCCATCAATGTCTCTGTTAAACAAGACATTGCTCAAGCTCTTCAGCACATATTCTCCAAAGTTTGGACTTCAGCTGTCTACTATCATCTTCCTGCTTCACTTAATACTCAATATGCTACATGTAACAATAATAAGATCCCTTCTTGCAAAACCCTCTACCTGGAATTCCTTTCTTTTCCCCACTATTCCCTCTCCCCACCTCCTATCCTTTAAGACTCATATCTCCCAGGTATATGCATTATCCTATGTAAAAAAAAATGCAAATCATTATGAAAATGTCCATTACCCTTCTTCATTAATGCCTGTAATTACAGCTTATTTTTCAATAGAGTATAAAGCAGATCAAAAATATATATTCCAGGTATAAACTCTGTACTCAACAGACTTGGTCTAAGATTTATCTTTTCAGACTTAACACTGTGAAACTTTTTATTTGATTTCTACTTAATTGTTCTATTTTCAGTTGAAAGCAGAATGCAGACATGTAGGAGGCAAATCTCAACACAATACTGACTGGGGCTTTAAAATTTAGGTAAGCCCAAGCCCCTCTTTGCACCACATTTGCAGAGAGGACACTTCCTTCTGTACTTGCAACCATTGCCAACTCATCCACTTATAGGCTGGGTTCAAGTAACAAATTCTCTAAGCCCTAAGCCTCACATTGCTCATCTGTGAAATGGAGGCAAAAAAAAAAAAAAAATATATATATATATATATATATTTATTTATTTATTTCAGGAAGTTTTAAAGGAGAATTAAATGAGCAAGCAGAGATGCAAAACACTTAAATAGTTCCTGGGCATATTAACATTATCCCCTACATAGTACTCCCTGAGTTCCAGGTAATTTCTTGGCATTTTACATACATTAATCCCCTTAATCTTTTAAGAACCTTATGTGGTAGGCACTATTACCATTCTCTTTTAATACAAGAGAAGCCTTCTCTAAACCACAATTCTGACTACTTCACAAGCCAACAGTACTAAGATAAGCAGGGGTAAGCACCAACTACCCAGGGGTGTCAATAAGGAAAACAGACCCTAATTCCCAGAGATATCTGTTGCATGTAATGAACTAATTTCTCTCCTATTAACTAGAAAATATCCTCCACAGAAGAATGGAGAAAAATAGTCACTCAAATAATTTCCGAGTTTTGTTGCTCAGTTCAGAGACCCAAATGGAAAGTAAATGTAGCCCTGAATCCTTTCAAATTATTCCCTGTCTTTGGCTTAGCCTTACCTGATGGTTATGTGTCTCATTTGCCTAAGATACAGAGCTCAAATTCCCCATGGTCAAGAAATCAGACCATAGAAGTAGAACAGAATCATTCATTTTTGAAGGAAATATGATATAATATCTGTTTTTAGGTAGCAGAGTAATATATTAAGATCTTAATTCAATTTTGTTTTTGCTGCTCTTGAATAACCTGAAGATTGAAACCACATTTAGTAACTTGTATTTTCCATTTTTCCTTCTTATTCCACACTACCTGCTTCTCAGAACAGACAGACCTTGTGCACTCCCTTGTCACAGGGAAGTCCTGCTTGCTGAACTAAAGCATAAATGGCCTGAAGAGAACTTCCCTCCCTTGCTATGGTTTTCCAAAAGATTTGCACTATGGAGACAAAAACAAAGCACTGCATTTGGTGTGAGAGTGAGTGGTAAAGGTGGGAACAGGTGTGGCAGAAGCAGTTACATCTGTGTGATCCAAAAGTAAAGGGGTCCACAAGCTTCCCCCTTACAGAGATACAGGAAAGATGCCATGTCTCCTTGGGAAACTCAAGCTGAGTGGAAATGCAAACTCTCCATTGTCAGCACTTAAGGCCAAAACAATCCCACATCCTTCGCAACACAACAGCCTTGATAACATAAAATCCAAGGGATTGGTGAGGCAAATTAAAGTAGTTGTATTGGGGTTTTGACTAAGGGGCTTTGGGCAAGTGGGGAAGGTATTTGTTTGTTTGTTTTTTTAAAATTATCACAGATGCTAAAAACATTCTGTAAGGACAGACCTATATCACAAGAAATTCCCATCATAAGTGACACTATAATTAGAGAAACTGGAAGACAATGGGCATCAAAGAGGAAACTGATTTGGATTCAGACACCAAGGATCTCTCACCTGTAGAACACCCCCTAAAACTCTGTGAGAGAGGGAACCCTAGTATTACTGAAATTGAATCTCCTTTGAGCTGGGGATAACAGCTCAGAGTTGAATTTAGGTCAATTTTTAAAAATATGTAATAAGACATTTCTTGCACATTGGAGCTCACTGGTAAGACTGGTGTCCCCTATAGAGATCTCAGTCTGAGAGTGTGGTGTCAGGGCTTTCATGCAGCATGCTGAGCTCTGTCCTGTCTTCTTTGCACTCCTGAGAACACACAGCATTCTGCACTGAGATAGTTCAGAAGATGGCTTTCCATTCTGCATCTGTGTCCCAGAGCAATGAAAAGAAACCAGCCACCCTTCCGTCCCCAAGAGAACACCCAATGTTCTTCTATTCCTATTTATTTGCACAAAAATGGCAGCATAAATTATATTTTTAAAGTTTTATTTTTAAGCTATTTTATTTATAATCAATAAAATCTGCTTAAGCATCTGTATATGCATACAACCCACCTAACAATTGTTCCATGTCAAAAGATTGGCAAGGACTTTTGCAATGCTATATAAAGTGACACAAATTATTGTTTTATGAGAAATGTCCACATATCACCTTAAAAGCTAAATAAACAGCCACATGCATTTAAAAAATAGATTAGAAAAAGACTTCAATAATTTTCAATTTTAGTATAAAAATAGATTTGAGGAAAGGAATAAAATGCCATCTATGTAGCATCATTATCTAAAAATGAAAAAATATATGATATAAATTCATCTTTATATCTATTTGCTAAAAAGAAGGAAAAGGCAACATGATTCTTTTTGAATGTGGGAGAAGCAATAGAAGAATTTCAAATGTCTTGCCTAAAAAGTAGTGATCAGCTGAAATGAGATCAAAATCCTACATGGAGATTAAAATACTACACACTATTCTCTTAGAAGCATTCTCTTTAAATATTTAATCAACATGAACTAAGAAGACTACTTTCAATTTCCTTGAATGTTATAATAATTGACCAGAGTCCTAGCTTTAATCTCCACACTACCCATCAGTAATACATCACACTTTTACTTTAATTATTTGTTTAACATTTCTTCCCTTCCAGATGACAGGCCCTGGAAAACAGAAATGTTTTCTTTCATTCTGTTTGAATGTCTTTCTTCATTTAAACTGAAAATTATTCAAACCTTTTTCTAATTCTATTTTTAAATGCATATGCTGTTTATTTAGCATTTAAGGGTGAGATATATAATTAAACACTTTACTAGGTATCAGGCACTATAAGTACTCATCTCATTTAAATCTTCTTATAATCCTAAGAGGTAGATACAAAATCCCCATTGTACAAATGAAGACGCTAAAGGCAGTAGCATTAAGTTGCTCATATGAGGTCACCCAGCCAGTAAATCCTGACAGAATTTCAACCAGTACTATCCTAGGTCTACAACTGTGAACTTTATAGTCCATGAACCCTCCCTCTTTCTTTACCCTACACACAGTGGAGAGATTTCATGCATTTCAGAATTTATCTGGATTATTTCTAGTGGCCATCAAGAATTCTGACAGTGCAAAATTAAAACATGAGTTAAGCCAGGCACAGCAGCAGAGGCTGAGACAGGAGGATCACAAATTTGAAGCCAGAGTTAGCAATTTGGCAAGGCTCTCAGCAACTTGGCAAGACCCTGTCTCAAAATAAAAAAAAATAAAAAATAAAAAAAAAACTGGGGATGATGCTCAGTGGTTAAGAACCTCTGGGTTTAATCCCCAGTACCAAAACAAAAGAGTTAATAAGACCATTTTCAATTTCCTTGAATGTTGTGATCATTGACCAGAATCCTGGCTTTAACTTCCATACTACCTATCATTAATACATCACATGTTATTTTAATTATTTGTTTAACACTTCTTCCTTGCCAGACTACAAGGCCCTTGAAGAAAGTAAAAGTGGCTATCTTTATTTACACTATTCTCAGCACATAGCATAGTACCTGACATATAAGAGGCTTTCAATAAACTTTTGTTTAATGAGTGACTCTCAGGGGGCCAAAGCAGTCTTCTGGGTGACAGAAAGCATGGCATAATGGTGGCACCTACCAGTAAAACTTCACTGTAAACTATTGGATCAAGATTGACTGAGAGGAAACCTATAATCCAAGAAGACACTGCAAGTAGAGATTAACAACAACTAAAATCCCACTTTTCTTTGAAGCCTTGTCAAACTCCACAAAAGAAAGAACAGCTTCTCTTTTTCCCATCCTGGGCATGATTTTTGTCACACCTGGCTTTCTCTATTTTTTTATCTGTCACACTTACTTCCTAAATTGCATATATTCATTTTTGTACTGCCATTGCTCCATGGAGTTCCTACACATTCAAATATTTTTAATCCTCTACCCAACATACTCAGCATTAACCTATAACCACTATTAGTTTGTCCCCTTTTTAAAACAAAATTAAAAGTCACCCCTTACCTAAAGTATTTAACCCATAATCAAGACTTAATTCATATTCCAAATTTACTTTCTACCATCCCTCTCTTCACACATTTTAGTTTCACCTAACAAGAGCTCCTTGTTGATGCCCTGACATTTTACCTTTGATTATGGAGTTCACTCTTTATCAGATGGCCTTCATTTTCATGTTTGAGCCCAGATCAATTATCATTTTCTCCAAGAAGCTATCACAAATTCATTCCAAATGAACACAACCCTTCCTCATCTCAATTCCTACATTTAATCTATATTTTTCTATTGACAATGTCAGTCTATGAATCCAGACATATATTTTCTATTTTCCAAGAGATATTAAAAGAAAATGTTCCTAAAAGAGAATGTCACATGTCATTCACTTCTATTTTTCACATCAAGTAGCAGAGGGCCTCTACACAGTAGGTGCTTCACAATTATAAGGTGAATAAAGAAGTGAATGAATAAAAAGATAAGTTCGTTTTTGTTCTATTGTTCTTTTATCTTGAACCTAGCCTAATGTAAATGGCATTAATAATAAAACCAGAATCCTAGTGCAATTTTTTCATGAGCTAGCTATGAAATTTAATAGCTAGCTTTTAAATAAATTTAAAAGCTTCAATTACTGAAGCTTTATAAGTTTTAGTTTCGTCATCTGAAAAGGGAGATGAACTAGAACTGATCTTGGGCCACTACTAATACGTAGATATACTGTAGATTATAACATAAGTGGATCATTTTAAGCAGAGGAAACATAATTCTCCATCCTTTGCCTAGTAACTCAATCTTCCTTCAGAACTCATCATCACTTCCCCAGAGAAGTTTCCCTTAGGACAATGCCTACACCAAATCCCACTACATGTCATTCATTAAGGCAGCACCATAAATCTCCAATTTGAAGGACTTATCACCCTTATAATTTCTATTTATTTCTGTCATTATTTAAATAATGTCTATACATGCTTCTCCCCTCTACACCCAACAAAAATGAATGAATGAATGAATGAATGGAATCTTAGCGTATCAGATCTTGCAAAGCAGGAACACTTTTTTTAGTTCTCTATGTAATATCGCAAATATTTCAGCATTTAAATACTTTCCAAAAATAACAACACAAGCTAGGTGATTTCACAACTTTAAAAAGCTGATAAAATTTATAAAGCATATAAATGATCATTTCATTGAAATTATATATTCAAATAATATGGTCTCTGATAAACATTCTTAAGTATGCAATTTAAATTAAATTTTCTCTTTTGTTTTATTCTAGCCCTTTGCTATTTAATGCAAGTACATTTGCTTTAATAAGCTATTTCACTTTAGTCCTAAGTCCTTCCTAAACTTAAGACTTTATAGTTAGAACTATAATTATGAGTTAAAGGTAAGAGCTTAGACCACAGCTGGGCACAGTGGCACATGCCTGTGCCTAGCAGCTCGGGAGAGACTGAGGCAGGAGGATGTCAACTTTCAAACCAACCTCAGCAACTTAGCGGTCGGACCTAAGCAACTTAGCAAGACCCTGACTCAAAATAAAAAATAAAAGGGCAAGGAATGTGGCTCAGTGGTTTAAGCACCCCTGAGTTAATTCCCCAATACAAAAAATTTAAAAAAAGAGCTGAGACCACAAAGCCAAAGCTTTATTTCTTCTTTCACATGCTCTTTTCTGTACACTGGAAAATATTCTATTCTGTCAAAAAGAGAAATTGACTGAGACTAGTGATCCATGACCTCTTCCTACCCAATGAAGCAGATTGGAAGTGCCAAATATTTGAGACTGAATTCCCTCAAGGGACTACATAAGATGAGCTAAGTTCACTTCTAATTTAAAATAGCTCTTTACATTTTTTTTTTTTTTTTTTGGTACTAAGGATTGAACTCAGGGGCACTCAACCAATGAGCCACTTTCCTAGCCCTATTTTGTGTTTTATGTACAGACAGGGTCTCACTGAGTTGCTTAGCACCTCACTGTTGCTGAGGCTGGCTTTGAATTCATGATTTTCCTGTCTCAGCCTCCCAAAGTGCTGGAATTAAATGCGTGCACCACCATGCCCAGCTAACTCTTTGCTTTTTTAGTCACATGTACAAATGTGTGAAGAGTAAACCCACAAGCAATAAAATTCTATTCCTGACAACATCATTCTGAAGGTCACTAGATTATGCAAAATTACAAAAAATGTATGCAGCCTATCAGAAAAGCCATATACCCATAAAATTCTTGAAATAGGCTACATAGAGACATAAGCAAATAAATGTACTAAAGAGCAGTGGCTATAATTTCAGATATTATAGGTATTTTTGAGAAATAAAAGCAGCTCTGTTAAGAGTCTATATATCTTAATTACCACTCTCAAGAAATTTCTAAGTTACACACACACCTCCCTTGATGGTAGGTCTCATATTTACCCCAGATCTTTGTCATCAGAATTTGGCATGGTATACTGAATGAGTAACTGTTATTTATCAACTCCTTCTGAATATAATTGTCAAACAAAACATAAATATGGAGCTGGGGCTGGAGCTTAGTGGCAGAGCGCTTGCCTCACACATGTGAGGCACTGGGTTTGATCCTCAGTACCACATAAAAATAAATAAACAAAATAAAGATATTGTGTTCATCTTTAAAAAAAAACAAAAAAGAGACATAAATATGAAATATATACAAACACAAAATGATGGACATACAAAAAGACCATTCATCTTTGATAACATATCCAAAACTATAACTTCCAAATGCTGTGATTATTTAGCTAAATGGAGTCTGTAACTTTTTAATGCTTGGAGTTCTGTACAGTGTGAGCACAAGGAGGCTATGGGAAATAATATGACACAGACTCACAAACATATTCCTTAGTGATGTACTAAGTTTGGTAACATCTACACTAGCACATCATCGTTGGGCCTAGAGTATCTTCTGAGACAGAAATAATCCTATCACACTGATTTGGAAGTTACTTAATTTTATAATTCTTGGAAGCATCAGTCAACAGATTTAGGTGACTTTTTTTAAACAAATTAAAAGCAGTAATGCTTTGAAGACAGGTTATTTTAAAAATATGTTTACTGAGTATTAACCATATGCCAGGTGTTGTTCTATATTCCTCTCAAAACCATAAACAATATAGAAGCAGCAAACACAAATTCCCAGGGAGAGTAAAAGGTCAATTGAGGAAGAAGGCTGAGAGAACTGTGAAGTGAGATGAAGGGGGCTCTTCTCCTCTTGTACCTCTTCACCAAAGTCCTCTTCTTCTTCTGCAGTGGTATCACAGTACGGCTGATACTCATACACAAGCTTGCTTGTTCATGTTACTCTCAGACTTAGTGAATTCCATCTTGTTCATGCCTTTACCTTTGTACCAGTGGAAGAAGGCCTTCTGGCAGAATATGGAAGTGAACTGCTCTGAGATGTGCTTGAAAAAGTCCTTGGATAACCATGCTACCACCAGTGAAGCTGACTGCCATCTTGAGACCAAGAGGCAACATGTCACAGACAGCCACCTTAACAGCCCATTGGGAATCCATCCCATGGAATAGATGCTATTCTGGTTCTGCATGTTGTGCATCTGCTCATCTACCTCTTTCACAGACATCTGTCCACAGAAAACAGTAGCCACAATGAATGATACTGAAAATGGCAGGGATCACAGTTAGCTATCATGTTTTTGGCATGGAAGAAGCATGGCAATGGTCCAGTACTACTGGCTTCAACAGCTGGTGAGAGGAGCAAAACCAGGCATGAAGAAGTAGGAATGTGGAAAGGGTGTCATGCTGATTAACAGACTGCAGAGGTCAGCATTAAGCTGACTAAAGAAGAAGAGGCTGATGGTTAAGAGGCTGGCGGTTACATGGTTCATGGTGGCTGAGATGAGATGGTTCAGGTTCCTGTAGGTTGGCATAATCATCCTGGGGATGCAGAAACAGATATGGTAAAGGCTTTGCTATCAACACAATTATCACTCTCTTCCATGAACTGATGAACAGAGAGGGTGGTCTTGTAGGGCTCAATCACAGTGTTAGATGCTTTTGGGTGAGTATACCACTCTGGAGACATATATTCATGATGCATGGATGTTGCTGATGAGCAAGCATTCAAGGGCCTGTGCCCATACTCAGTGACTAGGTCAGCTGGAAGTTCTCAACCTTTTTCCACACTTTCTCCAGGATTGAGTCAATCAGCTCAGTCTCCCCTGTATAGTGGCCCTTGTCTCAGCTGTTGCCTGCCCCAGATTGACCAAAACTAAAGTTATATGGTCTGAAGATGCAACCAAAAGAATCTTAGCAAACAGAGTCATGGTCCCACATTCTAGATCCACCAAGATAACATGAGGAATATATCTGTCACCTGTGGCTTCATTGCAATACCAGAGATACAGTCTAGCTTCAAGTCACTGACCTCATGTTAGGTATCAGTGGGGACTATGTTCATGATTGATCATCTCCGAGAACTTGCACTGGTTACAACACTAACCAGCTTAGCTGTGCATGATTTCCCTCATGGTTAAATTTTATTTTAATTGTTTTTTGCTCATTCCATAATGTACATGGCAAGGAAATATGTCAAAACTTTTTTTTTTAACAGTTATATGTTGAAAGGGTAGAAAGTGACTTGGAAGCTGGGAACAGCAATATCCAAATGAGATGGTGGGAAAATTCTGACAGTTTATGATATTTTTAATATCAGAGTTTTAAAGGATATCAAATAATAATAGTTTCATAGTAGTTCATAATAATATTTACCCACATGAACAAAATAACCAAGTATTATAAGTCTTGGGGGGAGGGGGCAAGATGGCGCCTTAGATGGACTTAGCGGTCAGTCTCGCCAAAACCAAAGATTGAAAATTGCGGTAATACCATCTCCCAGCCAGCGTTTGGGCATCACCCTAAAGCTACCCCCACAGGAAATTTCACCCGCGCGTGTAAGTAGGGCCACCAGACAGCAGCCATTGTCACAGCGTGACTTCAGCAGCGGTGGTGGAGAGTGGCCGCGGGCGGCTCGGAGCCCCAGCCCAGGGCTCGAACCGGGCGGGACATTTTCTACACGAGATACCTGGCTCCAGTGCCCACCCAACCACACAGGGCCCGCAGCAGTGGCTCTCGTGGACCCATGGCCTCAGCTGCCAGCCACTAGGGAGCGCAAATTCAGGGTAGGAGACGCTCCAGAGACACCAGTGGAGACAGCTCAGGCCAAGGGTGGCCTGGGCCCACCACAGTTCCGCTCCAGAGTTCCTGAGGACCAGCAGGAGCCGCAGAGGGCCCAGATCTACTCAAAGGAACTTCCACGGGTGTACAGCCAACAGGAAATCAGGGACTGCTACCTCGAGCCTCTGGAGAGCCCAGTCTCAGGGGGGCATTGGACAGCAATTCGGTACAAACATTGGCGGCTATGCAGCGTGAAACAGCGTCTTTACCAGTGGCCCAGAATTTCACCCTGTTGTGAAACCCACACCCAAGACACCAGCGGAGAAAGTCCAGCAAGCAACGAACAACGCCACCTACTGGACATGAAAGGAACCATACCTGTTTATTCACATTGAGACTCTTTATTGTTTTCTATTTTCTACTATTCTTACTTTTTATTTTATCCTATATCTTTTTCTCCTAATATTTCTATTGTTTAATCTTTTTGTTTTATTTCTCTGCTCTTTCCTTTCTTTCTCTTTCCTTCCATCTTTTCTCTCTCACTCTTTACCTACCCTCTAATCCCCAACAGTTGTGAAACCAAATATTTGTTATACAATGAGATATAGTAGATTGGGATTTCTGAACTGAATACTAGAGTGGTACTAGATAGTCCTGTATCTCCCACTTGCATATGTTTTATTTTTCTTGCTATCATCTCCCCTCGCTGTACCCTCCTTTTCTTCCTCCTTACTGGTCTTCCTTAACACTCTGTCACTCTTTCTAGTAATAGCTAATTTCTCTTGGATTCCCTTTTCATGCTTTCTAAGATCTAACAACCATATTCTCACTTCTTACTACCCCAATACTCTATCCTACACCCCACCCTTCAGTGTCCCTAGCCCACCAATAGGAACTATAGATCCTTGTGCAAACTTATTGGCTACATAGTAGATTGTAAAACAACTCATAATTGGTGTATATCATGACTAATCTGTAAATGTATTTGGGAGCTGTTAGGAGCTACTTGGTTTGAAACTACATATTGCTTGTATTGTGATCAAACAATATTGGTCTCCCCTTTAAAACAGTGGTATTGAAAACCTGCAGGGAAACTATACCCACATAGGAGTAAAAACTGTAACAACTTGGATCAACAGAGCTAGAAGGAAAGACACACAAACATCATGAAAAAACAAGGGAAGAAAATGACTCAAACAAACCAAGATTCTTCAATATTAGAATCCATGGTCAGTACAGCAGAAGAAATGACAGAACATGAATTCATAATGTACATAATTAAAATGTTCTGCAACTTAAAGAATGATATAAGAGAGCAAGCCCAGTCAGCAAAAGATTATTTCGAAAAAGAGATACATAGGCAAATACAGGAAGTAAAAGATCACTTCAATAAAGAGATACATAGGCAAATACAGGAAGTAAAAGGTCACTTCAATAAGGAGATAGAGATTCTGAAAAGGAACTAAACAGAAATCCTTGAAATGAAAGAAACAATAAACCAAATTAAAAACTCAACAGAAAACATCACCAGTGGATTAGACCACTTGGAAGACAGAACCTGAGATACTGAAGACAAAATATTTAACCTTGAAAATAGAGTTGACCAAACAGTGAAGATGGTAAGAAACCATGAACAAAACATCCAAGATCTATGGGATCACATTAAAAGATCAAACTTAAGAATTTTTGGGATAGAGGAAGGCATAGAATTCCAAACCAGAGTAATGAACAACTTATTCAATGAAATAATATCAGAAAACTTTCCAAATATGAAGAATGAATTGGATAATCAAATTCAAGAGGCTTACAGGACATCAAATGTTCAAAATCACAACAGACCTACACCAAGGCACATCATAATGAAAATACCTAACATTCAGATCAAGGAGAGAATGTTAAAAGCCACAAGAGAAAGGAAACAGATTACATATAGGGGGAAGCCAATTAGGATCACTGCAGACTTCTCAAACCAGATCCTTAGAGCAAGAAGATCATGGCAAAGCATATACCAAGCGCTAAAAGACAGTGGATGCCAACCAAGCATCTTATATCCTGCAATATTAAGTTTTAGATTTGATGACAAAATAAAAACCTTCCAAGATAAACAAAAATTAAAAGAATTCATAGCAAGAAAGCCAGCACTAAAGACCATTCTTGGTAAAATATTCCATGAGGAGGAAATGAAAAACAACAATGAAAAGAGGGAGGAGCTACACTAAAGGCCAATCAAAGGAGAAACCCAGGCAAGTTAAGAACTAAGAATAAACCAAAATGTCTGGGAATACAAACCATGTCTCCATAATAACATTGAATGGCAATGGCCTAAACTCAGCAATTAAAAGACACAGATTGGCAGATTGGATTAAAAAAAACGACCCAACAATATGCTGCCTCCAAGAGACTCATCTCATAGAAAGAGATACTCACAGATTGAAGATGAAAGGGTGGGAAAAAATGTATCACTCACATGGACTGCATAAACAAGCAGGAGTTTCCATCCTTGTTTCAGATAAAGTAGACTTCAAACCAAAATTAGTAAAAAGGGATAAAGAAGGTCATTTCATACTGCTTAAGGGAATCATACATCAACAAGACATAACAATCTTAAATATCTATGCACCAAACAATGGGTCAGCCATGTTCGTCAAACAAACCCTTCTCAAATTCAAGAACCAAACAGACCCCAACACAATAGTATTGGGTAACTTTAACACAACTCTCTCACCACTGGGTAGATCTTCCAAACAAAAACTGAACAAATAATCCACAAGACTTAATAGAACAATCAATGGTCTAGACTTAACAGATATATATAGAATATTCCATCCTTCAACAACCAAATACACGTTTTTCTAAGCAGCACATGGATCCTTCTCCAAAATAGATCATACGCTATGCCACAAAGCAAATCTTAGTAAATACAAAAAATAGAGATACTACCCTGCATTCTATCTGACCATAATAGACTGAAACTAGAAATTACTAACAGTTTTTTAAAAAGAAGCCACTACAACACCTGGAGACTCAATAATTTGCTATTGAACAATGCATGGGTAATAGAAGATATCAGGGAAAAGATAAAAAAAATTCTTGGAGGTAAATGAGAACTCTGATACAACATACCAAAATCTCTGGGACACTATGAAGGCAGTGATAAGAGGAAAGTTCATTGCATTAAGCTCATTTATTCAAAGATGTAAAAGTCAACAAATCAAAGACTTGACACTACAACTCAAAGCCCTAGAAAAAGAAGAACAAAGCAACACCAAAAGAAGTAGAATACAAGAAATGATTAGAATCAGGGCTGAAATCAATGAAATTGAAACACAAGAAACAATCCAAAAAATTGATAAAACAAAAAGCTGGTTCTTAAAAACAATAAACAAAATTGACAAACCCTTAGCCATTCTAACTAAAAGAAGGAGAGAGAAAACCCAAATTACCAAAATTTGTGATGAAAAAGGAAA
>CM053407.1:87224835-87246998 GCA_028644305.1 Xerus rutilus | reverse complement strand
GAAAACTGGAAATCCATATGCAGTAAAATAAAACTAAACCCCTCTCTCTCACCATGCACAAAATTCAACTCAAAGTGGATCAAAGACCTAGGAATTAGACCAGAGACCCTGTGTCTAACTGAGGAGAAAGTAGGTCCAAATCTTCATCACGTTGGATTAGGCTCCGAATTCCTTAACAAGACTCCAAAAGCACAAGAAATAAAAGCAAGAATCAATAAATGGGATAGACTTAAACTAAAAAGCTTCTTCTCAGCAAAGGCAACTATCAATGAGGTAAACAGAGAGCCTACATTCTGGGAGCAAATTTTTGCCACACGCACATCAGATAGAGCACAGATCTCCAGGATATATAAAGAACTCAAAAAACTTAACACCAAAAAAACAAACAGTCCAATCAATAAATGGGCTAAGGAGCTGAACAGAAACCTCTCAGAAGAAGATATACAATCAATAAACATATATATGAAGAAATGTTCAACATCTATAGCCATTAGAGAAATGCAAATCAAAAGTACATCTCACCCCAGTCAGAATGGCAGCTACCCAAAATACCAGCAACAATAAGTGCTGGTGAGGATGTGATGAAAAAGGCACACTCAAGCATTGCTGGTGGGACTGTAAACTGGTGCAACCAATCTGGAAAGCAGTATGGAGATTTCTTAAAATCTTGGAATGGAACCACCATTTGATCCAGCTATTCCACTCCTTGGCCTATACCCTAAAGACTTAAAAACAGCATACTACAGTAATGCAGCCACTTCAGTGTTTATAGCAGCACAATTCACAATTGCAAAACTGTGGAAGCAACCCAGATGCCCTTCAATAGATGAATGGATAAAGAAACTGTGGTACATATACACAATGGAATATTATTCAGCAATAAAAGAGAATAAAAGTTTGGCATTTGCAGGTAATTGGATGGAATTGGAGAACATTAGGCTAAGTGAAATAAGCCAATCCCAAAAAATCAAATGCTGAATGTTCTCTCTGATTAGTGGATGTTGATACATAAGGGGAGTGGGAATGGGGAACATAGGAGAAATAGAGGAACTCTGGATGGGGCAGGGGGGAGGTGGGGGGAGGGAAAGGGGAAGGGGTGTGGTAAAGATGGTTGAATGAGATGGTCATCACTACCCTAGGTGCATGTATGAAGACACAAATGATGCAACTCTATCTGGTTTGCAACCAGAGAAATGGAAAAATTGAGTTCTATATATGTACTATGACTTGAAATGCATTTAAATAAATTAATTTTTAAAAAAGTAAATATTAATAACATGTCAATGGTATTATTTTGGTATCAAAAGCTAGACATGGTCACAGCAGACACTGTCCTTACTAATTACAGACAAAAAGAAAGAGCTACACATTTTATTCTTTGAATCACATTCTCATTTGATAGACATTCACTGTTTATCTTGTAGTAAGTAATAATAATGTGTTATTTCAGCAAAAGATGATCATAAGGCAAAAAAGAAACTCTGAATTACAAAACCTCTACCTCCAAAACCTAACAAAACAAATATAAGAGGGAAAAAATCAAAATGTACCAGCAGAAAACTAAAGAAGATGGCAATTTCTGCCACAAATTTTGGTCTGTGCCACCCAGAGACAAGAGAGTGAGGATTTGTGATACTGACTTCATGTGATACTCCTTTGTCTGTCAATAGCAGAATTTCCTTGGCTACCTCATCTAAAAAGAAGCTTCTTTTACCTTTAGTCTATTCCTTAGTCCTTTGTTAATTTTTGACACAGCATTCATCAATCTGTAACTATTTTTTCCATTTTTGTGTTTATAATATCATACCCTCATAATAAAATATCCATTAGTACCCTGAGGAAATATAAATTCCACAGGGGTAAGAACTATGGATTTACAATCTACTTTCAGGAAAGAATGGATACCTAGAAAAGTATTTTTGACTGAATGAATAAGTGGTTGGAATGTAACTAAGGAAGAAAAATACCAAGGGTATCAATGAGTTACACAACATGAACTCCTCCGCCAGATAAAGATGTGTTTCTAGTGTGTATTATAACGTGAATTCAATATGTAATAGCAACACAGGACCTCATATTTGTAGCCATCTCATGAAAGTTTCACCCTGCTAAAATAGAACTTCAAAAATACTCACAATTAATACATTCTGGAGGCAAAATGTGTAAATGACACAAAAACTATAAATGAAAAGCAATACTTTCTTTTTCTTCAATTTCAGTTTGTTAATCACCATTAATACATTTTCAGATGTCTTTAGGGAAATTTTATATATGATTATCTCTTTAAGAACCAGAGAGATGGAAAAATTGAGCTCTATATATGTACTATGACTTGAAATGCATTTAAATAAATTAATTAATTTTTTTAAAGAAAGAAGGGATAGCTATGCTGATATGGAAAGACCATAAAGCATAAGATAGAATCAGCTCTACTGACAGTAGAGGAAGAACATCCCATGCAGGAAATAAAGCATGTGCAAAGGCCCTGTTTTAGTCAGTTTTTTCACTGCTGGGAGTAAAAGACCCAACCAGTACAATTATAGAAGAGGAAACATTTATTTAGGGGCTCATAGTTTCAGAGGTCTCAGTCTATAGACTACTGGCTCCACTTTCCTGGGCTTCACGGTAGAAGAGTGTGGTAGAGGGAAGCAGTTCACATGATGGTCAGAAAGCAGAGAGATAAATCTCTACTTGTCAAACACAAATATATGCCCCAAAACCACACCCTCCAATACCTCCCCTTCTCCAGACACACCCCACCTGCCTTCAATTACCACTCAATTAATCTCATCCCGTTATCAATTAATTAAGGCTCTCATAACCCACTCATTTCTCCTCTAAACCTTCTTGTATTGTCTCACACATGAGCTTTTGGGGTCACACCTCATATCTAAACCATAATAGGCCCTGAGGTCAGGAATGCAGGGAAGTCCATGATTTCAACAAATATAGCTATAGATAATTTCCAGTAACATTGTTTCTCCTCAAGAGACTCAAAGGTCAACTGGAAGAAAAAAGCAACCTCCACCCAAAATGTCCAATCAAAGGGAGTTGCCTTAATTAGTTGTCCCAAGAAACAATCTTATATATACCCAAATAAAACTAAGAATCAAGAGCTTTCCTACATACCAACAATGAATCTTCTGAGAAATAAATCAAGAAAATAGTCCCATTCACAATAGTTTCAAAAAAAAAAAAAGTGGGGGAGATAGGAACTGGGCACGGTGGCACATACCTGTAATCCCCGCAACTAGAGAGGCTGTCAGGAGGATCAAAAGTTCAAAACCAGCCTCAGCAACTTGGCAAGACTCTGTCTCAAAATAAAACTTTTTTTTAAAAGGACTGGGGTTGGGGAACAGTGTTTAAGCTCTCCTGGGTTCAATCCCCAGTACCCTCCACAAAAAATACTGAAATGATAAAAATATCTTGGAATAAATCTAACCAAGGAGGCAAAAAACCTTTACAATGAAAATGATAGAACACTAAATAAAGAAATTGAAGAAAACACAAGAATATAAAAAGATGTCCCATGTTCATGGGCAGGCAGAATTAATATCATTTCACTGGCCATATAATCCAAAGAAATCTGCAGACTGAATACAATCCCTATCAAAATACCAAAGACATTCTTCACAGAACTAGGAATAAAATCCTAAAATTCACTTGGAAGAAGAAAAGACCCAGAATAGCCAAAACAATGCTTAACCCAAAAACTCAATGCTGGAGGCATCACAATACCTAATTTCAAATTATGCTACAGAACTACAGTTACAAAAAATACATGGTACTGACATAGACAGAATAATGGAACAGAAGAACAGAGACAAACCCACACAGATACAGTCATCTGATCTTTGGCAGAGGCACTGATATCATACCCTAGAGAAGAGATATCTTTTTAACGAATAGTGCTGGGAAAATTGGTTATCCATATATAGAAAACTGAGACTAGATCCCCATCTCTCACTGTCAATTCAAAATGGATCAAAGACCTAAGAATTAGACCAAATACTTTTCAGTTCCTTGAAGAAAATACAGGGTCAACACTCCAACATATAGTCAGGCAATGAATTCCTCTATAGAACTCCTAAAGCTCAGGAAAAAATGACAAGAATTAATAAATGCAATAGCATTAAATTAACAAGCTTTCTTTTGTATAGCAAAAGAAGACACCAGCATATCTATTCATCAGTGGATGAATAGATAATGAAATGTGATATATTACATGATGGAGTTTTTTCAGCCATAAAGAACAAAATTATGTCATCTGAAAGAAAACGTATGGGACTTGAGAACATTATGTTAAACAAAATAAGCCAAACTTAGAAAGTCAAGGTTCATATGTTTTCTCTCCTATTTGGAAGCTAGAGAGGATGAAGAAAAAGAAAGGTGAGAGAAGAATCTCATGTAAAGTGAAGGAAGACCAGTAAAGAGACCAGGGGTAGGGAGGGAAGGGAAAGGGGAAATACTGGAGAACTATATTAACCAATTATATTGTTATATCATGTGCACACATGACTATGTAACAACAAAACCCATTCTTATGTTTAATTATAATGTACCAATAAAAACTATGGAAAGAAGACTATTCAAAAAAAAACACACTAGGTTATCTTGTCCAAAGACATAAAAATACTTTCTAAAATTGACTTTGGCACAAGAAGAATGAATCCATAAATCACCTGGTTAATACTGCTGTTATTTACAAAAATAAACATGCACTCAACTTCCAATAATATTAAAGACAATCAGAAACACACTTGTGGACAGAATGAAGTCCAAAGACCTTCGTTTTCTTCCTAATTTGAATTTGAGGATTTCTACTCTCCAGCTGAAAATTCTAATGTCAGTATGAGTATCACCAAATTATGATGGTGCTATTGACTTAAAACTCATTTTTATAAAATCTCATAATGCTCTTCAGGAATAAAATCTATAAAGTTTAACTTTTCACTCATCTAAATTCTATGTGAACCCTCTTCTTCTTTTTTTTTTTTTGGTACAAGGACCCTCAACCATTGAGCCATATTCCCAGCCCTTTTTTGTATTTTATTTTGAGACAGAGTCTCACATAATTGCTTAGTGCCTCGCTGTTGCTGAGGCTGGCTTTGAACTCATGATCCTCCTGCCTCAGCCTCCTGAGCTGCTGGGATTACATGTGTGCGCCACTGTACCTGGCCTATGTAAACCCTCTTCTATTACAGCTAAGTGAAAAAACCAAAGAATTAAATTCCTATTATTTCTATAATCATTTTTCCATACAAGACAAAGTAAAAGGAGAAGAAAAATTTAACTTTCTAACTTTAAATCACACATACTAGTAATTCATGCTATCAGTATTATTCCTCAGGCTTTACTGGCAGTAGTTTTCACCTATTAATTCTATGAAATATTTTAGTAACAATTATTACTATGACATAAAGTTATACCACATAATATATGCTGTGTTTTATATATATACAATCCAAATCTTGATTCTTAGAATTGTCCCTTGAAATCCAATATTCTTCTGTATTTCCATATTTGTGCTATGATTTCTTTTCATGAAAAATCAGTATGAATTTGAGATTAAAATTCTTGGAGGACAGAAAATCTAGGTCACCTGCACTGAATCTTTTGCAGTTATTTCAGCGAGAAACACTCCTCAGTCATATTTGTTCCTGTGTTTTAGAGAAACATTATCTTTTCTTTTTAACAAGCATTCTTCATAGAATATCCTAGTCCCTTAGAGAGCATTTTCTATATGTTGTAGGGTTTGTCTTTTCAAAGTTTATATATATGTATGGTTTATTTTCTTTAATAATTTACACATTTTCCATTAACATAAAAAAGCAATTCTATTAAGAATTAATACAACATTGGAATGGTGTTTTCCAGTTGAGAAATAAAACTATAGCCTCTAGGAATATATATTTTCTAGGAAAATATGAGGAGCAAAACTATAGAAACTATCCCTATGCAAATGGTAGATAATCTATAAAGAACTCAATAGGAAAAAAATGTGCTTGAGAACATCCATGGCACAGTTTTTAAAAACTGAGATGAATGCATCTGGATAGAAATAAAAGAAAAATATGAAAAGATTTAACCATTCAGCATATTTCAACAGCCAGTTCCTTTCACCAACTGCAAAGGGCTTTGTGAACAGTAAAGATGTAGGGTCTCAAATCTGCAGTACATTTTGTAATGGCCTCAATCAGTCTTCAGAATTCCAGATGACTAAAGAGATAGACACCTGACAGATGATGTTATAAAGACTATCTCCATGTGAATCTGTCAGTTCTTCAACCTTATTCCATTATTGGACTTGGAAAAAAACAGGAAGAGCATCAGGAAAAAAAGAAAATCTTAAAAAAAAAAAACCTTCCAACTAGTAAAACCATACCCAAAACACAACACTGGATCTCATTTCAAGTATGTATTTCATAACCCTGATTTTAAAAAACACATTATACTCCTCAACCTATATACTATTTTTAACACGAAGACATACATATCCTAAGGAAACAATTATATTTCCTGTTTATTTAAAATAATTGTGAAAAATGTCCTATGAACATAATTTTTAAATTAAAGAAGAGAAAATCAGGAGTCCCTTCTTACTACACCTCAGGAAATGAAGTGGAAATTTTGAAATAATCTTTTCAAATATCAGCACAAAGCTGAATGCTATCTCTGATTGAACAGTGATGATTAAGACACTAAAGAAGTAATTCCAAAAGTCTTTACCAACTGAAAATATGTTTTAAAAATGTTGAATTTAGTGAATCTCAGTATATGGTTGAGATTTCTTTGTAATGTTTTTAAACAACGTGCAATATTTTGGCAAGTTCCCAAACCCATTCAGTAAGCAGCCATAGAGAAAACAAAACAATAAATTTGTTTTCTCTATTTCTTTAAGGAACTTGAAGTGCACAGGAAAGTGTGTTTTGCCTTAACCTAACTTCACAGCTGCATTCCTAAATATTAGTGACTGATTTTCTTTTGTGCAATCTTTCCAAGTCTTTCCTCACTGGACATCACCATTTACTACTTACAAGCCCACCAACTGTAGGAGGAAAAAAAAAAAAAAAAACAAGCACAAATGTAAAACATTAAAAAAAAGTTTCTGGCTCATCCTATTTCCATGTTTGACTTCTGCAGTCAATGAAAGTAACCAATCAACATTTACTTGAGCACTTACATGGCAATAAACTCTTTTTAAGTAACTAATAAAAAGAGAAATACAAACAAATTGGATAAGTCATAGATAAGAACTGGTAAAAATGGAATCTTCTTTTCTGGCATTTTTCTGAATATTCATAATACTGGCAACAATTGGCATGAAAGAAATACTCATGGTCTTTGGAGTTGGACTATCTAGTTCTTATGCCACTTTTCACTTGAGTCTCTGAGCAAGTCATGTAACTTCTCTGAGCATCAGCTTCTCCATTTATATGACCATAATAATATATATCTTGCACAATGTTACTGAGAGTTATTTAAGATGAAGTGCATAACATACCACGGGTGCTGAGTTAATGAACACAAATCTTGTTATTAGTTTAAAGCATATAGTACTCATATTTTCTCATAAATACAAATATGAGCTAAGGCACTTCATAAAAATATTTTCTAATTGAAAAGTTACATACAGTCATATATGTTAGAAATATTTAGGAAATATTAATGAGCAAAAGAATAATGAAAATCATGCCAAGATATAACCACGGTTCACATCTAGCTTTCTCTCTTTCTTCCTGTACCTCTGCTCCATATAAAGCAACCAACTTCATATAGGAAGCAAAAGTAATCCTTCGTGTGATGATTCACTCCTGATCCTCCAGGTTCAGCAGCTACGAGAATATGTGTGTAGGGAGGAACAGCTGGAGCAAAGGGTCCCACAAATCTCCCCTGAAGATCTGTTCTTCCTCCAGGATTCTCACTAGTTAATTCTCATCACCACGCTGCACAGACCCCAGGAAAATCTTCGTTTGTGACTGCAAACTGCTTTATTTTTTTTTTCGATGTTGACGCAATTTCTTTTTATTTTTTAAAAATTTTTAAAATTTATTTCTTAAATATTTTTAGATGTTGATAGACCTTTATTTTATTCATTCTATGTGGTGCTGAGAATCAAACCCAGTGCCTCACATATGCTAGGCAAGCACTCTACCACTGAGCCACAACCCCAGCCCCTCTTAAATTTATTTTAACCAATACAGAAAAATATAACAATTGTACATAAGCATGGGGTATCATGTGATATTTGGATATCTGTGTACATTGTATAATGTTTAAATCAAAATTCTTTCTTCTAGCTTTTTGAAATATTCAGTACATTATTGTTATATATAGTTAGCCTTCCATAATAGTACACCAAAATTTCCTACTCTCATCTAACTATAATTTAATACCTCAGGTTGATTTTAAGGGTAGCATTGCAGTGTGAGAATAATGGGTATGAATTTACCAAGACAAAGAAGAAAGTAAAATGTGCAAATATTATATTGTGGCCAAAAGCAAAAAAGCTGAAAGAACGTGGCATTTCAGGAAATTAAATATGTCCTATACAGCTGCAGCATAGATGTTCTGCTACAGAGAGAGAACTTGGAAAAAGAGAAGCCTAGAAGGGAGGCAGGTCCACATAGTATGGTAGCTCATCTGCCATGCTAAGTCTTTTAGGTCACATATCTAATGATTAAGGGAATGAACTTTGGTGTCAAACTGCCCTCAGTGTTTACTCTAAATACTCCTCACTTGTCCTTGGAGAAATTACTTAACCCCACTGAGCTGTAGTTTCCTCATTTATAAAACATCAATAATAGCAGCATGTTGTATAAGAATTAATTGGATCAATAGTCAGTCAATGCTTGTTTTTGAAGTAGCTATTAAATCACAGAAAACACTGAATTAGCAAATACTGAACCATTGCCTGGGAAAAACAGAAGGTCAGATTCGTGACAGCCTCTAGCCACACTTCCAAGGACTCATCATTGCACAACCTCTCTTACGTATGTCTTGAATATGGATTGTTGATTCTTTAAAACTGAACTTACAGCTAACAAACTTATAATTCATGCCTGATTGAGGTCTATCTAATATATATTTTCTTCCACAGACATATCACAGGCTCTTTGAATTTAGGAATACTAGACAGCCTCCAGTTCTGTAGTTGGGGTCTGCTTTAGACTGCAAAATCATGAGAAAAAGCATAAAAATTTGAAAACCATAGTACTAAATAGACCACCAAGAGGACATTTGTTTGTAGTATGAAAGCTGAAACAGGAAAGCCGCCTTGTTTCACCACAACCTGAAATGTGCATGTCTAGTGACTCATATTTTCCCATGCCCTGTGCAATGCTCTGGACTGTGAAAGCACCATGAGTATTGATTTGGGGGAAACAAATTTTAGCAAGTAGGCAAACTCACAACAGAGTTTATAAATGATGAGAATCAGCTGCATATATTAATGTTCAGATATATTCAGGAACTGTCATGTTCAGCAGAGGAAACCACTGAAGCTGCCTAAGCTGATTTTCAGTATAGAGAAAAAAAACTTTGAAGAGACATTGTAACAAGACATGAAGGCAGAGAAGAGGACTAAGGGTAGAAGAGGAGACAGATCAAAGCTCAGGAGGCAGAATCAATACCTGGTAGGCTAGGGCAAGCAGAAAAGAGAATTCAAGACTGATCACAAAGTTCCTAAAGTAGACAACTTGGCAACCAAATTAAGGAATTCAGAGAAGGTACCAAGAGACAAGGAAACTGTCTCTTCCTTAAAACTGATCCCTCCCTAGCTCCTCAAAACCTATTCTTATTTTCTTCCCTTCTGCCTACCTTCTCTACTGTTCTTTGCTAATTAAGTTGAGGCAAACAGCAGGCAAATGTGATGAGGCAGTCTTCCATTGTTCTCACATTACCAGTGAGAACCAACCCTGGAGCAGATCAGAAGCCCCATCCCCAATAGTAGAGTCAGATGTACTTTCCTACACCTAAGATCCAATGTGAACAGAGTGTCTCACCTTCCTCTCCTCCTAGTTTAGCAACAATGCCATGTGCTGCACAAGCAGCACTAGGTGTTGCGGGTACCATGTCTAACTCGAGCTGAAGTTTTATCTCCCGTCCAGTTTCATACTCCTGTTTCCTCCTCTTCAGCCTGACCATGGACCTTACTTAACTCAGCATAGCTCAGAAACACTACTACACAACACTGGTTTCTTTCCTCCCTTCCATGACCTCCTCCTGTTCTCAACATAAATGCTCGTAGGACTAGGACAATTACAACAGACCAATCTTCTCTTGGGTTCCTATTCTAAAATCCTTCTTGATTCCCTGTGGCCTCCATCCAATAATTCCACTGCCACTTCCTGTCTGTCACAACTAGAATCACAGATATTAATACTAACTAATATAGAATATTCAACTTGTACATGCCTCTTGAACAGTGTGATAGGAGCTGATGTTTACTGCAGCACCCATCTTGAGACCAGTTACTACAGAATCAGCCTTTGGCCCTACATCATCTCAACCTCCTTTCTTTTCACAATGGCCCACTGCACACTTCCTGAGTTTCCAGACACAAATGTATATAGAATTATTAAACAGTTATATAAGAAGCTGTTTCAATAGGGGACATGAGAAGTCAAGTTATAATACAATATTTGATACGTGAAAAGGAAAGAATTAATAAGGAAATTGTCATGGGCATAACTAGGAGCCAATTTTTTCAAGACCTTAATTTAACATCCATTTTCTTTCCACAAAAGCCAGAGAAATCTCTAACAATACTCTGGTCCTTCTGCATCTTCTAACCTACCTCGAAAACAAAGCAAGAAGACAGTTAAATCAAAAATTTAGTTTTTTTGGAGTTTTTTGAAGATTACTTCCTAAGTGCCACTCTGAAGTCCAGTGCTGATCTCACTACGTGTGAACCACCTAGAGAGTTTATTAAAAATACAAACATCATGGGCTGGGATTGTAGCACAGTGGTGGAGCGCTTGCCTCACATGTGTGGGGCACTGGGTTTGATCCTCAGCACCACATAAAAATAAGTAAAATAAAGATATTGGGGCTGGGGTTGTGGCGCAGTGGTGGCGTGCTCACCTAGCATGCGTGAGGCACTGTGTTCGATCCTCAGCACCACATAAAAATAAAATAAAGATATTCTGTCCAACTGCAACTAAAAAAAATAAATAAATATTTTAAAAAAAAAAGATATTGTGTCCATCTACAACTAAAAAAAAAATTGTTTTTAAAAATACAAACATCCAAGCTCACCCCAAAGTTCTAATTCAGTAAACTTAAATCTCAGAGATTTTCATGTTGAAATGTTTCTAGATGATTTTGAAAATCAGCCAGACTGGAGTACCAGTATATTACACAAAATGGACTTCCTTCAATTGCATGATTGCCTAGTTTGAGTTATAATCAAATATAATTTAAGCTATAGATATAAATCTAATTTAAGCTACAGGCCAACAAAAACACTCTGTATTTAAAGTCTGAACTTGAGGCAATTGTAAATAAAATATTCTAATTTATGCAGTGAACACATTTGCCCCATATAAGAAAAGCATTCCAGTCAGATAGGTCACAGAAGAATATAGAAGACACAGGGAGACTGATTGAGAACAACAGATCATTCATTTATTCATTTATTATTATCAAGAAAATATGTACTGAGAACCTACTATATGCCAGAAAGCGTGCTAAGTGTGGGGAATACACGAGTAAGCTAAAAGACTGAATCTTGCTCTTATTGAATATACAATTTATTGATTCAGATAATGAATATTAAATAATCACAAAAATAAATGCATAAGACAGTGGATCCAAGATGGTGACCTAGGTGGACACTACATTCCTAGTCTCTCCGTGACCTGGGATTAAAGCAGTGGGAATACTGTTTCTCTGCGAGTTATTAGAGGACCCCCGACAGCTGCTCCCATGCAGAAATTCCAGTTGCGTGTCTACACAGGTCTCCAGGCCTCAGCATTTATACAGGATCCCGGCCACTCACCCACACAGGACCCCCAGCTCTAGCACCCACACACCGCACAGGACTTCTGGTCGTTCACTCACGCAGGACCTCTAGGGGAGCTCGCCTTTCTTCCCTGCAGCCACTAAACCAGCACAGTGCTTATAGCTACGTGGTTGGTCCTCTGCCTGGTCCTGACCTGCCCGACGCAAAACAGCTCTTCTTGACTTCTGGAGAGAGAGGTTCCTGATTGGGAAGTAGAAAGAGAGGGGGAGTGAGAGATACAGTTTAAAGACTAAATGAGAGACCAGGAACTGTGAGGTCTACAGACGATATAAGGAGATAAGACCAGGTGCTCAAATCACACAAGAGGCCCCAAAGGAGATCCCTGGAGTGGTGTCTTCACACTGGGATCGGCAAGCACTAAATGCCACTTCCAGAAGCTCCGCCTCTAAGACCAACACACACATACGCTAATAACTTGCACCATGCTGAGGGGGGAGATACCAGCAAACAACAGACAACCCCACCTACTGGATGAGAAGGAAAGCAGGAAAAATGGCAGTCATCAAGAATACAAGCAACAATAAGTGTTGGTGAGGATGTGTGGGAAAAGGCACACTCAAACTTTGCTGGTGGGACTGCAAAACTGGTGCAACCAATCTGGAAAGCTGTATGGAGATTCCTTAGAAAACTTAGAATGGAACCACCATTTGACCCAGCTATCTCACTCTTCTGTCTATACCCTAAAGACTTAAAAACAGCATGCTACAGTAACACAGCCACTTCAGTGTTTATAGCAGCACAATTCACAATTGCTAAACTGTGTAAGTAACCTAGATGCCCTTCACTAAATGAATGGATAAAGAAACTGTGGTATATATACACAATTAAATATTACTCAGTATTAAAAGAGAATAGAATCATGGCATTTTCAGGTAAATGGATGGAGCTGGAGAACATGATGCTAAGTAAAGTAAGCCAATCCCCAAAAACCAAATGCCAAATGTTCTCTCTGATTATTGGATGCTGATCCATAATGGGGGTGGGGGTGAACAGCATGGGAGAAATGGAGGAACTTTGGATAGGGCAAAGGGGAGGGATGGGAAGGAAGGGGGTAGCGGGGTAGGTAAGATAGTAGAATGAGATGGACATCACTACCCTAGGTACATGTATGAAGACATGAATGGTGTGACTACATTGTTTACAACCAGGGAAATGGAAAATTGTGCTCCATATGTGTACTGTGACTTGAAATGTATTCTGCTGTTTTGAAACATAAAAATACATAAATTAATTTTAAAAATGCATAAGAATAGACTAAGACCTTACAGTGAGAGATCTGACTCAGTAGGGAAGACCAGGAAGTATGTGGACATAGTCAAGGATGACTTTCTAAAGAGATGAACTTAAAGACAAAATCTGAAGTGTAAGTAGGAGTTTACCAGGTGAAGGGCTTGAGAAAATGGAGAGTCTTCCAGAGAGATGTAAAATGACAGGAAGACAAAGGCTTAGAGGCTGCAGGGGAGAGGCAGGTCTGAGGAAATGAAACTAGGTGGTTTCCTTGGAGTATAGCAATGGAGAAGAATGGTTGGCAGGAGATGAGGAGGGAGAGAAGGGGCAGACAGATCTGTAGGACAAGCAAGGCCAATGTAAGGATGAGTCTTTATCCTTGAATGTATCAGTTGATGTCATGTTTGGGAGGCAAGAATAGAAGCAAGGAGGCTAGAATAACAGTTTATGGTGCTCTCAAAGAGAGACAACTGTGATGGAGACAATGGAGACAAAAGGAGAAATTGGAAAGATACAAAGGACAAACTAGTAGATATTACTCTTATAACCAACACCAGTGTTCCTTCTACAAAAGTAAAATAACATTTCTTTTTCTTAAAAAATTAAGAATTTCTTGTAGGGGCAGGTGTTGTTTAGTGAGTTGATATACTTTTAGTGAATATCTCAGTGCCAGCTATCTTTAAAAATGGGTTGTTGTTTGAGGGTTTGGTTTGGGTTTTCAATGGATTTCTTTGGCAATTTTTGGTATCAGGGATTGAATCCAGAGGTGCTTAACCTCTGAGCCACATCCCCAGCACTTTCAATTTTTGAGGCAGGATCTTACTAAATTGCTTAGAACCTCACTCAGTTGCTGAAGGTGGCTTTGAACTTGTGATCCTCCTGCCTTGGCCTCCTGAGCTACTAGGATCACAGACATGTGCCACCATGCCTGGCTTTAGTCTCTAATTTTAAAAACTAGAGCTATTTCAACATACTCTTAGACAAAATTGTACTTTACAGGAGATGGGGATATAGCTCAGTTGGTAGAGTGCTTGCCTCACATGCACAAGGCCTTGGGTTCAATTTTACACTCAAAATAAAATAAAAATTATACTTTACAAACATAATGGCTAGAAGCAAACTCTTATCCTACCATATAGGTCAAAACTACATTTTTTTTCTAGAATTACTAGAGTTAGTTACATAATCTTGTGAAAATACTAAAAACTACTTAATTGTACCATATTAAAGAGGCAGATTTTACAGAATATGAATTATGTCTCAATAAAAATTAAATTATCGATTGTAGACTTAAACCTCATCTTTCAACTTCCCTCCTATAATGGATGGAACCATTGTAAATAAGTCCCAAACTTACAATCCTGTAAATATTTCAATGAAATTGACAAAATTACATTAAAATAGGATGGAAATTATAATCTAAAGCTTATTATTATATTAATTAATAATATTATATTATAATGCTATTATATTCCTATTGTTATACCTTATATATTACATACTATATTTAAGTTTTTATAGGTGTTCCACATCTGGGACAATGGGACACTCATATATCCTTTCCCAAGCTCCCTCCTCTAGCATTCAGATTACTACCAGAATCTCTTCTTTTTAATTTATTCTATTTAGTTATATAAAACACCACAATATACAAACACAATCCACTCCAATTCAGTCCCCAGTACTTTCTGCCTGTCCCCTGCTCCCCTCTTTCCACTCCACTGATTCCTCCCCTCTTCATCCATTTATTGCTTACTTTTTAAAAAAATTAGTGTCCTGTGGATACACCTGATGCCAAGACCCACTGTGCAACATCCATCCATGCATGCACATATGAAAGTTTGGTCAGATTAATTCCACTGTTCTTCCCTTTTCCAGTCCCTAATTCCTCCTCCTCAATCCCCTTCATCTACTCTACAGATCTTTCCTCTATTTTGATAATTCCCTCTCCCTTTTTTCTTTCTCTCCCTCTTTCATTCTTTCTTTTTAACACTCTCCCCTTATTTTGAACTAGCTTCCATGTATCAGAGAAAACATTCAATTTTTGACTTTGGGGACTGGCTTATTTCACTTAGCATGATAGTCTCCAGATCAAGTAATTACCAGAAAATGCCATAATTCCATTCTCCTTTATGGCTAAGTAACACACCATTGTGTATGTATATCACATTTTCTTTATCCATTCATCTGTTGAAGGACACCTAGGTTGTTTCTATAGCTTGGCTATTGTGAATTGTGCTGCTATAAACATGGACGTGGCTGAATCACTGTAGTATGCTGATTTTTTAATCTTCTGGATATACACTGAGGAATGGGATAGCTGGGTAATATGGTGGTTCCATTCCCAGTTTCTTGAGGAGTCTCCATTCTGCTTTCCAGAGTGGTTACACTAATTTGCAGTCCCACCAACAATGTATACATGTACCTTTTACCACAATCTTCACCAACATTTACTGTTACTTGTATTCTTGATAATTCCAGCCCTTCTGACTGGAGTGAGATGAAATTTCAATGTAGTTTTGATTTGCATTTCTCCAATTGCTAGAGATGTTGAATATTTTTTGCATATATTTGTTGACCATTTCCTCTTTTGAGAAGTGCTGATTTAGTTCTTTTGCCCATTTATTGATTGGGTTATTGGTCTTTTTAGGCTTTTTTAGTTCTTTGTATATTCTGGATATTAATGTCTTAAAGAGCAGGTGGCAAAGATATTCTCCTATTCTCTTATTCTATAGGTTCTCTCTTTACTCTTTTGTTTCCTTTGCTGTGCAGAAGCTTTTTAATTTGATGCCATCTTGAGCCATAGCAATAATTTTCCTCTTATTGGAAATTTAGGATAATTTAGTTGGTAGTGGTAAAGCCTTTGAAGAATTATATTGATTGGTTGGTTGGTTGGTTAAGTTTTTTGAACTTCTTAATTATCTGAATCAAGCACATATGATGCAGTTATGCCTGATGCTCCTAAAAAAAACCTTTTCTTTTCCAAAACTGTTTGGCAGTCTGTCTTACTTTTCTCTCTAGTCTGACACTTAAATATTATTTTCCCAAAGATTCTTTCCTGGGATCTCTTCTCATTCAGCCAGTGTTTCTTGGGACACAATCAAAATCTCTGGGGAAAGGTCTCAGGCATCAGGATATTTTTTAAGCTCTCCAAGTGATTGCAATATGCAGTCAGGGAAGACAACTACTACTCTTGATCCTCTCTAAGATCACACTCAATCATTTCAATTATCATCTTTCTACCAGTGACTCCCAAATCTGTTTGTCTTCCCAAAGAAAAAAGAAAAAATCTAAATTACAGCAAAAATTAAACTTCACTTTTTAAATTAATACCAAACTTAAAGATATGTTGAAATTTAAATCATTTATCTCTATATTGCTCTAATCTTCTCTTTTTGAGGGGCAAGATGCCTGTGCTGTGTTGGTATCATGAAGGACTGATTAGACTGCCTACTGAGAAACCGAACCTGTGCTACAATGCATTCCTCAATTATAAACATTTAATCAAATCTTCACTAAATTTCCCATAAGCACCAAAAGAATCAATACGTCTTAAAAGTGAGCTCATCATATCCCCATTTCTCCATACAAAGCTGTTCTTCCTAACATGTTTCCTACCTCAGTGCTTGCCCTTAATGTCATCCACCTAAAGGCTGAAGTTAAAAACGGAAGAACTAAAACTGTTCCTTCATCCTTCAACTCTTCCTTCATCCCTATAACCACCATTTCCTTTCATCTAGAGTTTTAACTGGCCTCCTTGCTCAGTCTTTGCTTGGTTTCATGCTATTGCCATAATTTTACTTCTACATGCAAACATCTGCGTGTGCCTAAATCCTTACAGAGGCCCCCTGCTAACCTTAAAATCATGTTTACATTCATAAAAAATGCTTTACAAAGCCTTTAAAAATTTCTTCCATTATTCTCACTGCTCCTCATGCTGATGCAACCCCTTCATCATTGCTTCACCTGCCTTCAAAGGAGACTTAAATTCTTCTGGGAAATTTTCTCAAGTCTCCCAAAATTGGAATAGGTGCCCCTTCCACTATATCCATATTGTAATGCACTTAACTGCTACTGCATTAAGCACTGACTTATCTCCCAGTCATACACTGATCCCCTTAACAGCAGAGGCAGTGTCTTGTTCTTACTGTGAATGCTTGGCACACTGTGGGAGCTCAGAACTTGTTTACATGAAGAATGAATCATAATAACAATAATAAAAGAAGGGAGATCAGTAAAGTAGAGCAAGTGGATAGGGGTCAGAGAGGGTGTAGAGGAAGGTACTGGGGAAGGAAATTGATCAAACTGTAATACATGCACACACAAATACAGCTTAATGAATTTGTGTAATGAAATCGCACTACTATGTGTAATTATAAAGCACCAATTAAAATAAATTTAAAAAGAAGAAATAAAGAATGGATCAGTGCATCAGTGGATGAATAATAACTCTTATATTCCTTCTCACAAATCTCAACAAAATTTGCATTAACCCTCTTGAAGCAAATTTAAAATACAAGAAAAATAGTCATTACTACAATAACCATTCTCCAACTCTGTGTTAACCTCTTGATACATGTTGTATTTCATCCACACAATCAAGCTCTGAAGTACATCACATTACAACTTCTCAGAGGAAGAAACTAAGGCTCAGCTTGAAAGGGTAAGCACCTGCTTATAATAATAGCACAGGACATGAGAAAGTTAGTTGTGCAATCTTTCTTTAATATATCATTTTGTTGGGTGTGCTTCTACTGTTGTACCATCACAGGGGAAAAAAATTAACAGGAGTCATACTGACGTTGTCATATCAGTTACAGTCTTGCTCTAGTAAATAAGAGAACACAAAGTTAAGGCTGCTGAAATAGAAAGGTCTTTGAGTTGATAAAACAGAGCATATGCAGGATAGCCTTATGCCAAAGGTCATGCTTAAAAGCTTCCTGAGTTCTTTATTTGCATGCAACTTAAATGAGTTTGAAAATGTAGTGTAAAATGTATCTTTGGTTAGAATCATAGATCCCACAGTTATCCATATCTTAGAGATAAGCAAGATACATGAAAGTTGGGGGATATTACTTAAATAGCCTAGCATATTAAATAGTTAAAATATCCTATGACTGAGTTCATGCTTCTGGAAAATGCTATTGGCTTCTAACTTCTTTGGCTTGAATTTCTTTCCTTTTTGAAAATCCTTTCATTCTAACATTTTTTAAAGAATTTTGTTGGAAAGTCTAACAGTAAAGCACCTCTCAAAGAAATAGCCCAGAGTGTTCTGTTGCCTGCTATAGCTTTTTCAGATCTGAATTATACAAAATAATATGTTCTCAAGTTGTTGTTATTTAAATTAGTAACCTGGCCAAAATGATTCATGTTTCTCAGGGGTGACCTTTTCCTATTTTTAAACTAAGAGTTAGACAATTGATATTAATCTCATCATATTTAGACTCCCATATCATGTAAGATAGATAGCAAATCATTCAAGCATTTCATTTATCCAAGAGATCTTTACTTATTATGTGCCAGAAATTGTCTATTATTTACCTATTCAAAAAATAATTGTTGAGTATCTCTGTGTGGGGGATTTCATGGTAAACAAGTAAACAAAGTTTCCTATTCTTATATGTTAAGTCTTAAAGCAGGATGTAGATAGATGTCTGTATCTTCAATGTCTCTTAGATTCTACGGGATCAGACATCAGTGATTCTCAACAGCAGGGATCAGCAATAATAGCCCTCTGGACAAATCAGCCTGCTGCTCATTTCTGTAAAGCTGACAAACTAAAAAGGATCTTTGTATTTCTAAATGGTTTTTTAAAAAGGAAATTATCTCATGATAAATGAAAAATATAAAACTCAAATTTTACTGTCCATAAATAAAGTTTCATTCACCACATACTTACACCACATTCAAATGTTACATCTGTGGCTGCTTTTATACCAACTTGGCAGAAGTGGCACCCTCATGCTTACTGTTTGACACGTGTTAATGCACCACCAACCACAGCAACTCCTTTAGAACTCAACAGCATGTTAACTGTCACATGTATTGCCACAGCACACTTTATTATTACCAGTGTATACCTGGCTTGTCACAACAAGAAAAGAGGAAAGGGGACTTTAAAATGCCATGCTTTTAGTATATGCTGGAAGGTGGATTGTTTTGTTATTGAATTAGATGACAATGCATCTTGTTATTGTTCAATGACACTAAAACTGTGCTAAAAGGAGACAATAAATACCAGATCAAGTGCTTATCACAACATTCCTAACTCACAGGAAAACAATATCAGAAAGATTATAAAATTTAAAACAATATCTCATCACAGCAGAATTTCTTCACAAAATGTTAAAAAAAAAAATAAGACCACAACCAAAATGAATTTCTGAGTGACTCATTTTCTTTGACTAATTAAGCAAGGAAAGCCATTTACCAATGGTGAGTTTATTAAATCATGTCTGATTGTAGCAGTTGAAGAAATATGTCTAGAAAAAATGAACTTGTTTAGGACTATTAAAAAGAGGTGTTCCAAGAGTAAAGGACATCAACTCAGTAGTCAATTTAAAATGAAAGCAAATTATTTTGAATTTTTTCCCTTGATTTCTGACAGTTGACAGATGCTATGGATACTATTCAGCTGTTCTTTACACAAAGAATCAGAGCAAAAGTGACTAAAATCAGTGATTTTGAAGTGAATAAAAATTTAGTCTCTACAAATAGACTGCATATTGGTCTCTACAAACAGACTGCATAGAACAACTGCAAGCAGGAAAATTTTCAAAAAGGTGATAAAACATTAATTCAATGCAATTTAAGTGAAATATTCTAAGCTACATTACATCTTAGAATGGTAAAAATAGAGCAGAGATTTGGACAAAGTTACAGATCTTATAAAAATGCAACATGTTTAGTTAGGTATCCTTCAATAGATAAATAGATTAAAAAATGTGGTATACATACACAATGAAATATTACTTGGCCATAAAGAAGAATAATTTTATGATATTTGCCAGGAAATGAATGGATCTGGAGACCATAATGCTAAGTGAAATAAGCCAATTCTAAAAAACCAAAGGCCAAATTCTGATATGTGGATGCTAACACACAACAATGGATGGAGGGAATAGAAGTTCAGTGAATTAGACAAAGAGAAATGAAGGGAAGGGAGTGGGCATAGAAATGAGAAAGACAGTGGAATGAATCTAACACAACTTTCCTAGGTACATATATGAATACATCACAATGAATCTCCACATCATGTATAATCACAAGACTGGGATCCTAATTAGAATAAGACATACTCCATGTTTGTATAAATGTGGCAAAATATACTCCACTGTCATGTATACATAAAAAGAACAAATAAATTTTTTTAAATGTAAGGTGTTCACCATGCACGATGGCACATGCCTGTAATCCCAGAGACTCAGGAGGCTGAGGCAGAAAGATCATAAGTTTGAGACTATCCTCGGGAACTTAGTAAGGCCCTAAGCAATTTAGCAAGACCCTGTCTTAAAATTTAAAAAAAAAAAATTTTTTTAAAGGATTTGGAGATGTATCTCAGTGGTTAAATTACCCCTGGCTTCAATTGCCAGTACCAAAAAAGAAAGTAAGGTCATTATGATGGTGTTTAAGATCATGATGGAAATGAAAAACTACCACTTAGTGATGACTTGGCTGTGGTAATAACATAGTTGTTGATAACAACAACAATGTATAACTATGCTACACATTTATTATACAAAAAGTACAAGGGATGTTTAAAGCCTATGGCTATTCATTGTATTGATCATCAGCAGGTACTTTCAAAAAACCATTCAAAACTACCATGTGAAGTATATCCAAATGCTACCCATGTCACATAATATTTTTAAGTATTTCCTGAAAAGTATTTGCTAATGAATAATACAGTGAATACAATGTTAATCTTCATTTGCTTCTAGACATTTAATCACAGTCAGTCCAATCAAGTATTCTCAGAAATAGAAGTTCAATATTCTAACTTACCCTACTACACAGGAGTTCGCTGCCTTCAAAATGATAAAACTTCACTATGATTTTTGAGATCAGAGTCAAGAATGAAATTTTTCTAAATCAAAAGAACACCCTCAACCACTGTTATTAAACACTGAATAAACACTTTAGATATTATCATTTCCTGTGAACTTGACAATGCCTCTTAATGAATTAAATCTAAAATTACAAGGCAAAATAACACTTACATGCAAAACTTCACAATGGTAAGGTCTTCTTTTTTTTTAATGTTTTTTTTTTTAGCTGTAGATGGACACAACGTCTTTATTTTATTGCTTTTGTATGTGGTGCTGAGGATCGAACCCAGGGCCTCATGCATGCGAGGCAAGCGCTCTACCACTGAGCCACAATCCCAGCCCTGTAAGGTCTTCTTTTGATAACTATTAATGTTTGAATCAAAAGTATTGTCAGGTTGCGTCGTATACTTCCTATGTTGTCAAAAGATAAAGTAATATACCCTAAAGACTTAAAAACAGCACACTACGGTAAAGCAGCCACTTCAATGTTTATAGCAGCACAATTCACAATTGCAAAACTGTGGAAGCAACCCAGATGTCCTTCAATAGATGAATGGATAAAGAAACTGTGGTACATATACACAATGGAATATTATTCAGCAATAAGAGAGAATAAAACTATGGCATTTGCAGGAAAATGGATGGAACTGGAAAGCATTATGCCAAGTGAAGTAAGCCAATCCCAAAAAACCAAATGCCGAATGGTCTCTCTGATTAATGGATGCTGATGAATAAGGGAGGTGGGAATGGGAAACATAAGAGAAATAGAGAAACACTAGACGCGACATGGGGGAGGTGGGGGGCAGGAAAGGGGAATGGGTATAGTAAAGATGGTTGATAAAAATATATATAAATATATATAT
>CM053407.1:87188243-87224735 GCA_028644305.1 Xerus rutilus | reverse complement strand
TTCCCACATGAGTTCAGAACAAATCTATTTTCTGAATTAGAAACTACAGCACTGTTTTTCAGATCTTGATGCAAGTGTAAAAGAAAATTTCATATTTCAAAACCCACTTAACTGTACAACTGAAGTTTCCACCTAACTTTCAATTGGAAGTTATTAATCTGCAATGTAATGACATGTAGAAGGAAAATATCAAGAGAAATATCTAATAAATTCTACAAATGCCTTCCAGGCGATGAATGTGCTGAATTAAAATCGTATGCTTGTAGATTGATATCACTACTTGGCAGCAACTTTCTGTGTGAAAAGACATTTTCAGAGATGAAATATGTAAATTCATATTACAGAACAGCATTAAGAGATAAACATTTGCAATAAATTCTGATGAAGTAAAGTATAATCCGCCCCCCAAAGAGAATTCCATTCTTCTCATTAGAAAAATCTGTATTACAGAAAAGAATGGTATTATATTTAATCAATTAAAATTTTGTGAAACTGTTTATTCTCTATTTTTTTTAAATACATGCATAAAACCCTCAATTTTGCCATTGGCCGACAAAGCCTTAATTATTTACCATAAGGCATTTTACCAAAAAAGTTTTGCTAACCTCTGCTTAAGAGAGTTGGTTGTAAAGTAAAACATTTCATAGTCTCTAAAGAACATGCAAAGTTTATATTTCTTAAAAACAGAATAGGTTATAAAACATAACAAATTGTCATAGATGATCAGTATAAATGGTCTAAGTATAATCTTGTTTGAAAGACATTAGGAATAATAAAGAAAAACCTACGAAGAGAATGGTCACCCCGCTGGGGCTCACAGCCTCCAAAGAGACTCCAGTGTCCCACCAACAACTTGAAAACCCAAGAATTTCAAGAGATCACTCAATAAAAATGAAGGAGTGAGCAGAATCCAGTGGCTAAGAATTAAAGTCACTCCCTGTTTATCTGGTTGCCATGCAAATCTTCTGGAATTTTATGCAACTCTAGGAGAAGGCAGAAGCCAAAATCATAACTGAGGTGCAACTTCTCAATACAGGAAAAAGGCTCAAAGCCAAATCTGAGTCATTATACATAACTGCTACATGATATGGCTTCATAACCATGTGTTGATTGAATAAATCACTTAAAGTATTTAGCTGAGTATCTGGCACCAAAAGTATTAGCTATTATTATTGTTATTTATCCAGTCTCATCTCCTACTACTACTTTCCTTTCATATTTCATGCTGCCTGTGGTCATTATTGTCCTTTTCTGTGCATTAACAAAGTTCTTTCTCCCTGGAATTACTATTCCTCTCTTATCTCCTGATGGTATTTTACCCTTCTAACCTCTATCCATTCCCAACTTTCTCTGCCCTGCACTGAGCTCTTGACACTGACCCTGTGAATTATGATACCAAGTTCCCTCACTATAAGGATTTTCACTAGATTTAGTGAATGGGCAGAGAAAGAGAAGAAAGAATTTCTTCACAGCTCCCTCTCAGTATAGACACCATATCTCTAGACGTAGACAGGTCTCTCCAGGACTACAACATCAACCAGAAGGCCTCTCCACTATAGTTCCAGCTCTGATGGGGCTCCAGGAACTTAATTCCCTTCTTATTCCTCTGGCCATATGGGGAGGTGACAGCCCCCAGGTTTCTCTATCCCTTCTTGGCCTTCTGCCCACACTGTTGTGGGTAGTACCTCTATTAGAACTTTCAGGGCTGAATTCTGTTTTCTGCTGCTTCCCTGACTGACAAGTTCCCCTTGCAAACTGTAATTCAGCCTTCTACACTCATTACTTCTCTGTAAAACCTATTAGACCCCTCATTTCTCCCAGGTTAAACTAAGAACTCCCTCCCACCATAACAGTGTAGAAGGAAAGGAAGAAAGTGGAAAGAAAATAGCTATAAATATCATAGTTTATAATTTGTTGGAGATGGGGTAGAAGATAGTTGGAAAATGGAAAATAGCCTAAAATAACAAATATTGTTTTAGTTGAACTACCCCTCTGATCTTCTTCATTGTCTCCAACATAGCACTTTGTCTTTAAAATTATTTCACAAGATCCCAAAATAAGTATCATGAAGTTGGAAGCAGAAAACAGATAGTCATCAAAATAACTGCAGCATGATCTTTAGACAATCCTAGGATCTCCAGTTATAGCAGAAGTAAGTTTGTCTATGTATGGAATAATATCACCTGAAAACAGAATAATTCTATTTTCTCTTTTCCTATTTGTATACCTTTTATTTCTTTCTGTTGCATAATTGCACTGGCTAAAATTTCTATTACTATATTGAATAAGAATGATGAGAGAGGATACCCTTGTCTTATTCTTGATCTTACAGTAAATGTTTTCAGTATTTTTCCCATTAGTATGATGTTGACTGTGGGTTTGTTATACATGGCCTTTATTATACTGAGGTATGATCTTTCCATACCTAAATTTTTCAGGACTTTCATCATGAAAGGATGTTAAATTTTGTCAAATTCTTTTACTGCATCCATTGAGATTATCATGTGATTTTTATCTTTAATTCTATTGATGTCTAATATATTACATTTATTGATTTGAAGATGTTGAACCATCCTTGCATCCCTGAAATAAAACCAACTTGAGTATGGGGTATGACTTTTTGATGTTCTGCTGAAGCTTATTTAGAATAATTTTGTAGAGGATGTCTGCATCTATGTTCTTCAGGGATATTGGGTTATAGTTTTCTTTTTATGAAGTGTTCTCATCAGATTTGAGTACCAAAGTAGTGCTAGCCTCATAGAATGAGTTTGGAATGCTACTTCCCTTTCAATTTTATGGAATACTCTGAGAAACAGTAGTGTTAGTTCTTTAAAAGCTTGAATTAGACAAAGGGGATGAAAGGAAAGGAAGGGGAATTAGAAAAGACAGTAGAATGAAATGGACATAACTTTCCTATGTTCATATAATGAATACACCACCAGTGAAACTCCACATGATGCACAACCACAAGAATGGGATCCTAATTAGGATAAGTTATACTCTATGTATGTCTAATATGTCAAAATACACTCTACTGTCATGTATATCTAAAAAGGAAAAAAAAGGCTTGGCAAAATTCAGCAGTGAAACCATTCAGTTCTGAACTTTTTCTTGTTAGAGACTTTTTATTACTCATTCAATTTCATTACTGGTTTTGGATCTATTTGTGTTTTTTATATCCTCTTGGTTCAATTATGATAGGTTTTATACAGGCAGAAATGTGTCCATTTCTTTTAGGGTTTCCAATTTATTAGCATGTATCTTTTCAAAATATTCTTTAATGATGCTTTGAATTTTAATTTCCGTGGTATCACTTGTAATGTTTCCTTTTTCATCTCTAATTTTATTCCTTTGGGTCTTCTCTCTCTCTCTCTCTCTCTCTCTCTCTCTCTCTCTCTCTCTCTCTCTCTTTCCCTTTCTCCTCTCTCTCCCTCTCTCCTTCCCTCATAGCTAAAGATTTGTCAATTTTGTTTATCTTTTCAAAGAATTAATTCTTCATTTAATTGATCCTTTGTATTGTTCTTTTAATATTTATTTCATTTATTTCTGCTCTTATCTTTATTTTTTTTCTGTCTACTGATTTGGAATTTGGTTTTTTTTTTCCCCTTGCTCTTCTTAGGCCTAGAGATGTACCATTATGTTATTTATTTGTGATTGCTCTACTTTTTGATATAGACATTTATTGCTGTAAACTTCCCTCTTAGTACTGCTTTTAATATATTCCACAAGCTCTGAAATGTTGCATTTATGTTTTCATTTGATTCGATGAATTTTTAAATTTCCCCTGTAATCTATTCAATGACCAAAATCAACATACAAAACTCAGTAACTTTTCTATACACCAATAGCAAAATACTGAAGATGAAATCAGTAAAGTAACCTTCTTCACAATAGTCACAGAAAAAGTAAAATATCTAGGAATAAACCTAAGGATGTCAAAGAACTCTAAAAATTACAGAACACTAAAGACAGAAACTGAATAAGACACTAAAATGTGTAAAGGCCTACTATTATGTCATGGACTGGGAAAATTAATATTGTTAAAATGTTCATATAACACAAAGCAATCTATAGATTCAATGCAATCTCCATCAAAATACCTGTAGTCTTCAGATAACTAGAAAAACAATCCTAAAGTTCATATGGAATCACAAAGGATCATGAATAGCCAAAGCAATGGAGTCCAAAAGGAGAAAAACTGGAGGCATCACAATACCTGATCTTAAGACATAGCACAAACTAGGTGCAGTAGTACATGTCTGTAACCTCAGCAACTTGGGAAGCTGAGGTAGGAGGACTACAAGGTTGAGGCCAGCCTCAGAAATTTAGCAAGACCCTAAGCAACTTATTTAGATTCTGTTTCAAAATAAAAAATTAAAATGGGTTGGAGATGTACGTCAGTGATAAAATGCCCTAGGTTCAATCCTCCCTCCAAAAAAAAAGACACACTACAGAGCCATATGGGAAAACTGCATGGTATTGCAATAAAAATGAGCATCTAGATCAGTTGCACAGATCAACAGACCCAGAGGTCAATGCAAACATTTTCAGCTGATTCTTGACACAGAGTCAAATTTTTGGCACAAAAATGCTGAAAACATACATTAGAGAAAGAATAGCCTCTTCAACAAATGGTGCTGGGAAAACTGGATAGCCACTTACAGAAAACTGAAATGAGACCTCTATCTTTCACTCTGTACAAAAATCTACTCAAAGTGGATCAAAAGAAAACATGAGGAAACACTTTAAGATATCAGCACAGAAAACGATTTCCTGGATAGGGTTCCAAAAGAGTACAGGAAACGGAAAAAAATTAAGAAATGGGACCATATCAAATTAAGTAGCTTCTGCAGAACAAAGGAAACAGTCAATAAAGTGAGAAGACAACACACTGAATGGGAGAAAATGTTTGCCAGCTATTCACCTGATATATTATTAATATCCAGAGTATATAATGAACTCAAAATATTTAACAAAATATTTAAGAAAAAAATCCCATAAAAGATGGGCAAGAGTTACCTAAACCAATTAGTTCTAAAATATGACAAAAATACAGTTAATTAAAAGAAAGGATAATGTGCTAGTAAGGTAGAAAAGACATTACAATTTCAAAAAGAGAACAGAGAAAATGTAGAAGAGATGTGGCAGGTGATGGTTATAAGGAGGAGAAAAAATAGGACAAAGTAAGAGAAGAAAGAACAATAGAATTTGACAGCAGCAGAGAAAAAGAAATAAGAGAAACAAACAAATGAAAATAATACAAAATAAAACAAAAATATACCAACCAAACAAACCTAACCATCAAAAACAAAACAAGGAAAAATAACTACATTTTAAAATGCTAAAAGTGAGAAAAAATATATAGATAAATGTTCCCTGAATCAATCAGCATAGTAAGAATGGAAGGAAGGAAGGGAGGGAAGGAGAGAAGGAAGAAGGGAGGAAGAGAGGAAGGAGGAAGGAAGAAGGGAGAGATTCTTAATGAAAAATGACGAAATTGTCTCCACCAAGTTGGTCAAGTAGTCAGTGAGAATGGGTGGTCACTGTCTATGCCCAAGTGTCTTTCTTTCCATTTCTTCTTGAGCTATCTCAGAGTAAGAGCAAGGGCTGGGGGTTGTTAATACCTTTCTCTTTTTGTGTTGCTCTCTGAGCTGCCAGTTGGAGTGGTCTAAGACTAAAGCTGTTTAAAATAAGCCTCAGCTTCCCTTCTTACCAGTATGAGGTAGGATGGGATGAAAAGTACTGTCAGAAGGAGTTTTATCCACACAGACTAGATTGGTGCATTCCCAGGGTGGAGCTGCTGCAGAGATCAATGAGGAGAGTTCCAGTGAGTGAGGTATAGGTCTACTCAGGCCTTAGAGACTTTGTTGGGCCATATTCACTCTGAAAAGGTTATACTAACACACCTATAGGGCCTGTCAGTTGCCAATCTCTGTCAGGGGTCTGGATTTCAGAAACCTTTTGAGAATTCTACTCATGGGGCAGGGGAGAAAATCCTCCACACACTCTTCTGACCAGGAACACAGCCTTCTCAGGTTTAATCCCTGAGTGTGTTCACATCCACCTATTCCGATTCCCAAAACACTTCAGCCAGTTATGTAAGCTGCCAGTCTCAAATGAGAAGCAAGTTGGGCTCCCCTTTGCTGACTTGAATCTCCCTGGGTACAATCTTCTCTGTGCCTGTTTGTTTAAATCATGTTCTGCTAGGTGCACCCTAGGCAACATTATAGGTGCTTGCCACGAAAGTGTGGAAGTGTTTACTATGATCTCCTTACTCCCTCAGTAGCACAACTACTTCAAAATGGCTCCTATCTCAACTCTCCACAGTCAGTTGGAAATGGAGAGAACTTTTCAAGCACTGTGTACAAGGCATTCTCTGAATCAGCTAAGATCAGGCTGATTTTCTGATCTTGGGTTTTTCTGTACCAAATCTGTGTTTCTCTCAGTGTTCTCCCACCCTCTGTGGTGAACCAGTGCTGTTCGCTGCTGCAACAGGCTCAGCTCCAATGTACTCTTTCTTCTTTGTTGAATGTACTCAACTTTCTCAGTCTCTAGGACACTCTGACTGTCCCATATTGAATTTTAGTGAAATTCATCATTCATCTACTTCACTGAGGAGTACTACTCCTAATACTTGAATCCCAAGCCACAGAGAAGCAAGGAATGCAATCATTCTATACTCTGCCATCTTTTAGAAGTAATTTATATAACTCCTGCCCCTACCATTAATACTGATGCAATTATTGCTGTAGAGTTGACATCTACTGCTTGCTTTAAAGCCAGATCTAGTTCATGGTTATTGTTTTTAAAGTTGACAATTGCTAGCACCATTGTAATAATTCATGTTGTAGATGTCATAGTAGGAACCAGGTATTTATTTTAATGCTATAGAGTATTTGCATCAGTTGTACTATTGTGTTTGGTCCTATTCTGTGAGGTGCTAGAGACCTATAAAGACACTACAAATTTACAAGGTAAAGGCTCTGCTGGTGAACTAAACTAAACCAAAATACAGCAAATCCTGCTCCACATACAAATTAATAACTCAATCTTCAGGTACACTTTAATACAAAGAATAGAAGAGGCAAAACCTCAAACTAATGACTAGGTGCCGTATAGAAATGGATAGCAGTAGACCCCCAGAACAACCCACAGATATGCACTGCTGCAGCAAAAACAAAGAATTAACACAAAGGCTGTGGATATCACACCTATGAGGAGATCTCAATCTGGATCATGCTAGGACACTTTAGCAAGTGAAGACTGTGATCTAAAAAGCTCCACATATAAAAGCAACAGAGAAATACCTCCCAACAGATGCATAAAACTCAACATAGGAACATGAGAAATATGAAAAAAAAAGGTAGCACAACATCTCCAAGAGTTCATAATTCACCAGCAACTGACCCCAAAGATATTGAAGGGGGATGAAATATCAGATAATGAATTCAAAAGAATCACTATAAAAAATGAACAATGAATTCCAAGAGAACACAGAAAAACAAATGAATAAGTACAGGAAGTCAGTACAGGATATAAAGTATAAATTCAATATAGAGATAGAAATGTTGAAAAAGAATGCAACAGAAATTCTAGAAATGAAATACACTATAAATCAAATAAGATATTCAGTTAAAAGTCTCTCCTGTAGATTATATGATGCTAAAGACAAAATCTCAGAACTGGAATACAAACTGGCCATCCTTGAACATTAAGACAGCATTAAAGAAAAGAAAGTAAGTAACCCTAATCAGGATATATAAGAACTCTGGGACTACATTAAGAAACCAAATATAAGAATCATTAGATTTGAGGAGGTTTGTGAAATGTAGGTTAAGGGAATTGATAACCTCTTCAGGAAAATAATAACGGAATTTTCCAAACTTTCATAATGAGATGGACATCCAGATATAGGAGGCATTCAGAACCCCAAATAGATAAGATCAAAAAAGAACCTATCCATGACACATTATAATTAAAATGCCTAACATACACAACAAGGATAGAATTTTAAAAGTCTCAAGAGAAAAATAGTAGGTCACATTTAGAGGCAAGCCTATCAAAATCACTTCTGATTTCTCAGCACAAACTCTAAGAGCTGGAATGATGTGTTCCAAGTCCTGAAAGAAAATAACTGCCAACCAAGAATGTTATACTGAGCAAAGCTATCCTTCAAATTTGAAGAATAAAAACCTTTCAAGATAAGCAGAAACTAAAAGAATTCATGACTAAACTGGCACCACAAAACTTACTTAATGAAATACTCCACATAGAAGAAATCAAAAACAAACTCCAGAGCTCACAAATGAACAAATCTCATTTTAAGAGTGGCTAAGCAAATGAGAAACAGGAACAAATTAACAATTATAAATAAATCAAAATTACAGGAATTAATAAAGATCTCTCTGTAATAAGTTGAATGTAAATGGTTTCAACTCTCCAACTAAAAGACATACACTATCAAAATGGATTTGAAAACAGGAGAACTATATTGTTTAATAGAGATACACCTTACAGGCAAAGACAGCCACTTGCTGAAAGAGAAAATATGAAAATGGAAATACAATGCAAATGGAACCCCAAAACAAACAGGAGTAGAAAACTCTCATATCTGACAAAGCAGATTTCAAACCAAAATTGATCAAAAGAGACAAATAAGGTCACCATATACTGATAAAGGGAACAATCCAATGAGAAGATATAAAAACAATAAATATTTATGCCTCAAATGTATGTGCAACTAATTAAATATAAAAGAGATATTAATCAAAGTGAAGCCTCTTATTGACCCAAGTACAATAATACTAGTGAGTTCAACATACCTCTCTCACCATTAAATAGCTCATTCAGATACAAACTCAGTAAATATTCTTTGGACCTTAAAAATAATACAAATCAAATGGACTTATAGGTTTACAGAATATTTCATCCAAAAACAACTAAATACACTTTTTTCTCAGTAGCTCATGGAACCTTCTCCAAAATAGACCATATTTTAGGCCACAAAGCAACTTTTAGTGAATATAAAAAAAATGGATATAATTACTTGCATCTTATCAAATCATAATGAAATTAGAAACTGACACCAAAAAGCGCTATAGAAACTATATTAATATGTGGACATTGAACAACACACTTTTGAATAATGAATGTGTGATAGGGGAAATTTAACAATTAGACTCAAATGAGAACAATGATACAACATATTGGAACCTCTGAGACACTATGAAGGCAGTTTTAAGAGAAAGATTTATATTTATGCGTGCCTACATAAAAAGTTAGGGAGATCTCAAATAAACAACTTAATGATGCATTTCAAGAACCTTGAAGAGGAAGAACAGTAATTCCAAAACTAGTAAAAGGAAGATAATGAAGATCAGAGCAGAAATAAATAAAATTGGGATATAAAATTATAAAAATATAAAGGATCAATGAAACAAAGAGTTGAGAAAGATAGGCTCTCCCCAGCTCCACAAATGCTGAAGTATGTGGGGATGGACAGGGCTGGTTATATCAGGTCAGAAGGTTGGAAGAGGGCATGAGGGCATATTGCTGTCAGCGCACCCAGCCAGCCAGTCCAGTACCCACCAAAATGGAACTACCTTCAAACTCCAGACAACCTCACCTTTCAAGAGAAAAGGGAAGCTGAGAAACTTTTAAACACAAAAGGAAATAATTGTTCAATTTTCCACTGAGATTTTCTTTTTTCCTCTCTCACATCTCTACCAGATTTGAAACCAAGTATTTTTCATACATCAGTTTATTGAGGACTGGGATATATGAATAGTATTTTACATTTTTGTTATGTATTCTTATATTTTACTTTTTATCTTTTTCTTTTCAATTTTTTTTACTATGTATATATTTTTCATCTCCATATGTGAGCCACATCAATGTTTATAGCACCTCAATTGACAATAGCTAAGCTGTAGGACCAACCTAGGTACCCTTCAACAGATAAATGGATAAAGAAAATGCGGTATACATACACAATGGAATATTACTCATGCATAAAGAATGAAATTATGGCATTTGCTGGTAAATGGATGGAACTGGAGACTATCTTGTTAAGTGAAATAAGCCAATTCCAAAAAAAACAAAGGTCAAACATTCTCTCTGATATGCAGATGCTAACTCACATGTAGAAGGTCACTGGATTAGACTAAGGAGAATGAAGGGAGGAAAAGGGAAGGGGAATAAGAAAGACAGAAGAATGTATCAGACATAACTCTCCTATGTTCCTGTATGGATACAAAACCAATGTAACTCCACATCATGTACAATCACAAAAATGGGAAATTATACTCCATTTTTATGATAGGTCAAAATACATTCTACTGTGATATATAACTAAAAAGAACAAATAATCAATTTTAAAAGAACAGCCCACATGCATAAAAAAATCAAGAGAATAAAATTTACCCAAGGAGGTAAAATACTTTAACATTGAATACTATAAAACATTGATGAAAGAAGCTGAAGAAGTTACAAAAATGTGGAAAGATATCTCATGGTCATAGATTGGAACAACAAATGTTGTTAAATTGTCCATGCTGTCCAAAGCAATCTACAGATTCAAGGCTCTTCTAGTTCTATGAAGCATATTAACTACATGCCCCACATAATTATAAAAAAAATTAAAATTTGTATGAAAATACAAATGACCATGAATGGTCTAAGTAATATTGACCAAAAAAAATAAAACTGAAGGCATCATACTGACTTCAAAATATATTACAAATGAACAGTAATAAAAATAGCATGATATTGACATAAAAATAGACACATAAACCAATATAACAGAATTGAGAGACCAGAAAAATATCAACCTCTTTATAGCAAACAGATTTTTCACAAATGTATCAAGAATATACAATCAAGGGCTGGGGTTGTGGCTCAGTGGTAGAGTGCTTGCCTCGTATGTGTGAGGCACTGGGTTCAATCCTCCGCACCACATAAAATAAATAGAGGTATTGTGTTTATCTATAACTAAAGTATTTTTTTAAAAAAGAATATACCTTCAAGAAAAATATTCTCTGCAATAAATAGTGTTAGAAAAACTGCACATCCATATGCAGAACAAAGTTAGACATTTATCTCCTACCATATACAAAAATCAACACAAAATAGATTGAAGACTTAATTGTAAGGACAAAAACTATGGAGAATCCATAAAGGAAAAGTTCTAAGACATTTTTCTAAGTGATTTTTTGTATACAACCTCAAAAGTAAAGGTAACAAAAGCAAAAAAGAAAAAATGTGATTACATCATATTAAAAAGCTTTTAAAAAACAAGGGAAAAAACAGAGTGAAATCACAACCTATAGAATAGGAGACAGTATTTGAAACTATACATCTGACAAGAAGTTAACATCCTACACTCAGGAAGACAAAATACAAAATCTCCCCACCTTGTCATGAATTATAAATAGTTGTAATGCAAATTTTGATCTTACAGACATTACTTTATATATTGAATCAATATATTTTCCTGATTTTTCAATATTTCAGCCCTCAATCCAATTGGTAGTATTTTTTCTAATGTTTAAAGCATTAATGGAAATCATTATTTCTATTGCTGCTTTTCTGGCTCAAGTTTATACTTGCTCCTATTAGTCTCTCTTTTCCCTCTTGCCTTAGCTGCTACTGCCTCAAATCCCTCAGGCATTTTTCTCCTTTTTATATTATTTTATATTATTTTGCAATATTTTTTCCTTTGTCCATTTTTCCCCTTCTCCTTTTTTCAACCTCTATATAATATAATAAAAATGTTACTATCTTTAATAAGTAATTTCTCAACCTATTAAAGAACATTACTAAAATTAATACATGGAGTAGAGAAACTGTAGAGAATATTTTCAATAAATTTCTTTCCTATGATTTATTAGTACATAACTTTGCTCTATATTGATTGCAGTAAATAGGGTTTACCATCTTCTGTCAAAGTGGTGCTTATATTATTAATAGCAGATTATACAAATAAAGAAGGAGTGCCATCAATATTTGGATATTTGCACAGCCTGGAGCACCTGAAAGAAGAAGCTCACTAGTCCCTTGCATAAAAGTAGAAGAAAATCAACTCAGAAGATGGATAGACATACAAACAACATAAAAAAAAGATAAAGAATAAACCAAACCAAAAAGCCTAGCACACTTCAAAATTTGATCCCATTAAAGTCACAGTGGAGGAAATGTTAGAGAATGAATTTAGAAAGGTCATTTATAATGATGAATGTGTTAAAAGAAGATGCAAAGAATAAATTAAAAGAGGAAATACAGTAAGTGAAAGAACATTTCAATAAAGAGATACATATTTGGAAAAAGAACCAAATTATGGAAATGAAAAACTCAATAAAGAAAATTTTAAAATTCAGTTGAAAGCATCACCAATAGACTAGACCATATAGAAGATTCTCAGGCCTTGAAGACAAAGTATATAATCCTGAAAACAATGTTAACAATAACAAAACATTGTTAAAAGACGGTTTCAGTCAGATTTACATTACTGTGACAAAAAAACGTGAAAAGAACAACTTAAAGGAGAAAGTTTATGTTGGTTCATGGTATCAGATGTTAAGTCCATGGCTGGCTGACTTCATAGCTCTGGGTCTTCATAGCTCATGGAGGAAGGGCATGGCAGAGGAGAGTAGCTCAGAACATGGCAAACAGGAAGGAGAGAAAAGAGCTCCACTCCCAAGTACAAAATATAAACCCCAGAGCCATGCCCACAGTGATCCACCTCCTCCAGCCACATACCAAATGCCTACAGTTACCACCCAGTATCCATCAGTGGATTAGTCAACTGATTAGGTTATTGCTCTCATAATCTAATTGTTTCATCTATGAAAATTCTTGCACTGTCTCACATGTAAGCATTTGAGGGACACTTAATATCTAAATAATAACAGAGATCATGACCATAATATTCAAGAAATCTGGGATAACATTAAGAGACCAAATCTAAGAACTATTGGCATAGATGGTTGTACCAAAATACAAACTGAAGGGATACATAACCTTTTCCATATAATAATATCAGAAAATTTCCAAACCTTAGAAATGAGATGGAAATTCAAATATAAGAGGCATTTAAAACCCAAAATAGACAAGATAGAAAAGATTCTGTCCAGGATACATCATAATTAAAATGCTTAATTACAGAAGAGGACACAATTTCAAAAGCTGCAAGAGAAAAACAGCAGGTCCCATTTAGAGGTAAGCCAATTAGAATGTCTATTTATTTCTAAGCCTTCTAAGCCTAGACCCTAAAAGCCAGGAGAGCTTGGAATAATATGTACCAAGTCCTGAGAGAGAGTGGGTGCCAACCAAGATTGCTATGTCCAGCCAAATTATCCTTCAGAATTGAAGATGAAATAACTTTCCACTTTAAGTATAAACAAAAAAAAATCATAACCACTAAGCTAGCACTACAAACACATCCAATGAAATATTTCACATAGAAAAAATAAAAAATAATTATTAGAGCCAGCATATGGATGAATCTCACTAGGAGAACAGTCAATTAAAAGAGAATCAAGTCTGAATTAAGCATCAGAAATAAATCAAGATGGCAGGAAATAAAAATAATCACGCTATAATAATACTGAATGTAAAAAGTCTAAACACTCCAATCAAAAGACATACATAGGCAGAATGAAGTTAAAAACAAAGCCAGACCATATGTCAGTTACAAGAGACTCATCTTTCAGGCAAAGACATCTACAGGCTGAAGGTAAAAGGATGGAAAAATAAACACTAGGCAAATGAAAACCAAAAGCAAGCAGAAATAGCTACTCTCATATCTGACAAAGGACTTCAAGGGAAAATTCATCAGAAGAGACAAAAAAAGGTCACTTCATACTGATTAAGAAAATCATCCAAAAACAAGATATGGTGATTAGAAATACTTACAAACATCAGTGCATCTACAAACATAAAATAAGCCCTTCTCAATATAAAGAACCTAAAAGACCACAATACAATAATACAGGATGATTTCAACACACCTTTCTCATCCAGACATAAACTAAGTAAAGAATCTTCAGAACTAAAAAATGTTATTAATTACATAGGCTTAACAGACATCTATAGAATATTTTATCCATCAACTACTGAATTCACTTTCTTATCAACAGCACACAGATCTTTCTCTAAAATAGACCATATTTTAGGACACAAAGCCAGGCTTTGCAAATACAAAAAATATAGATAATTCCTTGCTACCTATCAGATCACAAGAGAATGAAATTGTGAATCAATAACAAGAGTTGAGCACAGTGGCACATGCCTGTAATCCCAGCACTTTCGGAGCCTGAGACAGGAGAATCATGAGTTCAAAGCCAGCCTCAGCAATGGCGAGGCACTAAGCAACTCAGTGAGACCCTGTCTCTACATAAAACACAAAATAGGGCTGGGGATGTGGCTCAGTGGTTGAGTACCCCTGAGTTCAATCCCTGGTACCAAAAAAAAAAAAAAAGCATACTCCAATAAACTGGAATATCTAGAAGATATTGACCAATTTTAAAATGTATATGACCTACCCAGATTGAACCACAAGAACATAGAAAGCCTAAACAGACCAAAATCCAGCAGTAAGATTAAAGCTGCAGTTAAGTCTTCCCAAAAAGAAAGCACCCAACAAGGAAAAAGCCCAGGACAACATGGTTTCTCAGCTGAGTTCTACTAGACCATTAAAGATAAACTAACACCAATCTTCTTCAAATTATTCCATGAAAGAAAAGGACAGGAACACACCCAAATCATTGTATGAAACCAGTATCATCCTATTACCAAAACCATACAAAGACATATCAAGGAAAGAAAAAAATCTACTAACCAATAGCCCTGATGAACATGGACACAAAAATCCTTAATAAAATATTGTCAAACCACATTTTAAAAACGCACTAAGAAGATAGTACACCATGATGAAGTAGTTTTCATCCCAGGATGCAAGTTTGATTCAACTCATGGAAATCAATAAATGTAATTCATCATAAAAACAGAATTAAGACAACATCACATGATCACCCCAATAAATGCAGAAAAAGTATGTTACAAAATCCAGCACCAATTCATGCTAAAACCCCTGGAGAAACTAGGGATAGAAGGAACTTACCTCAACATCATATAGGCTATATATGGCAAACCCAAAGCCAACAACATACTGTATGGAGAAAAACAGAGTATTTCCTCTAAATCATGCACAAGACAAAGATATCCACACTCATCATTCCTGTTCAGCATAATTCTTGAAACTATAGCTAGAACAATCAGACAAGAGAAGAAAATTAAAAGCATACAAACAGGAAAAGAAGAAGCCAAATTATCTCTGCTAATGACATGATACTACATCTATAAGGCCCAAAAAATTTCTCCAGAAGAATTCTAGAGCTGATAAACAAATTCATCAAAGTAGCAGGACACAAGATCAACATACATCAATAAAAAGCTTTCCTATACTATAATAATGAATCTGCTTAGAAAGAAATCAGGGCAACTATCCCATTTGCAATAATCTCAAAATAATAAATATAATACTGGGGAATAAATCTAAATAATGAGATGAAAGACCTCTGCAATGAAAACTATAAAGTACTGAAGAAATAAATTGAAGAAAACCTTAAAAGATGGAAAGACTTTTGCTCTTGGGTAAGCAAAATTAATAGTGTCAAATGGCCATACAGCCCAAAGCATTATACAGGTTCAATGCAATCTCCATCAAAATACCAGTGACATTCTTCACAGAACTAGAAAAAGTAGACCTAAAATTCATTTCAAAGAATAAAAGAACCAGAAGTGTCAAAGCAATAGAGAGAAAGAAGAGCAATGTTACAGGTATCAGAATATTTGATCTCAATTATGCAATAGAGGTATAGTAACAAAAATAGCAATGATATTGTCATCAAAACAGATATGAAGACATGAAGACCAATGTAACAGAAGACACAGAGACAAACCCACATGGATATCAGCATCAAATTCTCAACAAAGGTGTCTAAAACATATGTTGGAGAAAAAATAGACTTTTTAATAAGTGGTACTGAAGAAACTGGATATCCATAGGTAGAAAAATGAAATTAGATCCCTATCTTTAACCCTGCACAAAAGTCAAATCAAATAAGTGTCCTTTTATACAATATGCATTGTATTGGGACATTAAGCATAAAAAATGTTCAGTGATGCTCCTATAAATATGAATAAATTATTTTTAAAAGGCATTTAAATGAAACTTTATATGGTTTCTATCAAAGTTATTCAGGGAAACCTATAATATTTTTTAACATCAGTGTGCTCTGATTGAATAGGCATTGGTTATTGGATATTTAAGATATACTTGTATCACTCATATTGTATTTCTCCTATGTGTAGAAATATTTTTAAAATTTAACAATGTGCTGCAATTTCCAGTGAATCTGTACTTGGACATGCAGTAGTTAAGTCTTATTTGTGGTCACTAGCACTGTCTTCTAAATTTATAAGAGATCTGAAACTTTCTTTGACTTTTGCCTATACTATTATTTATGAAGTCCTGTTAAAAAAACAGAAAAACACAGTACCAGTTATCCTACTGAGGCATGGATTCTGCGTTTTGTTTTAGAAGTGAAACCCACATTGGTGGATATAAAGGATTTCCATGTAGCTGTGGTGCTAATTTTACTGACTACATTGTATATTAAGTGTATTTGTGTTCTTCCAGTGTACAACCTTCTGTTAAAGGGATATTCTATAACTTAGATATTCAAAGTGTAGGGTATGATAATGCAAAGCTTAGAAAGCACTTTACCAAGTTGGTGTCCTCCAAACTGAAATTGTTTATAACAGTAGTCTTTTACAGGATTTCATTTAAAAATTGTTTTGTGCTTTTAATTGACAACTAAATTTTTGCCCTTTTTCTTTTTAGTTTTTAGTTTTTGTATTTTGTTTTTTTTTAAAAAAAAAATAGAAAAAGAATACCAAATTTTGTCTGACAAAGTTCTGGAGATGGAATTTTTTCTTGGAAAATCCAGCTATATAGATCTAAAGTGCTGTATGTAGAAGACACCACCTATAAAAACAGGAAGGTATCAGTGCTTCTCACATTGTAAAGCATCAGCCTAGGAAGGCAAAACAGTTGTCTTTTAGAAGGATTGATTCAAAATGTAAATATAAGAATGGAAATAAGGCCAAAATGAACCAGTACATAAGAAAGAGAGAAATATGATGATATATTTTTGTGACAAAGGTTAAAAAGAGAAGAGGGCTAAAACAACAGATTAGGTTTCACCCTCTCACACCAAATAAAGAAATTGATTTGGTCAGGGAGCTTTCTACAAAGACTAAAAAACCCTAAGGCTCCTCTGGTAGCACCCAATGTACATTTCCTCCCATGAGCTGTGTGTGCAACACAATAAGGAACAAACGAAGTGACTTTTTAGTTCACACTGAAGAAATTCAGGACCATTCATTCTGTAGTCACTGGAGTATCAGGTAGGAAATCTAACTCTTAAATACAGCTTCCTGAACATACTTGAATGTCCCATTCCACTCCTGGGCCAAGACCTCCTCTGCTATCTAAATGCTATGAGAAAGAAAGGGCCCATGTATGAGGAAATGGAGTGTTGATCCAGGTGCTAGAGAATATTCCGCAACCAATTGTTTACTACTACAAACACCTAGAACAAATTGTAACAGGATGGCCCCCATGTCTGAGAACTATAATTGCCACTTCAGACATTTTATTGAATCTTCTATAGAATAATGTTGACTACTGGCTCACAGGCAGAAGAGTAGATGAAAAGTGGGTTATTTCACCTGGACAATCTGAATGCTAAACTCCAGTTAGCTACTAATTTAAATCCCATTACTCAGGTTCCAAGCCAAAAAACACATACTAGAGCATAATTATATGGAAAAGGTGGACTTAGTGTATTCCAACAGATCTAACCTAGTACATCAATCAGTAAAACAATCAAATTGGGAGCCTTTCACCAATGGAAGCAGCTTCAAAGAACATGGGCACCAACATATGTGGTATGCTATGGTAACAAATGAAAAATAGATGATAGAGGCAAAGTCCCTACTGTCCAGGATGTTGGCACAGAAGGCAGAACTCAACATTGACAAAGATACTCTAATTGTCTACCAGGAAGTTTAACATCTATACGGATTCCAGGTACACCTTTCTGGTCATTCGTGTTCATAGGGCCATCTGGTGAGAATGAAGTTTATCCACTATCGGTAATAAAGACCTTAAATACCTGTAGGAAATTCTGACATTGCTGGAGGGGGTCTCATACCCTTCAGCAGTAGTTACAATGTTCTACCCAGGACACCCTACCCATATGGAAAACACAAGAGAAGTGGTCAAGAACTTATTGAAGGACAATGGACCAGCTTTCATTCCAGAACTAAAAATCATTAGTAATATTTGTCAGAAAGTTAGCCTCACCTAGGCTAAGATTCCACTTCTTGCCCTGGTACAGTGGTGCTCCCAAACTAAACTGAAATCAAACCCATTTGAAACTGTTTAGGTAACATTTTCAGGTATCCACAATTTAGATTTCCACTGGACAATCCTCTGCATCCATTTGGCTCCAGGAACCAAGTGTTATTCAAGACCCGGAGAGAGCAAGGATGTAACCATCAGAAAGGTAGACAGGTCCTTGTGAATTTCTTTTCATAAAAAGGATGAGTAACTTTGAATCCTTGATCCTCATAAAAACATTCTTTTTATTTGCTTTATCTATCTATTCTGTGTTAGTCCATATTGAAAACTGCCTGGAGCTGTGAGAGACTAGTTTTGAGGATTGTTTTCCTAAGTACTCTCAGGTACCACTCCATACTAAATGTCATAATTTGAATGGGGCTGCCTATTATTCATGCCAGATAAGGAGAAAAAGAAAATGTATTTGATATCTTTCTTTGGCTGAGGATAAAAAAGTCCAAGGAATTGTTTTACAGATATTTTATATTTACTTGCAAGACATCCAAAGCAATCTAAAGATAGATATTTCAAGCTAGATTATAAGTTATGATCTTTGAATTTAAATTTTGGTCTTTTATTTTGATTCTTATTACTTTTATGAGGATTTTATAAAGAATATGAAATTTCAACTCTTTATGAAGAAGTTGTTTTATAAACATGGACAGTCCTTCAGAATTAGGGTATATCAGAGAAAATAAGTGGTTGGAATGTGGAAATTGGACATAGGAGTCTGATAGTTAGGACCACTCAATTAGGAGGGGTTATAGAAGAAATATCAAAAAGAAAAGTAAGGTGTAGGGCAGCAGATTTCAGTATGTTGACACTGCAGGGGAATAAAGTCGTTGTCATTAAATTTTCAAGGAGACGAAAATGTAGTAAGAGATGGTAGAAGTGATTACATTACATACCATCTAAACTTATTTGAGGAATAAGTACCATATTTATCATGATTTATTTCATCATCAATAGTGTATTTTCAGGAAAGAGCCATTAATATCATTCGCAAAATGTCTGGAGTTGATTGAAGATAAAATATACCTGAAGCATTTATAATAACTTTTTGTAGCCTCTTTGCAGAGTGCCCAATGTGCACTAGCAAGATCAAACGCCCCAGAGGGAATGCAGAATGATGCTGATTGGATCTCTGGAAACATTCTAAAGCAGAAAGGTCAGCAACCTTTTTCTTCAAAAGACTCATGGTAAATAATTTCAGCTTTGCAGAATATAAGTCTCTGTGGCAACTGCTCAACTCTTGCTATTGTGGCTCAGAAGCATTTAGACATATAATCAAGTGAATGTGCCTGTGATTAAATAAAACTTTAGCTATATGCACTGAAATCTCAATCTCACATATTTTTCATGTGTTACAAAATATTTTTCTTCAGTGATTTTTTTCCATCATTTAAAAATGTAAAAACCAACCTTACAGGGGTCACACAAAATCAGCAGGTACATGGGCCATAGTTTGCCAACCTTGATCTAAAGGATTTCCAATTACAGTATAGACAATGAAATAAATCAGCCTGAGGATAGGCTTGGTGCTAAAAGCTGCTTATAAATGCTAAATGAGAAGTCACAATGGGACTGGATATTAAGGGCCTTATAAATATCAATAAAAATAAATACACTCATAAATAATGCAAACAAATATCATTGAGACAGTGCTTTATGAACTCATGTGGTTAGAAACACCTCCCTATCTGACATTTAAATTTATAATCTCCCAAGTTTTAGGGAAGTAAGAAAGAGAATAAGGAGTCAATATAGTTGTTCTGAGGGTAATACAGGCATGTTAAATATCCACTACTGAAGCTCTTGGGTATGGGCCTAAGGTTTGCATCTTGGGTATGGGCCTAAGGTTTGCATGGAAGGTAGGGAGGAAAAAAGAGATAAGAATTTCAACTAATAGAAATGCTTGTAGGGAAAGAAGGGGAAGGAGAGGTATGAAGGAAAAAAATAGTTTTGAGTTTGGAGATCAGCCCAAGAGATTCTATTGTTCTGGTTTGTGACATGCCATCATCTATATAGGTCTCTAAGGTTCCCTTAACCCTTTTTTTAAAAAGAGTCAAGGACTAAAACACTAGATACAATTTCAAGGAGGTTTCTGATTCCTGAGCTTTGAAAGGACCTGGATTCAAGTCCGAAGTCTGCAACTTTGGCTAGCACATCCTAGGAAGTGGGATGATGGTAATTAGTATAGATCAATATAATGTATTATTAGTATGCAAATTAACTTACATTATATAAGTATTTGTCATAGCTGTCAGTTAACAAGCTAATGATAACTTCTAATAATTAGAACAATACTCATAGACATGAAGACTTTATCCTTAGATGAATTAGGATAAAATATTGAGATGAAACTGAAAATGGAAAGCAGATAAAGATATATGTATTATCCCATAGCTTAGCCTTCAGATACATCTTTTTAAAAATTAAGCAAAAAGTTTAGCAACAATCATTATTTCGCATAAATAATGACTGTTGCAAGCTTCTCACATGCCATTCATCTAAAAACAGTAAGATATTCCAAGCTACATTCTTTTAAGGCTGAGAAGACCTGTTAAGATATTGGGACCATCTTTTAATTTAAATACTGGAATTGCAAAGTGTCAATCTGAATAACTAATACTTTTTAAATGACTCAAAAATAGAATACCAAGTACTCTCCACATTTTGCATAGAGCTCACCATATAGTTAATCAAGATTAAGTAACTTTGAACAAAATAGTGGTGTGTGGGTTTGTGTGTAGGGAATTTTATGATTTATTACTGATAATTCAGAATTCACAAATTGCTAATTTGTCATTTACTTTCTTAACATTTGACTTCATATATTCTATATATTCCTGGCCCTTATCATAAAATGAAAGGTTTCCTCTGAGTATCGCTTTCAATACTTCTTTCTTCTCTGTGATTTTTTTGATCTATAAATTACAGAAAGGTAGCTTTCAACTAAGCATAGTAAAGCTGTTGAAAAAGGTAAATCATTCCACTGGTAGAAGTGAGTTCTTATAGCTGAGTAGGAGAGAAGTTAGATGAACATCTGGTATAAAAGTTCTCAAAAGGTTCCTGGACCAGGTAAAGGACTGAATGGTTTCTTCCAGTCAGTGAGTCCAGCTTTCTGAGATTCTGCATTCAACATTTGGCATGGAGTACTGTACAAGACACTTTTACTTGTATTTAATTTGGTCCTCAAAAGATTTTGAAGGATTTGAATCTAGGTCCTTCCATTCCCCATTCTCTTCTTTTAACATAGGACTTAAAAACCAAAATAATGCACAAGACCACAGTAGTTGTACTTTAGTCACCCTTTATCTTCAAAACCTTCCAACATTCTGTTGGCTTACTCAGAAGGTTACATCTACAATGATTCCAAATTCCTTGGGGGGGGGGCAGTATCAGGGATTGAATTCAGGGGTACTCAACCACTGAGCCACATCCCCAATCCTATTTTATATTTTATTTAGAGACAAGGCCTCATGGAGTTGCTGAGGGCCTCACTTTTGCTGAGACTGGCTTTGAACTCACAATCCCCCTGCCTCAGCCTCCCAAGTCACTGGGATTATAGACATGTGCCACCGTGCCCAGCCCCAAATTCCTTTCTTGGTTCCTGAATGTACCTAGGTTTGTAACTAATTCAGAGCCTATGATTTTACAAGTTTAGTATGGTTTCTTTTCCCTAAATGGGTAATACTTGTCACAGTTATAAAGTTTCCCTATCACTTTCTTGTCCCCTTATACAGTCTTTTAAAAGTGTATCTCTGTTGATTTATAATTTCAATAGCCAAAGAGCTTAGTCCTGTACCCATGGAAATTTCATTGTGTGCTTGCTCTTCTAGATTACTTATAAACATATTTAATAAATAAGGCCAGCAGAAATCCCTAGATGGGCCTCACTGTTTACACGTCTCCATTAACAGCAGGCTCACACATTCTACTTTGTTTCCTCTATCAATACTTATGTATGACCAAATATCCTTCTTAATACCATGGTAACTCGATTTGGAATAGCTTTATTCTGAAACTTTTTAATTGACTTTTTAAAAGTCTAAACAAGTTATATTTGGGTTTTTTCCTGGTGCTTATTTATCCTTTCAAACAGCTCAAGCCTATCATAGAAAACAAGATGCCTTTCTCCTTCATAAAATGAAGTAGTTGATTATCCCACCATTTTGGGGGTCCACCAATGTGAAGGAAATTAACCAGTCCACAGATTGCAGGACCTCCTCATAAGGCTGCAGTAGGATGGAAGCAAGAATGCAACTCACAAACAGTAAAGAATGAGTCTGATAACGTACTACACATTTAGGTCCATTTATTCTCTGAGTTTCTCCAGACCCTTATGGGTGTCATGAAGTTTTAGCAATTTACTTATGTCCACCACACCAATGAGGCAGAACATCCTGTTCCCTTACCACTATTTGATCTAATACTACATATCTCACCTCTCTGCTTCAAAAGACATGATGACAGTGGAAATTTCTGTGTTTCAACAAAGACCAAAGCAAAAAATTCATTGAGTCTTCAGATTTCCTTTCTTCCCCTTGAGCACCCTGATCATCAAGCAGTCTCATTGATTCTCCAGTTGACCTTCTGCCTTTCATGGATAAAAAAGCTTTTATTTCTGGATTGCCATCCTTTTTGTGCTGTTTCTTGAAATCCTTTACAGCCAGACTGGCTTCTTATTTACACCTGACCTGTCACACTTGGAAGTCTTCCCTGTTCTCACTTGAACAATCTTTTGCCTACTTTTCCCCCTACTTTTGCTTCTTTTACTTTGTAAAATGGATGCAAAAGTTTTTCTATGAGCTCCTAATCTTTGATATGTGACATATTTTCTTGCCCTTCCATTAATATATTTAAAGCATTTCCAGATTCTCTACAAGTTATAGACTTTTTAAAATATTATTTTCAATTTTAACCTAATACACACATTTAATTAATCATAGTTCCATTCTCCAAAACCAAATAATAATGTGATGGCATCTTTTTGGGGGGAGAGGGGCTTTGATTCCCCTTCAGAATGTTGAATGTAATTGAGTTGTGAGCATTACAATAGGCGCGGGATATTTCTTGTACCAATCTGTTTAGTCTGAGGCCCAAGTCCAGTAGAATTCCATTTCTTCCTTAATTCTAAAACTTGCCCTATGAATCAGACATATGAGAGACAGTTTTATCTCATACTACTATTTAGCCTAATTTTCCAGTGTTCTCGATACAATTTCACTATTCACACACTATTCACATGGTTTTTGGTGAGGAATCTTAACAGGGCCTAGGCATGAGTTCTGGGAAATCTAAAAAGTTCTTGAAATCATAGGCAAAAACATGCATGTATATGACTATATGTACTTCTCTGTAAAAGTATTCCATAGCTGGCATTAGTTTATCAAACCAATTACAGTTAAAAACCAACAGTTTACAAACTATTTAAGAGCCACTGGTCCATAGTATTGCTAAATATATTATTATATACTGAGAATCAATTTGCTCATTATTATTTTGTCAATTTTTGTTTGCTGTTTTTATTATACTTACTCTGTTTACTTCATCTCTGTATATTAAATGTTATAATGCCACTCTTTCATCCATCTTTGATGTTTTTCTAGATTTCCTTACCCAGCAATACCAATTTCCACTAGTTTCTACCAGTTTTCTCATTCTATCAAGATTGTGAAAGGAAAATGGAATGAAGATCTCTAGATGATATCCTTTTTTATGCTTCAGAGTTTATATACTCAATATGAATGTAAATATCTGGGCTTTGCTTTTTTACAAAACTGTCAATTTTCTCTCTAGATGGGAAATTATTTTGCCATTCCCAATATGCCATCTTCACCCAACACACCACCGAATACTCTTCCTTTCACTCCTCCCTCCACAGTCCACCTCCACCATAACCCTAGCATGGTCTGTGTCAAATTGGGTCTCATGCTTCCTCTGTACTTATCAACTTGCTCCTGATTTTTAGGTTAAACCCTAAACTGCCACTTAACAGATTTGCTACACACAGAGCTCATTTTCTGGCCCCTCATATTAACACAACACCTCAATGCACCATTATATTTGCTGAACAAACCTCAGATTCTTTTGCAATCAACACAGTAACACCATTATAAGTTTTGTTCCCTACCTCCCTCCCCAGCTTCTTTGAACTAGGACTGAACTTAACTGATTTGATTCCTACAATGGAAACAAGAATGGCACAGGGAGGAAAAAGAGCAATCCACACCCCTTTTAAGGTTTTATGAGATGCATTTTAAGCAATTACCAAAAATACATATTAACTGTGTAAAAAAATTAAAAAATCCAGTGCATATTCTAAAACTACAGCAAGAAAAAACAGGTTTGTTTTTTAAATGACGTGCTCATTATTCTTTAATATTTTATATCCTCTTCTGTTTGAGACAGCACAGTAACACAGTTGGTCAGCGTCTCAATAATTCTTAATCAACAGGGTATTATCCAATAAAACCATAGGGCTGCTTAAGGTGGAAGTGCAAAGACTCTTTCTAGGATGTTTGCAAGATGAAAGATCTCTTCAGACTTCCTCACAGTAGCTTTTCTGAGGCTCAAAAGCTGCTAACCAGGTCAGGTTCCAATGACCCCAATGTGTGAATTATAGCTATTGAAAGCCTAAAGGTCCTCTCTAGACTTTAAAAAAGTCATTCCAAAGCAATAAAGATAATAAAAAACAGGCAATCTGGAACTTATGTTGCAAAAAAAATCAATTGAAATTTGTCCATTTGCATCTCAGTGTTTCTTTTTAGAAATGATGCTTAAGTTGGTGATTGGGATCACTGGCCTATATGATCTGGCTCTACTGACAATCCTAATGGTGTTACAAATCTATTGAGCTGGTTCACCAAGTATAAAACTGAGAGAAACTTTCATTGAGAACTTGATGTGGGCTGTAAGGAAAACTTCTCTCCCTGTTGCTGTTCTAGGATCAACATGCTCCCTACTGCTCTGAGATCTTACTTACCCACCTCATCATGTACACGTTTGCCAGACAGAGGAAAGGCAAGACTTCTCCAAGAAGTCTTGGTAAAGAAAAACTGTAAGGAACAGTTGTCTCAGCTGGTGACTGGGTATAACAGCTGAAAGATGGGGTTAACAACAGGTCTAGGGTATCTAGGATGAATGTAGGAATAACAATAATTGCTGCCACATAATAAACATACAGTATGTACCAGACTCCATGCCATATGCTTTCTATGCATTGTCTTGCTGAATCATCACACAACTCTTGAGGCAGGTAGTATTATCCCTTTTCATAAATGTAGAAACTTAGTGAAACAAACCAATGTGGCCAAGGACTGCCTGACTCCACTACCGAAGTTCAAAAACCAAACAATACATGTAAATTAATATACTACCATCTTTGGCAACTTTGGTGTCTCGGCAGCAACAATTAAAAAGCAAGAAGGAAAAAAATGCAACATTAAAGAGGACAATCATGTAAAATCCTATCCCTGTAGAACTAGAAGTTTCAGCTGTGGCTAGAGATAGGAATGAGCATTTTAGGCTTGTTTTCCATAATTTACATAAGATTAATTTTTCATTCAGAGATGCTTTAAAACTAATTCTGCTTCTGGTCATAAAGAATCATATCATAAACAGGGCATGGTGGTGCACGCCTGTAATCCCAGTGGCTTGGGAGGCTGAGAAAGGAGGATCTCAAATTCAAAGCCAATCTCAGCAACTTAGTAAGGCTCTAAGCAACTCTGCAAGACTTTGTCTCAAAATAAAATATAAGGACTAGGGATGTGGCTCAGTGGTTAAGTGCTCCTGGGTTCAATCCCCAATAACCAAAAAAAAAAAAAAAAACCATAATACATTAATTTGAAGCAAAATTCTTAAGCTTAAAAGTAAATGCAATGGTTTCCTTAAACATTTTGAAAAAAGAAAATGATATTTAAGCTAAAACCATATGTTTTCACATCAATAAGAATATTTTTCTTGGCTAAAATCAAATTAAATGTCATTCATTCATTTAGTGATACATGTTATAAATCAAATGCCCCTCCTGACATCCAAAAGAGGAAATACATACACTCACAGAACACACTCAAGCACTCACACACACACACCTGCTACTTCATGACTTGTTTGCTACCCTTGTTAACTAAAGCAGATGAAAAAACACATCAAACTCAGGGGGAGAAGACTTTTGATTTATTTCAAGAAGTAACTTTTTTCTCAAACTGGGCAACTGGCAAAAAATTGGATCTTCTAAAGCAGAGTCTTTAACTTTTTGCCCCTCTTTCCTAACTTGCAAACTTAATTAGTTGTTAAAAGGACCTTTCCTAGGGGCCTTGTACATCTCTGAAAGTAAGTCTCTCCCTTGGGATGTTACTTTACTTGTAAATGTCCTTCCATTCATCTTCATGGCTGAAACTAACTCCCTAAAAGATTGTATTTGAGACATTTCTTTCTAAGCTTGAACTTCTTTATAAAACCACCCCGGAGACACCTCAAGAGCTCAGAAAGGTCAGCACTTCCTCCAACAATCAGATCACAGAGGTTGATGCTAATTTCAGGATACAGCCCTGCTTCCTTTTTGCTCTCAATAATTTTCACAGAGATCAAACCTGTATGTTTATTCTTTTTCTGCACTCAGAAGCCCAGGGCAATGCTCTCTCCGTGAGCCAGTCAGAGCATCAGCAGCATGTTCTGTATTAAGGTTACATAATAACAAACTTACCCATGCAAGAGGGCTTCAAGAAGGAGGGAAAGACAGCAGGCAAGAGCACAAATTCAACAAATAAAAATCATTTCCAGGAATCTCTCTCCAGTACTTTCAACCACAGAGTAAGGTAATTGTACCTTAAATAATCAATGTGTATATCAGTAGCTCTAAGGGAAGGATGGAAATTACCTAATAATATGATCATGTTCAGGGATTCTTGCAAATCCTGATAGAAAAATGCCATCCCATTACCAGGTTACAAGAGTGACATCTAGTGGACTTACATTAGAATGACAAAAAGGACCTCAAATGTACAAGAGGATTTCTCAAAATCTAACATGCAAATGAATCTCCTAGGGATCTTGTTAAAATGCAGATACAGTTCAGTAGAATAAAATGGAATCTATCACTTTTAACAAACTTTGAGGTGATGCCAATGCTGCCACTCCAAGGACCACTCAGGGGCCAGGACCTAGAGCATTTCACATCTGCTCTTACCTTTCAGAGAGAAGAGGGAAGGGACATTTGAGAATAATTTTCAGGTTAAAAGTAGGTCAAAAGAATTACTAACATGATTTTATTGTTTCTATATCATTAATCCTACTCAGCAGCACACTTACTATCCCCTGTTAGCAGAATCCATGCAGAATACCTTTTCCTAAATGCCAGAAGCAAATCTAAAAAGGAAAAGGTGATACTTCATAGCCATATTTACCCGTGAACATGATTTGTTCAAGTCTCCAGGATGGATTCACTTCAGCACTTAACATCTCAGAGGCTTTCTTTTATTGTAATTATTTGATCTGCCCAACACTGAATCATAGTATAGTAGTACTTTGAAACCATATCAGAACTCCGTTCCTTTTCCCACTGGTAACCTGCACCTGAGCAGGAATCTAGTAGGCTCTTGTATTAGTGCTAAGCACACCTACTCAGAAATTGAACAAGATTTTCCCTGGACACCTCTAAGAGCGGAACAAGATATGAAATTACATCCAATCCAACTGTGTCCAAATCCAGTCCTGTGTGATATATTTGACCCAAAGTGCCTTGATCTCCATACACAGCCACCAGACCAGTCTCTTAGCTGTGGAATGTGTCCAAACCTACACAGAAGAGCTCTGCCAAGCCACACACCATCTCCTCTCTCCAAAGTCTCCTTTTCCACCAGAACAGAACCCTTTCTTCAATTCTATGTCCACAGTTCAAGAAGTCATATCACTGATTTCCAACAAGGACAGAAATGAGTCTCTTCCCCAAAATATATACTCAAACATTTCCAAAACCCACTTTTTAGACCACTAGAGTCCACTAGTACAAGTTGATTGATCCAGGAAAAATAAACATTTTTAAGCAGTATAACCTCTACTTCAAACCAACAACCACCACCACAGAAAGCAGAACTATTCTGTTTGAAATGGTGTTAGAGTACTTGGAGATAGGCCTACTTGGCTTCTCCCCCAGACTGTCCCCACACTTGCCCCTAAATATTCTTCCTCATGCCCCAATTACTCCTTCCCACCCCAACTCCTGTCCTATCCTACCAACTTCACAGAAATGCCATTGAAAACTTGAAACTCTAAGGCTTATGGCTGCTAAAATCACCCCAAACTCCTATATGATCAAGGACAGTATTGTTCTCATTAAGTAGATGAAGCTAGATAGAGCTGTTTTCCTATAACTTGACTTAATTATGATTCTAATACAATTTTAGCATATGCAATCAAAAGATTTATTCAAAAGATGCATAACCTGATTTCCTGAAGGAAATTTGCTTTTAAGTCGTAATTAAGGATCCCTGTGATGAGTAAACAACAGAATTGTTTATACCTCTTCAATTGCTCTTGGCAGTCCTAAAGGGGAAATTATGTAGAGGGAAATGTCACATAATTCTTCCTCAAAAGTGGGATGAAGATAGAAAGTGAAACTAAACATGCAGGACTATCATGTGCCTCTGCAATGTGGCGGGTTCAAGTACTCCTACCTTGGTTAGAATTGTAGTTATGCCACTTGCTATCTTACAGTGTTACCTAAAGTCTCTATGCCTCAGTTTCCTCATCTGAAAGTGAGAACCAGAGCGAAACCTATTCCAAAGGTTTTTGTAAGGACTGAATTGATATATGTAAAATATTTAATAACTGGCACATTAATCATTCATGAATGCTACCTCTGATGATTATAATGATTGTTACTAATATACTACTACGAGTAATGACTATTTAACTTTCTCATTAACTGAATATTCAAAATGGCATTTGATTGTTTGGAATAATTTTAGCCAAATTTGATGGGCACAGAAAACATACAATACCTCAGTACATCATGAATATGTACTGAGAATTCAGAGAAGCTGATAAAACTCTATAGGAATTCCAAGTATATTTCTTATACTATATTACTTTTCCTTGTGCCTCTTTCCATTTTACCTCTCAGTTAAATGCACTTAGAAGACTGTATTTGTCAAATGCAGGTAATTCTGATTTTAAAAAATCAAAATAAGCCAAGCATGGTGGCACACATCTGTAATCCCAGCAGTTCAGAAGGCTGAGACAGGAGGATTGCGAGTTCCAAGCCAGCCTCAGCAATGGCAAGGTGCTAAGCAACTCAGTGGGACCCTGTCTCTACATGAAACACAAAACGGGGCTGGGGATGTGGCTCAGTGGTTGAGTGCCCTTGAGTTCAATCTCCAGTACCAAAAAAAAAAAAAAATCAAAATTGTTTTTGAACAGTCTTCAGTACGTTATTTTTTATGTAATTTGGTCCTCTTGGACATCATATTACCTAATTTATTTTAAATTCAGAATTTTGTTTTAAATCACAGACAACCAAGCCTTTCCTTAGGAGAAGCCCAGGGGTGGCAGCTACCGTGATAGTAGCTGGCACATCTGCCCTAATCTTATCTGCTTCTTGGACTGCCCAAATGACAGTTTCCTTAGGATTGTGGCAAAGTCTTCACCAACTGGTTTCAAAGTAACCAGAGTCATTAAAAAAAAAAAAAGGATATTTTGTTTTAATAAGAATCTCAAATGTATAAGGATCAAGCATACACAAGCTTAGAAGCAAATATGTAAAAGATACCTGGACAAAAACTTTAGAATAAAAGGGTTGAGGGAAATTCAAACAATTTATGCTTTAATTTACCAGGAAACCAATTTCTTTGCCAGTGATAATTAATTCAAAAGTTTGCAGAAACCTATGAAGTGTAATATAATATATTTGCTGTCACCTGCTCATTTGTTCCCAATAAATCTCCAGCTATTTAAATGGGTAGACACTATCAAAATTCACTGCAATCCTGAGGTTATACAAATAGGTGTTAAAATATTCTGTATTTCTGTCATTTTTTAAAACTGAGGAGAAACTTTCCATGATTTTTTGCTCTCAAAAACATGGGTCTGTATCTTTTATAAGTTTCATCTTGCAGGCTTCTCAAAGGTTGCTTCTGAAAATCATATTTGTCATGTTTCATTTTGTTAACTATTAGTTGATACTAAATCTTAACTAATTAGACAATTCAGTAAAGTAGAATCTCTAACCCCTTTAACAACTGATGGTATCCCACATGATCCTTCTCAAAATGTATTTCTATCAATAATGCTACATTGGGGCAATGGCTCAATACTACAATTTCTGAAAAAGATCTGAGAATTTTTTTGAGAAGAATTTTTTTAAATCAGAAAACTACCTCAGCATTTTCCCACATTTTCCTCTTTAAAAAAGTTAAATCAAAAATTCCATTAAGGTTAAGGAAGAAATTTAGCTATAAATCTTTATTTACTCTGGCCTAAGCTCCCATGGGTAGTTTCCATAGATATTATTTCATACTTTTATAGAAACTACTATTTACAAAGTTATAATTACTAGTTCAACTTCAGCAATAGTAATATGAACCACCTTTTACTAAATGCTTACTAAAGTCAGGTATTGCACAAAATATTATCTCATCTAATTCTCCCAAGTCTGTCTGATTCCAAGCTCTCCTGGTACCTGCTATACTGTCTCTGAGTTCCTTGAAATTGGGGGCCCAATTCTTTCTCTCCTGGAACTTTCAGAACTTAGAAAGTTTCTACTTATGGGGGCTCAAGAAATTATTATTTACTTGATTTGTCAAGAATCATATGAAAGAACCATGAAAGAGGCAAACTGAATTGAGACTATGGCAGAAGGAAACCTATACTTGTCCCATAGCTCAGAATTCTAGCAAAGCCACTTATTATTTTTGGTCTCTCCAGAATCATAATAAATACATCATTTGTCAAAGAGATAACAGAAACAGAAGAATATATCTATCTGCTAAAGAAATGAAAAGACAGCTATCTGTATTAAGCACTATAAGAACTACTAGTTTGGATATAGTGGGAAAGGAAATAAATCTTGAAATCTTAAAACCATAGCTCCAATTTAGGCTAGGACATAGGAAAGTTGCTAAACATCTCTAGATCTCCCTTTCATCAATATAAAATGAAAAGGAAAAATTACAAATGTGTATCTATATATAAAGACATAGCTATAGATGTCTGTAGATACAGATATATATCAGTCACATAGTATGTGTTCAGTGGTATCCAGAGTGATTTTTTTATCACCATTAATATAGCGTATCAATTGAGTTAAATATACAATACAATCATATGCCTATTTAAACTATACCTTCACACTTTAGTCAACTTACTGTGACTATGGTTCAAAAAAATAGAAGAAAAGGCAAATGTGTGTCATTGACATTTTGACTATCAAAAAACATCCTTAACGTAGGTTAAAAAACAGATTCTCAATGTTACCTAATCTGCCATGATTTAACAGCAGTTTAGCGTTTGGGAAGGAATGATAACCAAGTGCTGTATCTCCTCAAATTTGGAATTTACTGCCTAAGTCTCTGCTTGTGCCAAATTAAATATACAGCATAACGTCCCTACCAGAAATAATAAAGCACAGCTTCCTGCTCTACTCCTTGACTGAATAAACCCAAAAATAAAGCAAAGAAGACGTTATTTAATCATCTAAGTAATTGTTTTATCCAATCTTTGAGTTAGAAGCTACTTCAGAAGAAAAGTTTAGAAGAAATCAACATGTGATTTATCAGGCCATTTAAAAGGAAAAATCCCCTTTGAAGGCTCTTCATTTGAAAGGCTCAAAAAAGAGCATAAAAGGGGTATTTTCATTAATGAACCACTCAGAAAGTAAACTGCCCCTAGCTATTCCACTCCACCCAAACTCCTAGGTTCAGCACGCTGTTAAAACTCCTTGCCTGTGAGGCACAAATGACATTTTTAAAAAGATAGTGTAGCCCTTCCTCCCAACAAACACCATCCCAAACTCTTTGGAGGAGTTCTGTAATATAAAAACATAAAGAAATGGGATCATAGATGGAAAAAGGGGACCTAGAAGATTGGTGGCTTTTTGAAGGTGAGAGATAAGTTCATATGCTTATCCACTGATGGGTAACACAGGTGACAGAAGAGATACAGTGTAGAAACAATGTCTTTAGATACACAAAATATGTAAAGAGACAACCCAACCATCATGACAGGAGCAAATGCAGGACACATGTACATATGTATATGTGCTACACATGTAGGGGTCTGGGAGGTACAGTAGATAAAAGATGAAGTAGCTCCATTCTGACTGCATCACTTTTTAGTGAAATAAAAAGCAAAGTCTAGCTAGAGATGGACAGACAGATGGAGAAGATCAGAGGAAAGAGAAGATAGGAAGTAGTCATCTCAAAGAGAGAGAAAATAAATTATGTAGATGAATGTGGTAGGAATGATGGGGTAAGACTGGGGGACACTTGAAAGAGATGGCTATAGATTAGAGGTAGACAGCACAGTAGTATGTTTTTTGGCCAGATCCCAGTGCTTGGGTGCAGGCATGGACTAGATGAAGTCTAACTAGCACTGTGATTGAGCACACCAGTTGAGTACAAAAGAATGGTGTAAACATTAATAATCATAAAGTATAGATCTGGAGCCTTGGTGCTCATAGGGCAGCATCAGCACTGCCTCAAATCAGAATCTGTATTGTAACAGACCTCTAAATGATCCACATGCACTTTGAAGCTTGAGAAATACGTGAGTGGGAGCCAAGTGAGAAAAGAAAAAAATCACTGAGAGAGAGGACAGGTTAAAGAAGTGAGAGGTCAGGCTTTACATGGGTCCTCTAAGTGCATTTTATAGCCACCAAAATTGATGGCAGGAGAAATGACTGAGTCAAAGAAAAAGATATATAAGAAATTGTCTGGGTGACAATAAATGCCCTGTGAGGCTTAGAGTCCTGGTGATTAAAGCAAATGAATATGAAAGAATAATGGGATAGCTGGGCATGGTAGCACTTGCCTAGAATCCCAGCTGTTCTGGAGACTGAGGATGGAGAATCACTGGAGTCCAGGAATTCTAGGCCAGCCTGGATGACATAGAGAAAAAGGGAAAAAGAGGGAGGGAAGGAGGAACAGTAAGAGAAGAAAGAGAAAAGAAAAGAAATAGAATGGAAAAGCAAGAATTACGTGATTAGTTCTGGTAGTCTTTTAAGAGAAGGAGATAGTTGTGGTTGTAGCCTCTCTTGAGCAATTTTTTTTTTTTGGTACTGAAGATTGAACTCAGGGGTACTCGATCACTGAGCCACATCCTCAGCCCTATTTTGTGTTTTATATAGAGACAGGGTCTCACTGAGTTGCTTAGCACCTCGCCGTTGCTGAGGCTGGCTTTGAACTCGCGATTCCCTGTCTCAGCCTCCCTAAGTGCTGGGACTCTTGAGCAATTTGTCCTGATCATGGGGCAACCTTGTAGTGGAAAGAGCTGCAGTTGTACTAAGACCACATGAGACTCTGTGGAGGAGTCTCAAGTTCTGCTGCACATAGAGTAACAGGGGAAAATAGTCTCATCAGGAACATAAGAGCTTGTTGGACTTCTTTTAGATCCACATATCAGTATGCCCTTGGTAAGGAATTCTCTTTATATAAAAAGTAAGTTATTAATTACTTAGATTTGGGACAACTACCCAAAGAACTGTATTTGTACTAGAGAGTGTCATAACTGCATATAAGACTAGAGGGGCTTGTTTTTCTTGAAGAGAGACAAGGACTCTCAGAAGGGGGAGAGAGGAACAAAAGATGGGGAGATTTTTCCACAAGAACACATGATAGTAAAACCTCCTGGCAGCAGCTAAAAGCTTCAAAATGTTCAGTATAGTCTCCTGTTCTCATGAGTATATTTGTGAATGGATCCTCCATGATATTAGAGAGAGATGGAGGTCTGCCCTGGTCACAGACAAAGGAGAACATGCAAATTTAGGCTCCTAGGAAAACTTTTTAAAAATTGGAAAAGAGCTGTGAAGAATGACCATGTCAGTCATCTATTTAAAGGACAGTTGCCCCACTGGAACTATGTTACATAATAAAATGCATTATTTTTGAGGATTAGCTATCTTCTCTCTCTTCATACTCCTTTTTCATCTCAAAAACTCTCCTATCCTTACAAAAATACTTGTTTAAGGGACTGGGAAACATACCAATGCATTAAAAATATTAACATTGAACATTATGTAATTTCTAATTCCTTAGGCTAGATGTTTCTCTGGGGCAAGGTTCAATAGTAATGAAAAAAAAGCAGCAATGAAATTGAAATATTCTTTTTAAAAATCTGAATTCTCCTAAAAGCATCCAAAAATATGTTCAACAAACAGAAATTGCCATCTCAATTGTGTCTACTTTTGTTTAAATTGCTCATTCTTTAAACATTGGCAACCAGAGAATAGAGAGGGATGGAGCTTAATGGGTAATCTTTTCAAATGGGTAATCCATTTGAAAAGCTAAGAATTTCATGTTTATAAAATGACAGACAAATCAAGGATCATTACTTTTCAAAAAATTCCATTCCATGTAACTCAGAGTCTATGATTTTCCAGAAAGGGTTCAACGACGACCAAGAGAAAAATGAGCTGGGCACCTTACCTAACATCTGAGACTATCGGGGTCTTCCAATATAGACACTCTGCTCAAAACTCAGACAATTCAAATTAGACAAAAAGACATAATTATTATAGAAAACTGAATTATAATTATCTTGGCAATCATCCATGAAAATATTCCCCAAATCTATTTAAAAATTAAAAACAGACCAGGATCTCTAAGTATATCTAGAAACCATCCTGCTATGCTAGTTTCATTCAATCTAAATTTGCATTTATTCCTTAATCATAGGCTTAACCAGTTCTCTTCCAAGAGAAAACTAATTCTGGGCTTCTGAGAAAAGATCCTAGTATATCTCTTATTTCTTGCAGATAATAAAGCTGTAGTCAACTATGATCAAATAATCACAGTACTCATTTAATATGACTGGGACAATTCAACAAATTTCCATCTTTGAAGAACACACACACACACACACACATTCATACATACATATACACATATATATACATATTACATATAAGCACATATCATACACAAACACACAGCACATGAACATGCAAAGTCTTTCATATCTTTGACCTTCCAAAATAAAAGCCAAAGAGTCTGAATTTCTTTTTACCTCACAGTGAAATAATTGAGAATATATCTAGGATGCCAAAATTCTAGGTGGAATGTCCAGGATGGGCAGTTGATGTCTACAGAAATTTTTCTTGAAATATCCTATCTTAAAAATAAACCAAAAAAAAAACTTTAAACTTAAATACAGTGAACATCTGCCTTTGGGATATGCTTCAGAATTACATTTCTTTCAACTCAGAAAAGCTTTTTCCATATACATCAAAGTCCGAAGCCCAAACTTCCATTATTTGACATGAATTCACATAGATTCCAGCATTTTCCATTGTTAAAATGCCCTTGAGAAGGATATCCATTATCAATGATGACTATAAATTATTTAATAAGACTTCTGAGCTAGGAGCAAATTGGATTGTAAAGGTATAGAGGTGAATTTGAGAAAGGGAACTGAGGTCACAGCAATCTCCTCTCAATGGTAACAGACTCCAAAAGAATTCTCAACAACAAGGCAAGAGATCAGAGCTGGAGTCCATCTGAGTTTATCTACTCAATCTAGGTATCATATCTCTTATCTGAAAAATAAGAAGGCTTAATTTGATGATCTCTAACCAGATTTAAAAAATGCAATGACTTTCATGAAGTAAGGTAGCTCTGGCTAGAAGTCCATAATCAGTCACAAAGGGCTAGTATCTCTATTTTTTTGTATTTGCTAAGACTTGCTTTATGGCATAGCATATGATCTATTTTGGAGAAGGATCCATGAGCTGCTGAGAAAAACGTATATTTACTTGTTGATGGATGGAATGTTCTATATATATCAGTTAAGTCTAGACCATTGATTGTTCT
>CM053407.1:87156290-87187743 GCA_028644305.1 Xerus rutilus | reverse complement strand
TCACTACCCTTGGTGCATGTATGAAAACACAATTGGTGTAACTTTATCTGGTTTGCAACCAGAGAAATGGAAAAACTGAGCTCTATATATGTGCTATGACTTGAAATGCAATGAAATAAACTAATAAAAAAATTAACTGGATTATTAGCAATACTGATGGATTTCCTGGCAAATGAAAAATGGTGACCTTCATGTTTTCTGTCAAGGACACTAATATTGAAATGGCTAAAGTAAAATTCACTCCTTCTTTCAACAGATATTTACATGTGCCTAGTCTGTGCTTATACTGGTTGTGAGAAAGGATATGATAATAAAAAAGACACTCCTTCTCTAAAGTTTATAATATGGTATAAAAAATGAGAGGTATGTTAATAAATGCAATGAAATGTGATGCAGCTGGGCTAAGCACAGGTTAGGTGTTTGGAAGAAGATACAAAGTTTTTGTTTTTATTTATGTTTCTGAAAGATCACAGTTTCTTCACATATTCATTCATACTAGCCAAAGGATAAGTTCAGACATTTAATGAAGAAGACATTTACTGAAGTTCAGACACTCAATGAAGAAGAGTAGCTCCTAAGCCATCTGCATTGCTCAAAAATTAAGATCAATCACATGCAAACTTTCATTTCACTCCAACTCTGTGAGAATATTATTGTCAGATGGGGAAGGTAATGTTTGTTTTGTAAATGACATTTTAACAAATCTTGCTTTACAAAATGGCTATACTCAGTGCTTCTTTTGGATGAGAAAAAAAAACAACAACAAACCATCATGTAAGCCCAAAAGTCACTCACTTTCAGCAAGTTCCTTTAATCTAGTTGTGTCCTGTTACTAATCTTCTGATAAAGAAATATGCAAAACATAGAACATAAAGTGAACAACAGAACCTTGTTATAACCAGACAGAGACACATTACAAAATGCCCTAGACAGTACAAAAAGAAATCATTTCCCAAACTCCTATCACACAAAATTGCACATGATAGAAACTCAGGCTAAATTGATGTATTCTTACCTGGTAAGGAACAATACTGCCATGAGCGGTGCCCCAACGTTTTGCTTCCTTTTTGTCAATGAGATAATTAACAGCTACCTGGGTCAAACATGCCACCTACCAGAAAAAAAATAAAGAAAAAGAAAATCGGTTAAGTTTATCTACATTCATGAACAAAACATTATATGAAAGTTATTTCACTTCATGTCATTGTAGAAGAAAAAATTGCCAAATAGGTTAGAAAATATACAGGCATCTATACTCCTATCATACAAATAAAGAGCAGTGTCATGTTATTGCTTGAGACTAAATAATGGTTAACTATAAACACATAAACATTCAGCTCCTGCAAAGATCATCTGAAGGCACAGAGTAACCAAGCATTTGTATCCTCAGTCCAGCCCCGAGCATCAAAGCCACAACAAAGCACGTGGGCAACTAGTTTTTCTCCTCTCCACCTGTGCCCTTTCACTTTTCACCAAGACGACACATGAAAACCTGTATCATTACTGAGAAGATAAACCAAAGTCAAGAAGGCACATTCCTCTTAACTTCTCATTACATTAAAAAATAATATTAGTAAGCTTGAATTTCATTTAAGTCAGTTTAGTCAGGTTTTCTGTTACATGTTGCGCAAGAATCCTGAACAAAAAAGATCAAGATTTTTTGATACCTTTCAAATACACTACTGAACCACTTTTATTTAAACAAAAGTTCTTATACCTCTCCCAACTTGGCCCTAACTCCATACCTTAGTTATTATACTCATTTCTCTTTTTGAGCACCACAGGATCTACTAAAGAAATCATCTCAAACCTCAGGGTTCATTTCTGACTCTTGCAGTACTTTATGGACAGATCTTGAAATCCTATAATACTTCCATTCCCTATGAGGATAGCGTGAGGATATGACTTTTGGGTTTTACGTGCCAATGAATACCTGTACCTACAGGGCCCAGAAATATGAAAAGGAGGTAATCAAATGGCTTCCCATATTTTCTAGGGGAAAAAAATGCTTCTGGCCTTATGACATAATCATGGTATTGCATTGACTTGTTTTTCCCTATCTAGATCATCAGATGTGACTGGAAACCTACAAATACATTAATTCAAACACTGACACTGGGTCCTGGAACAACTCAAGGGTTGATTTTTCCGGGCTTGGTGCCACAACCTTTTCTTGTCCTCTACCTGGCATGGCAGCTGCACCTCCTACAAGAAATATCAATAGAACTCACCCTGGATGAATCTCCTTGCTGGAACAGCCATTCTCCTTTACTTTATTCTTGAGCTTTACACTCATTTTTACATTCATTTACTGCTTTGCTGAAATTGGAACTGCCTTGTGGCAGCTGGTTCAGCTGTACTGCCCAGGTGGCAAAACTAATAAACTTTGAGTCATCCACTTCTGGACTTCCATCTGGTCTTGGGCATTTGAACCATGGAGCACTCCAGGGCTGCCTGGGGCTGCCTAGTGCTAATCACCATTTCACAGATCACTTCTGTGTCATTCAAAATGGAAAATCAAATCAACATTTTGTAGTAAAAATGCCCTGGATGAGAAGTCCAGATTCATGACTTCTAATTTCTATCAACCTCTAAGTAGTTTCATGACTGTGGATATATAATTCAACTTTTTTGACTTTCAAATACATTCTCTATAAAGTCTGGGACATTTAAATTAAACTGATTGTTTTCAAACTTTTAAAAATCAAAACTAATATCAAATATGAAATCCTAATACATAAGCAGGTAATTTCCCAAGTGCTTTGGATGAATTAGAGTCAGGCCTGCAACATCAACATAGGCAGCATGAATACTGATCGCAATTTGCAAAATAGCACATGATCTTAAATTTGCTTCCAAGGTCTATGCTATGCTTCTGCTTCTCTATTATTCCTCCTAACAGTCTAGAAGATAAAACGAGAGAATGGATGCAATCATATTCATTTTCTCATGGTGCCCCTTCCTGAATTTGGGAAAATTTTATCAAGTCTGAATTTCTGTAAAAGAGGCATTCCTGGGGCTGGGGCTATGGCGCAGTGGTAGCGTGCTGGCCTAGCACGCGGGAGGCACTGGGTTCGATCCTCAGCACCACATAAAAATAAAATAAAGCTATTGTGTCCACCTACAACTAAAAAATAAATATTTTTAAAAAAGAGAGAGGCATTCTTTTAATCTAGCTTTGATGTAGTCGTGTTGTGGCTGTTTTTTTCCTTCAAATAAATCCAAATGAAAGTCACTCTTTAAGGGGTTCTGATGCTACTGGAGGCTAAGAATTCAAATTAATAAAGGTAACTCCTTGCAAGCAATTAATCACAAGAGCCTTGTTATTTCTACTTCTCTACTTCAAAGTCAACTGATGGTCAATATAGCAACATTGGCAAGGGCTGCATGAGATAATAGATCAGCTGGATGATCACAAGTTTATCTATAAATCCAAAGCAACCTGAGATATTTGCCAGGAATAGGCAAAGGCTGGATTCTAGGCTAGTTATCAACCTGGCTGCCTCATCTCTTACCCACGACCTTATTCTTTCAATTTTCAATTCTGTGTTTCTGAATCTGACCCATTTAGAGTGAATTTGAATGAAGGGTCAGAACCTCTCTCAAATTATTGATAAGTGGAAGACCATATGCACTTCCCCCATGCAGTGATAATTAAGGAAAACAAAAACCATTTCAGAATCAGCAGGCTACCTCTTGGCAGAAGGTTAAATAAGATTTTAAGCTGGTTGCCATTGAAATCACAAAGTGTTATTTGTCAGTAACTACTCAAAGGCAAAGTTAGGGGAAAAAAGAACTTTGTTTACAAAAAAGAAAGCAACAGGGCTAAACTTAGCAACTCAATATTTAAAGGGGGCATTACAAATCTGAAAGTAATCCACTGTTTACAAGGATATATTTTAAGGCAGGAGAAGGGGAAGAAAGTCAATAGCTCTGACGTGATTATGTATGAAAAATCAGAGGTTTCCTGGGCAATTAACGACAAATTTTTCACAAATTAAAAGAATGCAGGATGTGACTTTTAGGTTAATAACTACATACTGTATATCCATTCTAAATATTGCATTGGATCATTACTTTCATCCTCTACACTTAGGCTCATTATTTCATCAAGTGGACGCTATATAATTTACTCAGAATGTTGCCTTTATATGGTTTCATCTAAACAAAAAAGCCATATCTGGTTTAATAATAATCATTCTGACAGCAAAACTATTATTTTCGATAACAGTGGGTCCTGATATTCTTTGTATCTAACCAGAAAACCAATGGGGTGGTCAAAGTGGATCTCAAAAAGAACAGTCCAAAAGGTCTAAGGAAAAAATATTTTCAGTTATTGTACAAAGCCACATCGTGACGTCTGTCACCACTTGATCATATGTGTCACTTCCTCCAAATGATCAAGGTGCAATAGTAGATTCTTTCATCTCCAAAAGGAAAATAAGTTTGGCAGGTAAAGTGGGAAAAACAAGACTAGAACTACGGTCCATTGCATCCAAACAAGTAAGTTTTTCCTTCATGCTACCTGCATGTTCTGGCCTCCAAGTTGGACTAAACACCAACCATGCAACTAACCTCTCCATATCGCTAAGCATTCTTCAAAGTCCATTTCAGTATCATCTTTTCCATTAAGCCCTACTCCCAACACCCAAGCAAGAAAATATTTTCCCTGACTCCGAATGAATACAATACCATAATTTACATAACTCTTTCTTCACTTTCAAAGACTGCCTTCTCCTACAATCAGAATTATAAGGCAACAAAGTTAAAAAGACGTAGATCAGTTCTTCCTAAACTTAGCTGTACATTATAATCACCTAGGGAATTCCAAGACCTACCACAGAACTCCTGAATCCAGGAACAGAGCTGGGGGAAAAATAATTTAACCAGTGTACCATTAGCTACATATCTTATTTAAGAATCAAAGCCTTAAGATAATTCAGTCAAATTATTTAATATAATAGATGGATAAATAATAGAGAAGGGACATAACTTATCTGAGGTCACCCAGATGATTAACTACTCCACCTACATTACTGTCTCCCCTGCTATGATAATATTTGTATCTTCTTGTATCTCTCCTTTTAAAGTTGGGTCTATTTTAGGGTACAATACATGTACTATAAACCTTTTGTATGTTCTCATAAAACCTAAACAGAGCCTGAACATTAAATTTCTTAACAAAGGAATTAAAATAGTAATTACTACTTGTTTTTTAGACAAATACTGAGTGTCTTTACATATAAGGTATTATGCTAGATATGAAGTATAAGTGAGTAAATGAAAACTATATAGTCCAACCTCCTTTGGACTTAAGAATAGTAGACAAGATAACTAAACAGTTACAGCCATACAGGAAAAAAAATCCTGAATGTAGACCACACAACTGAAGCATGGTGAAAAGGGACATAAAATAAAACTATAGAGGTTATTGGAGGCCAGATTATGCCAGTCTTTATAAATCATGGTAAAGAACATTCTTTGCACATCTTTCAGAATGATCATTTTAAAATAACAAATTGTATCATGTCATCCTTCTATTTAAAATTCACAGGGCTTCCCACTGCATTTGCAATTATATGCAAAGAATAAACTAAAAAGAGGCAAGAGAAAGAGAGAACTGTTATGGATACTGCAAGAGTCCAGGCGTGTTGATGATAGCTCAAACTAGGTCAGTGGCAAGAGATGTGGAAAAAAATCAGTGGATTTAAGATATATTTTAGGGGTAGAATGAACAAAAGAATTGTATGGGAAGAGACTAAGAGATAGAATACTGATGGAGAAGAAAAGACAAACAAATCTCACATTCCTGGCTGAATGTTTGGGTAAACTATGATGGCATTAACAGAAATAATAAAGTCAGACAGGGACAATTTAAAGAGAAAGAAAATAAGAGCCCATCTCAGAATAAGCTGAATTTGTGATTCCTGTGAGAGAATCAACAGTCATCAACATATGAAAAGTATTTGAAGTTATAAACTAGGGGAAACAGAAGATAAAATACAAAATCAGAAATAATATACAACAAAAGAAGATAAATCTTCATGTCAAAGACAACCCTTCCTCTGATCACAGGTATAGTCAAAAATGTAGGTACAAACTACTAGAACAAATTTAAATGCCCAAAAATAAGAGGTATGTTAAATACCCTATGATATCCATATGTAATAGAAAATAATGCTAGCACTTAAAATTATACAGCAGAAGAAAATAGCATCATGTGAAAATATTCACAACTTCTTAATAAATTTAGTTTAGAATAGTTTTAAATTTTACAGAAAAACTACCAAGTGAGTTACAGAGTCCCTATATACCCCACATCTGGTATTCCTATGATTAAAATCTTACATTAGTGTGGTATACTTTTATAAAGAACCAATATTTATACATTATTATTAACTAAACTCCATATGTTCAGATTTCCTTAGTTTTTATTTAATGTCCTTCTCTATTCCAGATTATATCCAGAATACTACATTATATTTAGTTGTTGGGTCTCCTTATGGTCCTCCTAGCTGTAACATTTTCTCATATATTCCTTATTCTTGATTACCTTAATGGTTTTGAGGAGTGCAGATTAGGTATTTTGTAGAATGTACCTCAACTAAGATTTTTATAATGTTTTGCTCATAATTTAACTGGAGTTAAGGGGTTTTGGAAAGAAGACCACAAAAGTAAAGTGAAATTTTCAATACATCACATCAAAGGTACATACTATCAACATAATTTTATATTGACCTTGGTCATTTGGATGAGGTAGTGTTTATTATTTTTATCCACTGCACAATTACTCCTTTTTCTCCCCCTATCCAGCTTGTTCTCTTTGGAACAATGTCACTATGTGCAGCCCACACTTAAGGGATAGGGAGTTACACTTTACTTGCTTCATAATATCTACATAAATTATTTGGAATTCTTCTGCAGAGGCCATTATTAGTTTCCCCAATTTATCTGTATCAGGTCACTTATTTATATCATCACAGTCATGTGAATATTCACTTTATACTTTGCTATATAATTCAGTACAACTGTACTTTATTGCCCAAATTACTCCAGTTTGGCCTCTGAGAGTTCTTTCAGTTAGTTCCTGTGACTGTGACACAACCCCCATTCTGGAGGAGTTTTTGTTCTTAGCATTCCTTGCTTTGTGACACTACAAGATGCTCTAGACTAATCTATGTATTTCCTTGTCTTACAGGAAAGCATACAAAGAAAAGTCACAGGATAAAGAAAGAAAACAAATATTTATTTCAGTGTTAATCAGTACTTCATTCCTTCATCTATTCAAAAACACTGATATTACACTTACTATGTGCCAGGAACTACTCCATGCCCTGGGGACATAGCTGTGAGCAAGACAGACACGAGCCTCTGCTCATGAGGCTTACATTCCAGTATCCAGCTACATTCAGACATAAAAAAGTAGAAAACTATCAGGATATGGTAAATACTATCAGGAAAATGAAACAGAATCACAGAAGGGACTCTTACTTTTTGAAGATGTTATGTTTAATCTGAGAGCTGGAGAAAGCATATACAACTCTGAAAATACAGGAGAAAACATCCTAGGCAAATGAGATCAATCACTTAAAAGACTTTAGTGTGGTTTTCTTTTCTTTTTCTTTTCTTTTTTTAAAGGTGTCCACATGATAAGAAACAAAAAGAAAGTCATTATGGCTGGCACGTGTTAAGTAGAAGAAGTGATAGTAAAAGAGGTGGTCAGGGAAGTTACAAGGGCCACATCACAAGGTTAGTTGTAGGCCTGAATAAGGATCTAAGATATTCTAAGTGTCCTGGGAAACCATCAATTTATGTAATTAAATCACTTGGCTGTTGTATGAAAGATGAAAGGGCAATAATGAACAACACCAAATTACCTCATGTGAGGTAGCTATTACAACTTCCATTCTATAGATGAAAGAGACTAAACCACAGGAAAATAAAATATCTTGTCTAACTCTCACAGCTGGTAAATGGAAACACCATGACTCATACACAGGTCAGTTCAGTCAATGAGCCATCCCTACACCACCACCTCCTCTCTGTGCAACCTCTACCCTAGTCCCTTTCACCTGGGTAGTGCTTGGCTTCACGTCTATATCCTTGGTTATATCCCTGGCTTCACGGTATTCCCTGCAAGGCGGGCGTCAAGGCACTGGGGTAGATCAGGAGCCCTCCGTAAGAGCCCACTTTCCTTTGAACTTGCTTAGGAAAGACATCAATAACTGAATCAATTAATTTTCCTCACATGATTCTGCTCAACCTCGCACACTAACTATAAAACATCTTATGGGTAAAATGTTAAAAGGGAAATAAAGGAGCTAGATTTGTAAAGAATATATCTCTTGAGAAGGGAAATTTGACCTCCCATTAGAAAGAGCTTTGGAGTAACCCATCTCTCTCTATATATATATATATTTTTTTTCATACTAATACCATTACTCTGCTTGTCAAGCACCATCTCTCACAAGTTAAGGTGAACTGATTCTTTCAGACCCCAACAGGGTCCAGGAGGAAAAAATATCCAAGAGCAGATAGAGTATTTTGGCTATCCCATGTTGAAAGGAAAATAAAAATTCTAAAAACTCACACCACATTTGTCATTTTGAGTTTCTAGCATTTACTACTAATAAAAGCTAACACTCTGGGGCTGGAGTTGTGGCTCAGTGGTGGAGCGCTTGCCTGGCACGTGTGAGGCACTGGGTTCAATCCTCAGCATAACATAAAAATAAATAAAATAAAGGTATTGTGTCCATCTGCAACTAAAAAATATTTTAAAAAAGAACAAAAAGCTACCACCCTATGTACATATATAACCATGCAACGAGCAGGATTCCACATCATGTACAACCAGAAGAATGAGAAATTATACTCTATCTGTGTATGATGTATCAAAGTGCATTCTACTATCATGTATAACTAATTAAATTAAAAAGATAATAACATTTAAAAATTCAAAAATAAATAAATATATAAAAAGTGAGTAACAACCCCCATTCCCACCCCACTAAAAAAAGACTGATTCCAAACTCTGGGAAAGCAGGGACAACTACTATCACTATTTTGTCTATCCCCTTCACCCAACATAATGATAGGCAGATAATACATCATTATTAAACGTTGGTTTTTGTAAATGAATAAAGAGAAATAAAATTTTAAAAAGGATACCATTTATTCAAGCACTCTTCACGCATTGTTCTAACATGAATTATCTCACTTAATCCTCGTTACTGTATGGGAAAAGTACTGTGATGATTCCATCTTACAAATTTTAAAATGAGGCACAAAGTCGTTTAATAATCTGTCAAGGTTATATGCCCAGTAAGTGGGTGAGCTACAATCTGAACCCAGCTAGTTTGGCATTACATATGGAATCAGACTGCTTACAATTTCTGAGTGGTCTTGATTCTGGAAAAGTTCGATTGCACCATACTACTTGGTAAAGGGAAAATGGTGATTGAGCATCCTTTCAATTACATAAACCTCTACAGATAAATATGACCTCAGTTATTACATAATATTTAATATAGCACTCAAAGTTTTCTGCAAATATGGTCTGGCTTCTTTTATGATATTATTAGAAATACACTTCAACTCATAAACATTTTACCTGTAATCACTGAAAACCAAAAAGTAGAAATTTTTAAATCTCTACTTTTATATACTTAGCAAAGAAAAATCATATTATCTTCATAGCAATTTTTTAATTTAATGGAAGGAGCACATACATTTCCCATTTCTCTGAATTATCACTAATGATAATCAAATCATCTCTATGTTTATTTCATATGTGAACTCAAAATAAAAATAGATTTTCATTATGCTCAAAAAATTTGCCAATCCATCTGAATCAAAATCAGATATATGATGAAACTGGATATCAAATGCCAGAAGGTAAGACCAGACAGCAAAGACAGACAGAATTTCAAAAGCTTGTTTAGGATAATACATCAAACATATTTCTTACCATGAACCACTGACCCAGTCAATCATATGACTCAAAAAGTGGTTATAAACAACTTTAAAAAATGTGATGAATAAGTGGAAACGTGGAAAAGTAACATCTAATGACATGGTGTACTTATCTATTCTTGTGATAGTATGTCTTTAGTTTCAAACATCTTCTTCAAACATAGTTTTGTATTTTTGAAACTTAATTCTTCAAAATATTTCTGTTCAAAGAATAAAATAATGCATTGTCTGCAACACTGATTTTTAAAAGCTCTAAGAATTAAACATAATTTACTTTCATTTATTGCTTCCTTTGGGCATTTAGCAGACATTTAATAAGCACTCTTGAGAACTTCATCTTTCAAGATTAAAATTTATAAATCAAAATATAAATTATCAGAACCACAGAGAATTTTTTAAATCAAGTAGTGATTTAAAAAGAAACAGAAAAAGCCGGGTGTGGTGGCACACACCTGTAACCCCAGCAATTTGGGAGGCTGACAGAATTGCGAGTTCAAAGCCAGCCTCAGCAACCATGAGGTGCTAAGCAACTCAGTGAGACCCTGTCTCTACATAAAACACAAAAGAGTGCTGGGGATGTGGCTCAATGGTTGAGTATCCCTGAGTTTAATCCCCGATACCAAAAAGAAAAAAGAAAAAGTAGTGATAAAAAGTGGCATTTGAGCTGATCTTTTGATAAAGGGAATTTAGTCATGTATAAGCAAGGAAAAGGGCTTTCCAATGAGAGAAATTGTGAGCAAAGTTATAGGAAGGGAAACATCATGGGTCTTTTTGAATGAATGAGAATAAACATGAAGTTAAGACATGGAATTTGATCACCAGGAGATCATTGACACTCCTGAAGACACAGTGGCAATAAAGTAACAAGGACCAAATCCAGATTAAAGGGGAATAAGGAATAAATGAAAAGAATATGGGAGTCACAGAGTATTGCAGAGGTTTGTGTAAAGGAGGAAGGGGAGGCTGATTGTAGCTTAGGTGGGTGAGCCAGAGGAATAAAGTTTTTATTTTTAAGGATAAAAAAAATTGAAGTTCTTCTAAATATGCAAGAAAATAAAGAATAATTGAAGGTATGGAATCCTATATAAAATGTAAGAGGCTAAGAAGGAAAATACAAATGGAGGGGTTGTGGTTCAGTATATCTTCAGTGAAATCTTCTCTAACTCACTAAGATAGGTCATTTCCTTTTCTGGATCTCTGTACACTATAATGCAGGCTTCAGGAGGCAAAGGACTTAACCAATATGTTTATGGCTCTCCCTCCAGCAGCAGAAACACTACCTGAGACACACTGTAGGCACTCAATAACTATGAGTGAAACTAGTAAAACTAGTTTTTCTCTAATTTGACAGGTGAGTTTTAATGAAGAAGGAATGTTTCAAGATCAAAAGGCAAGTTGTACACAATTTTTCAAGGAAGAGTATAACAACAGAAAGCTTCTTCATAGAATAGAAAGGATGGGCTCAAATTTGCCTCTTTCTCCCTCTAAATTCTGTCTCTGCCCACTGTGGTCACTCCAAACAAGTCTTTCTTTCACCACATACCAGACTGACAAACACACAGAGTGGGTTAGGAAGCAATATCAGGACCTGAGGCCCCAAATTCAGGGTAAGGAGAATAGCAAAGGTGTCTTAGGGAAGAAAGAAATCTTCAGGGACCAAGATGTCATGGGGCTAAAAGTTTGTGCAGGATGATGCTAAAGACTCATGTGCAGATAGAGAAATCAAACAGCAACACTTTTCTGAAATCAGAATTGACCCAGGAAAAGAGAGTGGGGTCTATTTGTAATTAGAATGACCAATAGGTTCAAATGCTAAAAAGTTGAATAAAAGCTGATTATCACTGATCTCCATAATTTTCCCTCATGGTTTCATGGAACCAAAAATGCTTCTTCTCTAGAAAGTTGTGATTCATCTTGGGAAGAGTTTCATACACTTGAGTTATACTATTTAGAGTACCTTCTCCAATTCTCTAATTGCCTCTTCTAATTCAGATTGCCTCTCCCTCTATGTCTTGATAACCTTCTGTTACTGTTTCTTCAACACAATTCAATACTATGTTATCCAATTCAAAAAGAGGTGAGAAGGCATGAAACTATGCAGGTATGGAATACAGTACATATAGGTATCCCTTAGACTATTCAGCTCCCTCACAAGAATACAGCTTAGCTTGCACAGGTGTGGATAGGTGAAAACAGAATAAATGGAGAATCTGAGAAAGCATTAATATAAAGAATCACAAGGGTGGCAACAGACTGTAAAGGAATAGAAAACAAGTTACAAAGAGGGCTCCAATGTTTTAGTCTTCCCCAAAAAATGAATGTGAATTTACCTATAGAAATGGCTTTCATAGTGAAGAAATATGCTGAGTTTGGGAGGTTGGTTGTTCAGTTGTAGTAGTTGTTGTTGTTGTTTGGGGGGCATGTTAATTTAAAGACATAATCCAAGTGGAGATACCTTTGGGATGTGTGCAATCCAGCTGCTTAATGATTATGAGAAAGGACAATGGACATTTAGTGTCCATCCACACAGGAGCTTATGGTAAGTTGGTTTTGAAGACAGCCACCAAGATTCCCTCCTCCTACAATACACACCTTGTATGATGGGATGTCACTTCCATAATTAGGCCAATAATCAGTTGACTATGAGTTCATCAAAGGGGAAATTAGCTGGGTACAGTGGCTGAGCAGTTAGGAGGTTGAGTTGAGAAGATTGCTTGAGTCCAGAAGTTCAAGACCAGCCTATGCAATGTAGCAAGACCTTTTCTCAAAGAAAGTGAAGGTAGATTATCTTGACTAGACCTGATCTAATCAGAGAAACTTTAAAAGACATGTTCCTGCTGGTCTGGAAGATATAGCCTCCATGAGCTTTAACAGCCACAGGACTGTATTCTGCCAACAAACTGAATAAGCTTGGGAAAAACCTCTGCACCTCAGGTGAGAACTGCAGACCAGCAGACACCTGGACTGCAGCCTTTTAAGACCTGAGCCTAAGATCTAGCAAAGCCATTTCTGGACTTCTGCCCCAAATAAACCATGTGATAATAACTTTTTGTTATTTTAAGCTACAAATTTTCTGATAATGTGTTGTGTATCAATAGAAAATGAAGAGAAGGATGAAACCACTGAAGTGGATGACTAGCCTGAGTAATTAGAGGGAAAGCACAAGGGCAGGCCACTAGTCAACCAACAAGGGGACAAGAAAGAGCAGGTTGTCAAGGTGGGAAGGATAATAGGAAGATGTTGTGTCTGAAGGACAGTGTTAGAAGAACATATAATGTTTGTTAAAGAGTCAACTGGGATCAAGCCGTAGAAGACAGAGAATCTTGGACTCAACAAAAGTAAATTAGTCTTAAGTATAATAAAAAATTTAAAAAAAAAAAAGTAAATTAGTCTTTAAAGGCAATAAAGTAGAGGCGTTACAGTGGGCATCACAATGCAAAGGATTTAGAACTTATAGGAAGGAAGTAGAAATCTCTAATACAAATATGTCAAGTTCGGCATCAAAATGAAGAAACAGAACAACAGCTGGAATGTAGAGCTAAATCACCAAAAATGGTGGCAGGTAAAGTTTATACATGATATTACCCTTTAAAGATCCAAAGGCCTTCCAGAGAGTTAAAGAATAAATCTCTCTTAGTGGAATTTTGGGCATGTTCCCCAGTTCATAGAAGAAAGATTTTGTAATCCAGGCATTTTCTCAGAACCATTAACTAACAGAACTATATAAAACAACCCTACGTGTAACAACAGATTTTAAACAAAGCACCAGCATGAGAACAAAATAAATTGACTTACATAGTCTGCCTATATCTGATCATTCTTATTAGCTAAAATCCAAGTTTGTAAAGGCATATCTGAAGACAATTTTTATGATCCACCTCACAGTTGGCACAACCCTTGTCTGGCTGTATTGTACTGCTCTGCTCTCCTGGGCCTCCAAAGAAGGGCTCCCAGAATAGCAGGGGAGACTCAGTAAAACACAAGACTGACTAAGTTCTTTAAGAGTAACTCTTCTTAAAGTGACCTCATGGGACTTTTGGGGAAAGGTGCAAAGCCAGGTGTAGATGAGAACAAGAATTTATGATGTCAGTGACTGAATGATTCAGCAGGTAAAATATGTGTTATGACACTACACATCAAGCAAAAATTCATGCAAGGAATGCAGTTAACCTAATGCCAAGGATTGCTGGGTTAATTAATTAAAACAAATTCAGTGATGGGGAAATAAAAAACTCTAAGCATGACAAGAGAGAAAAAATATATTTTATATTCTTATAAACTAATTCTGTTTTATTTGAACATTTTAAAAATCTTGCACTTACATTTTATTTATTTTCATTCAGCAAATATTTATTGAGTGATAACTTGGTCCAGGCACTGTGCTAGGTGCTGGGTAATAGTAGTAAAAAGAGATGAATTATCTGCCCTCATAGAACATAAAGTCTGGTCAGCAGACACACAGAAAACACTCTAAAATCCAGTGAGTTTAAAGGCTTAGGGGCAGCAATCTGATTGGAAGTAGACCTAGGAGACTTATTCCTAAGTTGAGTTCACAGGACAAATACATTATTTTCATACCTCCCTACCTGACTCCCCAACACAGAATACTTTAGGCAAATATAATTGCCACTCTATGGCCATATTTACAAATTAGGGAGACATTTTACAGGAACAGGAACAAAGAGGATATTTCATTACAGATACAAATACCTGGCCAATCTCTCTGTTCTTACTAAGACATCTCAGCAGAGAAGAAAACAAGGACAGTGATTTCAGAAATCACTAACATATCACAGAACTCATCAACAACAGACATATGACACAGCTGGATAGCTTTCAAGGTCTAAGTTGCAATTGTGGACATGTTTGGATTTTTCAACATCACCTCTCAGGGACCGCAAAGGTTCACCAATATAGTAAGCTTTTGATGACATACTATATCATAGATCCATATTCTCATATGTCACTAATTCAGCACATTTGCATGTGATCTGCATTCTAACATATCCACGAGTATGTTTTTATATGCTGAAAGGCTGTAATATGATGAAACCTTTCAGGAGCTACTCTGCTTTGTTGTGTCAACTCTTGTATTCATCAGACAGTGATCCTTCTCTGAGCCATATCCTCCACTTACTTTTTAACCACAATTGGAGGGCTAGACAGTTTGGAAAAGGGCATAGTCTTTAAATCTTTTTGACATTCTCAGCAGAGAATGATGGAAAAAGTTTAGACTCTGAGGCCCAACATCCAGTCTCAGCTCAGCACCTCCACTGCATGACCATGGATCATAAAGTCCTGTATCCTGGATCAAGTTCCCAAAATATCACTGATTTCCTCACAGTCTTGTTTATATGACTTCAGAATAACATTATAAAAAGTGCTTTGTAAATACTCAAAATGTGTATTATGTGTATATGTGCAAGTGGCACGGGCCTGTAATCCTAGCTACTCAGGAGATTGAGGGAGTATCCCAAGTTCAAGGGCAGCCTGGGAAACTTAGTGAGACTCTGCCTCAAACAAAAAGAAAAATACTCAAAAGTAAAAATAATAAAAATTTATCATTTAAAAAACATGGTATATAAGGGAATGCAGATCAAACAGCTTACTTCAGGTTTTGCTATATACAATTCAGAAATTTCCATGAATTAGATTGGTGTTTTCTATCTTTTATTGATACAATCCATCTAGAAAAAACAATTCCCACACATAGCAAACCAAATCAGTCAGTCAGCTTTAGAAATTCTAAATATATTGATTGTTTTATTAATCAAAGAATAGTTTCTGAACTGATTTTTACCTTTTCCAAATATTAAATACACATTAAAACACTATGATTCAGAAAATGCTAGTGGAAATCACTGAATACACAAATCTGCAGTTTGACTACAAAGCAGTAAAATTGATTTCTAATAATATTTCTAAGACAAGTATTATCAATTTACCCACAGAGATACCTTATAAATATGATTTAGTTCATTAATTTTTTGGCCTACATAGTATTTCAAACATTGGGAAATTTTATATAAAAATTCAGTTTTCTTGCTTCAAATATTGCAAACCTGGCTATATTGGGCTAGTGCTACACTGGGGTTGACTTGTACTTACTCAAAATAGCCAACTATTAATATCTCTCCAAAACATGTTATTTGAAAATCATATGTTCTTTGACAAACATAGTAGAGGCTTAAAATCACATACATGGGAATATTTACATTGTGAAAATTGGCAAATGCTACGTATCACAACTTCTGTGTATGTGTGTGTGTGTGACCAGCTGTTAAACATTTACCAGTACACTACTGCACTGGGATCACAATTTTAAATGGCAGTAGTTGGCCAGAACAAGTAAGAACTATTCCCTCAGGACATATTCATCCCATGTAAAATGGAAGTATATATCCATCCTGTTTCCCATTATTGTTCATCTGACTCAGTTCATTCATTTTAATTAGCTACCACACATATTAAAGCATTCAATTTTGCAACTCATGGTTTGCAGTCATACTCTACCTGAAATAATCTCTTAGATGATAACACAGAAAAAAACCAAGGCACTGTGCTTTCTTGAGAATTAAAGCAAAGAAAGATCAATTTTAAATTCAACACTGTTGGACAAACTGAAATACCATCTTTAGATTCCTATTTGTCCCTTTTCTAACTATTATGTTATTTCAGCACAAAAGGACATTGTAATATATATTTCAAGTCAAAAACCAAGCAGCCAGCACACTAAAAAAAGGATGTCTTTCAAGACAAGCACATTATTTAATTGTACACTCCTAAACAAAATATGAAAACTGAAAATTTTTATTTCTAGGGAAAAAGTGGTCATTATTTCTCAAAATAATTTTATTTCTTTCATTTGTTCCTTCAAAAAAATAAAAGTTTTCTGGTTTATCTAAAACTCTTATATGGCCATTTATGGAAACCTTGAAAACCTGGGCAAAAGAAAAAAAAATTCCTTCACAAAACCAACCTCTGATTCAATGACTCTATCAATAAGAATGTCTGAACATGAAACTAGATATGATAGTGGTCAGAAAAATTCCCTTTCATGTTACATCAAGTGGATTCATATACAGATAACTGCTGCTTATACTGCCTGATTACATAGGTCTGTGTTTCCAAAGACAATAGCACTTTCATTTATCATTCCTTTCCCTGGAGGCATGAACATCATAATCCTACCCACTGCCAGAAAAGCATTTTCTAGTAACCACTTTCAAAGTTCCAAGAAAACAGAGAATACAAAATTTGAGAAAGAACAAAGACCAATGGGAGTTCCAAAAACAGTTTCCACCAATGGGTTTTGTATTTCTGAACACTGTTCTAGCAATAATTACATCTACTTTAAAGAATGGTTAATCTGAGCACATGTCAAGTGTCTCTACTCCAATGCAACACTTTTAAAAATCTATCCTCCCTCTTCTACTTCCGCTAAACCTGTTTCCAGTCTTAGGCCTACTTTAACATGGTAACTAATCTTTTCTTTTTGTCAAGATGCTCAGAAATAGTAAATACTTGGAATTCTACCCTAGCTTTAAAATATAATATCAATTTTACTGGAGCAAGAAAACAAAGAGAGGAAGGAAGGAAGGAAAGAGAGAGAAAGAGGGAAGGGGAGAGAATGAGGGAGGAAGAGAAAGAGAGAGAGGGAAAGAGAGTTGGTAAGAGAAAGAAGGGAGAGCACAAAGGAAGGACATAAACATGTTTTGATGTTAACGTAAGAGAAAAAGATCATGTTTTTTAAAAAGAAAGAGAGGAAAATAATTGTCATGTGTCCTTTTATATTGTTATTAATGTAAAATTGGAGCAGGGATAAGAATCCAAATACTGTTTTTAAAAAAAATTTTACCTCTGATTTTCAACATTCTTCCACATACATGGGACATACTTGCCGGTACAAGGAAAAGCCCAGCAGATGATCCAGCTGAAGTCAAGAGAAGTTTATTGACAGAACCAAAAACAAAACTAAAAGAACAAAAGAGTTTTACCTGCATTCACTAATATGTCATGATACAATAATTTTTGTTAAGCTTTCTTTCAGTGTATTGATTTTTACCAATTTAATGCAAAAGACTTACTAGATGCCAGTTACCTCAATCTCTCTAGTGCAAGAGATTAAGGTGAGCTGGAGTACTTTTTCCTCTCAGGTTTGCATTGCAGATGTCATCTTTGGTTAGCAAAGATGTATCTACTGAACTTTCAAGACATCTTAGTTCTCTGCTTATTCTAAATACCAACCAGGATAAATAGGCTTCACACGGGTATTTATAAGAAATATGTCATCAATATTTTTTCAATTAATTTTGGTTGAAGTAGTTTAACATGCATATTCCCTGGACTTTAAAAACAAAACAAAACAAAATGCTGTAGCAAAGATCCTGACTTTATCTATATTCTAAACAGTTGCAAGATTTCAAAAGTAAGGGCTTTGGGTAAAAATCAGTCTCTACAACAACCAGCAGGCTCCTGTGGCAGGACATGCAAAATTAAGGAATGTAATACTAATGTAAGTGTGCAAGAGAGGGGCAGAAGGAAAGGGAATGAAAAAGAAAAACTAAAGTCATGGTAATAACAACATAATAAAAGTTAGCATTTATTTAGTGCATACTAGGTAACTGGCATTGCCATAAGCATTTTACATATATTTAATCATTTTAATCCTCATTGATACTAGGAGGCAAACATCATTATTATTCTTATTTGAAGAATGATAAAACTGAAGCATAGAACTATTACCCAAGGGCCTCAGCTACTTAGTAAAATATTGAGAATTTAAATCTGGGCAGCTTGGCTCCAGAGTCCAGGCTCCCACCCAGTACTACCCTAGAGGTCTATAGAGGAAGGTCACCAATGGAAAGAAAGTTAATTCAACAATAAGGGTGAAATTAATTAAACACACACACACACACACACACAGATTTTACCTTATAAGGAAAAAAAACATTCAGATTAAAATATTCTCCCACTAAAAAACACAATATAAAGTTTAATACATACTTGGCAATAGGTAACAATTACAAATTTTACAAAAATTATTAAAAGCTTTCTCCAGAAATATGATAGCACAATATTTAACTACCAAAGACATCCCATTTCTTGTGTAGTCCACGAGCACACAGTGCCATCCAGTGACAATACAGGTGAAGCACATGCACATTTTCTGCAAGAAAATGACAGTTACCTTAATCCTCTTTAAAACTAATTCAGAATTTTCACAGAAAAAAACAAGCTGGCTTTAGTAATAATACTGTATTTTAGCATAACTTTTGCCAAATTGCTTTACATTCAAATCCCCCACACACTACTCTTTATTTAAATATATGAATTGTGACAGGACCAATCCCAACAATTAAGAGGCAGGAGGAATTGCTGATAATTTAATGGAGTGCTTTCTTTTCCTTGAGCAATCAAACTATTTATTTCTTAATAGCATGTCAGTCACCTAATGAGGACATACTATCACCATACGGAGTATTTCAGTTAGTTGTTCAGAAGCGATCAGTGATGAAGACTGAAAGCACCTGCTCCAAACACGAATGTAAATAGGGAGGAGTTTCCCCCTTCAGCAGCACCTGCACTATGAAATCTCCAAAAAAGGAATGGATACAGCAAGTAAGTATATGGTGGAAGAGAATCATAGGAGTTTACAGAGAGGACCTGAGCAAGTATCAGACAATGCAAAATATTATCTATACACTTAAATAGACAGGCTACTACTTTTTGAAAATTCTCTTACAGAGAATGTTTACATTATGATTTAACTGAATTCTAAAGTTGAGTTTTCATCCAAAGCCATGATATGATGACCAATTACACCACTAAGAGAAAATGATTATACATGTCTCTGGAAGCAATTCAAGAAAGAGTCAACAGTGAATTGTTTTAATATGGTTTTTTCCTCAAGTATTCACCACACTTCTAATAGTAGGTATCATTAAGGAATGGAATTGTATAAACTTTTGACTAAGTTGCATATTTGCACAGTTTTGGCATGTTTTTCTTAACATGCATTTCTTATTAAATATGTTGGAAAGTCTTGCACTCCATCTTCTTACATAGGTGAAGTATATGATGCTACCACAAAGCACTGAAAGAGAAGGTGACTCTATTTTCTATATAACCTTCATCCATTTCAATCATTTATGCAACTGCTATTTTCACATACACTGATGAAACACAGCTTTTGCTTAAATTAACAAACACCCTAAACCACAGAACTACTTAAGATCCTAATCATTTTGCAGAGAATATTTTCTAATTAATAGTTCATCTAGCTTTTCAATTCCATCATAGTTAAATGGCATGATTGATAATACATGGACAGGAGTGAATATAATCAAAAAGACCAATAAGTGAATTATGGTCACCACTATATGAGTTCTGATGTGAAGTCTTATCTATGGCACCAGGAATGTCTCTCTCTGCAGCTGTTTCCCTTCAAGTCAAGAGTTCAGGATGAAGAATTCTAAAGATTCCTAAAGACTGCAAGTCACACTGAATACTAAACAGCTGATTTCCAATTAGTCCATATCCTTGTTGCCTAAAGTTGTGTTCAATATATCATGAAGTCATAAAGCCCCCTAAGGTTCTTTCCAAACCACTCAATATTCTTTTAGATCTCTGTCCAATAAAGATCCCATGGTAGCTCCTAGAGCAAACATATGAAGTACAATGATGTCCATGACTAAACCCACAGGCCTGCCAAGAAATCACTACAAGTTTGACTTCAGTCTGGAATATCAATTATTTGGAGAAATTTCAATGCCATTTGATTTTAAGAGTATCAAGATAATACTAGTGGAACCATCCAAGAAGTTCTACTATGTGGAAGAGACATACCTGGCAATTTACCCTAAGACACACATTCTTTTTAAACTGTGACCCATAGGTCTATTGTATCAGATTAACCTGGGGTGCTGCTTCAAAATGCAGATTTCTGAATCCTTACCTGAACCTACTGAATCTGAATGCCTGATGGGAGGCCTAGGAATCTGTTTTTTAAAGCACCCTGGTGACTCATATATCATAAGTTTGTGAATCATTGTGAGAAACAGCTGTTCTCAAACTTTACTGCATATCACAATAATCTGGAGAGTGTTTAAAAATCTCAATGCCCAGGACAGGCCCTATACCAATTAAAGTAGAATCTCTGGGGGTGGGAAACAGGCAAAAGTAGTTTTGGATATGGTCCAGGTGATTCCAACATGCAGCAAAATTTTAGCACTGGTATTGAAAAGGATCGAAGTGTAGCCCAGAGACAAATTCAGTCTTCCTACGTGTCAAAGTACACTCAACTTGAGACTTTTAACAGTAACAACAATAATGGTTCATTCCCAGTTAGTTGTGTTGGAAACAAATAAGGTCTAATGAGCTGCCATCAAAAATGTTAAATATGGTGTAAGCACACAAACTCATTGCCAAATACAACTGCATATAAAAAGAAAAGAAAAAAATGTTCTCAACATTTTTACACACACAAAAAAGAAAACTTATTAAGTACAACCTTTGCTGACAGAAAAAATCCTCCGAGTATTGCTCTAAACTTATGTTCTCAAATCAGTCTCATTAAATAATATGATGAAGTGACCAATGTGTACTTTTTCATGCTGCTGAAGCTGTAACCATTTGGGAACATTTAGAAGATGCTGAAGTAGGATGTATATCAAAACAGACCAAATTTTCAATAAGGTGCCGATGTCAGAGAAAGATTCTGTGAACTGTATTCTCAAGAACGTTTTTGTTAAAATGATTAGCAGATGCTCTTGGTTTTCCATAAGTGGCTTATACAGTCATACTTTATTAAACTGGAAACATCATATTTGAATACATAAGACTAGAAACTACAGTCACAGAATTTTAAAAGTATGTCTTTACTCAATGCAGTACAAATTTCATACTGATCATATAGATGGAGCCAAAGACAAAAAGAGAATGGACTCATTTTATTATTGTGGCCTAGCTTGAGTTTAATACAATCAAAGATATGAAAGAATTACAGAGCTTTTGGGTGGAAAGGAAGGCATCATTTCAGAAAAGATGCAATAATTTCCATGATTCCAAATTATGCTTTAAATTTCTGCTGCTTCCTTTAAAGAAAACCTCAGAATTCGTCTGAACTATCACCTATTCTATCAGTGTCAGTCAGTTTCATAAAAATTGATTGAACTGAAAACAAACTATCCACCAAGAAAACATAGTGTTCCTGGAATATCACAGATAAATATACAAATTCTATAGCTACCCTGAAATTTCTGGCAATAGTCTCTCAACAATGTCTTAGTTCCCTTCTCCTATGAAAACCTATTTAAAATATAAAATTGCTGAAATTAAAAATGCATACTTCAATCATTGATGTAAATTTTGAATCAAAATTGATGTGAACACTCACTTATACAGAACATGAGTTTTTAAACAAGAGGTCGGTCCTAATGCATGAAGTGAAAGCTGAGGTAAAATTGTAAACTCTGCTCCAATACCCAGTGCCTCAGCAAAGGCTGGGAGGCACATTTGTTCAAGGTAGTTAAGAAGCTCTCTATTTAATCCATGGCTCACCACTATCTGTAACTAAGCAGACACTCCAGAAGCTACACAATATAAAGAACAAAGACTATAGAATTCATTAAGGAAAGTCACTAAACAAACAGCACAAAACCTTTGAAAAGGGAAAGAGTCCTTCAGGCTGAAATGAAAATACACTAGAGAGTAAGACAAAAACACACAAAGAAATAAAGAGCACCTGTAAAGCTAACTATATAAGCAATTATAAAAGGCAGCATGAATATACTTTGTTTATAAATTTGTTTATAATTTTTTTCTACCTTATTTAAAAGGGAACTGAATAGGACAATGATTGTATATCTGCATTGATGAGCACAATATATATAAATGTATAACAGTAACAGCACAAAGAAGGGAAAAACAAAGCTATACAGGAACAAAAGTTTTTACATACTATTCAAACTATGTTCCTATTAATCTAAGGTACATTACTTTAGATTAAGATCTTGATTTTAATCTCCAGGAAATCACTAAGAAAATAACATATAATACAAATATATATATATATGTATGTATATATATATATATACACACACACACACACATACATATATATATATACATATATACATACATGTATGTTATATAAATATATATTAAAAGGAAAACTAGCTGAGTGTGGTAGTGCAGGCCTGTAATCCCAGCACTTTGGGAGGCTGAGACAGGAGAATCACGAGTTCAAAGCCAGCTTCCGCAATGGCGAGATGCTAAGCAACTCGGTGAGACCCTGTCTCTACATAAAACACAAAATAGGGCTGGGGATGTGGCTCAGCAGTAGAGTGCCCCTGAGTTCAATCCCCAGTACCAAAAAAAAAAAAAAAGGAAAACTAGGGAATTAAAATGATATATTAGAAGATATCTGTTTAACCAAAAAAAAAAAAATGCAGCAAAAGAACAAAGAAAGAAAAGGCACCAGACATATTAAAAAATAGAGAAAGTGATAAACATAAATTATACCTTAGTAATTATATTAAATGTACATGGATAAAACATTCCAATTAAAAGTAGAGATCTGGCAGCTTGCTTTTTAAAAAATATTCAGCTAGATTCAATTGAAAAGAGATATATTTTAGATAAAAGAACATAAAGAAGCTAAACTTTTTTTAAAAAATGAAAAAGGAGATACTATGTATTATGAGCTGAATTCTGTGATGTCTCCCCCTAAATTAATAGGTTTAAGTCCTAAGCTTTGTACCTCAAAATGCAATCATACTTAGAGATAAGGTCTTTAAGAAACGTGTTTCCTGATTGGGGCTCCCACAAGAAGAAATTTCCCTGCTGCTGCCACCACCATCTTCAGTTGCAGCAGCTTCTGTCTTGGGACACCATCTGGTGGCTGGAAGCCCAACACTAAGGTACTTACGGGTTTGACACTACCCAGCCACCAACCATGGACATGGCCACTTTCACCTAGGGACAATAGGCAGGACACAGAAGACCATCACCAAGGCTGCCCCAGACAGGCCCAACCCACACAGCACAGCCTGCTGACCAGAAGAGGCCTGACCTACACCTGGTTACCCGCGAGCAGGAAACAGCACAGCTCTGCAGTTCCCTATTTGCCAACGTTTGGCTCCACCCAAACTGCCTCCATTTTGCGACATTACAGCCACCTCCATAGTCCTGCCCTCATGGTAATCTCCACTGTGGGACATGGGACAGGGCAAGGAGGCAACACCGCACACCACACTGCAGCATCATCAAATAGGCCACCCAACCCCATTGTACAGCCCATCCTGCCAGTTGCATCTCTGAAAGTGGTTGTTCCCATCTTGAGACACCTCCACTACCATCTTCGGTTACCTCTACTGCTGCCTCTGCCATCTTTAGTTGGGGCAGCTTCCACCTTGGGACACTGATTGAGGCCTGGAAGCCCAACATCAAGGTACCTACAGGCTTTACACTACTGCCACCACCAACTAGGTGCACGGCCACTCCATCTAGGGACAACAACCAGGACCTGGAAAACTATCACCAAGGTCCCTATGAGCCTGACTGCACCAGAGGTATCTCTACTTGGTGTACAAACAGACACCATCCTGTTGCAGAGGCAACAGGGAACCTTGCATGGGGTAACCTCTCTCTCTTTTTTCTCCTGCTAACAGCCAACTTCTTTTGACTACCCTTTCACTAGTCCTATAATCTAATACCTCTATATCCCCACATCATATCTCATAAACATCACAGCCTACCCCCCCACACTCAGTCCAACATTAGAAATGATAAACCCTTATGCAAAACTATTGGCTATGTGGTAGAAGATAACTGAACTCATTATTTCTGTTTATAGTGACAAAACTGTAAATGTCAAAATAGAATCTAATTAATTTATGGCTGTATATTGGTTGCATTGGATACTCTAAACATTGATATCCCCTTTAAAGGTGAGGTATTGGTACCAGCAGGGACACTAGAATATTATAGGGTAGAAGATGCAATACCTCAGATCCACACTGCAAAAGAGGAAGACACATAGACAACATGAAAAAAACAAAGGAGGAAATTGCCCCAAACAAACCAAGATACTACAACAATAAAATTCATTGACAGCGCAGTAGATCAAATGTCAGAGAAAGAGTTCAGAATATACATAATTAAAATGATCTGTGAATTAAAGAATGACCTAAGTGAGCAAATACAGGGAAAAATTGATCATTCCAACAAAGAGATAAGAAAACATATACAGGCAACCAGTGATCACACCAACAAAGAGATAAGGGAGCAAATACAGGTAGCAAAAGATTACAAGAAAGAGATAGAGATTCTGAAAAAAATCAAACAGAAATCCTTGAAATGAAGGAATCAATAAACCAAATAAAAAACACAATAGAAAGCATCACCAACAGACTAAATCACTTGGAAGACAAAACCTCAAATAATGAAGACCAAATACACAATTTTGAAAATAAAATTGACCACACAGTGAAGAGGGTAAGAAACCATGAACAGAATATCCAAGAATTATGAGATAGCATCAAAAGACCAAATCTAAGATTTATCAGGATAGAAGAAGGCACAGAATTTCAAACTAAAGGAATGCAAAATCTCTTCAATGAAATAATATCAGAAAATTTCCTAAACATGAAGAATGAATTGGAAATTCAAATACAAGAGGCTTACAGGACACTAAATGTACAAAATTACAACAGATATACACCAAGACACATTATAATGAAAATATCTAGCATACCCAATAAGGATAAAAATTTAAAGGTCACAAGAGAGAGGAATCAGATTACATATAGGGCAAGACCAATTCAGATCTCAGTAGATTTTTCAACCAGGACCCTGAAAGCCAGGAAATCCTGGAACAACATATACCAAGCTCTGAAAGACAATAGATACCAACCAAGAATCTTATATTTAGCAAAATTAAGCTTCAGATTTCATGATGAAATAAAAACCTTCCATGATAAACAAAGATTAAAAGAATTTACAGCAAGAGAGCCTACATGACAGAACATTCTTGGAAAAATATTTCATGATAAGGAAAATAAACACAGTAATGAAAATCTGCAAAGAGGGGAGCTACACTAAAGAAAAGGCCAATCAAAGGAGAAACCAAGCTAAGTTAAAAACCAAAAATAAACCAAAATGACCTGGAATACAAACCATGTCTCAATGATAACCATGAATGTCAATGGCCTAAACACATCAATTAAAAGACATAGACTGGCAGATTGGATTTTTTAAAAAAGGCCCAACACTATGCTGCCTCCAAGAGACTCATCTCACAGGAAAAGACATCCAAAGATGGAAGGTGAAAGGATAGGGAAAAACATATCACTCACATGGGCCATGTAAATAAGCAGGGGTTTCCATCCTCATACCAGATAAAGTAGACTTCAAAAAAAAGATAGTCAGAAGGGATAAAGAAGGTCATTACATACTGCTTAAGGGAATCATACATCAAGACTTAACAATCTTAAAAATCTGTGCCCCAAACAATGGGGCATCTATATATATCAAACAAATCCTTCTCAACTTCAAAAATCAAATAGACCACAACACAATAGTACTGGGTGACTTTAACACACCTCTCTCACCACCAGATAGATCTTCCAAACAAAAACTAAACAAAGAAACTATACAACTCAATTAAATAATCAATAATCTAGACTTAACAGACATATATAGAATATTCCATCAGCAAGCAAATACACTTTTTTCTCAGCAGCACATGGACCCTTCTCCAAAATAGACCATATGTTATGAAACAAAGAAAGTCTCAGAAAATACAAAAAAATACAGATAGTACCCTGCATTCTATCTGACCATAATGGAATGAAATTAGAAATCTGTGAAAAATTTAAAAATAGAAGCTACTCCATCACCTGGAAACTAAATAATATGTTATTGAATGATGCATGGATAACAGAAGACATCAGGAATGAGATAAAAAAAAAATTCTTAGAGCCCAATGAAAACTCCAATACAACATATCAAAATCTCTGGGACACTATGAAGACAGCACTAAGAGAAAAGTTCATTGCATTAAGATCCTTCATTAAAAGAAAAAAAGGCAACAAATAAACAACCTGACACTACATCTCAAAGCCCTAGAAAAGGAGGAAGAAACCAGTACAAAAAGAAGTAGAAGATAGGAAATAATTAAAATCAGGACTGAAATCAATGAAATTGGAACAAAAGAAACAATTAAAAAAATTGACAAAACAAAAAGCTGGTTCTTTGAGAAAATAAATAAAATTGACAAACCTTAGCCACACTAATAAAAAGGAGAGAGAAAACCCAAATTACTAAAATTTGTGATAAAAAAGGAAACACCACAACAGACACTATTGAAATACAGAAGATAATTAGAAACTATTTTGAAAATTCATACTCTGGTAAAACAGAAATGCTCAAAGACAATGAAAAATTTCTGGAGGCATATGACCTACCCAAACTGAACCAGGAGGACTACAAAATTTAAACAGATCAATTTCATGCAAGGAAATAGAAGACACCATCAAAAGCCTACCAACCAAGAAAGCCCAGGACCAAAGAGATTCTCAGCCGAGTTCTACAAGACTTACAAAAAAGAATTAATACCAATATTCCTCAAATTATTCTGTGAAATAGAAATGCAGAAAGTCTTTCCAAACTCATTATATGAGGGTAGTTTCACTCTGACACCAAAACCAGAAACACATCAAAGAAAGAAAATTTCAAACCAATATCCCTTATGACCATTGATACAAAAATTCAATAAAATTGTGGCAAATTGCATTAAAAATATTTTAAAAACAGTGCACCATGATCAAGTTCATTCCAGGGATTCAACTTTGGTTCAACATATGGAAATCAATAAATGTAATCCATCACATCAATAGACTTAAAGATAAGAATCATATGATTATATTAATTGATGCAGAGAAAGCATTGGACAAAAGACAACACCCTTTCATTTTCAAAACACTAGAAAAACTAGGGATGGTAGGAACATACCTTAACTTTGTAAAAGCTATCTATGCTAAACTCAAGGCCAACATCATTCTAATTGCAGAAAAATTAGAAGAATTCTCTCTAAAAATGGGAACGAGACAGGGATGCCCTCTTTCACCACTGCTATTCAACATAGTCCTTGAAACTCTACCAAAGCAATTAGATATACAAAATAAATTAAAGGGATATGAATAGAAAAAGAAGAACTCAAACTATCATTATTTGCCAATGACATGATACTAAGAGGATCCAAAAAATTCCACCAGAAAACTTCTAGAATTAATCAATGAATTCAGCAAAATAGCAGGATATAAAATCACTATCCATAAATCAAATACATTTCAATACATCGGTGAAGTATATTGTGAAAGAGAAATTAGGAAAACTATGCCATTCACAATAGCCTCAAAAAAATAAAACCACTTGGGAATCAATTTGACAAGACAGATGAAAGACCTCTACAGTGAAAACTACAAGACGCTAAAGAAAGAAATTGAAGAAGACTTTAAAATATGGGAAGATCTCCCATGCTCTTGGATAGACAGAATCAATATTGTCAAAATGGCCATACTACCAAAAGCACTTTGGTAGTATGGCCATACTACCAATGCAATTCCTATTAAAATTCCAGTGATGTTCTTCATAGAAATAGAAAAAGCAGTCATGAAATTCATTTAGAAAAGTAAGAGGCCCAGAATAGCCAAAGAAATCCTTAGCAAGAAGAGTGAAGCAGGAGGCATCATGATACCAGAACTTAAACTATACTACAAAGTTATAGTAACAAAAATGGCATGGTATTGGCACCAAAATAGACATGTAGACCAAAGGTACAGAATAGAAGACACAGAGACAAACCCACAATAAATACAGTTATCTCATACTAGACAAAGGCACCAAAAACATACATTGGAGAAAAGGTAGCCTCTTCAACAAATGGTACTAAGAAAACTGAAAATCCATATGTACCAAAATGAAACTAAACTCCTATCTCTCACCATGCACAAAACTCAACTCAAAGTGGATCAAGGACCTAGCAATTAGACCAGAGACCCTATACCTAATAAAAGAATAAGTAGGCCCAAATCTACATCATGTCAGATTAGGCCCCAACTTCCTTAACAATATTTCTACAGTGCAAAAAATCAAATCAAAAATCAATAAATGGGATAGACTCAAACTAAAAAATTTCTTCTCAGCAAAAGAAACAATCAATGAGGTGAAGAGAGAGTTTACACTTTGGGAGTAAATTTTTGCCATACGCATGTCAGATAGAGGACTGATCTCCAGGATATATAAAGAACTCAAAAAACTTTACACCAAAAAAATAAACAACTCAATCAATAAATGGGCTAAGGAGCTGAACAGACACTTCTCAGATGAAATCCAACTGATCAACAAATATATGAAAAAATGTTCAACATCTCTATTCATTAGAGAAATGCAAATCAAAACTACTCTAAGATTTCATCTCACTCCAGTCAGAATGGCAGTTATCAAGAATACAAACAACAATAAGTGTTGGTGAGGATGTGGGGGGAAAGGCACACGCATGCTGGTGGGACTGCAAATTGGTACAACCAATCTGGAAAGCAGTACAGAGATTCCTTGGAAAACTTAGAATGGAACCACCATTTGACCAAGCTATCCTACTCCTCAGTCTATTCCCTAAAGACTTAAAAACAGCATACTACAGTGACACAGCCACTTCAATGTTTATAGCAGCACAATTCACAACTGTTAAACTGTGGAAGCAACCTAGATATCCCTCAATAGATGAATGGATAAATAAACTGTGGTATATATATACACAATGGAATATTACTCAGCATTAAAAGAGAATAAAATTATGGCATTTGCAGGTAAATGAATGCAGTTGGAGAATATCATGCTAAGGGAAGTAAGTCAATCCCAAAACACTAAATGCCGAATGTTCTCTCTGATAAGTGGATGATGAACCATATGGGGTGGGGGCAAGGGAAGAATGGAGGAACTTTGGGAAAAGGGGAGGGAGAGGAGGCAGGAGGAGGATGGCAGGAAAGATGGTGGAATGAGACGGACATCATTACTCTAGGTACACATATGACTGCATATATGGTACAACACTACATAGTGTACAACCAGAGAAATGAAAAGTTGTACTGCATTAGTGTACAATAAATCAAAATGTATTTTGTTATCATGTAGACCTAATTAGAGTTAATTATTAATTTTTAACAAAGAAGAGGAAATCTGGACACAAACATGTAGACCCTATAAGGAAGAGGAAATCTGGACACCTCAGACTAACTATAATAGCTAAAGTGATGATAGAGAATATCAAGTGTTGGCAAGTATATGGAGAAATTGGAAACCTCATAAATTGCAATTTATAAGTATAATAATTTTGGAAAATAATTTGACAATTCTTCAAAATGTTAAACATAGTTCAACCATACAAAGCAACAAGATCTAATAAACATATACATTACATTCTACCCAACAACAGAGAAATATATTCTCAAGTATACCTGGAACATACTCTCTATGACAGACCATTTGTACCAGAACAAAAATCCCTGGAACATTAAAAGGGCAGAATTTACACAGAGAATATTCTCTAACTACTATGGAATGAAGTAAGAAATTAATAATAGAAGGATACTTGGGAAATTCATAAACAGCTAAAAATTCACTAAGGAGGAAAAAAGAATACAACTGAAGACTCAAGTTACAAAAAGCAGGAATGAGAGAGGGAACATCTCTACTGACTTTCCAGTAATAAAAAGAATTACAGACATGTGCCACATGATGCTTCAGTCAATGATAGATCATGGATGACAGTAGTCACACTTGGAGTGTAGTAATCATCTTTGTTTAAGTACACTCTGATAAAATCATTGGCAAGCTGGGCGCAGTGGCACATGCCTATAATCCCAGTAGCTAGAAAGGCTGAGATAAGAGGATAGTGAGTTCAAAGCCAGCCTTGTCAAAAGAGAGGCACTTAGCAACTCATGAGATCCTGTCTCTAAATAAAATAAAAACTAGGACTGAGGATGTGGCTCAGTGGTCAAGGGCCCCCGAGTTCAATCTCTAGTACCAAAAAAAAAATCATTGGCAAAAGTTCATGACATTTTTCTTGGAATGTATCCCTATCATTAAGCAATAAATGACTACATATAGGAATACTATAAGCAATTGTAAGCCAACACATTAACCTTAAATGCAATGAACAAATTCTTACAAAAAAACACAAATGGGGGACTTCCGGCAAGATGGCGGCTTAGAGGGACACAGCTACCAGTCTCCCCAAACAAAAGACCAGAAACTGCGGTACAACCTTCTCCCACCCGGCTTTTGGACAGCACGGAAGGAAATTTCACTCGCACGGGTAAGCAGAGCCAGCAGCCGTAGACACAGCGCGACTCCAGCGGCTGTGGCCGAAAGCGGCCCGAGGCAGCGTGGCTGCGGGAGGCGGTCCCAGCAGCTCGGC
>CM053407.1:87079718-87155790 GCA_028644305.1 Xerus rutilus | reverse complement strand
AAAAAATAGGCCCAAATCTTCATCATGTCGGATTAGGACCATACTTCCTTAACAAGACTCCTATAGCACAAGAAGTAAAATCAAGAATCAACAAATGAGATGGATTCAAACTAAAAAGCTTCTTCTCAGCAAAAGAAATAATCAATGAAGTGAACAGAGAGCTGACATTCTGGGAACAAATCTTTGCCACACACACATCTGATAGAGCACTCATGTCCAGGATATATAAAGAACTCAAAAAGCTTAACACCAAAAAAACTAACAATCCAATCAATAAATGGATCAAAGAGCTGAACGCTAAATTCACAGAAGAAGATATACAATCCATCAACAGACATATGAAAAAACGTTCAACATCTCTAGCAATCAGAGAAATGCAAATCAAAACTACCCTAAGATTTCATCTCATGCCAGTCAGAATGGCAATTATCAAGAATACAAACAACAATAAGTGTTGGTGAGGTTGTGGGGGAAAAGGCATGCTCATACATTGCTGGTGGAACTGCAAATTGGTACAACCAATCTGGAAAGCAGTATGGAGATTCCTTAGAAAACTTGGAATGGAACCACCATTTGAGCCTGCTATCCCACTCCTTGGTCTATACCCAGAAGACTTAAAAACAGCATACTACAGTTGTGCAGCCACTTCAATGTTTATAGCAGCTCAATTCACAATAGCTACACTGTGGAACCAACCTAGATGCCCTTCGATAGATAACTGGATAAAGAAACTGTGGTATATGTACACAATGGAATATTACTCAGCAATAAAAGAGAATAAAATTATGGCATTTGCAGGAAAATGGATGGAGTTGGAGAATATCATGCTAAGTGAAGTAAGCCAATCTCAGAAAACCAAATGCTAAATGTACTCGTTGATAAGTGGATGCTGATCCATAATGTGGGGAAGGACATGGGAAAAATGGTGGAACTCTGTTCACAGGGGTGTAAGGGGGGGGCATGGGGACAGTAAAAGTGGTGGAATATGATGGTCATCATAGCCCTAACTTTATGTATGACTGCATGTATGTTTTGATTCTATATCACTTACAACCAGAGAAATGAAATGTTGTCCTCTAAAAAAAAAATAATAATAATAATAATACTGGGTACATAGAGTGTTTACTTATTGTAGCTGCTGCTGTTCTGCAGCTAATATTCTCCCATGCCTTAGGTGAGTCATGAAATGTTAATAATAAAATGGGTGATGTCTTGGCAAAAAAAAAATTTCAATTCCTTCCAATACACAATTTAAATATTCACTTGAGGATAACTTGTTTATGAATATCAGGGCTTCTGGAATGACTTCCTGAAACTGGTCATTGGCTAAAACTCTGTGAAGTCTCTTAGAGCAAATGATCTTAAAGGAGATTTTTCCATCAAGTACTAAGAATTGTGGACCAAAAGAAAGAAGAGAGGGGAGACTCATCTAAGTCCTTGAGCCTAGTCTATGTTTTTGCCAGAAAATGCAAGCTTTCCCTCTGAAAGCTAGATGCTGTTTTGCTCTTGCCACATATATCTTCCAGAATCCTGGATGTGATGGCTGTGCCGTTAATGTGTGGAATACCAATTAAGAATGTTATACTTCACTGAATAACCTCTTTTTTTTTCATGGAACACTGTTCAGTTAATTTCATACTATATTTTTAATGGTTATAACCAATTGGTTGTTTCAACTTGGAAGTTTTTATCTAAACAGAAATCACTACAGAGAATAAATGAGACTATATTACCAAAATAGAGAACTGAATTTAGCTTTAAAATTTTTTTTTTCAAAGAACTCACAGTCTAGGAAGGGAATGATGTAAATAATTGAACAAGGAATTACAATGCTGTGAAGAATCTGTAAATGTGGCTGGGTAAATCTGATGGGAATATGGAGGATACAGTGACAACTGTGTTGCTGGAGGCAAAGCAGGTCACGAGAAGAGGGATAAAGGCTGGGAAGCTTCACAGAAGTACCATCTACATAATTTAAACAATGAAAGAAATTTCATATGGCTAGAGAAGGAAAAGGGTCAGCACTGAAAGTGGAGGTAATAGGCACCTGCAAAGACTCAGATGAACACCTACTTGGATCCTGCTTGCCTATGGACCCCAAATCATTACATCTGCAGGGCACCAATATGACTCACTGCATGAAGCAATGGGCAGTGGACTGCAACCGTTTTTAATGTTTTTACTAATAAAACCTAAAATCATAAAAAAATAAAAATAAAAAAATAAAGAAAAAATACTTGACTCAATACCCTGTCAAGAAATCCACCTCCTTCACCCCCAAAAAAGAACAGCCTGTTACTGAATTGTAGCTCCCAACAAGCTTACGAACTAGAGATTATCTGAAATGCTACAACTCACATTTACTCTTCAGATGGGTATTAATACATGGTCACATTTTGTATCCATGTAAACAAATAGAAGTCTGTCAATCACACCAACCTCTGATTAGTTCCAGGAATATGTGTTGCTTCAGATCTGTGCCTTTACAGTTCCCTTTGTCTGTAACAATCCTGACATGGCTAGTCACATGGCAGTCTCCATCTTATCGTTTATCCCTCAGATTTTAACTCCTTAGAATAGTTGGGATTTTTTTGTTTGATTGCCTGCTTTTGTTTTGTTTTGTTTTTCTTTCTTCTGTGCTGGGGATTGAACCCAGAAACTCCACCACTGAGCTACTCTTCAGCCCTTTCAGAGCAGTCTTTCTTAACCAGCCTAACATAAGTACCCCTGTTCTCTTTATTGAATTGTTCATTTCCTTCTGTGCATTTATCATATATTGTTTGTTGGTTGTATCTCCAACTACTGTGAAAGTTTCAGGTGACAGGCAACTTGCTGACTTACTTATCATTCATTGTATACTCTAGAATGTAGAAGATGTGAATCAAGTATGGATGGATGGTGAGATGGATGGATAGTTGGATAAATTGATTCTATTAATATAAATGTGATAATTTCTTACTCTGGAAGTATACATCAATGTATAAAAATAACTAGGAATCAAATTAATAAGCTTCAAGGCTAAAAAAAAGTAGTATATTGCATTCACCACAATTGAAAAAATAAGTTAAAGCATTGTAGAAAATTTTCTATGCCAAGGGTTCAAACCAAAGTAGTTTCCTTTTAACTCTTAGTCGTCTAGACAATGAAATCAACTATGATATCCAGAGTGCTAAACATTCCAGTTAATTAAAGTCTTATACATTATTGGTATATAATGATTAGACTATAAAAGAAAAAATTACTCACAATTAAACCTCATACTCATTTTGTGAAGAACTGAAGTAATTTTCCTAGCATTAAACCTCAGCCACCATGCTAGATGCTAGTGGCTTACTCATTCTTTAGCTACAATGAATGCATAATAGTCAGTGCCAAACAGACATGACCCACCAACAATTAGTTGGTCGATAACTTATGGCAAATAGAGTCATTAATTAGCCAACATCAGAGGACATAATCTCATTCTATGGAATATTTCCTGACCCAGAAAGGCAAAGATGAAGATGGGGTGGATTAACCTGCAACAATAAAAAGATTGTTCTAACTCCATTAGTGTAGCAGAGAATACAGGTCATTCTAACACTGTTAAATCCTTTGCAAATAGTCAATAAACTATTGTCTACAATCATCTGCAAGGACAAGATATAAATTTAAGAAATATATGTTAACACAAATAAATCTTTCTCTTTCAGTTGCTTTTATATCATGATCTTAATTGTGGGGTTTTTTCTAGAACATCTGAAATTAATAAGTTTAAATTATCTAATAATAAAATTAAATCAAATCACCATATAATTTATCTTTTCATTTTATTCTTTTGTCCTTTGGGATATTCTTCTAGTAATCGTCAATTACTGCAAGTATAAAGCCTTGATATTCTTAATTTGTAGTTCATGTCATATAAAAATATACAATGCCAATGAATATAACTTATGATTTCAGTTTTACAGAAGCAAGTCATTTTCCTAATACATTGGCCTTTCACTGAATCTTCTCTAAACAGACAGAAAGCCATGTTCTATTACTAAAGTCAACTTGCAATTAACCCAATGGTATAACATAAAACCAGAAAATAATAGATCATCTAAACTTTTCTGCAGATTTCTTTAGAAGTTATCAGATTGTTCATTCTTTGGTATGCTTTTGCCTTCCTTATCTTAGGAATATGTTACAATTTTTAATTTTATTTTGTTTTTATTAATGATTTTTGGTTTTTTAAATTTACAAAAAAATTATATATATTTATGTTATACATTGAGATGTTTTAACATATGCATACATATGAAATTATTAAATCAATCTAGTTAATGAATCTATCACTTCTCATACTTATCATTTTTAAGGTGAGAATACTTAAAATATAATCAGTAATTTTCAAGAAAATAATATATTATTATTACTATTGTCACCATTTTGTGTAATAGATCTCTTGAACTTATCCCTTCTAATTGAAGTTTTATATCCTTTGACCAACATCTTCCCATACACCACCCCTACTCCCAACCCCTGGTAACCACCATTCTGCTATATCTGAATTCAATGTTTTCAGATTCCACATATAAATGAAGATTATGCAGTAATTATCTTTCTGTACCTGGTTTATTTCACTTAACATAGTGTTCCTATTTAACTTAGCATAATGTCCATTTGTGACGTCACAAATCCAAGAGTTCCTTCATTTGAAGGCTGAATAGTATTTTATGGTGTATGCATACCACATTTCTTTATCTAGCCTTCCACTGAGAGACACTTACTTAGGTTGCTTCCATACCAGCTATCATGAATAATGCTGCAATGAATATGGGAGTTCAGATACCTCTTCAATATGTTGATGTCATTTCCTTTGGGTGTATGCCCAGGAGTGAGATTACTAGTTCCTATATGATAGTTCTATTTTTAGTTCTTTTGAGAAAGAATGTTTTCCATAATAGCTGTAATAATTTACATTCCCAGTAATAGAGTGCAAGGGTTCTTTCCTCCACTCTTGTAATCGTCATTCCAACAGATATGAAGTGATATTTCATTGTGATTTTGATTTGCATTTCCATGATGATTAATGATGTTGAGCAATTTTTCATCTGCCTATTGGCCCATTTCTTTGTTTGTTTTGCTATTGAATTGTTTAAATACTTTATATAATTTGGAGATTAACCCCTTATTAAACATATGGTTTGCAACTACCTTCTTCCATTCCATATGTTTTGGTTTTTTATTTTGTTTCCTGTGCAAAAGCTTTTTGGTTTGATGCAGTCTTATTTGTTTATTTTTTCTTTTATAGCCTACACTTTTGGGGATCATTTCTAGAAATTCATTACCAAGAAAAATGTCAAGAAGCTTTCCCCCTATATATTCTTCTAGAAGTTTGACAGCTTTAGGTGTTGTATTTAAGTCCTTAATCCACTTTGTGTTCATCTTTGTATATGGGATCAAATAAGGGTCCAATTTCATTGTTCTGCTTGTGGATATCTAGTTTTCCAACATCATTTATTGCAAAAAACTGTCCTTTCTCCATTGTGTTTTCTTGGTATCTTTCTTGAAGATCAATTAACCATAAATAATGTGGGTTTATTTCTGTACTTTCTATGCTGTTCTTTTGGTCTCTTTTTTTTAATGCCAGTACTCTGATGTTTTGATTACAATAACTCTGCAGTATATTTTGAAATCAGGAAGTGTGATGCCTCCAGCTTTGTTCTTTTCATTTAAAACTGTTTTGGTTACATTAACAGAACAAAGGATAAAAAATATAATTATCTATATTGATGCATATGAAGCACTGAAAAAATTCAACATCCTCTTATGATAAAAACTCTCTACAAATTAGGTATAGAAGAAACATGCTTCCGTGCAATAAAGGCCACGTATCACAAGCATACAATGAAGAACAAAACGGTGAAAAAGTGTAAGTTTTTCCTGTAGGATCAGGAATAAGACAACAATGCTCCTATTTAATGATGATACTGGAAGCCCTAGACAGAACAATTAAACAATACAAAGAAATAAAGGGTATCCAAACTAGGAAGTAGTAAGAAGTAAAATTGCTGTTGCAGATGACAAGATTTTATATAGAGAAATCCCTAAAGACTTCACCAAACAACTGTTAGATAATAAGCACATTCAGTACAGTTTCATGATACAAAATCAATATATAAAAACCAAGAGCAGTTTATACATTGACAACAAAGTATCCAAAATCATCAAGAACATAAGCTCTTTTACAATAACATTAAGGACAAAACAAAATTTACCCAAGGAGATGAAAGATCCATACACTACAAACTGCCAAACACTGATGAAAGAAATGGAAAAAGACCCAAACAAATAAGAAGATATCCTGTCTTCATGGATTAAAACAATATGTATTGTTAAAGTAATAATCAATCTACAGATTCAATGTTATCCCTATTAAAATTCTAATGACATTTTCCATAGAAGAAAAAACAAAACAAAACAATCATCAAATTCATGTGGCACTGCAGATAAATGTTAATATCCATTTGTAACCCCTGAGTTTAAGTCAATAGAGTAGTGGCAGGTCTCAGGGGAAATACTGGTTAAAGAATGAAAGCTGGACTAGGATTAAAAATTGGTCACAAAAAACTAAGTATTGTTAGGCTGATAAGCCCCTTTAAGACGGGAATGCAATAGACTTCTCACAGGGAAGTCCAAATGCAAAACTACTATTCCCAGGTGTCTTGAGCTCTCTCTTTCTCTACTCAATTGCCTCAATTTCTTTGGTCACAGACTATGTGCCTCTCTACTCTTCTTCCTCTGTCCCTGCTTCAGCATAATCTCAGCTTTCAGTCTTCACTTCTTTCTTGGAACACAATTTTCTCTCCCCACAAATTTAGCCAATTTATAGATTATTCTCAACATAATTCTTCACACTGACTTCACGATTAGGCATAATGCCCAATGCACACGATTCTTTAGCAGTATACAAAAATGTCTTAATTTTCTTTTAAAATCAGAATAAAAATGAATGTAATAATAACAAACACATAATGCATTATATTTGTACTTATACAAATGCTGTTATAGAACATATTTTTAAACTATTTTTATATAGGAAAGAACCCACTAACCTAAAAGTTCCTAGGATCCACAGAAGTCAAAATGGACCCTGAATTCTACTGAGTCAGTTCCAGCCCTAGATTTCTTCCTACTTAACCCTGGTCCACTTCAGCCTCATGCATAAGCCCAGAACAGAGGTGATTGTTTGAGTATTCATTTTCAGCCCCAATTTATAGTAATGGTTGCAAAACTCACTCAATTTACTAAAAATTATTAAATTGTAGCTTATAGGGTGAATTTTATATGTGATATACACCTGCATAAAATTACTTTTGAAAAATAGTAAAATGGAAAGCTGAAACATAGGTTATCTGAAGACACAAAAGATGAATTTCTAAAATTCAGGTGAAAAACTACACTTTTTTGAGATTCAAAAATTTATTGACTGGGGGCTGGGGCTATAGCTTAGTTGGTAAGGTGCTTGCCTCACATGCACAAGGCCCTGGGTTCAATCCCCAGCACCACACACACAAAAAAAGTTTATTGACAAAAATATGCTAAAGTAATGAGTAATATGTTCAGATATTTTTAGTACAAACAATATACAAATGTGGGGAAAGAACTGTGGCATCAAAAATGATGAAATGTTCTATATATGAAAATAATTATGGTGCTAAAAAACTAACTCACTGCAGCAAGTAGTTAAGGGAGCCTGGTTACAATTAAGTACAGGAAGGATATTAAAACTTCCAAAATATATTTCTGTGAGCCACAACAGAAGAATAAGAGCAACAAAGTAATTGAAACCACATCCCAACCCACTTCCTTGTTGTTTACCAATATCATCTAAGAACACAATTTAGATTCTGACATTAGACAATCTCGAGTGAACAACTTTAAATCATATTAAGACAAAAAAAATCAAAAGAATTTTATGACAAGGGTTAAAAGTTTATACCCTTGAAACTACAAAACTTGATGCCCACTATAAACCACATCCCGGCAGTTGTCATGTCTCCACAATGAACTACTTGAAATGGTTTTGTTGTGGTTGAGGCACTTATCTCTGAGTTAATAATTAGCTACTAATCAAATCAAGTATAATTTGTATATTGTATACTAGATTACTTTTAAGCACAGAATTCGTTTTTAGCAGCTGACAAATAATTCATATGTTATCCTACGTAATGCCATCAAAACAAGTAGAAAAGTATGTTTTGTACCACTGCATAAAATTATACTCATTTTCCAGGCAGCTTAAATTAAGTACAAATGTGTTTAATGCAGATGAGCACATATATATGAGCATGTGTATGTGTATACATATATATTTACAGATATATGTATTTATTTATATTTATTCTAAAAAAAGGGATGGAGTTTCCTATTATGCTACTTTGAAAACTATCTAGAAATAGCACTTCTCATTTACATAAAGCAAATTTTGATCATTTTGTGGTCTGTTTGGTGCTTTTTCTTTTTGGATATAGAATGTTATCTTAAATTGAAAGACCAAGTGAAGTTTAAGATTTTTCTGTTATGAAAAGTTAGTGTTAACTAACATTGGGCAGGACATTGAGGATACTATGGAAAACAAAAACAAACACTGTCCCTACACTCATGGAACTTACAGTCTCAAGGATCAAAATGGACAACAAACATACACATACACACACACACACACACACACACACACACACCCCAAAAATGACTAAAATAGATATCTGTGTGTATGCATGCATGTGTACACTCACTCTGAAGTAGCTCTAGAAGTGATTCCATCCTCCTCCAAAAGCCCCCACACAGGAAAACACTCCACATGATGAATTTCTAGTTAGATGTTAGAAGACATTTAAACCTATGACAGAACTTTTGTTCCAGCTTAATTAATTAATAACTTAAGTATAAAATAGTATTACATAGAGATCAGGAGACTTAAGTAGAGTCCCAATTCCAGGACCTGCTACATAATTTGAAAAGCTTGTGCAAAATTTAAAATATAGGTCTCTTGTTCAAAAATTAGTTAAGAATTTCAAGACAGTGAGAGCAGGACATTTACACTAAACCCACAACCCTCAATGACTGCAAAGGTCACACACCCATGAAAACTTCATGGCTTCCATACTTATTAGATGTGCAATATTTATGCAATAATTTAGCCTACTTGAGTTTCCTTACACTCTAAAATCAGGAAAGGGAAGATTTTCAGCTCCTTTCCATAACTAACGTCTGTGGTTCTCTGTAAAGGAGCAAAACTACTCATTTGAAGATAGTTCTTTAATCCTTTTATAAAACCATTAAAATTCTGAATGTGACTCAAAGCTGCTGTTAAAAACCCATACATAATATTTCACCTTCAACCATATTGATGTTTTTTATTTCTATACACCTCCTTAATTTTGCCTAAGAGAAAAAAATCTCCACAGCAGTGTTCCAAGTTTACTATTTTCCCATGTTTGCCATTTAAATCTGAAATTCCCAACTGAGGTCTCTATGTCTAGAAAGTAATTTTTCCCACAGTAAAATGTCTCCTTGCACAAATTAGATATTTTCTTTTTTCTATCCCTGAAAAATTATCTATTCAGAATCAACTTCCACATATGGTACAGCATCTGGGTCTGATCCAGTAAAAGGGAGGCAAATGTCATGTTGAGAGTAAGTTAACCCTTTCATTTCAACAGTTTGGGATTTAGTACAACATAACTGATAACTATCTAAACTAGGTATTAATATGGAATCCATTGACATAATTCTGGGAGTTAATCAACTTTAATGGGAAAAAATTATGTCTTTATTTGCATAAATCTCTAACAAAAACTTAGCATTTTCTTCAATTATGAATATAGGAAACAAAATCACCAGAATATTAGCACTATCTATGACTTTATCACCAATAAATATTATACATAGTTTCATATCATATTAGTTATTACAGATTTTTTGAAATATCATTATGCTCAACCATATCTCAAAATTGTAATGGTATTAGACCTTTTGCTATATCTTGCAGTTTAATATGTTAGTAAAAATCATGTTACCATCACACAAAAATTATTTTTACATTGAAATATATTTGCTTCCTTTGTAATCCTAAGTATCTCATTTTATTAATTTAAAAATATAATTTCCAGGTAAGGTTACAAATTTCACCAGATTACCAACGGAGTCCATGGCACATAAAAGGTGAAGAAGCTCTGATCAAAAGACATTACAAAGTTCATGTGACAATAAAATAGGAGAAACTATACTCTTGGCTCCCAATAGAAATAGAATATTCTATTAAATATTTTTAAATTTCTACCTCAACAACATCTATATTACAACAAAATCTTCATGGTTCATTTATTTCAATATGAAAACAAATGCATCAAAACAGAACAATTTTTGTCATGATTTTCTGTTGCTTCTTTTATCTGCTGTTTTGCTTTTTAGGTTTTAGTGGGTTCTTTGTACATATGAACATAAGGTTTATTATGAAAAGGTAACTCAGACACATGTTTCTAAACTATTATCTAAAATGTTATTTGAATTGGTACCTGAGATGAGAATAGGTTACAATCAATGAACAGTCCTTTTCCAGTTTTATATCTTTGTATCAATCCAGCCATAATGGCTCCATATGCATACAGGCCAGTGGCAAGATCAGTCATGGCCACTCCTGGGCGAACTGGATCTCCATCCTGATTTGAGAGTTGGGTTTAGAAAAATAGAGAAAATTGAAAATTAAAACCATTACATTAATCATCAAATATTCTAAGGTTCAATAAAGGAAGTAACTATATGAAGTATGCAGACACACACACATACACAAATAAATCCAACAAATTACTATTGAGGGTATTTGCTAATGGGAATATATTTATTTATTTTATTGTATATTTAGCACTATATTTCCTCAACCCTATAACCAAACTACACCAAATGAAATAAAAGATTTTAAAAACACATCAGAAGTTCCTTGTTTAATATATTTGATCTTGTTTGTACTATAAAAATAAATAATTGAATTTGAATTTAAATAGTTTTATCTTTTGGGGAGAAAGGAGTAAAGCAATACTGTTTTGTTAAGTACAAAGCTCTCTCAGAGGTGGAGAGCCTGATCTAATTTTCTTATGATCAAGCTAATAGCTGGCAAATAGCCTAGTAGCATCTGCTTTAATTAAAAAAAAACAAACAAAAAAAAAACAAGACTGCTTCTATATTAATGAATTTTATCAAGACACCTCTGGTTTAGGAGTACTATGACAAACCTAGAATCTACAGATTTACAGGACATAGGGCATGAGGCATAGGGCATAAGCTAGGCAAATATCTGGGTGTAAAATAAAGATATTTCATGGCCTATCATGCTGCTTTCTGTATGAGATAACCTATATGATTTTTTAAGGATTTTTTTTAAATGATGTGCTATTATTTTTTTATATCTTTATTTATTTTATGTGGTGCTGAGGTTGGAACCAGTGCCTCACGTATGCGAGGCAAGCGCTCAACCACTGAGCCATAACCCCAACCCCAGGATTTTACCTTTTGCTCTGGGCTTGAGAGTTTTATCTATTGTGGTAAGCAAGAATCTGGTGGCCTCTCTCATATTCAGGACACTCTGCTTTACCTGTGCCTCTTAATTGCTTTTGTCCTTGAAATTATATATAAAGGTTGATCTTATTAGCACAGCCAATTCATGTCAATCTAATGTAATGATCCAATCTTTAGCTCATATGTGAAGATGTTAGAACTGTGCCTGACACACAGTAAGTACTCTATACAAATCACCTGTCAAAATTATCCACATTATCATCAGTCATTATTACATCAGATAATTTCTACTTTGACTCCTTTGAATTTTGCTAGGCCTTTCTTTGAAAAAGATATCTGAAAAACTCACATTTCATATTTCCCTACAGTTGACTCATTCATTCATAAATATCCTTATTCATTACTTCCATCTGCTATTGAGTCATTTTCAGAAACTATCCTTTCCTGCAGCCCATGCATTTATAATGTTAATCATCTTACAAGAATTCTAAATAATGTTAAAAGCAAATAATTGAGATAATACAGTGGCTAAAAATTTTTCCACTGCTTTTCAACATAATTTCAAGAAGATACTGCCATAAGAACTGGAAATATCTATCTATTACAATAGTAATATTCTATTACCATTGTAAAAACTTGTGATGTAATGGCTTGAATCAGCAAACTTCAAATTTATTGTTGGAATTTGAGATTATTTAATGTATTAAAAGTGAGAGACAAGTTCAAATTTAAGTTTACAGATATGTGGTTTCTTGCTATAAAATAAATATATTTTATCCTCTTCTCAAATAATAGGAAAAATTAAGATAATTTATCTTTTAAATTATATTTTAATTTTATAAAACAGGGACTATATCTTATTAATATAACTACACTATCCAGGATAACAATATGAGATATATGAACTCTAAAAAAATAATACTAATTATATAAATGATAAAAATAAAATAATGTATTACTCTCATATTAGAGACAACACTGTCACTGGTAAAAATGACCAAATGGTCATTCAACACTAATTGAAAGGGACCTGCTAACTAACACACTCTAGATTCAGAAATAAAAATATATTAAAATAAAACCATGAAAAAAATAGATCATGCAAACAGCAGCCATAAAAAATTGGAGTAGTTATATTCATAGCAGATAGAATATACTTTAAAACAAAAAAAAATGTTATCAGAGAAAAAGAGGGATATTTCATAATGAGAAAAGAGGCAAGGCATTGGGAAGATGTAAAAATTATAAGTATCCATGCACCTAACAACAGAACTGCCAAAGTGACAGGTTTAAGGTAGAAATAGACAATTTAAGAATAAATAATAGTAAACTGAAATCAGCAAATTCTAATAGTGGATTAAACAACTAAATAGGACATAAATTAAAAATGAGATTGACAATATAAACCAACAATATCTAACATAGCTAAGAACAACAAACGAACATTTTTCTCAAGTGCACATAGAACATTCTCTAGGACAGACCATATCCTACAACATTAAAAATGCTAAAATAAATTTAAAAGAAGTAAATTCATGCAAAATATATTCCCACATCACAAGAGGATGAACTTAAACTACATTTGGGGCCCAAAAATATGTCAACAGTAAAAAACATATTCCCATAATATCAGTGAGTAACAGAGGAAATCAAATAGGAAATTAGAAAATATTTTAAGATGAATAGAAATCAAACCGCAAGACACTATAACTTATGAAATGCAACTAAAGCAGTGTTTGAGGGAAATTTATCTGCTTATACTAGAAAAGCAAGATCTCAGATCAATAACCTAGTCTTCTACCTTCAGAGTATGGAAAGGGAAGAACAAACTCTACCCAAAGCAAGAAAAAGGAAGGAAATAATAGAGATCAGAGCAATAAATAATGAAATAAAGAACAGAAAATGAACAGAAAATTTTTTAAAGTTGATTCTTTGAAAACACCACCAAAATGGACAAACTTTAGCTAAATTTTCCAAAGCGGGTGGGGAAGGAGACTTAACTAAAATCAGGAATACAAGAACATCATAAATGATCTTTCAGCAATAAAAAGGATTACATGGGAATTGTTGAACAACTGTATGTCAAAAATTTAGATACCTTAGATGAAATGACAAATTCCTAAAAAGATATAAACTAAAAACTGACTACAGAATATACAGAAAAACTGAATGCACATCTATTAAGATTAAATTAGTAATCAAAAAATTTTCAACAACAAGCAGAAGAACCTAGGCGGGCTTCCCTACCACCACCACTAACAAACATTAGATAATTAATACTAATTCTTCACAAAATCTTCCAAAAACTCTGGAGAAGGAAACACTTTTCAACTCATTCTGTGAAGCTAACATTGTATTGCAACAGATGCAGAACAAGCATTTATTAAAACTCAACATTTTTCATAATAAAACACTTAGCAGACTAGGAAGAGAAATGAATGTATTCAATCTCATAAAGAGCATCTATTTTTTAAAAATGCAACTAATACCATTCTTAAAGATGAAACACTAAATTCTTTTTCCTAAGAACAGGAGCAAGACAAGTATATCCACTCTTACTATTATGATTCAACTTTATACTAGAGGTTTTAGCCAGTGCAGTTAAAGAAGAAAAAGAAATAAAGGAATGAAGGCCTCAAAAATTTAGTAAAAACCATCTGTTTGCACTGATTATCCTGCATCTGATAAATCCTAAAGAATCCACTAACAACCTCTTATAATTAATAAGTCAGTTAAGCAAGATTGCAAGACAATACATGAAAATCTATTATATTCTACACAGATGTAATAAACAAACCAAAAATGAAATGAATAAAATAAGTCGAATTACAATAACATCAAAAAGAATAAAATACATAGAAGTAAATTTAACAAAAGAAGTACAAATGTATATTCTGAAAACTATAAAACATTGTCAAAAGAAATTCAAAACCTAAATAAATAGAAAGACATACTGCGGTCATGAATCAGAAGACTCAATATTTTTAATACAATGCTTCCCAAATTGATCTAAGAGTTTCAATGTAATCCCACCTATACAAATCCTGGTTGCCTTTTTTGCAGAAATAAAATCTTATCCTAGAATTCATAGGGAAATACCAGGGACAAAGACTAGCCAGAATAACCAAGGAAAAGAACAAAGTTGGAGAACTTATTAACATTCCAATATCAAAACTTACTACAAAACATTTGTAATAAAGGTGATGTGGTACTAGCGTAAGATAAATGCATAAATAATAAAAATTCTCAGATTTATATGAAGTTAGTTTTGGTAAGCTTACCAAGACAATACAATTGACAAACAATGCTCTTTTCAAAAAATGATTTTATACACACACACACACACACACACACACACACACACACACACTGTTGATCAGAATATAAATATATAAATTACTATAGCCATTATGAAAACCTATGTAAAGGTTCCTCAAAAAAACTAGAAAAGGAATAACCAGATGATCCAGCAATCCATCTTCTGGGTATCTAGCCTTAATATATGAAATCAGTTTGTCAAAAAGATGTCTTCATTCCCATGTTCACTACAGCACTATTCACAACAGCCAAGTTATGGACTCAACCTAAGTAGCTACCAACAGATGAATGGATTTAAAAAATTGATGTACATGCAAAATATAATATAATTCAGCCTTTAAAAAGAATAAAAGTCTGTCACTTTGCAACAACATGGACAGAATTAGAGATCATAATGCTAAGTGAAATAAACTAGGCACAGAAAGACATATACCACATGTTCTCACCTACATGTAGAATCTAAAACAAACTCACAACAGCAAAGAGTAGAATGGTGATTACCAAGGATGAGGGCCAAGAGAAATGAGGAGATGATGGTCAAAGGGCACAAAACCTATTAAATGGGAAAGATATTTGTCTCTAAGTTCTATTGCATAGCTTGATGAACACAGCTATAGTACTATACATTTCAAAATTGCTAAGAAAATAAACTTAAATGTCCTCACCACAAACTGGTGTTACGTGTTTGAGGTGATGGATATGTTAACTAGTTTAATTTAATTATTCCACACTATACTCACAAATTATAACATTACTTTGCACCCCATAATTTTATACAATTATAAATTGTCAATTCACGGTTTAAAAAAACAAATTAAGCACATAAAAATAGGCCTAAACATAATAGCTAAAACTATACAACAGAAGAAAACAAAGAAGTAAATCTTTATGATCTTGAATTTGGCAGTGATTTCTTAGATATGATACTATAGTATGAAATTCCATTATAAATATATTCCTGTCGCTGAAGAATTGTCAGCATGCCAACAAAATAAGGAAATGAAAACAAATTACCATTTAGTGAGCAGGAAGCCCCACAGAGAACCACACTGTGGCTGTAAGTGACTAACTATTCCCAGGTGCAATAGAAGAGAATCTGAGAAGGGGCTGTGTAGATGTGGGGTATAGTGCTCACTTTCCACATCTGGAACTTCAGTAGAGCCTGGCTGCTGTGACAACCAAAACAATGTCTCCTTTCTCCTTAAACAGGGAATAAGTGGGGCAGTACTGTCTCTTTATGTCAATGGGTTTGGGGATTCATCCTCAGAATTCTTAGTAAAAATACATTTGAGGGAAAATTGGTAAATAATTGACCTTGTTTAAACAATATACCCAAGAATTATACTATAATTTAATTTATTGGAAGAAGTGGATTTAAATTTATATGCAGACTTTTAGAAACTGAACTATATTTTTATTTTAATCTTGGAAAATTAATAGAATTTTTATTTTTTCAGAGAAACTGCTTTAAATGTATTTAGACCGTTTTTATCTTTTTTTTTTGGTTGTGCTGGGGATTGAACCCAGGCCCACATGCATACTAAGCAAATGCTCTGCCACTGAGCTATGTCTCCAGCATGTTTAGACCTTTTAATTAATATAGCCCCTTTGTAAGGAATTTTGTGATAATCTTCCAATGAAGCTAAGAGTTATGCCTCTCATCAACAAGACAAGAAGAGACTCTGGTCAGGACTTAAAGCACAATAGTCATGTGAAAAGACAAAGTATTAAATAAAAATATTAAGAGGCTTCCTTCACACACACACACACACACACACACACACACACACACACTCACTCATTGTTCTCAATGTTATCTTTTTTTTTCTCTCCAAATATTACTTGGCCACAAAAAAGAAAAGATTTTATGACTTTCACCAATAAATGGATGAATTTGGAGACTATCAGGCTAAGTAAAATAAGCCAATCCCAAAACAACAAAAGTCTAATGTTCTCTCTGATATGAGGATGCTAACACACAACAAGGGACAGTGGAAGAATAGAAGTTCAGTGGATCAATGTTATCTTACACTCTCTTATCTCCCATTCTTTCACATATTCGAAAACTCACTAAAACCTGAAAATTAGTGGGAAGATTAATAACATCTAAATAAAGTGATGTTTTTCTTACTTCTTAGTTTTGATCATACTATTATGATTTTGTAAAATATTAGCATTAGAGGAAACTGAAAAATATACTACACTGTATTATTTTTACAACTTTTCTTTAAGCATAAAACTATTTTGTGATTCAAAAGTTAAAAAAGTTAAACCTGAAATATTTATTTAAAACATAAAAAATATGATAATTTTGAAATGGCAGAAATTTTTATGGGATTTTATTTTTTGAAAATTATGCAATGTAGAAGCCAGGCGCAGTGGCACACGCCTGTAATCCCAGCACTTTGGGAGCCAGAGACTGGAGAATCGCGAGTTCAAAGCCAGCCTCAGCAACAGCGAGGCACTGAGCAACTCAATGAGACCCTGTCTCTACATAAAACACAAAATAGGGCTGGGGATGTGGCTCAGTGGTCGAGTGCCCCGAGTTCAATCCTTGGTACCAAAAAAAAGAAGAAGAAGAAAATTATGCAATGTAGAGGAAAAAGGAGTAAAACACACAACTACCCTGTTATTGCTACTATTGTTTCCTTTACATCACAATCTCCTAAATTATGAATTTAAAATTTTAAAATCATTTCCCAGACACAAATTAAAACTAACATTTTAATTCATTTTCTATATCTATTCTCACTACTTTCAGACTTTTCCAAATGAAATAGAAAAGAAAGAAAAAAATGTACTTTTCAAAGTTATTATTTTAAATATTGTTTTGTTAAAAAGAACATAAAATACTGTAAAGCAATTCTGCCTTATGTTCAATAAAGACAACTCATCAAGCATTTTTCTCTTGTTATATTACTCAACCTAATTATTTCATAAAACAAAAACATTAAAACTTTATTTTCCTTTTAAGTAGGTTGATTTCATTTCCAAAATGTAAATGATCTTAAGTGTATCTGTGTCTCTGTGTTGTCATTCATTATACTCATAAAACCTACAGAAAACTTCATTTTTGTCCTACAGTTCATGAATTTTTTAATAAACTGTTTTTTTAATATCTTTATTTTATGTGGTGCTGAGGATCGAACCCAGTGACTCACACATGTGAGGCAAGTGCTCTACCACTGAGCTACAGCCCCAGCCCTAATAAACTTTTTTAATAAACTATTTTAATAAACTATTTTCTGAAATACAAATTCTTCCACCTCTGTCCAACTACAGAACCTTTGGAAAGCTTCTTGCCTCTAAGGTTTTCCTTAATTACCAAATGTGCATAAAGATAATGTCTACTATATTATTTGGTATGAGAACTAAATAAGAAAATCTGTATAAAAAAGCACTTAATGAATGTAAAAATCTGCACAAATGAGATAATAAGATACTTGCAGCACTGGGAAACCCATCAAAACCACCTGGCAATAATTTAGGGGAAAGAAAGAGAGAATTTCAATCAAGGTCACAGAAGAGGGGATGGATTCATGAGATTAGAAGCTTCAATTCCTTTTTATTGACTGATTAGAGGGGGTGAAAAATGAAATTGACATGGACGAACAACAGCAAATTAAATTTCTTCATATGAAGGTAACAGTTTGTGAAAACCACCATTAGCATGACTCATAGCCCTAAGTAGTAAGAAAAATATCTTTAGTAGACCTGCAAAGGGCACGTAGGGAACAAAGAACAGTATGTCTGGAACAAACAAGGGTTTTAGTACACACAAAACACAGTCGCCACAGTCACTGGCTTCACACTTCATGGATGCAGACTGCAAATATACAGCATCTGAACCTTCTGTTTCAAATACACCATCTATTGGAACCACTAACTGATGCTAGAAATGTGCTGACAGTGACATTCACATACAAATTTCCCCTGCATGAAGGAAATTCCATATAATGCTGAAACACTAAATTCAGAGCTAAAGATTCTCTTTCACTGTCTCATCTATAAACAGGCAAAAGAAAAATCTATCACCTGTGTTCCTCAGTGACAATAAAGAAGTCTTCTAAACTTAATCATCTTTTTAGAACCTGAAAGGACACTATAGTTCAATACCTTTATTGGGAAAACTAGAGAGGTAGGAAAGTATATTGGTTGTTTAAAGATCAGTCTCTGCAACTTCCTGACAAACAGATCCCACGCAAGATGGAGAAAAGAGTGTTAGCACTGCAGTGCTACATGTGGTGGACAAAACCAAGAGAGAAGTCTCATGTTTCACCTAGACAGTGTTACAGCAAGATCTTTTCTCTTCCTCGCATCCTGAAGGCTCGAAATGCTCAACTCAACCCTCACCCACAAACCTCTAGCTCAACAAAGCACAAGTCAGAGCCAAAAACAACAAATTTGGTCCCCAGAAAGACAGAAGGGGAAGAAAAAAAGAAAAAGAAAGAAAGAAAGAAAGAAAAGAAAGAAAGAAAGAAAGAAAGAAAGAAAGAAAGAAAGAAAGAAAGAAAGAAAGAAAGACTGAGACTATGAAGGCCAGAAGAGCCCAAAACTTTTCTAACCTTCATCCTACATGGACTCACCACATCAGACAGGCAACTTAAGTGGAAAAGTAACAAGTTGAATTTTTATATTCTCTGAACCCCTTATGAATACTTGATTACCCAATATTATTTTCTTTCTAATAAATTAAATCTTTCTATCCTTCCAAATATTTAAAGGCATAACTTAGAGGTGTTGGACTTACAGGATATAACAATATAGTTCACTCTTTTTTTTATTTTTGGTACTGGAGATTGAACTCGGGGGCACTCAACCACTGAGCCACATCCCCAGCCCTATTTTGTGTTTTATGTAGAGACAGGGTCTCACTGAGTTGCTTAGTGCCTTGCCATTGCTGAGGCTGGCTTTGAACTCGCGATTCTCCTGTCTCAGCCTCCCAAAGTGCTGGGATTACAAGCTTGCGCCACCGCACCCAGCTGCAATATAGTCCACTCTTTAAGCCACTAACTTTCTCCTTACACAGCCCTTAGAAGCAAGCAATTCTTATTACAGATGAGAAACTAAAGATCAACTAGATTAAGAAAATGTGGGAAAATGCTAGAGCCATTTAGTACAAAAGTCAAGATAATATCCCAAATCAAATAAGCCCAAATCTGCTGCCTCTGCTGTTTTGCTGGATTAATTTGCCTGCTCTAATTAAGGTTACCTGATCAAGTTTGATTCTTAACTATTTTGTATTTAATAAACCAGTAAGAAGGTATAGTCTCCTTCATTCCTTAATATTTACATAATACTTCATGTCTTTCAAAATGCTTTAACATATCCTGTCCCATTTAACTGTCATTGGAAATGCTTTAAGTATCAATATTACCCCCATTTTACAGATTACAAAAGTAATAAACAATAAAGTAACTTGTCAAAGTCACAGAGAACAAATGGCACAACTAGAACTAAAACTCAAGAATTTTGACTCAAACTATTGTCCTTTTTGCTACCACCTTTTCTTTGCATATTATTTTGTTAAATACTTCTCATTTTGCCTTTTCAAACAATCAGTAAAGAGCAAAAATTTTAAATGTGTGAATTGAATTGTCATTTCTACAACTACAGTCAAGAAATGATCAAGCCCTTATATGGGATGGTTCATCGTATGCAATTTGAGTGAACTGCAAATAATCTAACGTATGTTTGGAGAAACATGTTCTACACCACTCAAAAAAATGTAAACCAAACCTTTTTCAGAAAGTAACTGAGAGAATCCATTCACTGTGAGCCTACTACATTAAAAGTACCCAAAACTAAAAAATTTTCAAAAATTCCTTAAATACACTAGTTGATTATACTCTTTTCTTGTCTACTGACTAAAAACCATCTAAATCATTTTGACTTAGCTCCCACAGTGAGATGCCCAAAATATCATGTACTCTGGCTGTCCTCATGAGTTTAAATAGGGTAAGATTGAGAGAAAATGGAATGGAAGTTTGGGGAATGTGATATTTTAAGGGATGGACTAAGAAATAGTTTGAAAAGTTATTTTACTTATGTCCATACTATTTTTCAACAAACAGTATCCAAGTCACAGTTTCTGTATGGTAGCTTTCTGCAATGTGGGTGAGAGCAACAAAAACAAATGTGAAAGCCAATGGCTCTAACTTACAAAACAAAACAATATTTATATTTATAATATTCATATCTGTAAATACTCAATCCCATATTTATAACAGGCTTCCTCTGAACTCAGTATGTAAAAAATCTCAGAAGATCCTTGGCCAACATCCTGTCTTTAGCTGATAAATTTGTAAATTATCTAAGAGAGATGCATATTCCTCTCTCTTTAGAGATTCCAGAAGACTAAGAACCGTTACTGAATATCTGTCAGGATGCTCTAGTAAGGGGAAGCTCAGAGGTAGCATTATCTACATATTAGCTCATTTAACCTTAGTGTATCTTTCAGTATATGCTTTAGTATTCTTTTTAAAAAATTTAGCTCAGAGATTTGTGAAAGACTCTCTCAAAGCCCAGGATCTTTCCACTCCACCATGATAAATAAAAACTGCATAATCTGTTTCTTTATGCATCACTGTGTTCATTACCCTAGTGGTCAAAAAGTTATCCATTTGGCTAATTAAAACTTCTCTGATGTGAGCTGATTTTCTCTTATTCATTGTTTTGCAAATAATAAAAATAACTATTACACTCCCTACCAAAATAGATGAAAACAGAAATCATTTCTTTGCCTTTACCAGTGTAAACAAGTCCAATTCCTATAGGCTTTCATTGAAGAAACTTTTATATCCCTGAGACAATTTGGGTTATTCTTTTCAGTATCTTCTCTGATTATAAAAATTTCTTCAAAGCATGATAACCCAAAGTGAATAAAACACTCCCAGAAGTAGCCATTTGCTTAGAAAAAAAAAAGTATACACGGGAGTGGTTCTTTCATAATATTCAGAAATAAAAACCATCATAAAGAAACTTATTTAAATGCTTTTTAATTCTTCCCTCAAGCTGAATATTAACAATTATATCTTATTTTTTCCTAATATGTACAACCCAGAAATTCTCTATTCACATATTCTGAGTATGAGGTTTATTTTAAATGGTCTCCCAATTAAAAAGACCCTCCTTTTCTTTCTAAATGTGTACCTTAAAAAACTCTAGAAGGAATCTCAAGCTATGGCTGCCATGTATCAGCCTCTTATTATCAAACTGAAGTTGATAAACTGGATTAACTAAAAATTCCAAATTCAAAACAACTAATCAATGAGCACCAAATCATAGTGGATCTGTGTTATACTCTAGGGATACAAAAGAAAATATCCCAAAGACCTTCTCCCCGAATCAGACAACTTATTTCTAAAGAGGACACACAGGCATACAATTAGCATAAATCAAATTATACAGGAACAAGGAAAGTAGTAGTAAAATATGCCAAAGAAAGCTAAAAGAGGAGCAAAGTCATAAGGGATAACCCAAAGAACAGAACTCCTGCACACTCTGTAATGCATTCCATAAGAGCACTGTCGCCATTTTGGAAGAAACTTAGATTTGCAAGCCCATCTCATACATGAAAGGATGTTTACCTAATCTTCCCCAAGCACAAAATGCCAGTAAAACCTGTCCCACACAGTTTTCCTACCCAGAGGAAAACCATTACTAGCCTAGACGACTTCAAGCTCAGAAGCAACATAGTAAAGAGACCAACCATTGTACTTTTTCTTGGTTATGAACAGCAGCAGGGGAAGTGAAGGGGAATTGAATGACTAAATGCACAGAAAAAATGGCTTAAAAGTTTAAGAGAGCTAATAAAGTCAAGGAATTTGCAATCAAATAAAGATCCCAAAATGGAATTTTTACATAAATATAAAATGCGATCATCTGAGTGGGTTAATCAAATGACTGTTAATAGCTGGGCGTGGTGGCACATGCCTGTAATCCTAGCACTTTGGGAGGCTGAGAAAGGAGAATTGTGAGTTCAAAGCCAGCCTCAGCAATGGCGAGGCGCTAAGCAACTCAGCAAGACCCTGTCTCTAAATAAAACACAAAATAGGGCTGAGGATGTGGCTCAATGGTCAAGTACCCCTTAGTTCAATCCCTGGTACCAAAAAAAAAAAAAAGTGACTATTAATCAGTGAAGATAACCATAAAACTGGCATTTGAATAAGACTAAAAATGATAGCATGGTTTCACATATAACTCCTCTGGATGCTTCTACCATTGCTCAACAATGATATTTTTTCTTTTGCTGTATATATTTAGTATGTACAATATGCTGTTTTGAAATACATATACCTTGTAGAGAGGCTAAATTGAACTAACTAACTTAGATATTACCTCACACATTTATCACTTTTAAGGTAAAAATAAATCTATTCTGCAATTTTCAAGAAAATAATGCAAGCTGGGCACAGAGGTACACAGCTGTAATCCCAGGGACTTGGAAGGCTGAAGCAGGAGGATGGACCACAAGTTCAAGGCCAACCTCAACAACTTAATGACACTCTATCTCAAAATAAAAAATAAAGTTCTGGAGTTGGAGCTTAGTGGTAGAACACAACTGGGTTTCATCCCCAGAACCACCAAATAATAATAAGATAAAAAAGAAAATAATGTGTTATTATTAATTATAGTTACTATGTTGTATAATAGATCACTTGAACTTATTCCTTCTAACTGAAATTTTTATACTTTACCAACATCTCCCCAATATCCTTGCCCACCAGCCTCTGAAAACCACCATTCTGTTCTCTTCCTCTACGAGTTCAACTTTTTAAAATCTTACATATAAGTAAGACCATGCAGTATTTGTCTTTCTGTGGCCAGCTTATTTTACTTAGCACAATCTCCTTCAGTGTCATACATGATATCACAAATAAGATTTTCTTGCTTTTTAAAGTTGAATAATATTCCATTGTGTGTATATACCACATTTTCTTTATCCATTCATCATTGGAGGAACATTTTGGTTGTTTCCATTTCTTCAACATGCTGATTTCATCTTCTTTGGATATTTCCTCTCTGGTAGTAATATTGATTAATCATACAGTAGTTCAATTTTTATTTTTTTTATTTGTTTGTTTGTTTGTTTATGCACCAACGATTGAACCCAGGGGCGCTTAACCAGTGAGCCACATCCCCAGGCCTTTTTATTTTTTTATTTTGAGGCAAGGTCTCACTAAGTTGCTGATGCGGGCTTTGAATTTGCAATCCTCCTGCCTCAGCCTCCCAAGCTGCTGGGCTTACAGGCATGCATCACCACCCCAAGCTCTACCTTTAATTTTCTAAGGGACATCCATACTGCTTTCCATCATAACTGTACTAAATTACATTCCCACCAACAGCCATCATTTCACAACCATACAGTTTTACAACTACAACTTTTAAGAGATATTTTCCTTATTTTATAAACTCAAATTAGAAAACTTATCTAATGCTACTATAAATTTTCAGAATGAAAGTTCAAACCCAGTGTTTCTGATTTCTAAGACCAATTAATGAAGATGTTAGAGAGGTCATCAGTGAATATACTAAAACTGCTCAAGATATTGACAAAAATTGAACTTAGGAAGAAACCCATAATGTTCAAAGTTCTTCAAAAAGAACAAAGAAAACACCAGAATGATTGTAAATGTGAAGTAGGACAAAGAGAATGGGCACAGATTTTAGAAGTGGAATGAGTATTACCATGAAGTCATAGAACCAAAAACTAGATGCATGAGTAGAGAGCAAGAAGCCTGGATTAAGGCCCCTGGTCTGGAGTTTGTAGGAAGTGGACAGCCAAAAATGCACACCCTCCAACTGAGAATAATTTGAAAGAAATAAATGCGTGCATAATATCTCAATCTAAAGTACCTTTCTTTATTGGTATTCATGTATATTTAAGTGACCTTTTGTCCTACGACATTAAAACAAATCATTTATTTTTACTTCAATCTTTCCTCCTTTAGGGGGAAAAAAGACTCTTTTTAATATTTCTCTGAAATGTTTTCAATTTGTTGACATTTTTCTGGCATTTTTGGTGCTTACAAACTAACTCAGTATTACAGATCCAGGCACACCAATGCTATATATAGATGAATTACAATGATCTGCCTGCTTTGCAATGTGATAGAAGAATGAGTACTTCTCAAAATGACAATATAATCAACATGAAGAAATAAAAAGAAACAATATTATTTCTCGAAAAACTGGAACTGTATGTGCATACACACAGTTGGGAAATCTGTCACTAGAACCCTAAAAGAGGTTTTAGAATTTGATGACTGTCGCAAGCCTATGTAAGTTTCACAGCCCGCTTGGCACTCACACCCTCTGCCTTCCTTCCTCCCTCCCTCCCTCTCCCACTCCCCCCCCCAGTGTGTGTATGTGTGTGTGTGTGTGTGTGTGTTACATTCCATTTATGGGTCAAATGTGAAAAAAACCAAAGTAGAACTATATCATAATTTCTATAGAATAACAGCTGAAATAGCAAATGAGCATCAATAACAAATATCAGAAGTACAAATGGTAGTCACTGGGGACTGACTTTACTCATCCAATTCTAGTTAAAACTAATTAAACTAAATTAAGCAGTTAATTCAGTCAATCAAAAAAATCAGTTTGTAAAGTAAAAAAACATGATACCTTATTTTCTTTAAAGTTATTTGTAATTTTATCAAACTAACCCAGAATCTAGTTGTTTTAACACATGTAAATGTATTTACACATTTAGTCAACTGATATTTGAGTTACGAAAACTACATTCCAGAAACTAGATTCAAGGGTACAGTAACAACCAGTCCCTGGCCTTATAGAATTTTACATGTTAAACGTGCATACAAATAATATATTAACTAATAAGAATAAAATAGAACCTCACACACAATGTACTATGAAAAAAAAAGAATAAAGAAGGCTAAGGGGTTGGAGAGTAACTGGAAATATTATGGCAATGTGCAGACAATCTAACAATGATGTCGCCCTTTCAGGACTGAACCTCCATGTAGGAAAATAACTCGAGAGTCCATTTATTGAGCACCATTTATTGTTGGGAATGACAACAGGTACAATTTTTACAGCTACCATGAAAAATAGACATGTTATCTCCATCTCACAGATGGATGGAGCCTTATAGTAACTTTTCTAAACAGCTTGTCTAAGTTTCCAGGATTACAAATGGCAGAGCCTACATTTGAACTCTGTATAACTCCAAAGCACATACTCTTCACACTATATCACACAGCCACTCCAATAAAAATCAAAATCACCCCATTATTTTCAAACTTTAATACATTTATCACAGTTCTATTATTCATTAGCTTTAGTAAATTTTAACAAAGTAAATACCTATGTATTGTACACTATATTTTTAAGAGATGTTGGGAAATAAAAAGAATCATATGTTCTGAATTCTAAAAATGTACTGCTTTGAAGATTACTATTTATCACTAATGTAACAAATATAAGTGAATATACTTGAAAATTCTCAACAAAATTTGCCATGTTTTACAAAATATCTAACATTGTTTGAAAGTTACCTCAAAACATTTTCCTAACACAACTATAGTTATCAAGGTATAGTTTAATCCTTAGGGTTTTTTAAAATCTTGAAATATGATTTAAAGAACTATAACTTTAAAATAATTCAAATGTTACAATACATTTCATTCAAGAAAATTCAAGCAAAATTGAAAAATTCTCCAGTTTTCTGTAGCAAACAAGCACATTAAAGTAGAATCCTACCAACTCATACATACTCAAAAACATCTTTATCTGTTGTTTTGTTTGTTTGTTGATGCTGTGGTTGTTCTGTTTATCCTAGATCATACAAACTGGTCCAATTAACAACCAAACAAGGACAGGGCAATAACTTATAACTTTGAAGGTCGAAGTCCAAAAAAAGAAATTAATATCGAGGTACTACCCATATGGTACAGCCCCTCACTGCACCTTCCTTGCCCAGACAATACTGAGGAAAAAATTCCCATCAAATATCTCTAAAGAAGGTACAAGCACAATAACAACGGAAACAGATGACACTGGGAAAAGTCAACACAAATACCTGTAAAGGAGAAAGATTCAGGTCCAGAGCCATGACCAAAGGTTCTAGCAGAATTTGCCAGGAACATTCACATAAGAGTGGGCTCACCCTTGGCTGGATGGAGTAGGCCTAGCACAGGTAATTGAATGGGTCTCATAAAGGAAGCTAAATCCTAAACCCAAAAGACACTGCTGTCAGCCCTTTAAGGCTTAGCCTCCTACCACAACTTCTCTGCAGCCTCACCCCAATTCTACTCCTTACCTTAGGCAACTACAAATTAGGGAAATTATTGTTGAAGAACATTAACAGAACTTAAATGTCATGGAACTTTCAAGTAGGATTAGTGTTAGGGTAATCCTACCGAAGCATTCATAACAAGTGTTTTCATTGGAGAAAAAATAGCCTCTTTAACAAATGGTGCTGAGAAAATTGGAAATCCATATGCACCAAAATGAAGCTAAACCCCTCTCTCTCACTCTTAACAAGAGTGCTTACTAAACAAAAGTGTTTAAGTATGATTATTAACTAAATCTTGTATAAGTACAAATACATAATGAGCACCAATCAAGAAGAGATGGGAAATAAGAGAGGTAAAAGACCTCTACAATGAAAACTACAGAACACTAAAGAAGGAAATTGAAGAAGAACTTAGAAGGTGAAAAGATCCCCCATGCTCTTGGATAGGCAGAATCAATATTATTAATATTGGGTAGTAATAGCCATATTACCCAAAGCCCTATACAAATTCAATGCAATTCCAGTTAAAATGCCAACATCATTCCTTATAGAAATAGAAAAACCAATCACGAAATTCACTTGGAAAAATAAGAGACCCAGAATAGCCAAAGCAATCCTTAGCAAGAAGAGTGAAGCAGGAGACATCATAATATCAAACCTTAAACTATACTACAAAGTTACAGTAACAAAAATGGCATGGTACTGGCACCAAAATAGGCATGTAGACCAATGGTACAGAATAGAAGACACAGAGACAAGCTCACATAAATACAATTATCTCATACTAGACAAAGGTGCCTAAAACATACACTGGAGCAAAGATAGCCTCTTCGACAAATGGTGCTGGGAAAACTGGAAATCCACATCATGAAATGAAGCTAAACTCCTATCTCTTACCATGCACAAAACTCAACTCAAAGTGGATCAAGGACCTAGGAATTACACCATAGACCCTGCACTTAATTGAATAAAAAGTAGGCCCAAATCTTCATCAGGCCAGATTAGGCCTCAACTTCCTTAATAAGATTCCTAAAGTCAGAGAAATAAAAATCAAGAATCAATAAATGGGATGAATTCAAACCAAAAAGCTTCTTATCAGCCCAAAAAAAAAAAAAAAAAAGTAATAGTAATCAATGAGGTGAAGAGAGAATCTACATTTTGAGAGCAAATTTTTGCCACACACACATCAAATAGAATACTAATCACTGGGATATATAAAGAACTCAAAAAACTTAATAACAAAAGAACAAACAACACAAACAATAAATGGGCTAAGGAGCTGAACAGACAATTCTCAGAAGAAGATATACAACTGTTCAACAGACATATGAAAAAATGTTCAACATCTCTAGTAATTAGAGAAATGCAAATCAAAATTACTCTAAGATTTCATCTCATGTCAGTCAGAATGGCAGTTATCAAGAATATAAGTAACAATAAGTGTTGGCAAAGATATGGGGGAAAAGACATATCAAACATTGCTGGTGGGACTGCAAATTGGTGCAACCACTCTGGAAAGCAGTACAGACATTCCTCAGAGAACTTGGAATGCAACTACCATTTGACCCAGTTATCCCACTCCTTAGTCTATACCCAAAGGTCTTAAAAATAGCATACTACAGTGACGCAGCAACTTCAATGTTTAGAGCAGCTCAAGTCACAATAGTTAAACTGTGGAATCAACCTAGATGCTCTTCAATAAATGAATGGATAAAGAAACTGTAGTATATATACACAATGGAATAGTACTCACCATTAGAAGAGAATAAAATTATGGCATTTGCAGATAAATGGATGGGGTTGGAGAATATCATGTTAAGCAAAGTAAGCCAATTCCAAAAACCAAAGGCCGAATGTTCTCTCTGATAAGTGGATGCTGATCCATAATGGGGTAGGGGGCATGGGAAGAATGGAGGAACTTGGTCAAAAGGGAAGGGGGGGGGACATGGGAGCAGGAAAGATAGTGGAATGAGATGGACATCATTGCCCTAGGTACATGTATAACTGTACATACGGTACAACTCTACATTGTATACAACCAGAGACATGAAAAGTTGTGCTCCATTTGTGTACAATGAAAAAAAGGGGGGAGGAATAAAAGAAGAGGTGGGATAAAAGGTAGAAGGAAGAAATGTAGGAATGGTAATCATTCTTCATAGCATGAACTCAATCCATGACATTTTAAATTGAAAATGTAGGTGAAAAGCATGAAATAACTCTAATACCTTAAGAGTTTGTCATAAGTTCTTGTCTCAACCTCAAAAATATCTTCTATTAACAATTACTTTGGTTAAAATGAAACAATTTAGCTAAATTTAAGCAATAACTTCTACTTTAACTAGTTGCTTCTCTGTTAAACTCAATTAAATTTAATACTTACTTGCTTTAAATTAGCAAAAGTATTATGATTTCATCCTCATAAAATTATTTTTATTCATCATGTCCTCTGAATATGCCCACATGTAAGCATAAGCAGATGTCTGGTCTAATGCTCACCAAATTTTAATACTAGGAACTTCTAAATGGTGAGATTAGGATCATTTGTTATTTTCTTCTCTATTATTTTCTGTATTGCATAACTTTTATAATATATAAAATAATTACTTTTAAAAGTAAATTAAAGGGGCTGGAGTTGTGGCTCAGTGGTAGAGCGCTTGCCTAGTACACATGAGGCACTGGGTTCGATCCACAGCACCACATAAAAAAACTAAATAAACAAAATAAAAGTATTGTGTCCATCTACAATTAAAAATATTTTTTAAAAAAAGTAAATTAAAAGTATAAATAAAACTGAGAAATTAATTTATTTCACCATTAACTCTGACCAATAGCTTGCTGTGGTTTTGCAGTATCATCTTAGGTATATAAGTTAAGGAAAAGTTGATTATTTTAACAAAGGCTATTTAATTTTTATTTGATATTAACATTTATAATAAATAAGATTAAGATCAAGAAAAGATATCCTGAAATGTCATAAGAAATATATCTGATATGTCTAAGAATTTGTAACCCCTATAGTATTTAATAAGCATGAAGTTTTCTACTCAGCACAAGAGATACAACACTAATTATGACACATTTTAGAGAACATATATTTTAGCCAGCTACCAAATACAGTAGATTTGTGTGTGTGTGTGTGTGTTTGTGTGTGTGTTGAGGAAGGTCACATCTCTAGTTGTTTTATTTACATATACATTTCCAAGTTAAATGGGTCCTTATTCTCAGACATTGCTGATAGGAGTGTAAATTGGCTCAATCTTATGGAGTATCAACATCTATCAAATGTAAAATGAACAAAGCCTTTGACACAACAGTTCTGTACTTGGGATTTTTCTTATAGACATAATTGCACATGTATAAAATGACAGGTATGAGAATAGTACCTGTAGTCTTAAGGTAATAGTAGAATAATGGAAAACAGCTAAATGTCCAGCAAGTGTACTGATACAGAATAATCTCCAACATATATGAAGCAAGATAAAATACGGTATAAAAAGTTTAGTTCAGTTAACTCTAAAAATAAAAATTAAAAGTATAGACCCTCTAGAAAATATTCATAAATGAAAAGCAGGCAAAGATTTCTTTAAAAAGACAATAAAAGAGTAATTATAGAAGAAAAAGTAATTTAAATTAAAATTTAAAACTTATCAAATGAAACCATTTTGATAGTTAAATATAAGCCACAGATGGGGAGAAAATATCAGTTCATATTGACATCTGACAAATACTTGTAGCCAAAATATAGAAAGAAATACTTTAAATCACTGTGTAAAAAACTAACTCAGCTAAAAACAATGGACATTTATACATATAGTTCACATAGATATCTAAATAGCAACTATAAAGTATATGAAAAAAATGTATATCTTTACTTATCTGGCAAATGCAAATTCAGATCACAATGTAAAATCACAATATACACAATATACACAATATATATAGCTCAAATTTAAAAGACCAGTATTATTAAGAGTTGATGAAGGGGGTTGGAGTTATGGCTCAGTGGTAGAGTGCTCACCTAGCATGTATGAGACACTGGGTTTGATCCTCAGCACCATATGAAAATAAAATAAAGATAATGTGTCCACCTACAACTAAAAAATAAATATTTTTTAAAAAAGAGTTGATGAAGAGCTGGGGTTGTAGCTCAGTGGTAGAGTGCTTACCTCGCATGCATGTCGGCACTAGGTTTGATCCTCAGCACCACATAAAAATAAATAAATATATTGTGTCCATCTACAACTAAAAAAGTATTTTTTAAAAAAGAGTTGGTGAAGGTATTCAAAACTGTCACACCCTGCTGGTAAGGAATAAACTCTTACCATTTTGGAAAATTGGCAGTCTACTAAAGTTAAAATTATTTCAAAACTGACCCATCAGTTCTACTCTGAAGTATTTCAAGAGAAATGGGTGTGTATGTCCAGCAAAAGACATTCCAAAGAATGTTCATGGGCATTTTATTCATAATAGGCAAAAACTGGAAACAATTCAAATGTTCTTCAATAGAACAGTGAATAAATCATGGTATGTTCACACAGAATACTATAGCGCAACAGAAACACACTAGTGATTCACACAAGTGAATGAATTTCTAAAATATTGTGTTGTGCTAAAAAAGCCAGATAGAGAACATATTATATGGTTCTATCCAAGAAGTTCAAGAAGAGGTAGACTGCTCTTCAGTATTAGAAGTTAAAACAGTAGCTACCTCTGGGAGGAGGTGATATACTCAGGAAGAGGCATAAAGAAACGTTCTGGAGTGATGGGAATATGCTGTTTTGAACTAAGTTGCATTTTTCCAATTGTATCTTATTTTTGTAAAAATAAGAAAAATCACTGAACCATACCCTTAAGATTTTTAACTATAATGTATATAAATTTACTTCATTTTTTGTAAATGAATTCTTAAAAATTGAAAAACTATACCACTAAGTGTGTTTCTTTCAAAATAGGGAAAGAATATTTGGGGTTTTGAATAGAATATTTCTGAAAGGATGCAAAAGAAAAGCAATAATACTGATTGCTTCTAAGGAGAAGGTGAGTTGGGTCAGAGGAAAGAATATTCATATTGTAGACTCCTAGATATAGGGAGAAAAAGGCACTGTTTGTCACACTGTTAGTAGCGAGCTCTCTTACACTCTTAAAAAAGTCCTATTTTGTATGATAAAGCATATGGTCAACCTACTTATATACTTTTTGGATTTAGTATCACATGAATGTAGTACTTCTTTTTAAATAAATAAAATATAAAGAAAACGCAATACAGTGCCTTTAACAATAATGTAAGAGCATTTTCTCTTTGTGTAATTATGTGTTTCCTTAGTTTGTGTAAGGTAAAATAAATATTTAAGAAGCTTGTTAACCTGATTTAATTCACCCTTCATGCCTGGGCCAAACTAATCTTAAGAAGCACAGCTTTCATCATATCATTCCCCTTCTAAAAAAAAATCTACCTAACTATAGAGTGAGAAACTTCTTTACTTGACCTTGAAGACTTTTCCAAAGTATGCCCTCAACCAACCTTCCCACACTGCTCTGAAATTTTAACTCTCAGTTTTTCTGTAAGTGGCCTATATGTACACCTGATTCTTTCCTGCTTCCCTGTCTTTATCCTAGTGTGATCCCCACTAAGAATGTCTCCCTCCATCTGAATCACATACATATTTTAAGGTACCAAGCAACTCAAGTCCTACCATTTCCTTGAAGTCCTACCCTAAGTCATATCTCACTTCTTCCAATTATCATAAGAGCTTATCTCCACCACATTAAGTGTAACTTATAAATTAGCTGGTGAAAATTTCATTAATTTTGAAAATAATTTTTAAACATCTATTTTATTGAGCACTAGAACAGAGTTGAATAAGAACTGACATCATTGTCAACACATCTCTCTTTCATGCACACACAAACATGCAAGGTCCCTGGCCCCCAAACCCCTAGAATTATAAAACTTAATAGGTTTTCAAAAGTTGTTTATCCTCAAAAAAAAAAAGCTAGATATCTCTATTTTTCAATTTTCTGTATTGTTTGCAATACAACATTTAATTTTATGCAGTTATATGTTTTCCTAATTTTCTCATGAATGTATTTCTGATCTAGCCAACTAAACTGCTCCTTATAGAGTAAATTATTGTGGTACTTAATCCAATACTAAACATGATTTATGTTAGATTCATTGATTGAATGGTATCATTCTTCTTGATGTTTAAATGTACCATGATTTATAATTAACCTGTTTCTTGAAACTCATATCATGTATGTTTGTGTCATTTACTTTCCAGAATACTTGTTGGTTTCATTCCCAATACCCTTTCTATGTGCCCTATGCTTTGAAAAATATAGCTATTCTCTTTTGAGTATAATTGGTTAGCATAGTGCCATGAATGAAAAAATGAGGGAATACGATTTTGTTCCAAGCACAAGATTATAATTTAAGCATACAGTACAGACCTTAATAAGTTATGAATTTCTGTTTCAGTCTTTGAAAGAATACCTGCTATTTCTAAAGTAAAAGCACTTTTAATAATAATAATAATACCTCCCATAACTGTTTCAAAGTGGTTCACAAAAGCACTTGGGCATCATTAAACATGCATATCTGCTCTACCCACAAATTAGTATTTCTGAGGGTGGAGCTCAGGAACCTGCAGTTATAAAAAGAAATTGATACTTCTTAGGTGTTCTATCTTATATTATACATAATATCATGCTTTTTATTTTATGAAAGATATCTTATTTGCTTTTCACAGTATCTTTTAGAGGAGGTATATGAGCTTCACTTTCAGATGCACTTCTCTGGAACACAGGAAGCTATGTGATATGTACAAGATCACATAGTACAGTGCTAGGTATTCGTTTAATCATTCATTCAACATACATTTATTGAGTGTTTACTAAGGCTCTATTCTATGCACAGAGACATAAGTGACCAAAGCAAATATTATGGTCTTTCTTAAGAGGCTCATATTTTACTGAGACTCATTTGGGCAACATTACATAGGAGTGAGCTGGGCCCCAATCTCTTAGTTGAGTCACTGTACCAAATGGCCTATTCCCTATAGTGTAACATATATTGCACATGCATAAGCAAAGTATAAATGCAATAAACCAAGATTCATTCTGTAGACATCATGGAGAGTGGTAAGAATACAGGTTCCAGAATGAAAACAGATTTTGCACATCTGAACACTCTGAATGAGTTATTTAAACCTCTAAGGTTCGGTTATAGAATTTACCTATACCTACCTGGAAGGAGCAAGGTGAAGATTGAACAGATAACAACAAGTAAAACATCCAGCATGGACCTAGCACAGAGTAGGTACTCAAAATCAGTTCTCTTTTTCTCCACAAATGAAGTCAGAATCTTGTTATGACAATACCGTAGCAAACCTACAAGGCTGAATTTTAGATTGAATGGAGGTCAGCTCTAGCTAGTTGGACTCAAATCCCATCATAAAACTGCTTTCATAAATTTTATCTCATATTATACATTTGGGTCTGCCCTCTCTGGGATAAAAATGGCATTACTCACTAGAGAAAAAATAAAACACATTTTGAGTTTTTCCATTAGAGTACTAGGCTATGCTTGGAACAATACTCAATTTCTAAGCAGAAATACATGTGATAACCCCTCCAAAAATTATGTATAATAAAGTACCTCCTCTTCCCAAACTAACATAATGTCTATAAAAAATAAATTCGGCCACTTCACCTTCCCTCTTCAAACTTGTTTTGCCCCCTTTGTTGCTATTTCACAATAATACAATAACACAGGCTTTCTTTTGACTTCTCAAACCTACCAGACCCTCTGGCATGGAGGCATCATGCATGGTTTGTCCTGTGGTCACCAGACTAATGCCAAATTGGGTCCCACCTGAAACATCCAGTTTTCAGAAAAGCATTTCCTGACTGACCGTCCCGCAAAGGCAAGGCTCCACTGTGGAGGGTAATGTGGCAAAGCTTCCTAACAATAGAGCAGCCTGGGTTGGTTCCAATCAATCATCCGACAGCATGAAGTTATGCTGCAGCACAGATACACAGCTGTGCAGTTAGATAAATGTTCATATGCAACATGATACAATTGTGTGTGTGCACAGGCTAGCTTTATTATCAATTATCCAGGGCTTCATAATTGAAACTCCGATGCAGCTGCTGCTGAGAGGCTTAGGGAATTAATATATATTGCTGATAAGATAAGGAGAAACAACTTTCTTTTTTTTAAATTTTTTTTTAGTTGTTGATGGATCTTTATTTTATTCATTTATTATTTATATGTGGTGCTGTGGATCAAACCCAGTACCTCACGCATGCTAGGCAAGTGCTCTACCACTGAGCTACAGCCTCAGCCCAAGAAACAACTTTCTTAAGGAGAACTCCCAGTATGGCCTAATTATCTTTAACCTGCTTTCATTTTTTGCTGTCCAACCACATCTGGTGAAGATCTTTAGAAATATGATAATGGTCTGAGGTATAATACTATAAATACTAATAGCACCCTATACTCTTCTTCAGCATTCCTTTTATTGGTATGCAATGAGTATCTTCTGCTAATGTTTGTTCCTGCTTGATAGCTCCAGAAGGGCAAGAACTGTGCCTATCCTGTAGCATGCTTAATCCCAGTGCCTCACTTAGTCCTTGGAATACATGCAATTACTTTTCACTGGTCCAATGAATGACTTAAAGAGTAAGAACTGTAGCAAGGTGAAAAAGATACAATATAGGTAAGTTTACTTCATTTAATGTACTTAAAGTATATAAAACAATGTTTGACACCATAATAAGTTCTCAATAAATGTTATTATTTGCTTGGCTAGAATAAAAGTTACACAAAAAAGGAAGATTACTGTTGACTGGTAAATTATAAGGTTGAGGATACTCTATATGGCTATCCTTTTCAAAATATAGTACAGTGTACTATAGGAACCACGGAAGGGACCATGGAAGTCCTTCACTTCAGTAGTTTTTCATTCATTTTAGCATTTTAATAACAATTTTAAAAGACCCAGATGTTTTCACATATTCCAAATTGAATTCAGTGCCCTTAAATGAAAGCACTCACAATAATGAGTACTTGACCATATAAGAGACTATGGGATAAATCAAAGAGCAATATGTTCATGCTCCATTCTCTCAATAAGTAGAAAGAAACTCATACTCTGAATATTTGAAGGAAAAGCCACAATATTTTTATGTGACTTATGAAAATGAAACAACAGAGGATGAAAGCACAAAAGACCTTATATCTTTAGACAATAAAACCCCACAGGTATTTTGAACTAAAAAGAAATAAAGACTGCAAAAGAGAAGAGTTCAAGTCACTCTTCTTGGTTTATCCCAACACTGCAGCAATATTTCCTAAAGAATTGACTGAAGAAAGTTATTTATGGAAAGAATACCTCCTAGAATAAGATTTGTAAAGCCTAAAAATTCAGTTTGTTTTGAAATGCATACCTTTCCCATTTGCAGGTAAATGGATGAAGTTGTAGAGTATCATGCTAAGTGAAGTAAGCCAGTCTCAAAAAACCAAATGCCGAATGTTCTCTTTGATAAGTGGATGCTGATCCATAATGTGGGGAGGACACGGGAAGAATGGAGGAACTTTGGTCACAGGGGTGAGAGGGGGGAGGGGGCAAGGGGACAGTAAAGATGGTGGAATATGATGGACATCATAGCCCTAGCTTTATGTATGAAGGCATGTATGTTGTGATTCTATATCACATACAACTAGAGAAATGAAAAGTTGTGCTCCATCTGTGTACAATGAATGAATCAAAATGCACTCTGCTATCATGTACAACTAAATAGAATAAATAAATAAATTTTTAAAAATGCATGCCTTTCAGTAATTTTATTTATTAGGCTTTGATACTTTTTTTCACTTTAATGCTATTTATATTATTTTCTCCAAGACTTCATTTTTTAAATCTAACCAACCACATTCTTGTCCTTTTACACACTTGTTAGGAATTTACCAAGCAAATACTAGTGAAGAGGGATTGTCATAAAATCAAATAATTCTTTCACAGCCGAACTCTAACGCACATGACAAATCAGATTCAACTACACCTGAGGATTTAAGTAACAAATCTTCAAATACACAACTACTTATAATATTCCAAAAGAAAAAGAAACACACTGCTATATACACATATTAAAAGCAGGTATTTTAGCAAAAATGAACATCTATGGTCTAGTCTAATCAGCCATTCTATTTTACAAAAGAAATATGCCTAAATCACACAAAGATTACTAAGTTTGGATGATATGAGAAATGTGTTCACTACCTGATCTATTGCTTCTTGGTAAAAAGATTAGTCCTTTCATGGGGCCATACTGAAATTTAGGCCTCAGTATAACTGTAATGAACACACTTTCATTTTACTTTAATAAGTCATTTGCTTTCACTGGTTTCTTTTTAAAATTAATTCAAGTTTAATCCTATAGGTTAATGAAGAGGAAAAAATTGTGTAGAATACATAAGGAAAAAATCATAAACACTCTAAGAAGGATACCTACCTCAGGCCCTGTGATGTGCATCAGACCAGAAATAGCAGAGGCAATGGCGTCATAACCAGCTCTTTGAGACATGGGGCCCGTCTGACCATAACCTAAAACAAGAATAGACATGGTCAGCACCACGCAGAGCACACTACCACAATTTCACAATAGTGTGTTGAACCATTTGTTTCCAGAAATCTAGCAGCATTTTATTCCTACTAGATCTATTCAATCCCTTAAAAGAGGCACCAAGAATTCATTACAGTGTTCTACCTCAGAAAGTCAAAACTGCTGATCCTACCTCCATGAGTGTTTTGTGTGGCCTGAAAAAAATGTTCTGAAATTTTATTTAGTTGCCAAAATTAAAAGTCAAGAGATAGCACATAAAATGCAAATTCTGGCATATCTTGAAAAATCAGAAAATAAATTCAAAGATAGGGTCACATTTTTACATGGCAACAAACTTATTTTCTTTTTTTTTTTATTAGTACATTACAGTTATACATAACATCGGGGTTCATTTTGACATAATTATACAAGCATGGAATTAATTTGCTTCAATTCAGTCCTCAGTACTTTCCCTGTCCTTTCCCTTGCCCCTTCCCCTGTTCCCTTTCCTCTATTCTACTGGTCTTTCTTCATATATTTATGGGTTCTATTAATTAGTACATTATAGATATGCATAAAGGTAAATTTTATTGTGGTATATTCATACATGTACCTAGGATAGTTTGGTCATTTTCATTCCACCATTCCTCCTTTTTCCTGTCTCTCCTCCCTCCCCCTCAATTCCTGTCCTTTCTTCCACTGATCTCTTTCTTCTATTTTCATGGGATTTCCTCCTCATCTCCTTTTTATTTTTCTTCATTTTGGTCTAGCTTCCACATATGAGAGAAAACATTTAACCTTTAAATTTTGAGTCTGGCTTATTTCATAAAGCACGATGCTCTCCAATTCCATCCATTCACCAGCAAATACCATAATCCTAATCACAATAGCCTCAAAAAAATGCTTGAGAATAAATCTAACCAATGAGTTGAAAGACCTCTACAACAAAAACCACAGAACACTGAAGAAATAAATTGAAGAAGACACAAGAACTTGGAAAGACCCCCCCCCATATTCTTGGATAGGTAGAATTAATATTATTAAAATGGTCATATTACCCAAGCATTGTACATATTCAATGCAATCTCCCTCAAAATACCAATGATATTCCTCATAGAACTAGAAAAAAACAGTTCAGAAATTCATTTGGAAAAATAAGACACCCAGAATAGCCAAAGTAATCCTAGGCAAGAAGAACAATGTGGGAGGTATCACAATACTGGGCCTCAAATTATATTACAGAGTTACAGTAACAAAAAATAACCCAGCATGGTACTGACACCAAAACAGAAATGAACACCAATGAAATAGAACAGAAGACACATAGACAAACCCACCCTGATACAGTCCATCTGATATTCAACAAAGATGCCAAAAAAAAATTGGACAAATGACAGCATTTTTTTTAACAAAAGGTGCTGGAGAAGCTGGATATCCGTATGGAGAAGAATGAAAACAATTCCTATCTCTTACCTCACACAAAAGTCAACCCAAAGCAGATCAAAGACCTAGGAATTAGATCATAAACTCTGCAACTGCCAGAATAAAATATAGGCTAACACTCTAATATACTGGCAAAGGAATCAACTTCCTTAACAACACTCCTAATGGGCAACAATCTTGAACTAATAGCTCTTCCCTTTGCACAGGACAAGAACGCCTGCCAAAGGTTCCACTGTTCCTTACTCCTGAACTTCTCAAGTTGCTTCACTGATCTAACTTACCTCTCAGGCCCTAGCTGACATTTGCAACTCTTGATCTACATATGACAACACACAAACAAGCAAACAGTGTCTCCATAGATTCTATCTTATATTTTCTCAAGTATGAAAAGAAAGTGTAAATAACAAATTAAGAAATTGGACATAAACACCTATATATGCTAAACCCAAGGTTAACACCATTCTAAATGGAGAAAAATTGAACACATTCCCTCTAAAAACATGAACAAGACAAGGACACCCTCTTTCACCACTTCTATTCAATATCATCCCTGAAATTCTAGCCAAACCAATTAAGCAAAAGAAAGAAATTAAAGGTATATGGATAGGAAAAGAAGAACTCAAAACTATTTCTATTTGCCAAGGACATGATTCTATATTTAGAAGACACAAAATACTCCACAAGAAAATTTATAGAACTCATAAATGAATTCATCAATGAAGCAGTATATAAAAATAACAGCCATAAATCATGTTCCTATACACCAATGATGAATCAGCTGAAAGAAAAATTAGGAAAACTATCTCATTCACAATAGCCCCCCAAAAAATAAAATACTTGGGATCTGATCCAACAAAAGAGATGAAAGACCTCTACAATGAAAACTATAGAGCACTAAAGAAAAAAAAAAAACTGAAGAAGACCTTAAAAGATGGAAAGTTCTCCAATGTTCCTGGATCAGCAAAATTAATATTGTCAAAATGGCCATACTACCAAAAGCACTATAGAGATTTAATGCAATTCCTATTAAAATTCCAGTGATGTTCTTCATAGAAATAGAAAAGGCAGTCATGAAATTCATTTGGAAAAGTAAGAGTCCCAGAATAGCTAAAGCAATCCTTAACAAGAAAAGTGAGGCAGAAGGCAGCATAATACCAGACCTTAAATTATAATCCAGAAGTATAGTAATAAAAACAGCATGGTGTTAGCACAAAAACAAGCATGAAGATCAATAGAACAAAATGGAAGACACAGAGACAAACCCCTATAAATACAATTATCTCATTATAGACGAAAGTACCATAAACATACATTGGAGAAAAGATAGCCTCTTCAACAAATGGTGCTGGGAAAAATGGAAATCCAGATGTAGTAGAATGAAGTTGAACCCCTATCTTTCACCCTGCACAAAACTCAACTCTAAGTGGATCAAGGACCTAGGCATTAGACCAGAGACCCTGTACCTACCAGAAGAAAATATAGGCCCAACACTCCATCCTGTAGGATTAGCAAACAACTTCCTCAACAAGACTCCTAAAGCACAAGAAGTTAAAATCAAGAATCAATAAATCAAATAGTATCAAACTAAAATGCTTCTTAACAACAAAGGAAACAATCAAGAACATGAAGAGCCTACACCTCCAATGAGCCACCTGCACCTCCAATGAGCAATAATCTTCAGGATATACAAAGAACTCAAAAAACTTAACACCAAAAAAAAAAAAACCAATCAATAAATGAGCAAAGGAACTGAACAGGCACCTCACAGAAGAAGAAATAGAGTCAACAAATATATGAAAAAGTGTTCAACATCTCTAGCAATTAGAAATATGCAAATTAAAACTACACTGAGATTCCATCTCACTCCAGTCAGAATGGCAATTATCAAGAACACAAGCAACAATAAATGCTGGTGAGGATATGGAGGAAAAGGCACACTTACACATTGCTGGTGGGATTGCAAATTAGTACAACCACTCTGAAAAGCAGTATAAAGATTCCTCAGAAAACCTGGAATGGAACCACCATTTGACCTAGCTATTCCACTCTTTATGAATGGATAAAGAAAATGTGGTATATATACACAATGGAATATTACTTAGCCATAAAGAAGAATGGAATTATGGCATTTGCTGGTAAATGCATGAAACTGGACATTATCATGATAAGTGAAATAAGCCAATTTCAAAAAACCAAATGCTAAATGTTTTCTCTGATATGTTGATGCTTATATACAATTCAGGGGGGAATAGAAGGTCATTGATTTAGAAAGAGAAATGTAGGTAGGGGGAATGGGAGTAGGAAAGACAATAGAATGAATCTGACATAACTTCTGTGTTCATACATGAATATATGACCAAACTCCACATCAAGTTCAATTGCAAAAATGGGATCCTAATTAATAATAAGTTATGCTCCGTGTATGTATGTCAAAATACACTCTAATTGTCATGTATATCTAATAAGAAAATAAAATCATTTTTAAAAAGTAAAAAAAAAAAGTAATTGGGCATAAATAAAACAATTACATCTCCTAAGAGTGCTTTTTAAGATATCACATTTTTTTCTTCCTTCCTTTCTTCTTTCCTTTCTTCCTTCCATCTTTCCTTTCCTCCTTCCTTCTGGAAGGTGAGGGGCATCATCAAGAATCATGAGAACACAAGAATCTTCTGCTCTCCTTAGTCTTGGTACTTATTATTGAGTAATAAACATTAGGTCAGACGCTACATGAGTCTATCTCCAAATCCTACCTATCAACCAGAGAGGAAACAAAGTGCCTTCCATACACATTATTCCCTTCTCTAGAAGTTTCAAGCAAGGGTTGCCTGAGGCCTTGCTTAGCTTGTTACCTGAAATGTTCTCTCCACCTCAATCCCTGGCATCCCGCAGGCCTCTATTCAAAGTCTCCTACGAGAGGCTGCCCTGATGACATTTTATAAAAGTACAGCTTCACTTCGCACTGTTGCATCCAACCTGCACCTTTCCCCAAGAAGTGCAGCCCATACAACTCTGCAGAAGCAGCAAAGTTTATTGAGGAAATAGGCACACAGGCCAATCGATTGGGGTCAGCTCTCCTTTCCTTCAGAGAGTGACCCCGAAGCGAGGGTTTCAGAGGTTATTATAGGGTGGGCTAGCTACATGACTCAGGAAAACAGGATTTGGCAGGTATTCAACCTATGGTTATTTACAGTTCAACCATGACAGTGCCTCCTATGTCCCCTTTTAGTTCCTGGAACTTTAGGTAACTGGCCAGTAGGTCTGGCAGCCTATGGTTTTGCCCCCCCCCCCAACCGTGAGAAGTAAGCATAGCAAAGCATTAATCACAGAAGCACAAAGAGCAGGTCAGCAGATACATGCAGGCCTGAGCCAGAGTGACTCCATTTTGAGTTTGGATTTTACAACACTTCCAATTCCTCTTACCCAATTTTATTTGTCTTCATCACACATATACAATCTACTTATGCACTTATTGATTCATGTCTTCTCTTCCCATGAATCATGCCAGAAATTTTTTTATATTTGAATCACTGCTATATCCCCAGCATCTAGGACAGTGTTCAACAACATTTATTGAATAAGAATTAATAAACTCTTGTTGCTCAAACATATTTTTTAAAAAAATAACCTATAAAATGTAGCTTAATAAAGTAACTAGAGTGTGTAAATGATCTAATAACCAAATAACCTATTTCTTTGTCAGAAATATCAGCATGTAAAATGAAAGTCCTCAGAAAAAAATCATCACAATATTAAAAAATTAAAATTATTTAAGATTACATTATATTTATCATTTTTAATGACAGAAAAGGTGTCAAAACATATCTCTCCTTATGTTTTATTATGGAAGATTTCAAACAAAAATAGAATTTACAATAAGCCCATCAGCAGACTTCAATAATCATTTATTCATAGCCAATCTTCTTTCCACTATATTTAGATTTCAATTAAAACTACTGTATGAATAAAAAATAATAAAATTTTTATTTAAAAATTCCCTCAAATGTCTTAATTCAGGTAAAAGTTTTCTCCTCCCCATTATAAAAATGAATTGTGTAAATTCTGAACCATTACTTTTTAAATCTTTAAAAAAGCAAAAAAGGGAAATAAAGTACAAGTCAACATTCCCAATGCAGAGATACAGAAATCCATCCCAAGCTTTAGAGAATGAACAGGTGGCTAGTTTTAGCTATAACTGTGCCCTATCCCACCTTCAGTCTTCTGACACAATCGTTTTGAAACCACAAGTAGTTCTGAGCATAGAACTGGCCTTCCCGAGCAAAGAGAAGCCACCAAAAGGCAGTGTGCTCCGTGAACCACCTGTTATCTCAAGGGGAAGTCAAGGATTAAGTTGCAGTCCACTCAAGGTTGGGAAAATCAATAGGTGCTTCTGGCTAGCAGCCCAAATCCCTTAGATGGGATAAACCTAGGCCCTTCACCATCAGCACTGCTCTAAATGCTACCTTTAAATAAAGGCCTACAGGAAAATGTGCTCAGAAAAATAAATGACTTACTAAGTAAAACTGCATAATAGTTGCCTTGTGGTACAAATTCTCGTTTTCTACTTACAAGAGGGAGGCACAAATATCCTAAGTACTTTAAATTGCAACTTGCATGTATTTCTATTAAAGAAATATACATAGAGTTACTCTCACTGGAGGCAGTAAACATAGTGGGAAAAAAAAGAATGAGTTTTAGGGTTGAAAAAATCTGTATTCAAATTACAATTCTGCCAACCTTTAAATCTTTGACAATTCATTTAATTTCCCTGAGCCTCAACGTGTTTATCTGTAACATGGCAATATTCATTATCTCACAGATACACTGGGGATTCAATTTCATAAGACAGCAAAAGCAAACAATGCTTTACATTGAATTTATCATTTATACATTATACATTAAATTTATCAATGTATCAATAAATATGCATTGGTCAATATACTAATAATATAGCTTATATTTTTCATCAAATATTGAGAAAACGGCCTTGAGTATATTGAAATGATGAGAATAGATTCTAAGCATTCAAATTATGTTGTTTAATAATCTATAAAAATTGAAAATTTTTGTACTTAGGATCTTACACTTGTTCACTTAAAGAAGCTAAAAACAATAATATATGTGTGTATTATATTTGTATCTATGTATATTCTGTAATATGAGTAAAAATTATTCCACTTTTCCACCTTAACTATTTGAATACTGACTACCAATACTATCAACAAATATTTATAACAATAAATAGACTTTTAAAGCAGAGAACTGACATTGTCAACAACAAATATTTATAACAATAAATAGACTTTTAAAGCAGAGAACTGACATTGTCAAAACAGTAGTTTGCTAAGATTACTCTGTTGATAATATATTGAATTTATTGAAAATTTAATAAAGAGCTGAAAAATAAATAAGCATGAGATCCAGTTAGTTCTAATTGTATGTTTACATTTACAATTTCAAAAACAGCTATGCTCAAAATTCAAATTAGAGAGGAAAAATCTAAGCATGTCAGTTCTTTATAGCCAGCTAAGGGAATAAGGTAAATTAAAGAGGTTGTGGAAACACTCCGCACACGTTCTTCCCCCTACCTCCAACTTACATTCATTTTAAGGAGCAATCTCGCCATCTTGTGGCCATTAGGAACATTGACTATAAGGTAAAATTTTGTATTTTCAGAACTATAAGTAAAAATGTGGGGGGAAGAAACTGAAATGAAAATATTTCCTATCTTTTACTATTTATACTGAATCCCAGATGATCTGGTCTGCCTACTCTTAGGTGCACTCATTTTTCTTCTTAATTGTATCTAACTGCCATTGGTGCTCCTGCTTCCCATCACTCGTGTCACCTCTCACGGTGCTCAATACCCTGTCTATCCATGGCAGTTACCCTTTGGAAAGTCACAAGTCCCTTTGACAAACTGGTGAGAGGCTCAGAAGAAAGTAATTGATCACATATGCCTACTCTTAGAACTCATCCTTGCACTCCTGGGTAAAGAGTCAGGCTAAGGACCCTCAATAGGTAATCACTGCTAGGACAGCTCTCCTGGCAGGGATCAATTCAAGAGCAATTTGGAGGCTTCCAAGCAACAAAGAGCTTCAGATGAAGCTTTTGTCTGATAATAAAAGGAAAATAATAGAGCAAAAGAAAATTTCTCCTCTATACTATTTCATTAGTCTCCTGTTTCTGGTCTCCTTACCTTATTATTGCCTTTTGTGATAACACTGACATTTTTTGTGTCAGTGTTATCAGAGTGTATTACTTTCCTATCAAAGCTTTCTAGAGGCTTTATAACTCACCTAGAATAAATCCAGACCTCTTATCCTGGCTTAGGGAGCCCTACATGGATTCATCACTGCCTGCTTTCTGCTTTCAGCTCCTTGATTTTCCCACTGCCCTATCTTAAGTCCTGTGTTAGTCAGCTTTTCATGGCTGTGACCAAAATACCTAACAAGAATAACTTAGAAAAGAAAAAGTTTACTTGGGGTTCACAGTTTCAGAGGTCTCGGTCCAGGGATAAGGTATCAATCAGTCCACACACAGGCAACTTCATTCCTCTGGGCCCAAGATAAGGCAGCACATCATCTGGGAAAGGGCCAGGGGAGCAAAGCTGCTCAGCTCATGGCAGGGTCAGGAAGCAGAGAGTGAGAGGGGAAGGGGCTGCAGGGAAGATGCACACTCCCAGGGCACACCCCCAGTGACTCATCTCCAGTCATGCCTACAGTTACCAGTCAGTCAGTCCATTCAAACAAGGCTGGACTGATTAGGTTAAAGCTCTCTCGATCCAGTCACTTGACCTCTCAATATACTTCCTGCATTAACAGGAACTTTAGGGGGATACTTCATATCCAAACCATAACAATGTGAATAAATACACTTGGGAAATAGAAATAATAGTTATTACAACTGACTATAAGACAAAGATTAAATCTGTACTTCTTCCAGTAATATGTGAAATAACCTGTTGGGAGTAGAGGACAGAATGGAAAAGTCAACTAAATTTCTAAGTTTTGACTATTGACATTCCCTGATAGTTCATAGTTCCTTCTCTTCTCAATGTTCTAATTAAATTCATCAATTCCATGGCTCCAAACAAGATGTTGGCAACACCTATATATAAAATAATAATGACAATATTTATGGAGGTATTGGCATTAGGCACTCTGTTAGATTTTTGTTGATTAGATTGCTTACTCCACACAATAACCCTAAGTTAGGAACTGTTAGCTACTTTTTACAACTATAAAAACTGAGACTTAGAAAGGTTAAGTCACTTGGCCAAGGTCTCACAGATAGGAAGTAGCAAAGCTGGGATTTGAACCCAAGTCTGGGTCTTTAAATATACAGATGTTTAGTTCACCAACTAAACATGTTTCTTTCCCTACATTCCCTATTTCACTGAAAGAAAACCTTCATTCACACATCTGCACAATCCAGAAATCTCAGGGTTATCCTGGAATCTTTTACTTCCTGCCCATAGCCAACTGATCACTAATCCCTGATTATTTGACCTGTCAAAAATCTTCCAAATCCATCTAAGCTCTTATGTCCTTCAATAGCTCCCACAGCCTCAGTTACTCTTCACATGACAAAAATGCCTTTTGAATAAGTATTTCTGATCAGGTCTTTTCCCTGTTAAAATTCGTATTAAATTGCCCACAAGAAAGCCAGGCGTGGTGGTGCAGGCCTGTAATCCTAGTGCTTTGGGAGGTTGAGACAGGAGAATCGTGGGTTCAAAGCCAGCCTCAGCAACAGCGAGGTGCTAAGCAACTCAGTGAGACCCTGTCTCTACATAAAACACAAAATATAGCTGAGGATGTGGTTCAGTGGTCGAGTGCCCCTGAGTTCAATCCCTGGTACAAAATAATAATAATAATAATACCCACAAGATATAAAATAATAATTCCTTAGCATGACATTCTGAGTCCTTTATGATCTATCCCGTACCCACTCCTGCCATGTATCTCCTGCCATGCCATCAGAACAACTCATACTTAGTATAGTTGCTCTCCAAATAGGCAAGGCTTTTTAATTCCTCTGGGCCTCGGCACAAGCCATTTTACTTGTGATCTAATCACCAGTGGGCTTTTATAGATAAGAAAGGAGCTTTCAAAGACAACTAGGACCTATGCTGGTAGAAAGTTTTAAAAAAAGCAATTTGTTTAAAATCAGTACCATGGTTATCATCTAGATAGCTAATACTGATATTCCAGCAGCTAGAGAAACTCAATAGACCATTACCTGAAAGAACAGAAGGTAATAAAATATTTTATAATAATGTAATTCTTTAAAAATGTATATAAATATATATACTTTGCTTCTTTTTCTACTCATTTTCTGTGTGAAGGATGTTTCTTGTTGTTGTTGTTGTTATATTAGACAAACTCTCTACCACTGAGCCACATCCCCAGGCCTGAAGGATGTTTCTTTAAAAAATAATAGGATATAAACTCACAGTGCATTTTATTTCTAAAAAAATGTTTATTTTCTGTCCACTAAAAAGGACTAGAAGCAAAAGCTAGTACAGTAGCAGTGGATATTCTTAGTATCCAGGCTGTAGGTCTTTAAATACTATTTTCCACAAAAAGGAACAAAGAGTCCTCAGGGAAACGTCTGATTCCTAAATGGAACAGGAAATATACAAAATTTTCCTGGAATAAACTGTTATACCAGAAATCAAGGAAGCTACCAAAGACTATTCACCATGTCAAAAACATACAGAAGCCAACTTACAAAAGACTCCACTGGCCAAAGATGAAGACATGACAATCAATATGGATAATAACCATGATAGATTGAAACACATCAAATATGTTAAATTCTGAGGGCTCAAAATGAATTTTTTTAAATCATCAGTCACCATTAGCATACACTAAGGAATAAATTCATTATTTTGACAATTGGTAAATAAAGGGAAATTTTTTACATCTACCCTGTCTTTAAGTGAACTGCACCTTAAGGTAATCAAATGCTTGATGAATGATTTGCTTTATAGAAATCTTCCAATCAATATGTGAAGGAACAGTAAAGTTAGAAAAGCATTACTTTGTAATTTCTAATGAATAAATAGATCTAGGCCATTATCATTAATGGCTGCTAACATCACAAAAAGATCAATATCAAGCCATTATGTATCCTCTAGTAGAACAACTCACCATATTCTATCAAGTATTCTTTTTTTTGGTACCAGGGATTGAACTCAGGGGTACTCGACCACTGAGCCACATCCCCAGCCCTATTTTGTGTTTTATGTAGAGACAGGGTCTCACTGAGTTGCTTAGCACCTTGCTGATGCTGAGGCTGGCTTTGAACTCAAGATTCTCCTATCTCAGCCTCCCAAAGTGCTGGGATTAGAGGATTACAGACGTGCTGTGTTCTTTAAAAAAAAAAAGCGAGGCCTGGTGGCACACGCCTGTAATCTCAGCACTTTGAGAGGCTGAGACAGGAGAATCGCGAGTTCAAAGCCGGCCTCAGCAAAGGGGAGGCACTAAGCAACTCAGTGAGACCTTGTCTCTAAATAAAACACAAAACAGGGCTGAGGATGTGGCTCAGTGGTCGAGTACCCCTGAGTTCAATCCCTGGTACCAAAAAAAAATTCTAATCAAACCAAAATCTGATCAAGCTTGTAGATTTGTTGATTTATTACAAAGAAAAAAAGAATTTAAATATCATGGTAATGTAATTAGCAAAAGACAAAAAACACAACAGGACAAGTGAACTAGTATTTAAACAAGGAAAAAAAGCCTGGGAAGGAATCACAAGTCAAAGGAGAAAATTGCAATGATTTGCTTTCATTTGGAGCCCAACTCAAATCATAAACTGTAAAAAAGAGAGAGAGAGGGAGAAGGAGGAGGAGAAGGAGGAGAAAGGAAAAAGGAGAAAGAGAACTGTGAAAATCTGAATACCATCTGCACAGTTAATGGGAATTATTGTTTCTATTTACATATAATAACGGTGTTGGTATGTAAACTTTTAAAAGAGTCCTTTTCTATTAAATATGTCCTGAACTGTTTACAAAGAAAATTTGTAAACTGAAATAAGATTTTAAATATTCAGAAGGGAGAACAATAATACATTTGTAGATAAAACAAGCCACGAATTGGTCATTACTGACCGTGATACTAAGATCCATTATATGATTGTCTCTATGTAATTTAAAATTTTTTTGCAATAAAATGCTTAAAATAATAAATTCTAAAATGATATATGAATTTCATTTCATATGTCTCAAAGTACACCAAGGAATATTAGAGTTGAATGAATCTGGGGCAAAATTTCTTGCTTTGCAGATGAGAAAACTGAGATCCAGAGAGGTAAAGTAACTTATCCAATCAACAACAAAACTAGAACTAACACTCAATTTTTTAGTTTTCCATCGACTTCTACTTCATCTGAACAGTAAAGTTTGTACTATATTCTGAAGATTCTCCTTAGCCACTTTCTACTTTATAGGCTTCAGAAACAAATTAAAGGGTCAGTTTTCTCATTTTAGGTTTCTTATTTGTTTGTTTGTTGTGCTTTGTTTTGTGGACATGTCCCTTGTTGTACTTCTTTCCTCCACTGTGAGAACTAAATGAAATGTGATCAGCAAATGAACCACAGTTTCACAATCTTGTGACTTTGCACTTGACCTTTTCTATTGACATGAAAAATTTTCCCATTTCTTTGAAAATAATTTTCCCACAATTACATAGTCAGTATAACAGAATTTGTCATTCTGTCATATGCATAGCAATTTATATTCTTATAGTCATATTCATTTTGTTTTCATTTTTTTGGTTCTGCTTTTTGTTTGTTTGCTTTGTTTATCTCTTTCTCTCAAGTACTGACACAGCATTTCTAACCTGGACGATATATACCTTCCTATGTGCAAGTCTTCAAACCATCATCATCCAAATGGAGTCTGCAAACTAACCTAAGCAGGATGCCAATAAGGTGACCTGCAAGCCAGTCTAAAATAACATCTCACTCAGCCGGGCGCGGTGGCTCAAGTCTGTAATCCGAGCACTTACGGAGGCTGAGACAGGAGAATCGCGAGTTCAAAGCCAGCCTCAGCAATGGCGAGGTGCTAAGCAACTCAGTGAGACCCTGTCTCTACATAAAACACAAAACAGAGCTGGGGATATGGCTCAGTGGTCGAGTACCCCTGAGTTCAATCCCCAGTACCAAAAAATAAAAATAACATCTCACTCAAGGACTCCATAAGGCCAAATAATAGAGGTTATAACAATAGCATGTACAGAGCACTTGTAATTTCTAGGAACTGTATTCATGCTTCATGTCATCTCATTTAAACCACACATGATATAAATTTTATATTTTAATTATTGTTGAGAAAATTCAAATTTTAAGAAACTAAGTGTCTTACCCAAGGTCATAGTGGTACTTATCATGATTCTGTAAGTAATAATTGAGCTGTTGGCATTCATTACTACAAGTAATATTTTACAAATTTCCATGAGCATCAAATATTCATATGTTTAAAGACCCAAATTGTGATTAAGAATACCCACAATTCACTCATGTCAAAGACAATGTAATTGCTACCTCAATTACATTTAAAATTAGATCATTCTATCAAAGAGAGACAGCAAAATTGGTTAATTGAAAAGCACTCCAAACATCTGAAATATCATCTAATAAGCACACATCCCTAGTCAGAAAAGAAAATATAAATTTGTAGGTTAAATAGTATTCTGTGATGTGGCAAAATCATACTGAGCAGGGAAAGAAAAATTTATACTGATATCTGTCTTTATCACAGAATTACCATTTTGTATTACCAATTTGGTACCCAATTTGGTAATGCTAATATATAAAAGGATGCTTTGCTTGACAATTGTTTCATATGCATGTATTTCATTTTCCCATCTAGATAGCATAACACCAGGAAGACAGTAGGAACTTAATCAATATTTATCATCTGACTGGTGCATATTTTTAAGTTTTATAATATTCCGTGCATGCCTATGGTATTCTTCACATAAACTATCAAAATAATTGTTTTCAAAGAACTTAAGTAGTTAGGGCTATTTGGTATCAAGATACTGTCTTGCCTATAATACACTGTAGTTTTTATGGAAAAAATTAAAAGTCTTAAAAACTATTATCATCCAATTGAGCCTAAAACTGTAAATGTCATAATGACATCTCATTGCAGTTTGCTAAGAGTGGCCATAAATACACTCACAATGACATACAAACACACATACACACAGATTATTCTAAATCCTAGCAGATTTATTCAAGTGGGGAGGGGAAAATATTACAAACAACACTGATATAATGAAAGTAACCCATATAGTTTGTCCTCAGATTAAAATTCAAATATATTTTAATGGAATTTAGTCTTAAAAACCTACATCAGCAGTTAGTTCTATAACCCAAGACTCAATATTTCTATAAGAGGATGCAGCTCACATTCTGATAGATGCAACATAAAATCATAAAGGAATGAAAATAACTACCATTGTTATGTATTTTTCATCTTCAGGGGGGAAATCAAATTTTAAATGACAGAAATGTAAAACAAACCGTTTGAGTAGAAAAGAAAATAAAAACCCAGCCAGACTCTCACATAAAACCAATTCCCTATAGCCGGATTCCCACACTCCAAATAGCAGCACTACGTCAGCCTGTGAAAGGACATTTTAGGCAAAGAACACAAAAATGTTCAGTACAGACCTCTTTACAAACCAAGACTAAACATCATCTCAAATCAAATCCAGATAAATGGATAACTCAAATGAGTAACAACTTAACAAGAATCATCTTTAGCCTTGTTGCACTGCCAAGAGGAAAATACCCAATTAAGTACAATCTACATCTTTATTTAAAATAAATAAATTAAACAAAAGAATTAAAGTAACCTAAGCAAGGAAGATATCAAATAAAAATCTAATAATCTTTGAACAGTACAAAGTTGAGAGCAATTAAAGCTTTTCTGCAGACTTTGGGGTAAGTCTGCAGAAAATGCCTTCTAACTTAGCAAATACTCTCAATGACACTAAATTCCAAGGCAAGAAATAACATGAAATCAGAAGAAAAAAGCATATAATACATGTATAATGTATAATGGCCCTGAAAATAACCACTTATAAAGTAACTGAGGTAGGTTTAAAAAGTTCAGAGTTACAGTAAAAACATATCTAGTGTTCACACCTTCATTTTTAAATACCATTCTCCACTCAGTGGAACCAGGACTCTTTGGAGGAAATGGTTGATTCCAGTAGCATTGTAGGGATGCAGAGATGAACCTAGAACTTCTTCTGCAAAAAGTTTATCTAAAGTATTTAACAAACAGTGAGGACAGAGCAAAAGTACACAGGAGTCATTTTGAAGATATTCCCACTGGCCACACATGGGGAATTTTGAGCATCAAAATAAATAATGACAATTAATGGTCATAACCTGTTGAATAAAATATAGAAGAGTCCAAACTGACATAAATAAAGGAGAAGGGAAAACTCTTCCTTGAAGTATAATGCCAACTAATAAATATAGAAAATAAGTGGAATTAGAAAATCACACACACACACACATACCATATACATACATGTAGTCAGTAGCACTTAAGAAAACTATTAGTGTCCAATATTATAGAGCCTAACTCTGTATAGCACGCCATTTTGCTGAGCATGGTTTCTAACATATCCCTGGCTGGACATGGCTGGAAGGATTAGGGGAGAAGTCTGGGCAGTAGTAAATGAAGGTCTTTCTTAATTGGTGCTAGCATAATTATCTAGTAGTATTGTTCCTTTCTGAGCTTGGCAGGGGTTTAAAGCCTACTTATCATATGGAGCATTTTAATGAGTTCTTCAAAGACTTCCTTTACTCCATCAGTGGAGATTCCTAACGTCTGGGGGTCTCTTTACACTAGTGAGACTATCTATCTCTTTTCCAGATGGTCACTTGGAAGTCCTTCGTCAGCCCTAGGTACCTACAACATCAGCTTGGACAGGATCAAAAACATGCACACAATGTTTTCCCCTTTCTAACCCTAATTCACAGGAAATGCTGGCAGGACTGCAGTGGCTTCCCAAACCACAGCCCTCCAGACATCCTCCGGTTCTCTAAATATCTCAGGAGTGAATCACAAATCAACCCACTATCCACCAAGCTCCAGGGAATAAAAAACAAATCCCAGAGTCCCATTGAATGCCTTTTCCTTTGGCTTTAGATGATAGATTCTATAAAACTATTTCTTTTGAAATTATGAACATTTGACTGATAGGTTTTTAATTAAAAATAATTTTAGAAGTGCACAAAAACATTAAATAATTATCTGTCAGGTTGGTAGCATTATAACTCGTATTTTCTTTTTTATGCTTCTCTATTTTCAAAGTTTTTCAAAATGACCATCTATTAATTTTATGATTAGTAAAAAAGAAATAATGGCTTTTTAATTAAAAAAAGACAATGTAAATATCTAGTTTATTCTATAATTATATTTCTAGCAATAGTAATTACAAAGAACACTTTTAATATAAATATAAATGAAAATTGCCTTTTGTTTTTATTTTTATTTCTATTTTTTAACTTATTTTTTGCTAAATGCATGACAAATATCAAAAAGAAATCTAACCATATTCATGAATTTGATCTCTCCATAGATGGTGAATATACTTGACTCCAAGATGCTAAAACAAAACTTAATTTGTTGGTATATCTTCCATACAGATTATGGTCTCATTTCATCATTTGAACCTTTCTTATCATTTGAACTAAACTAACATTAAGAGGCATTTACATTTTCTTTCTTTTTTTTTTTCCTCTAAGTTGCATTTTAATACATGTTATCAAACATAACAGAAAAAAACAAATTTTCAGAAGCTGTACACACTATTCACTGAAAACATTTGTTGAGGCAAATAGAAAAAAAATTGTTACAACATTTTCTTTCAATGGTCCAACGATGGTAAAGGAAGATGATGTCAAGACACTTTGTGTTAAGGGTCAGCTCAGGTTCAAAATTTTTCTGTGGCTAGCCCAGAAATAAATAATTTAGAATTTACCATGCTATAATAAGAAAGATGGTAAGATTGGCATTATTTCCTAGAAAATGGATACTTCTATGTATTTATGGAATCATGCCAAGAATAGAAAAATTCCCACATTAATAAACCATTGCATACAGAGTAGTTTCCATTCCAGTCCTAAGTTAAATGGGTTCAACAAACTGATAAGAGACTTTCAGATTTTGTCATCTCCACATGGAATTTAGATTAGGTGGTGTTTCCTCCATTGTCACTCAGGGACTATCACTTGGCCTGATAGTCTGATGGCCTGAATAGTTTGATGGTAAGAGACTTATTACAAAGTCATGAACCAATACCAGCCTTCCTCCTGATACAGTCAAGTTCCAAAGCCAAATTTATGTTTTTAATTAATGCTAACTTTGTACCAGATGCAAATAAATTTCTGGAACACTCTGGGAATATCATTGCAGCCAGATGGACTATCAGAAAAACGCATTTAAAGTTATTCTTCAAACTCCTGGGTTAACACGGCAGCAGATAGTCATGCCCGCATGCTTCCTCTCAACGTTCCATCAAAACACCTACAGAGAAATATGATAAAGATCAAAATTGGCCAAAGGGGAAGGAAAGTTATAGGGAAGATAATATCACATGCCATATTTAGTAGAGAATTTCCACTAAAAGCATCATTGAGGCAAAGAATTAAAAAGCACATTCTTGAAAGATAAATCAAATGTCTCCTATTTTTACTGAGAATAGCACAAGCCATCTTCCAATGAGTTGAGGGTCAAAGTTTCTATTTCCCTATATGCTCCTATTCTAAGGAAAACTACCCAGGGATTGAATTAGACTTCCTTATCTTTAACAGGTCCTAGTTAATTAAGCAACACTTTTTACAAGACAGTGAACCAAAGATTTAAAATTCTCAGGGGAAAAAAAGTTGGATCAAAGGCATCTTATTTACCAAGGTAAATTTCTGCTTTTAGGTTTTATCTGTGTTGGTTGTTCAATCTTTCACTCATTAGGAAGTTTTTGTTTTTTACTTTTGTTTTATTTTGTCTACTTAATTTTCACTTTAAACATCCAAACAACAGTCATACCACCACCATCATCATTTGGTACCACTGGTGGCAAGAGGCCTATTCATGGACAAGCTACATGAACAGGGCCTGTCACTACCTCTCAAAGAGACACCTGACTTTTATAATTGAGATGACTAATTGTGATGATTTTAAATTACAAATCTTCCCCTTTTTTCCCTTCATTTAGAGAACTGGGAGTTAGGCTTCCTCTATCCTATGACAAACAGAAACATTACTACTACAAAGTAGTACATGTGCATATTTCCCCAAAGAGCAAAATATATTAATTCTGCAGAATACCTCTTGCTTTCATTTCCTTTATTTTAAATCATATGAATTATCCTCTTGGAAATGGAGCTCCTCAATTATACTTGACCAATGGAAGGACACTAGTGACAGTTTTCAAACTTTTCTCTTTCCAAAAGAAGTATCACAAAGCAAGAGGCCAAACGTCTCTACCCACAAGTACAAAATTTTCCAAAGGCACCTACAACAGGCATTAATTCTAGAATTGATAAACTATGTCAAAGAACGACAGTTTACCAGAAGCAGAATTTAGTCTTCATCAGCCCCACTCACAGCCAAGTTCCCAATACATAATAGAGGAGAAAGTAGATAAAGACTGGTAGAAGTTCACAGAATGCTGGGATGCTTTGATACTTAAGGAAAAGCGGGAGTGGTGGGAACAAGAATACTTCTGAAAGCAGTTCATGGCAAGTGTGGATGGCAGGCAAGTTCATGTCACATGAACTGCAAATGCTATCTGTGGCTCTACCTTAATCATAGTAACAGGCAGTTAAAGCAAGAAACTGTATATCATTATGAACATTATCACATGTACCTAGATGAGGATTTCTTCTAGTTTATCTTGCTTCCGTTTGGGTTGATTCCTGTATGTAATCTTCCACACACTCTATTTCTTCACCTGCAAGCTGAGTTCAGAGGATCCAGTGCAGAGCTCCAATACCTTAGGAAATGGCTGTCACTAAATAAAAAGGCACAGGTCCTGGCAACACCCACTCTAACTCATGCTGTGATGCAAGAAAGAATTAAACTACTGTTAAGTCATTGAGATGTGGGACTTATTCAATCCAGAATTTTGCTTACCCTCACTAATAATACTAAAATATTCCTGTTTAGTCATTCTTGATTCTTCTCTCTCTCATATTTCACATTCAATTTATCAGAAAATTCTGTCACTTTTAACTTAAAACATATCCAGAATCTGGCCCCTTATCACCACATTCATCATCTTCCTGGTCCAAGGCACCATCAGCCTAATTAATTTAATTAATTATTAATTAATTAAAGCAGTACAGCCGGGTGCGGTGGCGCAAGCCTGTAATCTCAGCACTTAGGGAGGCTGAGACAGGAGAATCTCGAGTTTAAAGCCAGCCTCAGGGGCTGGGGTTGTGGCTCAGTGGTAGAGCGCTTGCCTAGCATGTGTGAGGCACTGGGTTCGATCCTCAGCACCACATAAAAATAAATAAATAAAATAAAGGTATTGTGTCCATCTACAACTAAAAAAATATTTAAAAAAATAAAAAAATAAAAAATAAAAAAAAAAATAAAGCCAGCCTCAGCAACGGCAAGGCACTAAGCAATTCAGTGACACCCTGTCTACATAAAACACAAAATAGGGCTGGGGATGTGGCTCAGTGGTGGAGTGCTCCTGAGTTCAATCCCCAGTACCAAAACAAGAAAAGCAGTACAGTCCTAACTGGTCTCTGCTTCATCCTTTGAAAACAGACAAGATTATATCACTCTCCAACTCAAAAATCCCCCATGGGCTTGCCATCTCACTAAAAGTAAAAGATGAGGTCTTTATAACTGCCCAAACATCCATGGAATCTGGTCCCCAACTACCTGTCTAACCTAATCTGCTAGTTTCCTCCTCCCTCACTCTGCACCTCATATTGGCCCCTTGATATTCCTTGAGCAAGCAAAGCTCAATTCTACCTTAGGACCTTTGCACTTACTAATCTCTGCTTGGAATGCTCTTTTTCTGGATATGATTCCCACAGACTGTATGAATTGTTCCCTCACTTCCTTCAGACTGTTGCTCAAATGTCCCTCATTCACAGGGCCTTTCCTAAGCCCTTTCACACCTGCTGCTGATTTTCAGAGAAGGAGGCCACTTGTTTTTAATTTATCCTACTGGTCAAGAAGGATGGACACCTGAATGACTGCATGGAGTAAAGCCTTCCTGACCCATACTAGACTATGACATAAGAAACAAAGAAATGGCTGGGGATATAGTTCAGAGGTGCAGTGCTTGCTTAACATGCATGAGGCACTGAGTTTAATCTCCAGCACCAAAGGAACAAGAAAGAAACTTTCATTATATAAAGGCATTGAGATCTGGGGGTTATTTATTATAGTTATTTTCTATATAGAGTTGAGGCAATTTATCATTTTTAAGAATTGAGCATTGACACGAGACTTAGAGGACATCTAGTCAATAGTTATTTGCCTACCTATCTAGCAAAGTGAAAGGCTAGATTTAAAAAAATAAAATAAAACAAACCTTAGTTTAAATGTTGTACTAGGGGCCTGGGGTGTGGCTCAGTGGTAGAGCGTTTGCCTAGCATGAGTGAGGCACTGGGTTCGATTCTTAGCACCACATATAAATAAATAAAATAAAGGTCCATTGACAACTAAAAAATATTTTTTAAAAAAATGTACTAGATATTCTCTAAAATTTTACATTGTACTGAAACAACTTCTGCAATCCAAAAACACATACAGATGTTCCACAACTTCCATCCAGATAAACCCATTATAAGTTAAAAATATTGTAGGTCAAAAATATACTTAATACACTCAATCTAATTAATATCATAGTTTAAAAACATGGTAATTGCCTTCCTGATCATGTAGCTGACTGGGAACCAGGGCTCATTTCTGCTGTTTGCATCACAAGGCAGCTAACTAGGAAGTAAATCAAATTCAAAATCAGAAGTTAAGGGCTGGATTGTGGCTCAGTGATAAAGTGCTTGCCTAGTATGTGTGAGCCAGGCACAGTGGCTCAAGCCTGTAATCCCAGCACTTAGGGAGGCTGAGAGAGTAGAATTGTGAGTTCAAAGCCAGCCTCAGCAATGGCGAGGTGCTAAGCAACTCAGTGAGACCCTGTCTCTACATAAAACACAAAATAGGGCTGGGGATGTGGCTCAGTGGTCGGGTACCCCTGAGTTCAATCCCCAGTACCAAAAAAAAAAAAAAAAAAAAGGAGGGGCTGCGGTTGTAGCTTAGTGGTAGAGCACTTGCCTAGCACGCATGAGGCACTGGGTTCAATCCACAGCATCACATAAAAACAAATAAATAAAATAAAAGTATTGTGTCCATTTACAACTAAAACATTTTTTAAAATAATAAAAAGGAAAAGGACATAATATTGCTATCAAGGTGATTACAATTCACACTTGAGGGAAAAGAGATGTCAGTTAAATAATTACATTTTAGGACAGAGACGTAGTTCACTGATAGAATGCTTATTGCTGATGAATGAACAGGCACGTGGAAGCATGCGTGCACACATGCATGTTTAGATGGGTGAATACAATCTAATAAGTGTTAAAATCAAAACAATATAAAAGGAGTTGTGGAATACAAGAATAGAAATGTCCTCTGCATAGTATATGACCCTAATGATTTCATTTTAAAATCATCTCAATCCTTGTTCTGTCCTTTCTTTTGGTCAATTCATAAGCTAACTCTTTCTTTAACCTGTCCCCTCCACTCTCTCTCTCTCTACTTCTTCTGCTTCCTTTGCAGCCATTGTCACTTCACAACACTATTTTATAGCTCTATGACAGGTCAATTGCTATTAGAATATTCCCATGTCAAATGTATCTCTGGCTGCAGTTAGTTATCTTCCTAAAATGTTATATGTGACATTTCCCTACATAAAATCTTTAATCATTTCCTATTGATAACAGGATGAACATCAAGTTCCTAAGTCTGGCATATAAAATCCTGTGTGACCGCATTTACTTTTCTGTACCTAAGGCTTTATCTCCATAGGACTCTGCCCTGCTTTGAACACACCATGTCATCTGTGCCTCAATTTCTCTGCCTGACTAATCCCAGTATCCAGAAAGCCCTTTCCCACCACTCTCTCTCTGGAAATAAAACTAATCATTTCAAAGCCAAGTTAACAAGTATTTTATTTGTTAATACTTCTTAGCACCCCACCACACCTCCACTATTGCAGTTAGTTAATTCCTAATCTGTGTTCCCAAAACACTTATAAACACTATAAAACACTACAATACCAGTCTCATATCCAAATTGAGAGGTTTGTATTGTGTTGCATATTTTCCATAATTTATAAGCATTAATACCAATATAATTTTGCTATGATTTGGCTATATGTAAAGTATGTCAATGATGTAATATTTATATGTGATAACATAATAAATACTTGACACAGTGCCTATCACATAGTTACTACTCAATAAATATTAGACATTATGTTATATCGCCAAACCAAATGTAAAATTTTCCTAGTAACATTTCTCAGTACTTCTATAAACATTTTCACTGTGGTGAATGATTTCCATACTTAGGAATGTGGGCACAGGACTCAAAGATTCCTGGCTTTTACAACATAATGCATTTTCAATTCTAAATATCCTCAGGGCCTAGACTTTGGAAGTTCAACAGGTACAAATAAAGTACCATTTTTCTCTCCATCCTGTGGTGTTATCCCTGCCTTCAGCCATGAATACCACATGCTCTAGATCTGGGGCCTACAAAAATTTTCCAGGAAGCGGCAGAGAGTAAACAGTGCATACTTTGCAAGATATTGGGTCTCTGTTGTAAATTCTCAACTACACTGTTGCAATACAAAAGTAGTCATAAACAATATATAATCAAAGGGCATGGCTGTATTCCAATAAAACTTTGTTTCAAAAAGAGACACATAGTTACCTTTGGCCCACAGGCCCTTCTAGGCCCCTGTTCTCAGTAACTGAATTGGGGAACTGCAAGAAATCAAGAGAAATGCTTGGAGTGTGGTGGGAGATAAGTGGAGACACGAGAGGAAAATATTTAACAGATTGCTGCTCCACTTCTATATCTCATAATCTGAGATTCTTATGTGTCTCATTTCTTTTTCCCCACTATCTTCATCTGATAATTATCTGGCCACAATGTCCATTGTTCTACACTGGCCACATTAACTTTTTCTGTCTTAGATAACTACATAGCACAAGGTGGTCACTGATAGACCAAAGGTTTATGCCCAGTAATTCCCATGGTTTTATGTATGTAATAAATAGTTCAAGTAACAGATCAAATCAGATCAGAAATGGTGGCAGGATTAGAGGGCAGAAACATAAAGTATCCCAAATAAGTCAAAGATCCATATAAACACTGAAGAAAGACTGAAGAATTTGTTCCTGATAACAGATCCTGCACGTCTTCCAACTAAACAGTGAAGAGTTAAACAAGACCTAAACAAAAGTATTTTTGTGGTGTGTAAACAAGAATACATATAGCTTACAAAAATCACTGCATTGTCTATGCTGGGTTAAAATAGAACTAAGAATTTGTGGAAAGCAAGGGCTTAAGGATACCATGGGGCGAGAATAGAAGATTCAAGGTATGAAGATGATGAGACAATAAATAAGGTTCTGGGTGTCTAACTGAGGTGAAGGCTGATCCCGCACTACCATTTGGCTTTCCTTGGAGTGCTATAGGAAACATTACTGAAATTTCTAGCTGGAATACATAGGGAAAATGTGCCCCTGTATAAAAACTTGAAACTTTTTTTTTTTTTTTTTTGCAGTACTAGGAATCAAACCAAGGGCCTAGGCAAGTGCTCTACCACTGAGCTATGCCCTAAGCCCAAAATATATCATTTCTTATATTGAATTTTTTTTGGTACTGGGGATTGAACTCAGGGGTACTCTACCACTGAGCCACATTCTCAGCCCTATTTTGTGTTTTATTTAGAGACAGGGTCTCACTGAGTTGCTTAGTGCCTTGCTGTTGCTGAGGCTGGCTTTGAACTCACAATTCTCCTGTCTCAGCCTCCCTAAGTGCTGGGATTACTGGAGTGCACCACCTCACCCAGCTGAAATTTTTTAAATAATTATAATATATTCTATTTTCACTTTCAAGCAAAACCAGCAATTCTCTTAGAAATCTCATGATTATACCTACTTATCTTAATGAGCAATTCTCTTCAGAAAGTATTATTTTAACCAGGCTCAGTAACACACACTTGTAATCCCAGTGACTCAGGAAGCTGAGAGAGGAGGATCGAAAGTTCAAATCCAGCCTCAGCAGTTTAGCGAGGCCCTAAGAAAATTAGTGAGACACAGTCTCAAAATAAAAAAAATAAAAAGGGCCAGGGATATGGCTCAGTGATTAAGGGCCCCTGGGTTCAATTCTTGGAAGGAAGGAAGGAAGGAAGGAAGGAAGGAAGGAAGGAAGGAAGGAAGGAAGGAAGGAAGGGAGGGAGGGAGGGAGGGAGGGAAGAATTATTTTAAATTCCATTTCCTTGATACTTAGAGAATTTCCTAAACGGTCTTAGAAATGATAAATTATTTACAACAGAATGAGAAAAGAGGATGATATCAATGATAATCAAAAGATGTAAAGTTAGCATATGGAATAGGATTTTAACTCGAAAACACAGGATATTGGTCAAAATTTAGTAATAAGCAAGTGACAACCATATGCCCCACAGCATGTTAATCCTGTCAGATTAAAAGGAAATAGAAGACAAAATCCTTAAAAGAAAAGGCATTTTATTTATACTCTAAGTATTAATTTATTCTTCAACAAATTAGTGTTTTATATATTCAATATATAGTTATTAAATATTTGTATTTTAGACCACTATCCAACACACATTAAAATAACATTTTCTGAGCTGGGGTTGTGTTTCAGTGGTAGAGTACTCATCTTGCATGTGTGAGGCCCTGGGTTCAATCCTCAGCATCACATAAAGATAAATAAAACAAAGGTATTGTGTCCATGTACAACCAAAAAATATTTTAAAAAATAAAATAAAATAACATTTTCTTATGGTTTTGACATAGTAATCTGAATTTCTTCCATGGTATACCTCATAGTTTAGACTGGATTTTTCCATTTTTCTTGTTTATTTTCTTTTAACCTATTAAATATTATGGTAAAAATATACATAACATAAAATTTACCATTTTAACCATTTTTAAGCATATAGTGCAATAGCATTAAGTACATTCATATTGTTGTATTAACATCACCAACATCAATTTTTATAACTTTTTCATGTTGAAAAAGTGAAACTGTTTCACTTTGAAATAGTAACTCTTTATTAAATAGTTAATAACTACCAAATAGTAACATTATTTTTTCCTTCCCCATACCCAGGAAAGCCTCATTCTAGCTTCTGTCTCTATAAAATTTGACTGCTCTGGATACATCATATAAGTAGAATCAAATAGTATTTGTCTTTTCATGACTGTCATATTTCACTTACCATAATATCATTTTCAAGGTTCATCCTTGTTATAGCATGTGTCTGAGTTTCCTTTCTTTTGAATGGCTGGTTGCATATACCATTCATTCACCTATCAGTAGACACTTGGGCTGCTTCCTCATTTTAGCTATTATGAATAACACTGCTATGAACATACATATACAAATCCACATCAACACTCTACTTTCAATTCTTTCAGATATACACCTGGACATGGAATTGCTGGGTCATATGGTAGTACTTACATTCATATCTCAATGCTGTTGTCCACAGTGGCTTTACCATTTTACATTCCCACCAATAGCAGACAAGGCTTCTCTCAACCTCCTTCCCAACTCTTGTTATTTCCTGTTTTATATACATATATGTAAATATTTATACTTATATATATGTATATAAAATAGGAAATATATATATAGCAGCTGTTCTAAGGGGTGTGAAATGCTATTTCATTGTGGTTTTGATTTGTATTTCCCTACTAGAGAATGACGTTGAGCATCTTTTCATGTGTTTGTCAGTCATTTATATATCTTCTTTGGAGAAATGTTTATTTAAGTCTTTTGCCCATTTTTTAATTGGGTTGTTAGACTGATACTCGTTCTTAAAATCAACTATGTTTGCCAAAATTTTGAAATTCAATATTATTCATTTGAAAATCTTTTGTGGGTTTTATGTTTTTTTAACAAATGAGATTTCACTGATTCCATAATCTGGTATTCTATAAATACCCTTAACACTTCATGTTGCATGACCATTACTCCACATACTTTTGACCTTTGTGACTAAACATACTGTGATTCAAATAAAGGGCTGAAAGTTGTATTACTGCACTAGTGCTGGCTTGGAAGGCCATTTAAAGAATGGAAAAAATCATTAGCAGTCATGAAATAAATGCTATCTGAACTTTAACATTTATTCCTTACCCTTTTAAGTATAAAAGTTCTTATTATCTACATTGCTTCTTTAAATTTATGGATTTACTTTCCAGGCCTATTACCATAAAGGGAAACGATTTAGTTCTGATGACAGGGTTTTGGGATGGTGTCTACATCTTGGTATGTTTATCTGGCATGATCTATGAAACATTCAATTTGTGAAGGTTTTGAAATAACTACTGCTCTGACATTAACTAACATTGTCATCTTTTCCCTCTTGCTGGTCCCTAGTCTCCAAAAGATTATTTAAATTGGGAACTATTATATCCAGACATCAGAAGTTAGAGACCAAATATGAATCCAACTAATTCTGGTGGGCAAAGAGTCATACTAGATTTATACCACATTTTTAGGCCCAGAATAACTCCAGAATTTTAGAACATATAGAAAACGGTTCAACTTCCTATTTGAGTCTTGGATTTCTCTTTAATCAATCAAAAGTAAAAGAAAAAGAAAAATACCTGGGAACTGGAGTAGGTCCCACATTAATGTATACAATATTGTCATCAGATCATGTTCACTTGTATATCATGACACTCTACATATCAGTAGAGGTCTTTTAAAAAGAGCAGTATCATCTCTTTGAACACACTGGAAAATCATTTCATCTATGTTTCAGTTCAGTAGATTTTCTTAATCCCATGGTTTCATAAAGAGATTCTGTAAAACACTACCATGATGTTTCTATACCCAAAAGTTAACTCAGCATCATCTCTAAAGTGCTATTTACTTTTGGAAAGATATTTATTTTGAAATTAGGCATTTGGGAAAATTATTCTCTTTACTTGGATTTAAATAGTTCAAAATGTATGTAAGATTAGTCAAAACACTTTTAACAAATGAAATATTATCTTTTCACACTTAAAAGAACTATGAGTGCAGAAGTCTCAGGTTCTCTCTACTTAATGTCATCCTTTTTCAGTTTATGCATTTATTACCATAAAACCATGCCCTTTTTGTGCACATTGCTATACGGCTGTCCCTTCATCATCAATCCCAAACATAAAAATACAATTCTTTCTTGAATGTTTGGATCTTCACCTTGAAGGCTCTCTCATAGCCTATAAAATCTTGCTACATAAATCTGTTATGCTTTTCTCTTGCTAACATGTCTTTTGTTATTGAAGTGTCATCCATGACCCATATGATGGGTGATGAAAAGGTATTATGCATTTTCATCCCTTATGCACATTCAAAAAAAAAATGAGAGAAGCAAAGATGGTAACATGGAAAGAATCTACATAAATTTTGAGGTGTTATCTTTACTCGGTGAAAAATATATTTCTGCAGCAGAAGTTGAATTAAAGAATGTTCACAAGACTTGTCCATGCTGAAGCTTCAAACCCAAAAAGAATGCCCTAGGTGACAGAACACCAATGCAGGATATACTAAAAAATTATAAAATCAGATCCTCTGCCCTTAGCTTATCATCCACTAAAGAGTACTAGAGAAAAAGTGGACAGATAAATAAGACCTTTAGCAAGGATTTCCTTGGAAAACATCTATGCTATGCACTGCATCTCAATATAGGGGAAGGGAAACCTGCTGCTCTCTTACTTTAAACCACATGAGAGAGACTTGTTAGCCTGTGAGACCTTAGCCTGTGCTCTGGGAATTTGGAATTACCTAAGCACCTGGCAAGTACCTAAAAAAAATACCAAAGACAAGATGTTATGGTTACATCAGCAGAACTAACAGAGTTCTGAAATAAACTACACTCCTGTCAACAGTAAGAAAGAGGAAGAGGGCGTTCCCCCTGTGGGCCAAGTGAACCATCAGGAGAACAAAACTAGTTTGTCTTCAGAGAAATTCTACCATATATGTTGCCTGTAGCACAAGGAGATGCTATCAGATACACTTCGGGTATAAACAACCGTTGGAGAAAAGTGGAAGTCATAAAATGGACAAGAGTCTGAAGTTCTGATATTAAATTGAACTGGATTTTTTAATATTCTAAATGAAATAAGCAGAAAAAAAATGCATAGGACTTGCCTGGGATTTCATCCATGAGCAAGGACAATGAGCCAACAATGCAAGTTTATAGAAGTAGGGTGGGAAAGAAGACAGTATCTGCTTGTAATACATCTGTAATGTGTGTATGGAAAAGAACAAATATTTTAAGATAAAAAGTTATGCATTGGGGGACAAAATTAAGGCATACAGTCATATTCTGGAAATGGTCCACATCTACAGATAAAATATAATCTCAGTCCTTAGCTTTTTAGGGCTATGTTTTGAAACCATGTAGCTAAATAGTTTTTCTTCCCCTGCAAAGATGGTGTCATTATCTGTTTAAATAATGAGTTTAGTATGAAATGTAAATATGTCAAACCATACTTTTGCTAAAGATCCCTGACTATGAACTTAGACAGATGGGAAAAAAATTTACTGATAGCAGAGGGAGCAACAGAGACACTCATAATTTATAACAATAGTTTTCAATTATTGTGACTATGAGAGGTCCTTTTAGTGTCAAAAACTATCATATCCATATTGATTATTTATTCCACGTAGAAATGATCCTTAATGCCATGTGAATATCATCCCATGAATTAACCTGGACTGATAGTTTTTTATTTTGTTTTGGGGGTTTTTGGGGGGGAAGCAGTGCTTGTGTGTTTGTTGATTGGTTGGTTGGGGGGGGATTGTTTTTGTTTTGTTTTACATTTTTGACACAAGGTCTTGCTATGCTACCCAGGCTGATATGAACTCCTAGACTCAAGGAATCCTCCTGCCTCAGCCTCCCAAGTGCTACAACTATAGGCATGTGCCTTCATGCCCAGCTTGGACTATGCTTTTTAAAATTTAAAAAAAAAAAAAAACTTTGCCCACTTGGTATTCCATTTGATTTAATTTAGATTCTTTCACTTTCCTTCTTTTCCTTTCTTCCTTTTTTTCACTTCCTACTTCTTCCTCCTTTCCTTTTTCTTTCTTTTCCATTTCTTCAGTCTTTCTTTTCTCCTTTTCAAAGTATTTATGGATTTATAGAACAGACTAATTTCTACTTATTCTATCTTTTTAGGAGATATGGTGCTGGGGATATAGCTCAGTGGTACAGCACTTGCATAGCATGTGTGAGGCCATGGGTTTGATCCCCAGCACCACAGTAAGTAAATAAATAAAGTGTTTATGTGGTGAATACACAGAAAATGGCGAACATATATATGTGTGAATATATATCTATTACATGTATATACATAATATATTATATATACACACATACACACACATAAGTGTCTACAATAAACACAGACTAGCTCATCCCATAAGAATCTAACTGCAGCACTATTTGTTTTGTTTTGTATCCTCGTTGCCAGGATATGAATATATGATGCAACGGCTAGACAATAGGTCATGCACATTTGGGCTCGCGTTCTTTGTGATTTACTTTGAAACATTATGGCAGCCTTAATCTAAAGACATTTTATCTTTAAGCCACATTTCAAAACATGAACCCCATTTTAATATCCAGAGTTTATAATGAGGCAAGTCACCAGGAATTGAATCCAATTTCTTTTAAAGATTATGATCCTATCCTCTAGTGCTTGAAAGCTCTCCAGCAGCCATGGTCCTCACACACCTCTGAGGTGTCTTCGCTGGCATTCTGCTCTCAGTTTTGGTACTACAGGCACACTGGTTTTCTTAGACTCTTTGGGCCCTTTGTAGGTGGTATTCTCTCTCCCTGAACTGCTTCTCCCCTGGCTCACTACATGGCTGCATCCTCATCCTCAATGTCTGTTAAATGTTTCCTTCCCAGAAAGTTTTCCCCTAATCATCCCACTTAGAGCATGCATGCCCTCTTCGATGAGCCTCTACAACAGTACCCTGTCTGGCTGTTCCATAAACAGCACAATTTGTTAATATACAGTGTATTTTATTTTTTAACTTGTTTATAAAATGTCTCTAACACTAGGCTATAAGCTCCTTAAAGGCAGGAACCATGTCTTCAGTGTTTGCTCCGAATACTCAACACAGCCAGGAATATGCAGATGCTCAAGAAATATTTGTTTAGAGGTGGAGAAAGGATGAAGGGAAGGAACAAAGAAATAAGCCAAGGATTACTTGGACATTTCTTAATCTTTTGTTACTGTTATTTTAATTGTAAAATACAGAATAACAAATACATTTCAGCCAGACAGCTTATTTTACAAATATAGTTGAAGCCCTGTATGTACTTGTTCCCTGTCCTATATTCTTTCCTCTTCACTCTACAAGGATAATCATTCTCTGGAATTTAATATTTCCCATTACCATGTATATCCACATTTTTAGTACACATGAGGGCATTACTAAATATATGCATAATATTTTGCATGATTGAACTTTATGTAAATGGTGTCATTCTGTATATCATCTTTTGTTACTTGTTTTCCTCACTTTTATTTCTGAATTCTGGAAACTTCCATTTTCCATTTCCATCCCCATTGGTATATATGTAAAAATAAAACAGTAGTCAGAGGGTGGACTCTCAGAAAACTTCACAAGAACTTGCCAAATAGCCTCCCAACACGGATGCCCACTCACAGTGCTGCCACCAACATCCAAGGGTTCCCTTGCTTCACTCATGATCTGTACTGTTGAACTTTTAAATGTCTGTCAAGTTCATGGGTGTGAAGTGGAGGAGTAGTTTGTTTCATTTCCCATTTATATAAAGACTATCTAGACTGAGTAATTCATCCTCATCTACTTACTTAAGGATTCCTCTTTTGGAGTTTGCCTGTTTTTCTGTTGAGTTCTCTCTCTCTCTCTCTCTCTCTCTCTCTCTCTCTCTCTCTCTCTCTCTCTCTCTCTCTCTTCTTTTCTTTTTGGTTTGAAAGAATTTCTTCTATCTGGATATTAATCTTTTGTCAGTTGTCTTCTAAGGGTCTATGACTTGTCTTCTTATTTTTTAATATTTTTTGTTTGTTGGTTTGTTTGGGGTTGGTTGATTGGCTGGTTGATTTTGGCACCAGGATTGAACCCAGGGGTGCTTATGCCCTGAGCTACATACTCAGCACTTCTCATTTTTTATTTTGAGACAGGGCCTCACTAAGTTGCTTAGGTTCTCACTAAACTGCTGAGACTGGCTTTGAACTTTCAATCCTCCTGCCTCAGCCTCCCAAGTTGCTGTGATTACAGACCAGTCCTACCATGCCTAGTTTATGGTATATTTTAATAAACAAAAATTTTTAATTTTAATAAGTAGCCAAACTTATTAATCTTTTGCTTTATAGTTTGTACTTTTTGTGTGTATATACGAAATTCTTCCTTACTCTAAGGTCATGAAGATATTCTATAATTATGCTTTCTAAAAGTTTTAAAGTTTTGCTTTTTATATATAGGACTTAAATCTATTTGGAACATTACTTTAGTGTCTACAATAAACTTGAAGTTCAATTTTAACTTTTTTCATAAGGATAAAAAATTATTCCACCCTCATTTACTCTAGAATTTTTTTTTTTTTTTTTTGGTACTGGGGATTGAACTCAGGGGTACTCAACCACTGAGCCACATCCCCAGCCCTCTTTTGTGTTTTATGTAGAGACAGGGTCTCACTGAGTTGCTTAGGGCCTCACCATTGCTGAGGCTGGCTTTAAACTCACAATTCTCCTGTCTCAGCCTCCCTAAGTGCTGGGATTACAGGCTTGTGCCACTGCACCCAGCTTAGAATTCATTCTTGAATCATGTGCAGTTTAAGCTATAAAATTTATATGTAAAAGATGCTGTATACATACACACACATACACACACACACACACACTATTTCTTCATGTAAATACTACACTGTCTTAATTATTCTTGTATAATAAGCCTTAATATCTAAAAAGGGCACATCTGCCTAAAGTGCTCTTTCTAAAAACTATCTTGACTATCCTTGTCCCTTTGTTCTAGTAGATGCTATTTTTTTTGCTTCATACAGTTCTCAAGCATTTTTTATTTAAAACTTAAGAATAAGTCAAATTCTATTGAATATTCTCCGTGAATTGAGTCTAGAGGTCCTGCATGGGGAATTCCTCACTCTGTCCATACAAGGAAACAGATTAAGATGCCATTGAGAAATTCAAAAAACATCATGGCATTTTCCCAACCCCTTTTCTAAAAAGAAAAACCAGAAATTTTATTAAAGCATATGCACAATGTTCCCACCACAAACGTAGTCTAATCAACAATATAATATCATATTTAATCCTTCCAAAAGGAAGAAGTATTGAAGTCAACAAAAAAAGAAAGAAAAAGAAGTATTCTTTTAATTTTTTTAAAATGTTATTGTATTTTTTATATCTTTATTTTATTTGTTTATATTTATGTGGTGCTGAGGATTGAACCCAGTGCCTCACGCATGCTAGGCAAGTGCTCTCCCACTGAGCCCCAGCCCCAGCCCCAAAAGAAGTATTTTTAAATGTGGTGAAGAGGAGTCTTACTGCTGAACTTTTACAAATAACATACATGGAAGACACAAAGGAAAAAAGTACAACTTAAAATTAAGTTGTTGCGGGAAGCACCATTGTAGGTTTGCAAGCATGAAGGGCCATGCAGCAGTCACTTACATTAAAAAAGCCTTCTCAAGAGGGTTGCAAGTTTGAGACCAGCCTGAGCGACTTAGAGAGACTCTATTTCCAATTACAAATGGTTAACAAATATATGAAAAAATGGTCAACATCTTTAGCATCTTTAAAGAAATGCAAATTAAAACTACACTGAGATTTCATCTCACTCCAGTCAGAATGGCAACTATCAAGAACACAAGCAACAATAAATGCTGGTGAGGATGTGGAGGAAAGAGTACACTCATACATTGCTGGTGGGACTGCAAATTGGGGCAACCACTCTGGAAAGCAGTAAGGAGATTCCTCAGAAATCTTGGAATGGAACCATCATTGACCCAATTATCCTGCTCCTCAGTATATACCCAAAAGAGTTAAAATCCACATATTACAGCAACACAGCCACATCAATGTTTACAGTAGCACAATTCACAATAGCTAAGCTATGGAACCTACTGCCCTTCAACAGATGAATGGATAAAGAAACCGTGGTGTATATACATACTGGAGTATTACTCAGCCATGAAAAAGAATGACTTTATGACTTTTGCTGGTAAATGGAAGGATCTGAGGACCACCATCTGTAAGTGAAATAAGCCAATTGCAAAAAAACAAAGGTAAATGTTCTTTCTGATATGTGGATGCTAACATACAACAAGGAGGGGGAGAACAGAAGTTCAGTGGATTAGACAAAGGGGAATGAAAAGAAGGGAGGGTGGCTAGGAATAGGAAAGACAGTGGAATGAATCTGATATAACTTTCCAATGTACTTATATGAATACACCACCAATGAAACTCCACATCATGTACAACTACAAGAATGGGATCCTAATTAGTATAAGTTCTACTCTATGTGTGTATAATATGTCAAAATACACTACTGTCATGTATATCTAAAAAGAAGAAATTTTTTAAAAAATATTTTTTAGTTATACACGGACATAGTGTCTTTATTTTATTTACTTATTTTTATGTGGTGCTGAGGATTGAACCCAGTGCCTCACTGGCAAGCGCTCTGCCACTGAGCCACAACCTCAGCCCCTAAAAAGAACAAATTTTTTAAAAAGAAAAAATATATAAGTATGTACCTTCAAAGATTCTCTCTACCCATTAGTTCACATAAAACATTGCTGTTTTCTCCAAAAGTAATTTCTAGTGAATGGTAGCCTTTTTTCACTCTAAAAATATTATTGTCATTGCTATATGCATTGAATATATATAAATGAAATATGCTGTCCATCCAATAAAGCACAGTCATTCATTAAGGTAAGGGGGAAATCGCCATAAGATGGAAAGACAACCCACATTAAAAAGATAAGAACAATTCTTAAATACTGCAGTAACTTCATTTACCTGTGCCATAGATATTCTACAAGTTTCTGTTAAATAAGGGAAATGAACATTATAAAAATGTGGAGGAAATTAAATGTCAGATATTCTATAAAAAGAGAAAATATTAACAATCTGGAATAATTTTTATTCCTGACTTATTTTCTGCCCACTGGTGAAAACATGGCACTGCTGTTCCTTCTCAAAAAAGCACACAGACATTTTTTTTCCATTATTACGTCCAATTTTCAACACTTATCATGATGCAGTATGTGCTGCAGGTGCAGAATGGAAAGACAGATTTGCCCATTCAAAAAAATCCATATTGTGCTTCTCTAGGTAGAGAAAAAGTAGGAAACTGGCTTGCCTTGTTTTCGCCATCCTTTTTCACTACTTGGAGAACACAGAGGCAGTTGTATTTAGTACACTGAGGATTGCCAACATTTAAGGTACAAGAACCATCTGTCCTTATTAGTTTGGAGTTTACCGTTAGAAAATCCAGGTTTGCAACTTTTGAGCTCTATTCTAAGTAGTGGGTTGTTTCCTCTTTTTTATGTGCTGGACTAAATAATTCAGATTAAGAGCCCACTGTAGGTAACACATTTAATTTATTGGATAGTTAAGCTTAATAGTTTGTTCTCTCCTTGGAGGGGTGCTGTGTATCATTTAAATAAACATTTTACAGGAAGAGAGTTTTGAAATTCCCCATTTAGTATCTGGTTTTGGCTTTTTTTTTTTTTTAATTTCCCAACTACTGGCTTCATTGCTAAAATTAGGTAAGACAAGAGTTGTGATTCCAAATAGAGTTTTCCAGTTGATCTTTATCTTTGTATTTATGTTCCCAAAGCTATCTCAAGGGTATTTCACAAGTTGTTGAAGGCAATAGGATTCTCTTCATTTTTGAGCCCTGAATCAATAGGCCTTGAAGTTAAGCAAGTATCATATGCCTTAGCAGATGGCTTATTAACATACAGAACACACAGGTCCCCTGCTCTTCAGATTTCCAAACCACTGAGTCCATAAGATGATGCTCCAGCTAGATGTCCAGATGATTATAATATTTCTAGCTGCAGTTTGCATGCATCAACATGTTGAGGAGTTTCTTTTTGATAATGAGGACAGAAAAATGTCATTCTGTTCTTCTCCCCTAAGTGACACAGTTATTTTTGCAAGGGCACTGACAATTAAAATGTTTCCAGACTGTATTATTTAGAGACCACTGATTCTGCTTTATAGTACCTATAAAAGAAAATGCTGAAATCACTTACATCTTCACAAGGTGATGGGTCTGTTGATCTGTTAACTGACAAATTTAACAGCTGGATGGAAACCACTGTCAAAGACAGCTTCATTTTTTATAATGTTCCCAACACCAAGCAATACTTACTGATCCAACAACATAACAGATAGCATCTAACATATCTGCTTTTTAACTTCACTTTCTGCTTTTAAACTAAATTTAGATGAACATACATCTAATTCTTCCATCCTATTCTCTGTTGGTTTTCCATTGAATTTCTGAGTTCTCAGAGAAGCAAACCAAATTTTTGGTGAGCTGCCCTTCAAAACAGGAGAAACTCCATTTTTATTTGTATACACAAGTGGATTAATGATAATGAAGTCTTTCATTTCAAAAAGAGTCTTAGGAAGGCATTTCAGCCAAGGAGGCAACACCGTGCCCACCCACCCCCTCCCCCGCTCTGCAGAGCATTTTCCCGCCTGTCAGTTACTGCCTGGCCCTGGAGCCCTACCTCCATTCACAGTACAACCTGGTTCTTCTACCATCTCACTAGCTTGCCTTGTGGCCCACCAGCTGCAGGGCCTGATGAAAAATTTGCTGTGCAACTTCACCTCTGCACTACCACTGACTCCACTGCCTGAAAATAGCTTTTTAAACACTGCCCCCTAATGTGCATACTCAGCTTCCTCTGAAATGATAATAGGACCATACTAATAAAAACAATCAGGTCCTTCCTCCCTTGAGATAAGTTTAGCATTTTTGTCTTGCAGACCAGATTTCATAGACTGAGGCGATTTCAACCACACAACTGTCAGAGTGCATTAACGCAAATCTCCCAGCCATTCTAAGATTACTCTCATCAGCAGTGAGGCCAACATGTGAGTGAGAACAGACGATGTGGGCTTGGACAGCACTAACAAGACAGCAATACCACTGGGAAACATCAGGAAAGTCTAGGACTCCAATAATGACATGTGCAACCTTAGACTGATATAATCAGTCTTGTTAAAAATTTGATTACTGAGAATACTAAACTTCAACAAAAGAGAACTTTGCTTTACATCCACACAAGCTCATGACTCATAATGACTTTTGCTTCCAGAATCTGTTGAAATTTAGACTTTATGACTAGCAAATTTGTTCATGATTTCCACCATTGCAAACATGATTAGACAAATGAAAAAGAATGGCAAAAATAATTCTCAAGTAGAGCAGTTCAGTGTCTTATAATCACATAATCCATGTCAGCACTTAATTAACAATGATCTGAGTATGGAAGACATTGAGTCACTTTATATTAAGCCAAGAAGCCTGAGTTTTAAACCAATCTGCTATTAAATAGCTGTGTAACCTTAGGTCTTTTAGCCATTCTGGACCTGTTTCCTTATCAGGAAATAAAGAAGAATAAATTATAAATGTTATTCTACAAACCATCAGGAGATAGGGGTGGAGAAAATTACAGAATAATGAGAGGTTATTTTTCAGACTACACATGCCTCTGCCTGCCATTCTCTTACTCTCCCATCCTATCACAGAAAACCATACGATCCACCCATTCTCCCTTAGCTGAGAATTACTGGGTTAGATAATCTTTCTCCAAGGCTCTTTGCTATGTTAAAATACATAATCTGAGAATGGCAGAAAATGTAAAGGTTCTTCAGTCATAAATCAATATCCCATAGAACTTTCAACTTTAACCTCAATTAGTTATAAATGTGAACCTTTGAAGAATGTGAGATTTTCCAAGTGGATTAACTTTTTATTTTGCTGAATGATATAATAAAATGCATTATTTCCAATCTTTGCCCTTCTTGAAACCCATGCTCTTTGCCATGGGTGTCTTTTAAATGTCTGCCAATCTCATGAGTGTGAAATAGAATATTATTTTGCCTTAATTTTCATTTGTCTAAAGACTACTGAGACTGAGTAGAAAATATTTCACCAAACATTGGTATTGGGCTTGGCCATGTGACTTGCTTTGACCAAAGGAATGGTAGCAGATGTAATGTAAGCAGAAGCCTTAAATGTGCCTGTGGAACTGAGCTTGTTCTCTAGTACTCCCACCTTTCACTATGAGAACATGTATTTTGGTAAGTGTTGGTCCAGGAAAAATAAGAGACATGCAGAGCAGACCAGGTCCCTGAACTCACAACCTGGAGCCAAACCTAACCAGTCCATATCACCTGACTCTCAGCCAACCACAGACACAGGAAAGAGAAATAATTTTATATAAGTTTATACATGTTTGTTATATAGCATTTTGTAATAGGGTAATTTAAAAAATGTTAATTTACCTATCCTAATACTTTAGACCTCAATATTTCCATTGAATTTGAAATTTGAAATTTCACCCTTGGGAAATGCACAGAAGCCCAGGCCCAGGTCAGGCCTAGGATTGGCCCAACAATCCACCAACCCACACTGCAGACCAGACTGAGGCCCAGTACCACCTCCAGGGACCACACGAGAGCCCAGGCCTAGGTCAGGCCCAGGACCACCCCTGACAACCTGTGTGAGAGCCCATGTCCAAGACCACCCCTGCATAGAGTGAAGGTCCATGCTGTTGCTCCTTGGCCTGCATCCATCTTTGAACCCTGTAGCCATTGCCATAGCCCTTCCCATGTGGTAGCCTCCACCTTGGGACAACAGACAGAGCCTGGAGGGAGCTGCCTGCCACAATACAGCACACAACAGCTCTGCATCTCTGAACAGGCAGCCCAAAGCCATTGTAAGTCCCACCCTTTTAGCCCCATCTCTGAAAGTGGATGCATTCATCTTGGGCCACCACCCCCTGCTATCTTGATTTACCTCGGCTACCGCTGTCACAACCTTTAGATGCAGTAGTGTCCACCTGGAGACGCCTGCATCTGCAGCATCACTACAAGATTATAAGGTAGAAACTACAATAACTCACATCCACACTGCAAGAAAGGAAGACACATAATCAACATGAAAAAACAAGGAAAGAACGTGCCCCAAACAAACCAATATACTACAATTATAGAATCTATTGAGAGCATAGTTGATAAAATGTCAGAGGAGTTCTCAATGTACATAATTAAAATGATGTGTGAATTAAACAATGACTTAAGTCAGTAAATACAGGGAAAAATTGATCACTCCAACAAAGAGACAAGGGAGCAAATACAGGTAGCAAAAGATTACTTTAAGAAAGAGATAGAGATTGTAAAAAAAAAAAAAAAACATAAATTCTTGAAATGAAGAAACAATAAACCAAATAAAAAACTCAATAGAAAGCATCACTAACAGACTAGATCACTTGGAAGGCAGAATCTCAGAAAATGAAGACAAAATATACAATCTTAAAAATAAAGTTG